>OY728130.1:5643103-6859756 GCA_963277665.1 Viscum album | reverse complement strand
CTCAATTGCTTATTGAGGGTGATGACCAGTAGATCATCCCGGTCACTTATACCCAAGCATATAGAAGATCTTCCCAGGTTTAGTGAGCTACATAACCTGAGGAGAAGGTTCATATACCCAATTATTTTGAAGAAGAATACCAATATGTTATAGTGTCACCCAAATAATAGGATCATATTCTTGTTTTCATGAATAAAGTCAGCCAGTATATTCTGGTAGCAAGTAGGGGCAGTCGCATATTCTTTCCCCCACGCACAAAGCCCATCCACATATCCTGATAGAAAATGGAGGAAAAGAGTGTTCAAATATTACCACTTTTATTGAATTTATATCCCAACATATCCTAATGAAATTAAATGAGAATTTTCATATTTATGCTCTAACACTTTTGAACAGGTAGTATATTCTGGCAGGAATGGAAGAGATTCACCTCCATATTATAGATATCACACATGAAAAGTAACATACTCATATTCTAATCACTAGAGCAGTATATCAACTTGTAAAATATGACTATGTAACTACTATAGAGAAATAATATATTATTTCTCCCATTCAGGAGGATTATTTGTATTTTCTAATAAAGTATGAGGCATAAGACCATGCTTATATCACCATTACAAATGGTGTGTATGAATATTTTTTCACAATAACCTCATCAAAGGTGCATATTCCCATTAAAGAATGTTGAAAAAAATATAAAGGTAAATTGGGATCAGGCACATACCCTCACTCTAACTGAGGTTTGTTTGAATATCTCAACAGTTACCTCATGGTAGGATCATATCCATTAAAACCCTCAAGATCATTCCATCATATTTTGGAAGCTTACTAGAGAAAGATGCATATTACTAATTCCGCTAATGGAAGACTATATAAGGTCCATCATAGGCCAAACAAGAGGAGGATAAAACCACTTCCCCCATTTTGAAGGTCCATCTAAATATTCCAGTGGGGAATGAACACCCGCTTTGGGCTCATAGTCCTTCTTCAACTAAGGTCGGACAACATATTCCATCATCCACCCAAAGGTGGGATCATATTCCAACCAGAAGTTTAGAAGATTTCTAACATACTTATAAAACTTCCTAAAAAATGAACATACCCTTGTAACAACCAAATATAGTCGTCAACATATTCTGGTAGCTTCCACACAATAAGATCATACTTCTTGTTGACCTCAAATGATAAGTCGACATATTCTAACAACAATGTATGATGAGCCTCATATCCCTATGATGCTCAATGCTACTATCCCTAAGGTTATAGAACACATTTATATAACATATCATGAATCCATCAACTCTTAATATCAAGAAGAAGTCCATAACTACCATATAAGTCCTCCTCATGATAACATAACAATGAATTTCATGGATCCTACCCCTAAAATGTTTCTTGGATAACCTCCTTATGGTGATATTTCACCTAGATAAGGATATTCCCCCTTGACATGGAACCTTAAAATAGGGATATTCTCAAAACACTCAGGGCAACTACATATGGTTCCCCATCAATTGTGAGTGAATCCTCACCTTAGTAAATAGGTGATCTAGAGCGACAACCAATATCCCAACCTTTTACAAGCTATGATTCACTATCTACAAAAAAGCGACCTTTATGGTTTGGGCAAGTTTGGGAATACACATGTGACAAATAAGCTGACATGGATTTTAGGGAATAATTTTCTAAAAGAAACCTTATGAATATGTTATATCCCATCGACACTTCCATTTATGACATCCTAGAGGATCTATAGGAGAAGTTCATGTCTTTTCTATGCTAGAACCAATGGGATACTATTCATCAATTAAAGTCTAATAACCTCCCTTATTACAGATATGATTTTCATATTTGGGTAGTGAAAAGTATTTTTTGTCAGATAGACCATGCTAATTTCTTAGTAGCTTGGAACTTAAGGTCATAAAAGCACCGAGAGAGCCTGCGACATTCCTATACCAACAACCTAGTAGCCCTCCAATAGATAATTTATGAAGCCTCATTAGATGTATATATCCAGGGATGAGGTGAATATGTATAATTTCACTTCACTTCATCCCCATGTCAATAGAGTTCCCCAAAGACAACAACTTAAAATTCTATAACTGCAAGAGAGGTCATAGGTCCAAACAACTCATGAGACAGTTGGTCAGTAAAACAAAATCATCCCATTTATAATGGAAAAAGTGCCTTAATAGAAGAGTTTATATCATTTGTAGATTCCTAATCTAGGCCTTGAAAAAGGTTTATAGAACATCTTAGATGAGTGAGACAAAACCTCAGTCTGCAACAAAACTCTTTATAGAAATTAACCCTCATTCTGAGCATGAACTACAACCAATTAATGATCGACTGAAAATGCACCAAACTTTGAATATTGTGTTGTCAGCTTCCATGAAATTTATCCACAAGAAACCCTAACACGGAAGGATAGAGGTATTTTTAGCAACACCTCTTCCCTAGGGTTTTAAAATCCTTACCAGTTTCAGAAGATATTGGTGGTGACTCTATGTCAACCCCATACCTGTCTGGGGTATTTTTACCATAATCACCACCTCTGATATTGTCAAATTATCAAGAGAGGTCTAATCCTCTATATCTAATTACAATAAAACCCCAGAAGCTATAAAACCCTAACACACCATCCAAAAACTATTTTCAAAACCAAATCCACTTCATTCTCTATCTCTCGCACTTTCAAATAAATAAAACTATGTTATTTCTCTTTCTTCAAATCAAATATATTGTTTTCTTATTTTAAAACATAAAATAACTTATTTCACTGTCTTGCGGGTTTAACCTCGACTCGATGAAGTCTATATCTTAATTAATTATTCACACTTGTCTGAGTTTTATAAAATTTTATTTTGGTTATCCCTTTAGGGAATTAATTAAACCCCATGGGTGATCAAAACTAGCACCATTGTTGAGGAATTATTTTTAGTAATGCTTCTGATTTTTATGAATTCACCTATTCTTTTTAACCTTTTCATCATTTTCACTTCGTATTATTATTCCATTTTTTTAGACATAAATTATATGCATGATTAATCAACTAGAGGAATGAAGAAAGAATAAGATTCTGCCTTCCATCCTAAGATTGAATGGATGATGAGAAAGAAGAATAAAATTTTGAAACAAGAACAAGAGATAATGGTTAGAAGAGAATTAGGCCTAGGTGTAGGCCAAAAATTCAGATAGGGGGTGCACTAAGAGATCCTAGGAAGAAATCAAGGGGTTAAAAAATTAATCGACCATGGATGACCGTCAAACATGGGGGTCCATCCAAGTATTCCTATTCCTTTTATTGATGCACAATATTTGGAGATCATGTTGGTGGTCATCAAAATGTTCACACATTCATTCTAATTTTCCAAGATCCCCCACGAAGACCCTAACTCGTATATTGGGAGTTTCCTAGATCTATGCAACAAATTATAGTTTAAAAATATTTCAAATGATTATATGAGACTATTCCTCTTCAAATACTCATTTAAGGACAAATAATGAGGGTGAATCCGATGTATACCCCCGCACCTAATCACCATATGGGAGGATCTGCTAAAAAATTATTGACAAGGTTTTTCCAACCCTAAATGTTTATAGATCAACAGGTAAGTATTTTAAATTTTGAAAAATTTAGTGATGATTATTTCTATAGTTAATGGGAAAGGTATGTATTATTAATGATATGATTACCTCATCATGACATTGAAACATGGTTACTAACTCAGAGCTTTAACAATGGTATTTCATAGGGAAATAATTTTGTAGTGGATGTTTCATTATCCACTAAAAGAGGATAATAATAATTGTCTATATTTTAATATTCATTTGTTTCAATGTCCATTAACACTGATTTTAGTGAATTTTTTTGGATCCTCATTTCACATCATTGTGCAATTCATGTTTAAAGTGGTTAAATTTTGGCCTAATTAATCATCATATTTTGGAATTCATTATTTTTATTATTTGAATTTAAATTATAAGATATGATTTATCAAATTTAGTTTAATTTTTTTTCTTTTAGTATAAATGGAAGATTCATAAGTGAATATGTACATTATTATCCATATATCCATATATTTCTGGACAAAGAAGGACGAGCCTTAGGCCCATAAAATAAAAGTGGATCCCACAATTCAAAATCAATAAAGCTCAAATTTTAATTGGAGATAAAGAAAATTATGGGGAACATTTCATTGGACTATGTCCATAGATAACTTTGAATTTTTCATGGATATCCAGGGATCCCAATTTGAGGATTAAATTATGGTCCACATTTGAAGTCCCATAAAGTCTGCCCATCAATTTCATCATAATTTCTGAATGGAATATCCAATTTTGAAACAATTTCTACATAACATAGAGGAAATGTGGAAGAAGATATTTATCTTCTATGTATATCATATATTTATCCTTCTTAAGACATAATTTCACTTCAATATTGGGGAACAATCTTGATCTGGTTTTTTGGTAAACATTGAAAAGTCCACCTTCCTTTTATTATCACCTAAATTTTGACTACCCTAATTAATGGGAATGGTATTGAATGATGTGGAATTAAACTAAGGATCAATATTTACTAATTAAGGTGGTGGGGTGAATTAATAAGGGGTATATGTTTTATTCATTCAATTTTAATGTTAAGATGTTATTTTTAATCGCACGTTCAATTTCTCTCATGTTTGTTTTTTAGATAACCATAGTTTCTTAATAAAAGTTATTAATATTTTTCTTTATAAATTTTCTACCATTTTTCATATCAAATTGATGACTTTGAATTAATTTGTAAATTTATTTACACCAACAATTGTAAAATTCCTCACACAATTTTGGAGTGTTTGTTATTTCATTATTTTTTCACTTCTTCAGTTCCTCCTGTATGAGTCGAATTCCACCTTCTATTGAGATACTTAAATAAATTAAAGGATAAAAAATTGTTGGTTTAATTATAGGGAGTTTATTGGCGTTGGATTGTATTTTATTTTATGTTATTAAATTCTATAATTATTTTTATGGTTGGGAGTTCCTTTCTTTGAATTATTTTCTTATTCAGCTTTATTGACTTTAACGACTACACATTTTGGATACTATTATGATCCAATTCCTTAGAGTGATCATGAATTTTGATCCTCTAAGTGATTTTTTATTATAATTAGAACTATGTATTGATTAGATCAGTGAATGGTTTTAGAGAATTATCTCATTGATTGGATACATATTGAACTAGTGATCTGAAAATTCTTAGGAAAAAATTAATTCTATTATTTCCCTAGAAACATCCTATGATCAACCCATTATCATTAATTATTTTAGTTCAATTAATTGTGATTTTTTTCATTCATTAAATTAACTCCTAATTTCTTCAAATCAATAAAATCAAATTATTTGGACACTCTATAGAGTGTATATGTATTTAGGTTTCTTCTTATGACTATGTATATTTGACCCCTACCTATACCACAATAGTCGCTTCTACCTAGAGGTTAAATATGGGAATTGCCAAATTTTGGCTCTCTTTTCATGGACCTAAGTTAGTTATCTTAGACACTCACATATTTTTATCACCCAGCTTTTCTATTCTCACCCCCAATTTCACTCCCATGTATGGCCATTTTGAACAAATCCAAATATGGGGAACCTCTCCCTATTTTGACTACCCCACACCAAGTGTGATGTATAATGACCATCCTAGTTTCAACAGGTGGGATAATCAACAACTAAATCAACCAGAATGTTTGAATTCGTATGCTTCAAAAAACAATTCTAACCTACAATGATTTTTAATACCAAAAAATGAATTTGAACATCCTCTAGTGTAATTCCAAAAATATAATTATCCTCATAAAATAAAACATTAGGATTCACCCCTTTTCTAGCCCGATCCAAATCCATTACCTGAGAAACTATGTCAAAAAATGGAGAGAATGAATTATGAGGTTTCATCATTGAGAGTTGAACTATAAGTCATTATAGCAGTTTTATAACCCATTACCACTCTAGTTTGTCCCTACACAATATTGATAGAAGAATATTTCTACACAAAAACTTCGCATGAAAAACTCCAAGATGTTATTGTTTATAAGAGTGGGATAACTAAAGAAAACCTAGAGAAATGATTCCCAAAGCATCAAATCCATCAAAATTAGACTAAAATTTTGAATAATCCACATTTGAATTTGAGAAACCAGAACTAGATAATGAGGTGAATTAGTTGGTAAATGTTGAATGTCAACCCAAGGAACATGATGTGACATTAACGAGTGTTTAAAATGTGTCGAAATCTGTTTTTTGTATTCATAATGGTATAATTTTACATCATGGAATGATTTTTTTAATATAGATCCATTAATTATTTTTCAGAAACACTAATCACTAAACCATTAGGTGAAATAAAAAACATTGAGTCTATACCAATTCATTACACTAATATTTCCAATTTATTAGTTTAATAATTTATTTAAAATGATTCAAATCTGTTGATAAATTTTGAAAATGAAATTGATATTGAATAAATGTCCCTATCTATGTATAAAAGTGCTAGCCAACCTAAGATCAAATTTATTTTCTTTCCTTCCTCATTCAAGAATCCCTTCATAAGGTATAACCATGGCCTTTTAGTTGGCATTAATTATTCTATTGAAACAAATAAACTAGGAATGATCCTTGTTTTCATAGGAAAGACTATAAAAGAAACAATATCACCCATTTATGATCTTCCTTGTATTTGTCTACACATTGTAGAACATATGATTGCACATGAAACAAAATCTAAATAATGAATTAATCTTAATCTTGAAAAACTAGAGAAAAATATGGTCCCTAAGATTCTAAAAGTTGGTATTGGGTAAGTTGGGGGTCCAATTTGATCTAATTACATTAAACTAAGTTCTTTATAGGAGGCAAGCTGACTTATGCCTTTATTGTTTTGTGTGGTTTTTCTTTTTTTGTTACTGGGACCCCCTTGGGGTTTCCAATTTGATCAAATGTATCTTGAATGTGAGATTTAGTAACTAAAGTATTTTAGTATTTATAAATGAAACACATGCCTTCCATAATTCTAGCCTAACCTTCAATCATCCTCAAGGAGTCTACTTCTGACATGAATCCAAAGTGATCAATTTTTTATTGATGGGTCATCAACATCAAAACAGGTGATTTTTCTCCATGAATTAATTTCAAATATCATTATCTCTACTTTATTATTTGTTCTTAACTCTCAATTATCTAATTTTAAAAACATAGGGTAGTGTCATTCTATATTAGGGGGGAGTGAAAATATGTGATTTTAAAAAATAATGGATTTTATGAAAAATTTCAATTCATTATCCTTGAATACATTAATGTACATTATGGAACATAAAAAATGTTAAAAGATTTTGAATGCCATGATTCAGGACTTTATACAAGTTAAAGTTCAAGAGTATAAATTTTGGAAACTGTGGTTGTCTCATGTGATTTTTCACTGCTAACATTTTCATTTATTTAATATAAATGTAAAAATGCAATTCCATTGAGTCTTGGGTGTAGGTTTGAGATCTTGGGTCCCTTTTATCATAACATATGTTTCAAGGCCACTTTCAGTTTAATATGAGTATTCAAAAAAAGACCAAAAATGGTGACTACATAGGGAAATGTTTTTTCCAATTGTTTTTTATTCGACATATAACACCCCACAATTTTAAGTAAGAAACCCTTTCTGAGGTATTGTAGTATCTACTGTAGCATCTAATATAGCAGTTACTGTTTGGTACTGTAGTAGCCGGAACTATTCACCCGATTTGGGCCTTCGAGCCACCAGTTTGGGCCTAAGGGTCTCATGGGCCTTCATCCCATCAAAGTCCTTTGAGCCTCAGGACCTTCGGGGAATTCAGACCAAGGATTATGCCAATTCACATAGAGAAGTCCCTAGAAGAGGATCAGAGAAACAAGGTGGGGAGTTAGGTGATTAATGATACAGAAGATGGGGATGGACAGTTTTATTGGGTTGGTCTTACAGGTCATGTATTGGGCATGGTATGCCTCTGGGCCTTTAGGTCATGTATTGCAAGTCATGTCGGGCCTTGTGCCTTGGCCCTATGGGTCTTTTACGGGTTCCCCTTTAACCATTAAAAGGGGGATTATCCAAAATAAAATAAAAAATAAGTCCTTCGGGCGATTTGGGGGATAGTATTTCATGATTTTTTATCATTCATTATTTATATCTTTGGTTGAAGATCTTTAATATCCCACTACCTAGTGCAGTCTGTCTCGATCGAGAAGATTGTGTTAGGTGGTGAGTGATCAGTGATCATTGGCACATTTTTAGAATAATGGAATTGTATCTATATTTATTAGTAGAAAACAATTCCCAATAGGACATGAATTAGTGGTTTGGGGATGATTTATTTTTTTTCTTGCATACAGGAGTGGTTTCCATTTCATCCTTCAACCAAGGGTGATCTAAAACTTGATCAAGGAGTATTTCATTTATCATTTAGTGGGAAGAGAGGGGAATTATTTTTATAGAAATGATTAAATTTCTAAATGTGATCCTACCATGACCTGGTTACTTCATTCATTAACTTGTGTCCAAACATTATTTTTAATTTGCTTTATTTCTTTTTAAAATCAAACAATTTCAAAAGAAACATCCACTTATTTATTTAATTTAAAGTGACATATTTATTGTTTTGTTTTAATATCTAGATAAAACCTCAGTTAACCACTTTAATTTATTTTCTACTTCATATATAATAACTATTGTTGCACCCCATGAAATACGCAGGTCAAAACTTGGCACCGTTTCTGTGAAGGTGGTGCTAACAATCTTTTTTTTACACTATTTATCCTATTGAAAATTAAATGACTAAAACCAAAAACATTGACCATTTACCACTAAATCATGGAATTGAAATAACCTTGTTGAATAGAATTAGAAACCTTAATTTGAAATCTGAATTTGTGAAAATTTCTCTTGCAGACATGAGTGAAACTTTAAGTGTTCACTCTAAGCCTTTCATCATGGATGGAAACCAGAATCAAACCATTATAGATCTTTGTGCACCATAATTTCTATACCAAAACAATCAAATTTTCATGTGAGAATTACAAAATTATTTTGAGATGAAAACTAACATGATTCTATTACTTCTAAAATTTCATGGATTTATAAATAAAGACCCAAACAAACATATTAAATAGTTTATGTATGTAATCTCTACTTTCACATCCTATGGAGTAACTGGGGAGCCAGTAAAGTGGAAGGAATTCCCATTTTCATTGGAAGGAGCTTCCCAATAATAGTTGTATGGATAAAAACATATATATGTACATGATTGGAATTACTTAGTGATCTAATTCATAAAAATATTCTTCCTACCTATAGAAGAACAACCATCAAAAAGGAAATATATGTCATCCTACACCCATCTAGAGAAACCCTTTTCAAGTACTGGGGATGATTTAAAAAGATATGTGCCATCTTCCCACATCACAAAATTGAATAGTATCACTTTCTTGTCATATTTAAACAAGGATTATTGGAAAATTACAGAAACCTTTTGAAAAAATCATCTAGACGTGCGTTGATTGACAAATATCTAAAAGAAGTCAAGGTATTGATTGAGATTATTTCTCATAACTCACAACAGTTTGGTACAATAGGTATTGGTATAAGACATATTTATGAGGTAAGATATTCTAATCCATCACCCATACTAGAAAATAGGATTGGAGAGATAATCAGTTTACAGAGACTGATAGAATTGAAACAAGTGGGTGACCAACAAGAACTATCTAAGGTACGTATTTTATGCTCATCACCTAAACATTTCACTAACCAGTGTGATGAAATATAGGGAATGGAAATTTGTGCGACAGTCATTCAGCTAAGGAGGTGCCAAAATAAATCAAGGAAAGAGAGAGCCTAACCAAGTACAATATTGATTTTCAATTAGTATAATCAAGTTAGAACCTCATACCCAAACTAGTACCAAAACGAACCACCATTCCATCAACAATTCCAAAATCTATAACCATTTAAACTCAAAAAAATCTTATAACCATACTTCATACCACTAACCACCCACTTTCCAAATACCCTATGATAAACCATCCACTAGAACAAAAACTCAATTACCATACCTACAATACAAGGTTGAGGGCCTAGAGGATAAGTTTGATAAGTTGTAAAACATGGTGGGAATCCTTGTTGAAATCCAAACCAAAAACTTAGGTAAACTACCCACTCCAACAGTTTCAAACCCAAAAGAGAATTTCCTAATCATAATGAGAATAAATGGAAAAGAAATCCCACCGCCAGCATCCCATGAACCTAAAATTAGGCGACTTGCATTGAGGGAGAATGAAGATGGAAATTATAAAAATTATATGAAAATTCACCAAGAAGAAGAAATTAAACAAGATAAGGATAAGGAAAGGAAAAGTAGTAAGAGACAAAAAAACACCATTATAAAGGCAAAAAAGGGAGAAGAAATACTTACCCCCACCATTTCCATCAAGGGTGATTGAATCAAAGATAATTCAATAATAATAACTTCAAGAAATAAATTTTGGACACCTTCCAAAAATTGGATATTAATACCCCCATTCTTGAAGAAATTAAAAAATATAAAATATGCTAAATGTTTTAAGGAAATTTTCACCAAGAATAGGATACTTTAAGGGAATATAGGATCAACTCAAGAATAAGTGTCACACAATAGTTTTTCAATAAAATGTCAAGATCTATGGATGTTTTCCATTCTATGAATCATTTGATCTTTAAATTTATCTAATCCTTTTTGTGGTATATATGATTCAATTAATTTATTTCCTCACTCAGTATACACTTATTTGAAAATGTGAGACTTGAATCCCACCCAACTAGTGGTCTAACTTTCAAAAAAATCCATAGTTTTTCTTTCTTGAGTTTTGGGATATTTCCTGCTGAAAGTCAAATATCTCTTATTCCCAACTAACATTTATGTGCTAAATATGGAATAATATATTAACTTTTCACACCCAACCATAATTTTGGGGTGATATTTCTTGAAGATTACCAAAATCATCATTAATGTACATGAAGGGACACTCACCATGGAATTTGATGACAGCATCATCTATAACAGTATTTTTAAATCCATGAGGCACCCATCAAATGACCATTCACTCTTTACAGTTTCCCATGATATTCATACTAAACCAATAGAAGAATCATGTATTTTCCATGAATTATTATCCTTATGAGATAATTTTTCCATTGAAAATATTACTTAGCATGTAGATGCCAAAAATATTGTAGATTATGATATTTTATGGGAAGAAGAGGTAAAATTTAATTTCATTGATGATTTTCTAAATGATGAAGAAGAATATATCATTTCTTGTGTGTAGGAGGTCCAACCTTTGGATGTGGGGAACATCAGTTTAATTTCATCCCTAGAGAATCCCTCATATCTATATTTAAAATCACTCCCCTTTGATTTGAAATATGTGTACCTTAGAGAGGGTGATAAATTACCAGTGATAATTTCTAATAATCTATTTCAAACCCAATAAAAATATTTTTTTGAACTTTTTAGAGAAAATTTCCAATCAATAGGGTGAATCTTAGGTGATATTCCTAGAATTAATCCAAAAAATATGCTCACATCGAATTCTTTTTAATAGATATTCAAAACTAGTCTGATAGCCCGAAATGAGGCTAAATCTTACCTGGATGGATTCTTTGAGAAATGACATTGAGAATCTCTTGGAACCATGGATCATCTATACCATCTCATATTCACAATGTGTTATCCCCATTCATGTGGTTCCAAAACAAACTGGTCTAACCACTATAAGGAATGAATAGAATGAATTAATATCTATAAGAATTCAAAATATCTAGAGAGTGTGCATAGATTTTAGGAATTTGAATTAGGTCACACAAAAATATCATTTCCCCATTCCCTTCATTGACTAGATATTAGAGTGACTGGTAGGAAGAACACATTATTGCGTTTTGGATAGATTTTCAAGTTATTTTCATATACCAATTTATCCCAATGATCAAGATAATACTATCATTACTTATCCCTTCATCAATTTTTCATATAAAATGTTTCTATATAAATTAGGTAATGATATAGGTAAATTTTATAGTTTCAGGGTAAGTATTTTTTCTAATCACAATGAATATTTCCTGGAGGTTTTCTTAGTTGATTTGTCATTTTTTTTCAAAATTCCTTTAACCATTGTTTGAAAAATATTGCAAATGTTTTGAAAACCTACATTGAAAAGTAGCTTGTTTTAAATATTGAAAAGTGTCATTTCATGGTTGAGAGATGAATTTTCCTTGTGCATTTCATTTCAAAAAAACTCATTGAAGTGGATAAATCAAAAAATTAATAGATAAATTCATTTTCCTTACCCAACTTGTGTGAAACATGTTAGTAAACATAATCCTCAACCTAGTTGGTGAGGTCTATCTAAGTGAATCCATGAGACCCAGGTTCAAAACCATGTGGAGGCATAATTTCCGGGGTACTGTAGTAGTATTATAGTAAGCAATGTAGTAGTTCTGTGTGGGTACTGTAGTGGGTACTATAGCATGTATTGTTCGGTACTATAATAGCTGGAACTATTCACCTTGGGCCACCAGTTTGAGATTGGATTCCTTATGGCCTTTGAGCCACCCATGCCTTTGGGTCAGTAAGGATTCCATGCCACATTTAAGGCCTTGGGTCCACCTCAATGTCTTCGCACCACCTAAAGTCCTTCGGGGAACCTAATATGCAGATGCCCATAAAGATTCTATAAGGAACCAGCTCTAGAGGAGGATTCAAGAGAAAGACACATTTACCAGAGCAGAGCTAATGGATTTGGAAGAATAATAGGGTATGGAATTTCCATCAGTACTAGGAATATGCATCTTTTCACAGGACAGCTAACCGAACAGCCATGCATATGTAGAGAGCTGATCACGTTGCAGGTGTTGGGGATGGGCGGTTTCAAGTAGTCATAGTTTGTATGATTTTTTAAGACCTACAGGTCCTGTAATGTCTCCAAGCCAATGGAAAATGTAATGTTAGGGTTCCCCTTCAACCCTTAAAATGGGGTTTATCAAAAATCAATAACAATTAAGGCCTTAGGGCCATTCAGGTGGTATGAAACATGTTAGATCATTTTTAGGACATGCAGGATTTTATAAGAGGTTTTTCAAATATTTTAGTAAGATTTATCTCCCTCTCCATAGATTATTTTTGAAAGATTTTAATTTTTATTTCAATGGTACATGTAGGAAATACTTTGATGATTAAAATAGGATATCAATTACAACACCAGTAATGAAGGCACTAAATTAGGAAGAACCATTTGAGATATTTTTTGATGCTTCCAACCAAGTCGTTGAAGTAGTCCTTTATATGTAAATTTATGGAATTCCATAACTCATTTTCTATTACTATAGAACCTTATATATGGCTCAATTCATTTACACAACCCCCAAAAAATAGTTTTTATTAGTTTTATTTACTTTAGAATGATTTAGATCATATCTTATTAGAACTAAAGTCATTGTGTTTTCTAATAACGCAACTCTTAGATACTTGATGAAGAAAGATAAAGATAAAATAAGGCTAGTGAGATAGATGATACTTCTTTGAGAGTTTAACATATATATCAAAAAAATTAATGGATCAAAGAACCATGAATATGATCACATAATTAGACTACCCAACACTACTGATACTGAAATTCCAGACAAATAACCACTGAATGATCACCTTCTAGGAGAGAAGTTATACTTGATTGAAGGAAAAGTTCCTTAGATACTGACATAGTCAATTATCTGGTAACAAATCAAGTCCCATATCATTTAAATTCCCACCAAATTGAAAAACTATAATATGAATCAAGATATTAAATTTTTGACGATCCATTTCTTTAGAAGATTTTCAATGACCAAGTGATAAGAAGATGATTGAATGAGAGTGAAATTAGTTATGTATTTGACTTTTATCACACCCTATATTGAGAAGCACACTTTTTACCTCAAAGGATAGCAAGTAAGGTTTTTGAATATAGAATTTATTGGCCCACCCTTTTTATTGATGCTCATGATTTTTGCAAAAGGTGTGAAAACTGCCAGTTTTCTAGAATTATTCAATGAGATAAGAAATTCCCCAAAATCCATGTAAATTTTTTTTATTTTTTTTATTTCTTAGGTATATATTTTAGGGTTCTTTTCCCAATTCCATTTTAAAATTCTTATATATTTCGTGCAGTTTATTGTGTTTCCAAATACGTGGAAACCAAATCTACTAGGATGGATGATGCTAAAGTTGTTTGTGATTTTGTAAGGGATAACATATTCTTTAGGTTTGGAATGCCCAGAACCATCATCCATGACTAGGGTACTCTCTTTCTCAATGGGATAATGGAGTATTTTATAATGATGTATGGGGTGAAAAATAAAACATCAACTCCCTATCATCTATAGAATAATGGTCATGTTGAAGTGTCTAATAGAGAAATAAAAGTAATTTTAAAAAATTTTGTTAAAATAATTAGGAAGTATTTACGTTAAAGGTTGGAAGACAAATTCTAGGCTTACAATAAATCCTAAAAAACCCTGATTAAAATGAGTCCATATAAATTGATTTGTGGGGAAATTTGTCAAATAACAATGAATTTAGAATATAAGGTGTATTGGGTTGTGAAGAAGATTTATTTGAATCTTAAAAGAATTGAGAAGTAGAGATTATTACAAATGAAGGAGATAGATGAAATTAAAATGAAATATTTTGAAAATTCTATTATTTTCAAAGATAGAACAAGAGTGGCTCATGAGAAGCTGATCCAACAGAAATACATCTATCTTGGAGACAAAGTGCTATTATTCAAATCAAGAGACAAGATGATGTTAGGTAAACATTGTTCTAGATGGGAAGTTCTATTTATAGTAACTAATGTATTTACCTTAAGTTATTTTCATATTGTGATGGATAGAGATCAGAATCCACTCACTGTTAATGGTCATAGGCTGAAGAAATTCCGTGGATCCATGCAATCTGATCTAGTGGAGGAGATCACACTCCTCCAACCTATTTACCAGTAAGATCCATCAGGCCATACCTATCCTTTACACTTTTTTTCTTTCTATAATTTAATTTCAAATCTTTAAACATGTTAAATCCATTTGAATGCATTAAGGAAACTGAATTTGTTAAGTGTGTAGAGGGAACCTTTGTAGTTTAGGATTTTTTATTTTTTTATTTTTCTGTTTTCCAAAAAACATTGTGTGTTTTCCAAAACAAATTTATGTTCCTTTTTCAAAAAAAATTGGTTTCTAAAACTTTTGAGCTGAAATGATTACCTTTTAAATTTTTGAAAAATATTTCAATGAGTGAAACAATTTATCTCATGAAATTGAGCTTAAATGAATGATGAAATTGACTTTCTTTCAAGTTCAAATCTTTGGTAATTTCATTTAAAGTCCTATAATTTTTGAATCTCATTCCTCATATCACTATATTTATATTTTTAATATCTTTCCCATGAGTCATATTAACCATTGTTTTAATATTTTTCACATTAACCTCCCTTATCGAGAGAACCAAACCATACTTGCTTCAACAAGAATTTGATTTATTCATGTTAAAACATGAGGGTTTGAGGTACTTGTGTATTAAATGTTTGAGGAATTTATTTGGTTTTAAATCAACCATTTTCAAGATAATCCTTTTCATTTTTTACTTACTGATACATTTACTCCTTGTAACCCTTATAATCCATGAACTTCATGTAAGGTTACCCACATTACAAGCCAATTTTCCCTATCCAACCTGCTCTAGAAGTGATATTGCATGATTTAGTTGATCTTAAGTGTGGTTGGAATCCATATTGTTTTTTTATACAACATTTAGTGACACATTGGGTGGAAAATAAAATTTTTAAGTGATTATTTTACTTCTTAAAAATTTATTCTATTGAAAGTTGTGTCTTTCTGGAGCTTTCATGCTAAAATAAGTTTTGCCTTTTTGGAGATTCCAAAGGAGAAATAAAGTTGTTCCTATCTTGGGCTTTCAAAAAAAATATGTTTTATATAATTGTTTTTTTTTTGATGAAATGAAAAATGGTGTGAATTTTCCTTGAGTTTTTATGATGATGGAGCTGGTTTTATATTTAGGGGGTGAGGAGGATACCATACATGAGTGAAAATTAGAATCATGGAATTTTTATTCAAAAATAGTTGAACAGTCCTTACTCTAAATCATAATTTTCCATATATTAATCCTACCAACTGAAATCCACAGAACAACCCTGAAAAGTACTCATGTTAAACACATGTCTTTGACTCAAATTGGGTGGATATATAGGAATTTATCAATCCTATGGTGACCCTTGAATTAGTTTGGATGAGAAAAGACATGTGGAAAGTTTTCATTTGTCAGTTGAGAGAAAATTAATTTGAGGTTGGTGTTTTTTGTGAATGATAGGATAAATGAAGTGAAAATGGATTGAATGAGATTAATAGATAGAATTAAATAATGGTTTTTTAGGAGACATGATATCTTATGTTAGACTCAGTTATGTGTATTTATGGGTTAAGTGTATTTTCGAGTCCCACATTAGTTTCATCCAACTTGTAATTATTTTCCTGTATCTATAAATGAAAGTCTCCACCTCTCTTTGATATAGGAATTTTACCAATTTACATGGTATCATAGGGACACATCCAATATCCCCCCCCCACCATCTATTGCTCCTTGCCCTAATTTTGCTCTCCTCCTTTCTTGTGCCCCATTTCCAGCCACTCCTTGTGAAACCGCCCCCCACCTGCGTGACGGCTCATGTTCCCCATCGCTAGTCACTCCTTGTTCAATGGTTGACCCCTATGTGATAGCCCCCAAGGATCCACCCCCTCTAGGCCCACCCTGCCCCATTAGTCGCGATTACCCCCCCTCCAATCCTCTTCCTCATAAGCCCCTGTGTGACCACCCTACGGGAGCGCCTCCCTCTACGATCACTTCCCTTCTCCTATACGAGTGCCTCCCTATGCTTTAGCCTCAGGCTGTCACTTTTTATACTGCATGATTTCTCTTTATAAGCCCCATATAATGGATTTTCTTAATGCCTTAGTCCTTCTAGAGTCTCCCCAGTGTCAACACCCTTGCACTGATCATCATAGTTCACCCTCCATGTGTATGCCTTGAGGTGAACCTAGCCACCCATGTGGCTCCCTGAGTGAATACCCCACTTCCCACCTCCCCTAATGGTGTCAGACTACCCATGAGTACCCTAATTTACCTGTTGATGATGGTCCATCATGCACACATCCCATAAAAATTTCTACACTCTCCTATCATGCGGTGACAATTCTGATATGTGGTCCCTACTACGCACTCCTATGTGCCGACTATGGCCAGTTCCCCCAGGCATCACCTCCATTCGCCCCTTCCTCTGATGCCACTTATAATGAGATGCATGTTCCTACATTCCCTTGTTGTCGTCCTAACACATCACTTATACACTTAAAGTTTTCCTACTAGACATTCGATTGGTGTCCTCTTGTGTGTTGTTCATGTATGCCTTGATACTACTGACCTGACTATTCTTGTTGAGGTGTTTTCCATCTATCCATACTAGTCCCCTTATTCCTAGGATAGATTTCTCATATTCTTACAAACATGGTAGGATCCTAACTACCATATAGTATCCATAAAAACCTTTCACTATCAATGGATGAAATTGTACTTATACACTCTTATTGGGAAACGTTTCCACATGCCACTTCTTTAGCCTCTATTTCTTAGACTGGTGACCCTACCGCTAGTATATCTCGTCAACTGACAATTTGGATTCTATTATTAATTCCACCTATCTAATAAATCATCTTCCTTATTCTATCCTTCTGGATGAGATTCCATTTTCATCTCTATTTCCCTCTCTTAATCCTCACCCTCTTTCAATTTGTGGGTTTTGGTGTCTTTTTTATATTCATGACACTCATCTATGTCTCTCTAAATTTTCCCCAAGGGCCTTATATTATATAATTTTAGGATAATATCGTACCCATTGTGTCTATTATTGTTTCTCTCTTAGATTGGGACATTATATCATCTCTACTGATGTCTCATTCATTGACAATGCTTCATTTTTATGCTCCCCATCCTCCCCCCATCCTGATCTCACCATTGATGATTATCTTCCTCTCACCATCCACCCACCCAGTCTCCATTGATCCAATTAGGTGGTATTCAATTTAGCTCTGTCTACTCTCATTTTCCATCAAACATGACCCATGTCTTGATGAAGGACACTATTTCCCCAACTTTGGTTGGTGCTTCTGCTATATTCACCGACGAATTTTCGATTGCTATGTGGAAAGGAACTCACTCTTGCCAGAATAATCCAATTTACACAACTTCAAATAAATACTTCTCTATTTTGGATATGATATATGTTCCTCATATAGCTTCTAAGGCTAAATCTTACCCTGGGTGTATTCAATCAATTCAAGATGAATTATAGGCCTTTTATGACAATCACACCTAGAATTTAGTCCCCCTTCTAATAGGTAAACAAGTTTTTGGAAGCAAATGGATTTATTCAGTCCGCCTAAATACAGATAGCACTCTTTATCACCTTAAAGCTCATATTGTGGCAAAAGACTTTACCTAGACATACGATGTTGGTTATTTTGATAAATTATCTTTAGTTTGTAAAATTAAATATGTTCTATTATCCATTTCTCTTGGAACTTCTCATCAATGACCTCTTAGTCATCTTGATGTCAAAAATGAATTTCTACATTGTTTTCTTGAAAAATAAGTATATATGATGAAACCTCATAGATTAATATCCTCTAGAGATATTTATCATGTCTATAGACTTTGTCACTCTCTTTATGCACTCAAGTAGCCTCCTCATGCAATTTTTTGCAGATTCTATACTATCATCACTACACTTGGTCTATCTTAGAGTATGAAGGACCACATTGTTTTCTACCATAAAACATCCTCTGGCTGCATCCTGTTTATATGTTTATGATATCATTATTATTGGTAGTGACTCACATGGAATTTCCTATATCAAGTTTTATCTTCAATGAAAATTTCAAACCGAAGATCTAGGACCTTTGACATATTTTCTTGGCATTGAAGGCTCCCGTTCTCAAACCAGTATCGTTCTTTCCCGATGAAAATATTCATTGGATATCTCGCATGATAATGGATTGTCTCAAAAAAATGTTGTTGACACTCCTCTTGAACCTGAGTAATTATCTCTACATGATTATACAAACCCATATTCTCACCCAGGGAAATATCATTATCTTTTGGGAAAACTCAATTATCTTAACATCACTCATCCAGATATTGCATGCAATGTCATCAAGGTTATCCAATTCATGGAACACCCAATAAAATCTCAATGTGATGTTATCCTTTGCATTATAAGTTACATTTTGAAATATCCAACATGTGGTATTCAGTATTCACATTACAATCATTTGGATATTTAGGATTTATGTGATGATGACTATTTTGGTTACTTATATACCTAGAAGTCTGATTATGGGTTTTCCATATTTTTCACTGTTAACTTAATCTCATAGTGAATCAAGAAACGATTTTCATCTCTATATCTAGTGCTGAATCTGAATATTGTGTGATGACGACATTCAGTATTTAAATTATTTGGATTTTTCATCTTCTTCATGAAATTGGTCTTCCACCATAGACTTATGCTCATATTTTTTGTGATAATCAGGTACCCACAAGATTGTTTCTAATCTAGTCTTCCATGAATGCATGAAACATATTGATAATGACTGTAACATTCATTTCCATCATATTGAGCAAAACTATTTCATTTTTATCTATATTATAACATCTCATTAGCTTGTGGACATCTTCACCAAAGGCTTTTTGGGATATCCAATAGACTCTCTATGCACCAAGATGGACATCCACAGCACCAATGAGCCCACCTGGGTGGGTGTGTGGTCTTTTATTATCTTATTTTTTAGTTTCTTTTTAATTTATTTTTTGTGGGACTCTTCTTCCAATCTATACCTATTCTAGATTGAGGGGTAGTGTTAAACCTGGTTAAGTGTACTTTTGGGTTAGGTGTATTTCTAAGTCATACATCAGTTTCCTTTTACTTGTAATTATTTTCTTTTATCTATAAATGAATGTATCCACCTCTCTTTTAGGTAGTAATTGTACCAATTTACATATTTTATTTCTTATTTTCAAATTGGTGGATCACATTGGTATGTGTTTTGAATCTTTCTGTATTTAATTTTGATGCTTACATTCCCAGGAGTTTAAGTGATAAGTGTGTTGGAATTTATAGAGATAATATTTTCACTATTTTTCCTGAGTTTTTCAATGATTTAATCTCTTCTAATTAATAATTTTGAGCAGATTTTATTTATTTTAGTATTTTTGTGTGTTTTGGGCATAATTATGAAATTTTCCTAATTCTAGAAAATTAACAGTTTTATATCACTTCCATATTTAGAGAATAACTTTTAAAATTGTGACCTAGTTTATATTAATCTTATCTTTTTGAATTTTATTGTATGTGGTCTTAAACATTTTATTCTATACCTGGAGCCAATTTTAAACATAATGTCCTAGAAAAATCAATCAAGTGGAAAACTGTTTCTCACCGACAAAATGGACCCCACCTCAGTAATTGAGGAATGTCTCAGCCTAGAGAAATAAAAATGAGGTGATTACAACTTGATAGAAATAGAACTCCAAAACTCATGTGTACATTAAATTTCATGTAAAATTTAATTCATTAAGGTAGCCATTGAATCCTCTATATTAGAGGGAGTTGAAGAGTCTCTGTGGTTAAAAACAATTTCCTCCGTAATTCAGGTATTACATTTTCAAAACTTGTCCATAAAAGTCAATATTTTGAGGGAGAATGAAGAAGAGACAGATAAACAGATTTTATGAAGATAACTTCCTTAGGTTCTATCATTTACTATGATAATTATACCCAAATTTTGGTGGATAGAAACTGGGGGGAATTTCCACCTCTCAATACTATAAATATATGCATCCACTTCCATTCAAAGGTGTTAAAGAAAAAAATAATGGGTTGTTATGGAGGATTGGAACCTTGAAGTTACTTGGATTTTATATTTTTATTTTATTAGTTTCATAATGCTCTATTCTTCCCCATTAAACTCTATTACCATTGACATAAAGGGGAAAATATTTTGAGTGATCAAAGAAGGGAGAGATTCTTTTTTTTAATGTCATATTCTTTCACTTAAATTTAAAACATTCTAATATTATATTTAATTACTTATATTTTCAGTGGTTTTTAATTCTCTTTATGTTGTTATATTTAGGTTTTTGGTATTATTCATTATTTATAGCTTTGGTTTAAGATCTTTAATCTACCTATTCCTAGTATAGTTTTCCTTAATCGAGTAGGTAGTGTTAGGTGGTGAGTGCCAAGAGGTCATTAGAACATGTGTGGAATAAGGGAATTGTTTCAATATTTATAATGAGAAAAAAAATCCCGATCCGGACATTCCATAGTGGTTTGGGGATGATTTACTAATTTTCATGGACACAGGAGTTGTTTCTATTTCTTTCTTCACCCAAGGATGATTGAAAACCTGATCAAGGATTATTTCATTTATCATTTAATAGGAAGTGAGAGAGAATAATTTTTATAAACATGATGACATTTCAAAAGGTGATCCTACCCTAAACCCATCACTCACTTTATCAACTTGTTTCCAAACATTATTTTTAATTTCTTTGTTTCTTTTTAAAATCAAAAAATTTCAAAAGCAACCTCCACTTATTTCTCTAATTTAAAGTGACAACTTGATTGTTGTGTGCTCGTCTCTATAGAAAACCTAAGTTAACCACTTTACTATGTTTTTAACTTACCAAATATTTTTTTTTTGTCACACCCTGTGACATACACAAGTCAATTACTTGATATATTTATATTAAATATAACTATTTAATTCAAGAATACTAATAAGTATGAAAGCAATTTATTCTATTAGTAACTGAGTTATTAACACCTATATAATGTGGATAACGATTTTGAGAAGATAATTTGTTATAATTTGGTCAATCTAGGATGCTCAAAGTGGTGTAAAGAAGAGAAAATATATGTTTCTTTTTATAAGTTAAGGGAGAAACACTCTTGTAATTTCGTAAAAGATTAAAATATAATGAAGTCGTTTTCTAGACAAATGATTATAAATGGATGGAGATTATAAGATAAGGTAGGATGTGGTTTAGATTCCATAAATCAATAAAATTTGAATAGTTTTTAGTGGTATTTTAAACCTTATCTTTTGGATTAATCCTTTAGTTAACCTATTTTTATCTTAACTGCAGCAACATACTTTTCACTCTAATAGGATTATAATTTTATAAATAAACTAAAAATTGGTTCATAAATGGATAAGGGATTCGAATTTTAACCATATATTATCCACCTTTCCCTATTTCCAGATTTAATTACTTTTAAATAATTTAATAAAATCTTATTTTCATAAAATATCATTAATTTTAGTATGGATAGTATTCATTTAATTGGAATTTAATGATATCATGAAAACATGGAATTCTAATATAATCTTGAATAACATCACTAATATTTTATATTCATCTATAAATTTTTTTAACCCTATAAATCACTCAAATTATATTAATTTTTATTATTTTTAAAATTATTTATCTTATTTTTCTATACATTGAAGAAATATTTTTTCGGTGTTGCATAAAAATTTAAGGTAAAAATTTAATCACTAAAAATTAGAATTAAATTACCATTGTGAAAATAATTTCATTTTTCTCAAAATAACCATTAATATTCATTTACCACTTTCATTTTTCCCTATGTAAACCAATAATATATGTTTAAAAGTAAAAGTGTGACATTTTTTATTTTTCTTTGGTTAAAATATTGTATAGGTCATTTTCATTGAAAAGTTCCCCTAAAATAATTAAATTTTGATCAAATGTTGATGAGGGTATAAATACATTCATCCAATAAGAATTCAGAGAAATAATTATGACTTTAATATTTATTTTTAACCTCGGTTAAATTGATTTACCCTTTACCATGATGATAAATTTTACTATGATTACTATTTATAACATCTATAAATAAAAAGGTTCTATTTACCAAATTTAGACCTTATTATTCTGAATATGGAATCAGTTCTTCAAAATTCAATTTCTATAAGTGGTATAAATCCATTTTAAAATAAGTGTGAAAAATGTGAGTAAAATCATTTTTTGTGAAAAATAAATATTTAAGAATAAAAATCGATTTAACCATATCCCATGCCTAGAAAAAACATTATATGAATTTTAAAAATTTTATTGATTATATAATATATATATTTCATTAAAATAATTTTCCAATAGTGGTTAATTTAATTTATTATGATCAAAATACGTTGGGCGCGTAAAAACAGTTTTTTCAGAAGAAAAAAAATATTTGTTTTTAAATATTTTTAATTTTAATTTATAATTAATTGATAACTAATGAATTCATTTTTTATATGTGTAAACCATAAATATTTCATAATATAGTTAGTCCTATTAATTCCCATCAGTCCAATAGTTATACAAGGATTGTATACTTTATTATAGTTCATTTAGATATGTGGTTGCATGTATCACAAGTTGATGAAAAAATTAAATTTATTTAAAGAGAAATATATTATTAAATATGGGGTGTTACAGCCACATCCCTTCTTTGGGGGAAATACATATGTCAAAACATAGGAGGGAAGAGGGATAGAAGAGTTAAGGTTTGAGATCCTTCTCTAATACAATGTTATATTGGTGGAGCGGTGACCCAATACCCAAGATGCCTCCTAAGGGAGACCTTGGTGTTTATTTTTAATGATTAATAATGATGATAAAATACCCAATATCTGATATGGTACTCACATCCTCGAAAACCTATAAATAAGTGGTCACTATATGGTAATTTTATGATTGAGTATGATAGAGTGGTGGTTGGTCCATTTGTAATTTTGTGATTGTTAGGGAGTTTCCCTCTCTTATCCTAGTGGATTGCAGTGTTTCTCTATATACATAGGGTGTATCCCAAATCTTGTTAATTACTTGTGTTTCAGAGTGTGTGTGTGACTCTTCATTCATTAGTTCAATTTTCTTTTTTTTTCAATATGAAGTGTGTTGAGGTTCTATTCCATGGATAGTCTATTATTGAGTGCTTTAAGAAATCTAGACTTGTTTCTACCTTTGTAGTTCAAAGGGAGATCCATGTAATGGAACAGAACATAGATATACCAATCATATAAATAAAAATACAAGCGTATAATAATAATATGAAAGATAGAAAAAATGATTTCCATTAATGTGACTTCACAGAGTTAATAAAGTTTCCTTGAATTCCTTCTTATAATTTAGATCTCAAGCCAAGAGTGTATGTCAAAATGTTATTCTCACATGTAAATCCTGGCCAAATTGATTTTTGTAGAAAAATGGAATTTTTTAATACCTTTAAGATTATTTCTCTAAAATCTCCTTAAATCTTGTTATTTTATCCAACTGTTGAAGCCTTATTATTTCTAGATTATTTTGTAATAAAATAACATTCTATGTAGGTCTATGTTGAATTTTCCACTATTATAATTGGTCTTCATATGTAAATTCATTAATGTATGGCTTAACTCACTCTTACATGTGGATTTTGGTTCACGTATATATTTTCTGAATTCATATGTCAAGTACAAAATCACATGAAGCTCATTTTTCTTCGTATGTAAGAATCCTAGTTTGTGTGATATATTGCAGAAATTCAAAGAATAACAAACAAAAAATGATTCACATAGTATTAAAAGATTAAAAAAATAAACGAGAATAAGATCAATGGATACAAAAATTTACATGGTATAGTAAAAATCCTAATGTCCATGGAGATACAGAATCACTTCACTAATTCGAGAGAAGAATGAACGGGAGATAATCATAGTTTCATGCATGCAGAAAATCAATCATGAATGAGAACATCAAATAAGATGATGTAACTATTCCACCAACTACATGGAAAGTCCACTATGCTACAGTTCCACAACCACCAAATTTTGAGTTGCTACAATGATCATTGGCTGAAGTTCATATAGATACAGTACCACTATCTCTAAAGTCTGCACTACTACAGTGTCATGTGGTATGATGCTATAATGATTTATCATTGATATAGTGTATTATCGGTGTTGTAATTCAATCATATTATAGTAATCATCATTGCAACATGATACCCCTTGTGTGATACTCTGGCAATATGTGGCTTTGTTATAAGTGAATTACATGTGTATGACTGTTCCTCTGTAAAATAGAGAATATATATTGGGATGCTTTTTTATTATTAAATTTCATTGAAATTAATTTGTAAATTTATAGGATTGTTGTTTGATCGACTATTCTATATGAAAATAAGTGTTTACCACTAATGAGATACCATGAAGAAAAATTTAGTGGTGTAGAAATGAAAATGTTAAGATGGACATAAGATCGTATTATGATAGATAAGATTAAAAATGAATGTTTTCGAGAGAAAATAACAGTTTCTTTGATTGTTGGGAAAATTATGGTGAGTAGGTTAAGATAGTTTTAACATGTTAGAAGAATATCTAGGGGTGTACCTATTAGTACAATGTACTTAATGACAAATTCACTTATTATATTATGTGGAAGAAGACCAATAAGCACTCATTAAAAAATCATTCAACATAATCTTTTTCTAAATGGTTTCAATGGAAATATGGTTTTTAGTAGAGCTAATTTGTGAAATTTGATTCATATATTCTATCTAATTTAATTTATTTTAATTATTTTTTTGTTGTTTCTATTGTTATAATGTTTTTTCTCTCATTAGTTTATGGTTTCTTAATGATGAAATATCTCGAATAGTCACTATAGAAAGGAGTATCATGCATGAATTTATACATGTATAATTCATGGAAAAAAGATACAAATATGGATTCCAATGAAACTTAATTTAAATTAAGATTTTTAGATTTTATTTTCTTATAGGATATGTTTGTGTGTGGGAAATACATCTTAGTTCATGAGTTCATAAAGAAATTTCAGAAATATTCTATTCCAAATGATTTAACTTAAATAGGTATCTTGCTAAATTATGCCCATATACTTGCAATTTTATTCTAATGTCACCATTATTTCAACTTCTTCATGTAATGTATAGTGTTATTGAACACTTTTTTGGGAGGAGTTGAAACAGATGAGGCTTTATTGCCTGTGGAAGAGATAGAGAGGCGTGGAATTATAGGTTATGTTACTCTTTATTAGAACCTTGCATGTTGTCTCTACAGTGCAGGATGGTGTCAAGAAGAACTAATACAGGTATATTATCTTGCATTTTTTTCTAGTTTCTATTGATAAAGATTCATATTAATTTTCAGAATATTAATATGTGGTTGGTTTTAGAAAATATTTTATGTCCACATTTTTTTTCAAAAAACTCATTAGATTATGTAATTGAATAATATTTTTTTAAATGAAAAAGGAAATATGGGATTTAAAAAAACATATTTTTATGTTTCCATATTAATGAAATGAATGTAGTAAATCACATACATTATTTTTTTCCAATAATAAAAAAATTTCAAATTTTATTAATGAATTTTTTAAAAATAAAGACAAAACATGTTTTGGAAGAACAAAATGCATCCTTAACCTTTCCTTTATATACATTCAACTGTAGCAGACCATTAGGTGACAATCTAGAATTTCTCGCATTTTTTTCTTATTAGGTGGTGTCCCGTATTCTCATTTTTGGCACTTTGATCTTTAGAATAATATATTTTCCTATGTAGGTAGTTAGATTACCTGAACTCTATTTTCCCCCTTTTTAAGGGTTTGCATCCTGTTTCCTATGAGTGATTTCCAGGAGAAATAAATGAAATTGAATCATTTTTATTTTTCTATGTTCTGTTTTATTAAATTAGGTATAGAGGAAATGGAGTGAAATTTATTTCATTCCAATATCTATTTGAAATCCCTCTAAAATTGATGACATTGAGTGATATATCATTCATCTTCTTTCACAAACAGATCTATCAAAACATATAGTAAATTGTAATCTTTTTATTCATGCATTTTCTTTTTATATTATGGAATCATTTTTATTTTTTTATGAATCATTTTACCAAACGTATTACCAAAAATTATTACCGCGAGACACAGATTTAAATAATCTCATGTTGGGCACTTGAACCCGACCTTCAGGTTGGTTTTTTTGACCAAAATTCCCCCACTGTGCATTCTTGTTTTTTTACACTGCCGATGTTCTTTATTCTTTATATATATGTAATCTAATATTTACAATATATATTCAAAATATAAAAAAATTACTATAATAATTATCATATATATTTATTATCTGATATTTATTAATAATATAAATATACATCATAATATAAATATAACTATTGAAATTATTGTGTATATTCAAATTTTTATTACAATACAATTATTATATATTGATTATTATTCATGGAAAATAATTATATAAATATATGTATAATTTTTATTACACATATATATAATATTTATTATGATATTTATTATATATAATATTGACAATTTAAATTTTTAATATCACAATTATTAATTAAACTATAAATTCCATATGGAAATTTCTATTGGAAACTTGCGCTGTAAATTTCCAGTGAAAAATTCCAATGTAAAATTCCACATAAAATTTATATTTTAAATTTTCACTTCAAATTACACCGAAAATATATCAATAAATAAATAAAAATGCATTTTTTATTGTAAATTTGTATTAAAAACTTCTAGTGTGAATTGTAGGGATTCCTAAGAATCTATAAACACTATAAATAATGTGTAAGTAAAAGAATCTCTTCCAAGATCCTGTTGTATATAATCTAGAAATAAAGAGTATTGTAAATGTGTATATCTATCACCGTAATAAAATTTACACCAAATTTCCACATTAACCATTTAGTGTAAAATGTCATTGAAATTTATAGTGAAAAATGAATATTTTTCATTAGATGTTTCCTTTTAAAATTAATAGTGCAATTTTTCACTAGAAATTTCCAATAAAATTTCTATGTAGATTGCAATATTCAATGAAAAATACACAAATAAAAATAGAAATACAAATATTTATAGTAATATAAAATTATAAATTTCATATGAAAATTTATAGTCAAAATTACCAATACGTATATACAAAGATCCATATAAATTTTCATTGGAATTTTGTGTTTTACATTTACACTGTAAATCCCCAATAAAATGAATCTATACTGAAAATTTTCAATGTAAATTTATACTAAAAAATTTTAATTCATGTATATATACATACATATATATTTACAATGGAAATTCAGATTATCCAATTGAAATTTTCCTGTCATTGGTGTAAATTTATACAAGAGATTTAATTTTGAGTGCACATTTAAATGTAGAATTTAGTATAGTTAAGATAAAAATTTGAATATAAAAAATCTAAAGTAAATGAATATTTAAATTTTTAGTTAAAAACATTAACTTATAAAAAACAATGTAATTTTTCATAGAAACATTAAACTAGACATTTCGGATGGAAACTTCCCATACAAACTTTCCCTAAAGAATTTCAGTGCAAACTTCCACTGGAAATTTCTAGTGTAAACCTTGACTAGTAGTTCAAATTTATACATTAAATTACTATGAAGATATAATGATATATAAATAAAAATTATAAATTTTCATTGAAATTTTTTATTGAAAATTTAGACTAAAAACCTTTAGTGCAGATTTCCATTGGAAAGCTTTAGTGTATATTTCCATTGGAAACTTTTATTGCTAATTTTCATTCATATTTACAGTGGAAATATTCAATGTATATTTTCCTCTAAAATTTCTTTTAAAATTCATAGTACAAATTTGCACTAAAAATTTCATATAATATTTCAATGTATGATGGAAATTTTCAGTGAAAACAAAAAATACAAAAAAAAAATATACTAATACAAATAAACAAAGTAATATCAAATTTTAAACCTCAAGTGAAATTTTAGAGGAAATTTTCATCACATATATACAGACATCAATATATATTTTCATTGTAATTTTGTGTTTTACATTTACACTGTAAATCCTCACTAATATAAATCTATATTAAAAAAATTAATGAAAATTCACAATACAAAATTTAAATGCATGTGTATATATATATAAATGTATATATACAAATATAAATATACAGTATACTTTTAAGTAAAAATTTACACTAAAAAGTCACACGATCCCATTTAAAATTCTCAATGAAGGTTGAAGGTGAAAGTTTAAAGGTATCAATGAAATCTATGTTTATTGCA
Source organism: Viscum album (assembly GCA_963277665.1). Taxonomy (NCBI): domain Eukaryota; kingdom Viridiplantae; phylum Streptophyta; class Magnoliopsida; order Santalales; family Viscaceae; genus Viscum; species Viscum album. Next base: position 6,830,397 of record OY728130.1, on the reverse strand, counting down.
GTAAATTCATTCCCCATATGATCTGTTTTTTGTGTAAGTTATTCCTTTCTTGTTGATTCTATTGATAATATATTTTACATGTATTTGAGTTTGATTTCACAACCTAGTATCTTAGGATGAAAATTCTCTTCACAAATTTTCAATTTGAATTTCTTCTTAACATACAAGTGAAAATAGATTAAAACATAAATAAAAAATGAAACATTTCACATGAAAATTGCAATGGAAATTTGAAAAGAAAATTTTCATGTTAAATTTTTAATTTTGATTTTCACTTAAATTATAAGTCAGAGTATATGAATTCACAAATAAACTATGAAAAATCCCACTGGAAAATTACACTTGAAATTTCTAGTGAAAACTTTCACTAGAAATTTCTGGACATTATTTCCTATACATAATATATTTCTTATTATATATATACAACAAATTTATTCAGTTGTAATTTTTAATATAATTTTTTAGTGTATGCAAAAATAATATATTAATATTTAAAAAACAATTTAAAATTTCAATGCAAATTTCCACTGAAAAGTTTAGTGTGAATAAATATATAAAAAAAATTGTAGCTAAAAAAATTATTAGTAGTTATTATATATTTATAAACATATAACAAATTATTAATTATTGTTATACTTTAAGTTTTATTTACTACTATTATATATTTATTATTTTTATATATCCAATTATATTTATTATTAACAAATTCATATTGTATATTTTGTTTTTATTTAATGTGTATAGTTTTGAGTTTTTTTTTGTAATCACATTACACTGAAGTGAAGGCCTGACAGGTAGGGGCTGTTCGGCAGGAGACAAACAGGGTTTGTGGGGCTAGTACGGCAAAGCTGGTAGTGAAGAGAGAGCGTTGAACCTAGGCTAGATGAGCCAGGAGAGAGTGGTACCCAATGATATGCAGAAGAGGGAGGTATGCCTCCTACTATCTTGGGTGTATGCTCAGATGATCCTCAATAGTGGTGCGTGGAATAGGTTGGTGTCCCTAGAAGATGAGGGGATTTTCACTAGTCTGGAGTAGGTCTGGGTCGTCTTGTTGAAGCAGTGATGGGCGAAGATAGTTGCAACTCACGCTGGAATAGGTCTTTCCTGGGAGCAGTAGAGGGCCACGCGTAGAGGGTGGAGGGGTAGTAGCAGTGGAAAGACGGCCACACAATGCATGGTGAAGGGGATTGGGAAATAAATCTGACGGGAATGATCAGCTGGGTGAGGGGCGGCGGCTGGAGGCTAAGGGGTCATCACCCCCTTAGAGGGAAACACCTTGGTTTTGTTTTTCTAATTAAAAAGGAGAGAATATATGGGGTCGGGATCCTATTCTAATACCATGTAGCAGGAGAGAGACCTGGGAAACTGTATGGTGGCTTTATATATAGATAAAAATTTATAAAAGAAAGAGATATTTGAAATTTAAAACCCATGGGATAAGGGTGACTTTGTCAAACCTAACATAAATATCTAAATATCTAAACACTCTATCAAGTATTATCAAATTCAACCTTATTATAAGGTATAATTAGTATAATCACTTCTCATTAATTGTTTTCAAACGCAACCTATAAGCATTGATATTCCATTCTCATATTTTTTCAGCTTTAAATCAAATTCCATTATTTAAAATTGGGAAAATGACGATCCAAGACCAGAATAGGCAGTTAATGCATGTTGGGGACCAAACAATGACAAAATGTAAACTAAGAACAAAAAATATTAGGATTTTTCAGTTGAAATGAGATTCCACTTTAATCTAAAATAGAGGAGGTATTTAACTAGAATTAAGGGCTTGCTTTGGTCCTTGGTTGTCATTTCCTCTATAAAATTCCATGCAAAATTTATTTCTAGTTGTTCTGTAGCCGGTCATTAAAATGCCCATATTTTCTTCTACAGGATAAAATGTTGTTTAATGTCACTAAAAATCCTTTCGCAGTGACTTACACGGGTCTCATCCAACCTTGTCTTTCCCATCGAGACATTCAAATTGGGCTTACAACCTTGGTTTAATTGAGACCAAGATTTTCTTATCTTCTATATTTAAAATGAAGGATCATGGAAAAGTTGATATTATTCTAGGTATTAATGTTAGAAAACATAGTGGGTTTATTCTTGAATTCATTCTCTTTACATATAAAAAATGTTAAATAAATTTGATCATCTTGGTTTCAAGAATGACAATACTTCATTATATTCTAGTGTTAATCTTTTTATAAATATGGGTAGAGCTATAACACAACTTGAGTATGCTAGTGTAATTGGTTCTTTAATGTATGTGGTGTATTGCACTAGACCTGGTATTGCTTTTATAGTATGTCAAATGAGTAGATATACTAGTAATCCTATTGTGGATCATTTTAGAAGTATAACGATAATATTTGGATAATCAAGGAAGACTAAAGATTTAAGTTTATACTATAATGATTATTTGGTTGTATTAGAAGGATACACTGATGCAAGTTGGATTACCTGTATTGGTGATAACCAATCCACTTCTGGCTGATTGTTTACTCTTGAAGGTTGTGTTGTTTCTTGGTCGAGCAAGAAACAAACATGTACTTCACATTCGACCATAGAGTAAAAGTTTATCGCCTTAGCAGCATGTGGAAAGGAAGCTAAATGGATTATGAATCTATTATTAGAGATTAGATTGTGGCCTAGTCCGATTCCTCTTATCTCTATCAGTTGTGATAGTGAAAAAACATTATCAAGGTCATGTAGTTTCATGTACCATAGAAATTTTAGACATATAATTTTGAGACACGATTATGTGAGACAATTATTACAAGATGGTACCTTAACAATTTTTTATGTGAGATTCTGTAAAAACCATGTGGATCCATTTACAAAAAATTTGTCGAGAGGGATTTTTTGTGCAACTAATAAAGATATGGGGTTAAGCCCATAGAATAAATCATTTTAGTAATGGAAACCAAACACTTTATTTAGGTAGATACTAATAAAAGTGTTTAGTGGGTATAAACAATTTACGAAGATGATTGTTGATATTGACAATTATAGCCCCAACTTTTGGTGTCAATATCGTCTGTTATGACTAGAGGTTGAGTTAAAAACTCTTAACATAATATTAAGACTCTATGAGTTATGTGATTTAATAATGGAATATACATTGTATTATTTAGTCAATGTGAACTTAGAAGTGGTGCCACTTCTTACATGAGATAATGGGCTTGCTCTTTAGAGAGATCCTGAAAAGGATATAAGCACATGGCCATCAAAGTGCTACAAAATGAGATGTTGGATGAAATATAATTCTATGTATGATATCACCGGTTTATCTTAATGATTAATAAGTTTAATGTTTCGACAAGTTTGATAAAACATTGACATATTGATACTAAGTAAAGGTCTAAATTAAAAGATTCCTTTATTATGTATAATGATTCACTTGTGGTCTGAAGAATTAATATTTACAAATAAAAGTGGTGGATTGTTGTATATTTTATTCAAAATATTTATTAAAATATATAGATTTTTTTCAAATTTGAATCAGTGTGTCCCTCACCAAGAGTTAAATCATTTCGGTTGAACCAATAGGTTCTTTGACTGAAACGATGAGATCGAATTGGTGTGTCCCTCACCAAGAGTTGCCTCATTTTAGTCGAATCGAGATGTTCTTTGATCAAAACTATGATTTATAAATAAGAGATGATGAGATCGATTATGGGTTAATTATTATTTTTAATCCATGAAATTCTCCAAATTTCTCCCAATATCGGTGTAGCGGGGGAAATTGGAAATTGGTGTTTGTTTTCTCTCAAATCATAGTGAAATTCTCGAATGAAATTTCCACAGAGAACCCTACACCATCAATGTGGGTGTGGATCAAACCCTTTGGGACGGTGAATCTAATTCACACATCAAATTTCATTCTATCTTCTCTTTCTACATACATATTTCCTAACATTTTCGACATAAAATAATTGGGTTGATTTTGAGAATGCCTACAAACAGGTGTTGACCTGTAAGTTCGGTTTTAATGAAGAAATCCATATTCTGTTGGAATTGTATGCTTCGAGAGCTAGAATGTCACTTATATGTTATTTTATACAGGGATCATGAATTAGGATCCTGTTCAATAGCAGTTATTGAAAATCTCTTATAACATCTATCACTTGTGATGAAAAAAGAAAGTAGCGTTTGTTCTATTTCTTAGAAATTCCTTCTTCATTTGTAAATTCCCAAAGTAATTAATTGTTTTGAGTGGGTCCCCGGGCTAATATAGAGGTCTAATCACATGGAGGCCAATAGTTTTCTTTTCTGGACATTTCCGAAAGAATCCTTAAAAAAACCCGCATTATCTTGGATCTTGAAACTATTGGGGTGCCTCCTCATCTGGCCCCGATAAATAATTTTTTTATATTCAATATCATTAAAAAAAGATATTTTGATATCGTTTACAAGATATATCTGATATCATTAAAAAGATATATATGATATATTTGAGAAGATATATTTTATATCGTTGATGATATATATATAAGATCTTTAATCAGATATGAGATATCTTTTAGGAGATACATGAGATATCATATTCTATTTGTATGAGGTTTTTAGCTCCTCTCTCAATAGTGGTTGGAGGAAGTGCAGTTGTGTTTTCAAGGATCGGTTTTCAGATCTGCAACCATTGGAACTACTCTGATTTGATCGGATTTCATATGCAGTGGTTTTTAATCTGATCCTGGTGTTTTTCATCTGCACTTTTGTTCGGACATCAATCTTCTGCTTTCATGGTCAGATCTATTTGGGTTTCTTTAGCAGGCTGCATTCTTTATTTTAGGCTTCATTCAGACTGCATCTATACTCCAACTTTGATCCACTATTTTTCTAAGTATTACTTTTGAGATCCCTTTCATTTTTGGGGAGTCTTTACCATGTACTTATCTATTTTAGTGGATCCAACTTTCTAGATTAGGCCCCGTGGTTTTTCCCTTTTTTGGGTTTTCCACATAAAAATTCCTGGTGTCAATTTTATTTTCTGCACCTATTTTTGTCGCTGCACATCCGTTGTTTGCGGGAAAGATTTCTCCGTTGAACGTTCGTGTTTTTGTTGTTTGCGCGTTCATCTCTTTCCATAATTACCAACATATGGTATCAGAGGGTTTGGTTTTTATTTCATATTCCTTATGGAATCCAATTATAGCTAGATGATTTTATTGAATGGTACCAATTATCATATGTGGCGACTTAAAATGAAGGATCTGCTTTTTTTCAAGAGAATGCATCTTCCAGTGTTTAGTACCTAGAAGCCATAAAGGATGTCAAATGAAGAATGGGCGTTCGAGCATGAGATGGTTTGTGGATTCATTCTCCAATGGGTTGAAGACAATGTGATGAACCACATAGTCAACATCTCTCATGCCAGAACTTTGTGGGAGAAGATCGAGACTACCTATGCTTCCAAGAAAGGAAACAATAAATTGTTTCTTCTCAAACAAATGATGAATTTGAGGTACAGAGAAGGTACGTCTATTTATGATTATTTAAGTGAATATTATGGATGTTTTGATCAGTTTTATGGCATGTGTATTAATTTTGAAGATGAGGTTTTAGCACTTTTATTGTTTAACACGTTACCTGATTCTTGGGATAATTCACGTGTTACTCTAACCGGTTCTGCTCTTAATGGTGCTGTGACATTCAGTTTTGTTAAGTCTGCTATTTTGAATGAAGAAGTCTGGAGATGTACTCAAGAGAAATCTTCAGATATTTTAGTCACAGAGAATATGGGGAGAATCCAGGAAAAGAATCAGGGACAGAGTAGTCGAGGAAAGAGTAAAAGCAGAAGCAAATCTAGATCAAAGCAGAGAGATTTTGAATGTCATCATTGTGGTAAGAAAGGGCATGTTAAGAAGTTTTGTTATTAGCTGAAAAGAGAAAACAGAATGAAGGAAAATCAGCAAAAGAAGAATGTCGATGGAGATGATCATGTCTCTGCTGCTACAGGGGGTGATCTTGTTATTGTTTATTACTCCATTAATATTGCTTCTGATCATTATTGAGGGGTTGATGACAGTGGTTCCTATTTTCATGTGACATCAAAGAAGGAGTTCTTTACATCTTACAACCCAGTTAATTTTGGGATTTTGAAGATGGGTAATGATGGTCATGTTGATGTCGTAGGTATCGAGACTATTTTTTTAGAGACCGGTACTGGATGTAAGATGATTATGAAGAATGTTCGACATGCACGAGAGGTTCTCTTGAATCTTATTTCTACCATCGTTCTTGATTATGAAGGGTTTATCATCACATTTGGTGATTTCCAATGGAAGTTTTCCAAGGGATCTTTGATTGTGGCTCAAGGGAAGAAGAAATCAGGTTTGTACTGAACTAGAGCATTTATTTCATGTGATACTGCTTGTATTGTTGAGTGTAGTGTTTTGTCCAAGTTGTGGAATAAGATGCTCAGTCACATCAGTGATAAAGGGCTTGGTTTTTTGGCCAAGTGAAATATTCTTCCATATTTTAAGAGTGTCAAATTGGACAGATGTGATCATTTCATGGCTAGGAAACAGAGCAGAGTGGGTTTCAGTAGTCATCCTCCACACAGGAAGTCACAGGTACTTGAATTAGTACATTCAGACATTTGTGGTCCTTTGAAATCTAATACCTTTAGTGGTAGTTTTTATTTTGTGACATTTATTGATGACTACTCATGAAAGCTTTGGGTTTATGTTTTTAATGCCAAAAGTCAGGTCCTCAGTGTTTTTAAGAAATTTCATGTTTCTGTTGAGAGGGAATCAGGCAAGAAATTGAAATGTATTTGCACTAACAATGGGGGAGATTATTGTGGTCTATTTGATCAGTATTGTAGGCAGAAAGTTATTTGGCATCAGAAGACACCTCCCAAGACACCTCATCTAAATGGTGTAGTTGAGCAGATGAATAGGACTTTGTTGGAAAGAGTTCATTGTTTGCTTTCGAGAGAAATGTTTCCTGAACACTTTTGTGGTGAGGCTTTACTTACTGCTACTTATATTATCAATTTATCATCTTCTATTGCTTTGTAGACAGACACTCCCGATAAGTTTTGGTATGGAAAAAGGATCAGGTACGATCACTTGAATGTTTTTGGTTGCAAGGATTTTGTTCATGTGCCTAGAGATGAGAGATCCAAGTTGGATGATAAGTCACGATAGTGTCTTTTTATTGGCTATGGACACGATGAGTTTGGGTACAGGTTTTATGATCCAACTTTGAAGAAACTTGACAGAAGCCGAGATGTAGTGTTTAAAGAGGACCAGACTATTGCAGATATTGATAAGGGATAAAAGTCCACTTCTCCAACTTTTGATGGATTTGTTACTCTTGATCCAGGTTCTGATTCACATTTACCTCATATTGTTGATTCTGATGATCACATTGATGTGCAGAATGATGCTTAGGGTGAACAGGTTGGAGTTGATATTTCTGATGCACCTTTTGTTTCTGATGATCCGATTCCTGGGGTTATCAATGAACCTACAGTTCCACTCCAGAAGTCATCTCAACATCGTACTATTTCTACTCGGTATTCACCTGATGAGTATGTGCTCCTCGCTGAAGGGGGAGAACCAGAATCTCTTGATGTGGCGATAGAAAGTGAACAGAAGGACAAATGGGTTGCGGAAATGGATGACGAGATACATCATTACACGACAACCACACTTTTGAGCTAGTGAAGTTACCAACAGGTAAGAGAGATTAGCAAAATCGGTGGATTTATCGGATTAAGAATGAAGAATCCAGTTCTGTTCCCCGATACAAGGAAAGATTAGTTGTTAAAGGCTTCATTCAGAAGAGAGGTATTGATTTTGATGAGATTTTCTCACCTGTTGTCAAAATGTCTTCTATTCGGGTTGTTCTTGGTTTGGCTGCTAGTTTGGATCTGTAGATTGAGCAGATGGATGTGAAGACAGCTTTCCTACATGAATATTTAGAGGATTAGATTTATATGGAGCAACCAGAGGGTTTTGTTGAAATAGGTAAAGAGAATCATGTATGCAGATTGAAGAAGAGTTTGTATGGTTTGAAGCAAGCTCCAAGACAGTGGTATAAAAAGTTTGAATCTTTCATTTCTCATCAGGGTTTCAGGAAGACATCTTCTGATCATTATGTGTTTGTTCAGAGATTTATTGATGATTATTTTATTATACGATTGCTTTATGTTGATGATATGCTCATTGTTGGCCATGATGCTTCTAGAATTGACAGATTGAAGAAGGATCTTTTCCAGTCTTTTGCGATGAAATACTTGGGGCCAACACGATAGATTCTTGGAATGATGATCTTCCATGACGGGAAGGACAAGAAATTGTGGTTATCTCAGGAGAGATACATTGAGAAGGTTCTTCAGAGATTTTCTATGGATAGAGCTAAAGTGTTTAGTACTCCTCTTGCTTTACATTTTAATCTCAACACCATTCAGTCACCTTCTACTGATGAAGAGAGAGAGGAGATGCAACACATACCTTATTCATCTGTTGTTGGATGTTTAATGTATGCTATGGTATATACTAGACCTGATATAGCTCATGCAGTTGGTGTGGTCAGTCGTTTTCTATCAAATCCAGGCAGAGAGCATTGGTGGGCAGTGAAGTACATTTTTCCTTATCTTCGTGGCACTTCTGATCTGAGATTGTGTTTTGGAAAAGGGGAACCTATACTTTGTGGCTTTACAGATTCAGATATGGCAGGAGATATCAATTCTAGGAAGACTACATTAGGCTATTTGATTAATTTTGCAGGGGGAGCTGTATCATGGCAGTCTAGGTTGCAGAGATGTGTTGCTTTATCTACCACAGAGTCAGAGTTTATTGCGGCTACAGAGGTGTGCAAAGAATTGTTGTGGATGAAAACGTTTATTCAAGAGCTCAATTTTAATCAAGACAGATATGTTTTATTTTGTGATATTCATAGTGCTATTTTTTGGGAAAGAATCCTACTTTTCATGGCAGGTCTAAACATATCGATGTTCAGTATCATTGGATCCGTAATGTTCTTGATTCAAGACAGTTAGAGCTTAAGAGGATCCATACTGATGATAATGGGCCAGACATGTTGACCAAGAGTTTACCCAGAGGAACATTTTAGACTTGTCGACTGATTGTAGGGTTGGAAATGATCCCTAGTTGAGTAGGAGGGGGAGTTTGTTGGGGTGCCTCCTCATCTAGCCCCAATAAATATTTTTTTATATCTGATATCTTTATAAAAAGATATTTCGTTATCTTTGACAAGATATATCTGATATCTTTGACAAGATATATATGATATCTTTGAGAAGATATATTTTATATCTTTGATGAGATATATTTAATATCTTTAATCAGATATGAGATATCTTTTAAGAGATACATGAGATATCATCTTCTATTTATATGAGGTGTGCGGCTCCTCTCTTGATAGTGGTTGGAGGTAGTGCAGTGGCATTTTCAATGAGCGGTTTTCAGATCTGCAATCGGTGGAACTACTCTGATTTGATCGGCTTTTATCTATGATGGTTTTTGATCCGATCCCGGTGTTTTTCATCTGCACTTTTGTTCGGACATCAATCTTCTACTTTCACGGTCAGATCTATTTGGGTTTTTTTAGCAGGCTACATTCTTCATTTCAGGCTTCATTCAGACTACATCTATACTCCAACTTTGATCCACTATTTTTGTAAGTATTACTTTTGATATCCCTTTCATTTTTGGGTAGTCTTTACCATGTACTTATCTATTTTAGTGGATCCCTCTTTCTGTACTAGGTCCCGTGGCTTTTCCCTTTTTTGGGTTTTCCATGTAAAAATTCCTGGTGTCAATTTTATTTTCTGCACCTATTTTTGTCGCTACGCATATGCTGTTTGAGGGAAAGATTTCTCCGGTGCACGTTCGTGTTTTTTTTGTTTGTGCATTCATCGCTTGCAGTCTTTCCCAACAGAAACATCATTAATGTTCTCAAAAATATTCTGTAAACTTTATATCTATAATTTTCCACTGGTGGGAAATTATTGATGCCTCTCTTCAACCAAATCTTGCGAGTTTATACATATATGATTCTTTTTAAGCACATATTTATCAAATATAGTGAATTTTTTCTGATAACCCCGAAGTTGAGGTGGAATTATTGGAAGCAACTTGGAATAAGTTGGCATAGGAAAACTAGGTCGTGACACTGCCGCTCATTAATCAACTGCTCTTCATGAAACTGGGGAACTGTGATTAGGCTGCTTCCATCTCCTGCATCACTATCCAATATTATGAAAGACTGCATGATTGAGTATTTTGAACGAGAGTATCGATCAGTTTGGGATTGATACACTTCATTGTTTCATGGACAGGCTCGTCTTTGCTTTTATGGGATTTTTCATGGGCATCGTTCCATCGGTATCAATCTCCGAGCCTACGATTCTTGAAAGGGTTCCCCCTCATCCTTTGAAAGGGGGTTATCAAAAATCAATAAAAATGAAGTCCTTCGGGCCATTCGGGCAATCTGTATTTATTGTCAGGTATGCCTTATTTCCAATTGAAATGGTTAGGGACTGGGTTTATTGTATTCGGGGGTCCAAATAGCCTGTAGTCCTGGTCCCAGGCCGGCTGGCCTGAACCGGGTCCCCACACCGCTTTTTCCTTAAAAAAATATAATGTTTGTCCGATTCTAAATGGTTAAATGAGTTACTGTGATGATATTATCATTGTTGTCATCGATAATTGTTTGGATGGGTCTATATGTTTTTGTAATGTTTGGTTCTCATTCATGAGGAATCTCATATTGATATGACTATAACTTAATATTGACTTGTTTTGATTTTAACAACATTTAATGGGTAAAGTTGTTAAATGTTGAGTGTTGCACGATTGAGCTTGATAATTTTATACTTTTGTTTTGATGCACGATAAAACCTTATAAAATTTATAATATTTCTACCAATTTACTATTACACATATAACCATTAACACCACATAAAATGGATTTTAATAACTCTGAAAAGCATTATTAATCGTAGTGTTGTTAAAGGAATGGTCCTTTTAGCGGTGCTAAAAACGCCAATAGAAGAGATTTTTTATCCGTGTTAAAAAAGTGTTGATAAAGGGAACTATTTATCACCATCATTTTTAGCGCTGATAAAGGTATAACTGAATGCAATGTGCTTTTAATATAACAACACACATAGCAAAAACCTGAAATTTCAAACAATACTACATACATTTAATTGACACCATGAATACAAAAATATCCACTCATGGTATAAATAAAAAAACACTGTTATATACATTTCAAACAATGTTTCACTACTACAAAACATGGTTTTATCAGGGCTACAATAATTCTTTATCAGCGATAAAAACATTGATAATCGGGGCACTATTAAAAGAGGAGTACCTTTTTTGATCGTTAAAAAAACCTTGATAAAAAACTCATTTTATCAGTACTAAAAAAATGTTGATAAAAGCCAAAAAAATTAAAAAAAAATTAAAAAAATGTACATCGGGGTATGCCCACCCCCATTTTAGCAGTGCTTGACCCCCTTTCTAAAGCACTAGAAAGCCCCACCCATGCGCGCCCTCACCACCCCTTTAACAGCCTGAGGCGCACACCCCTACCTCCGCTTGGATTTGAAGTCGAGACATCTCCCTTGCGCGCATGCACCGTTACCACTCGTTCATCTTGTTTTGTCCGTAATTTAATGTTATATCTATATATATATATATATAGTTACATTTATTCATATATTAATATCGATTTATATTAATATATATATATATAGTTATATTAATATATATATATATATATATTTATATATAGTTATATTAATATATATAGTTTATTATATTTATATAGTTATTCGCATATTAATATATTTTTAAATCTATTTATTTATATATATATTTAGTTATATTTTTTATCCATATATTTATTCATATATTAATATATATTTATAAGATTATTTTTAAATACATTGATGAAATATGTTTTTGTGTGTGTGTATAAATAAATAAATAAATACATACATATATACAACATGCATACACATATATATATTATATATATGTGTGTATATATCAGTATAATCATACCTAGTTTTGTATATTTATATATATTTACATATATTATATATTAATATGTATATACATTTGTACAATATATAGATAATATATATCAGTTTGTTAATACAGACAGACACTAACACACACATTATATAGGTATATAAATATTCATATATTTGTATTTTAAATAAAATGGATATTAGTTTTTATTTAGATAAGACTTATATATTGAGAAAAATATTTTATATGTAAATATGTTTAATTATTTATTTATGTAATTAAATTTTACATGTGAATATACAAAAAATATGCATATATTGTTATATATTTGATTATAAATAACAATACATTATGAAAAATGATAAAATTTCAAATCCATAATATAAATATGAATGTAATCCCTGAGAATAAATATAGTCTCCACTGAAAAAAGGAAACCCCCCCTAAACAAGGCTGAAATTGCATCGAATGATAAAAAAAATTAGATATCCAGACTAAAAACCCAATTTTGGAATCTTTCTCAACCTTTTTTTCCTTGAAAAAAAGTGACAAAGGGTTTCCCTTTTATCACCAGTGCGTTGACCTCGTCACAAACATTGATTTGATATGTAGTAGAGCTCAAATGAACACCCAAATCAAATGTTATGACTCTTTGATGTTTGAGTTACTTTTTCAACTTATTTTATGTCTTTTATTAATTATTTAATTTTTTTCCTCCAAATTGTTATTAAATGACTATTACTTGATAATAATTAGAAAATTATTAATTAATAATATTGTTTACATATTTTATAAGTCATTTTCACTAAATATTTTATATATTAAGTTTAAATATCTATTTATACCTAAAACATATTTAAAAAATATATATTATATTTATGCCAATATTAATATATCTATATATTAATATATTATTTTTAATGTTTTTTTAAATATAACCTTTATCAGTGCTAATAAAAAAAGCAATGATAAAGACCCCCCTTCTCAGCATTTTTAGCACTGTTGAAGGATGACGTCGTGTAAAGTTGTTTATGTGGTAGTGTTTTATATAATTACATTTATAATTATCCCACAAACATTTAAAAACATTGTTGTTTTATCTTTTAATGCCTGTGATCCCCTATCAAAAATGCCTGCCCATGGAATCAGTTGACGAACAAATCATCTCAACCCGAGAAAAAGATTATGCCTATATAAGAAATCAAATTTAAGTTAGTAATACTATAAAGAAATAAATTAAACATTAATATGAAAGAATACATTAATAAATGTCGATTTTTAATAAAAAAGACGCTTTTAGAGTAATAGAGGTCACACCGTGCATCGTATTGAGGTGGGGTGATTCCTACACGTCACAAATAAGTTATGTATCATTGTCCTAAAATATCAAAACAATCTGATTTTTCTTGTTCGATTTTGATTATGTCACTTTTTTTTTTACTAAAATTAATGTCAATTTTAATTAATGACACATTTGGAGTTATATCGGCCACACTCTGTGTCAGATTGAGGTGAGTCTAATTCCTACACATCACAAATTACTAAATGATCGTTGTCCTAAAGTATCAAAACAATCCAAATGCGCCTTTTCCATTTTCGATATGTCATTTTTAATTTTGTAGTAAAATGTCATTTCAAACCAAAAACACGCATTTTGAGTCATATCATCTGCATCATGTGTCGGTTTGACATGAGACTACTTCATACGTGTCACAAATGACTTATAGAAGCACCCCCAGTTTCTTGTATGTGACCCTTATATTATGATTTTGTCATGTATAAATTATAAGGCTGAAAGTTGGGAGAGTTTATAGATCTTTATTTCTGTTTTGGGGGCTAAAGGGAATGCGCATGTGCAGCATACAGTTTCTCCAAAATGTGTGATAGCCTAAGAAAAACTTTATGGCATGGATATTTTGAGGAAGTGGCTTCGACATGGTTAGCGCACGATTATGGAGACCGTGTGGGTAGATCGTGTGATGGTTCATCCTTAATGCAGTGGCTAGTGTATGATTGGTGCATGGTTTGCGTATCTGTGTGACTAAATCGTGCGCGAGTCAAAACCACCTCCTTAAAAAGTGGATCTGGGCCAACCTTAATGTTTAATGCCCCCTTCCTCCTCATATGTGTCCATAACTTGGTATTCTTCTTCTCCAAAGGTCAAGGAAGGTTCTCTCATCGATCTGAAGGCTTCAGTTGGTGATTAGAAGCCGATTCTTCACAGCATGTGTTTGTTCATCATCGCTCTTGTTTCATTTCTTTGATCTACTTCTCCTCTTCTCCCAGTTTTCATATTTACACCCTTTTTGGGTATATCTATGTTTTTGGATGCTGAATAAGTTCATATTTGGACTTGGTTGTGTTAGGGAAAGATAACTAAGGTTGGTTTGTGGAGATTTAACCCGGTTTCGTTGGCGTTCTTCGTCTGTTTATCATTTTTGCTAAAACTCTCATGGTAGGTGGATTCACTCTTGACTCCTCTTACTAGAATTGATTGGATTAGTTTCAAATTAATATATTTTCATGAAATTGATTATGAAAATTTTGTGCAAATCCTGGTATAAATCCTCTTTAGTGATGATTTATAGGTTTTGGTGAAATTGTGAAATTTTGGTGAATTATTGTGTAAAGTGACTTAATTTCTTGATTTTAAAATGGTGATTGTAAAATATGGCATGGCTGGATATGTGAAATGGTTTTTTGGAAAATGGGTTTTCAATAATTGGTTGTTTTATTGGAATTATTTTGTCATGTTGGTTTTTGGAAATGGTATTGGGCATGCATGCTTGTGTATTCATATTGAATTTAAGAGGCTTTATTGAAATATGACATTGTTCTCGGTGCCAAAAGTGTAATGGAACAAGGGACATAATTATAATGTGACAACCTGTTAGACCAATGAGATACATCTCATGAGTATGGAACTATCATAATGAATCATGCATAGTTGGATACATGAAGTGTATTGGTTATGACAAGTGGAACTTGAGAAATTGATTTAAAGTATTCGTTGGTTGTTTTCATGAAAACTAGATTTTTCTGTAAAATTGAGTGACATGGTATTCGATTATATTTAGTTATAAACTATTTATAGAACCTGTGCTAACTCTTCTATCCTAGTGGCATGAGTAGGGAAGTCATTAGGGAAAACCTACTGAGTTTTATTACTCGCCCCTGCTTTGACACTTTGGTGCTTTTGCAAGTGTCATCTACCGAGACATTGCCAAAGGTAAAATATCACATGTTCAACACTATTTCTTGATACTTGGGATGTTTGGTGATTTTGGAGCATGGAGTTCGCGAAACTTGGAGTATTGTGGTCATCTTGGAGTTTTATTAGTGTATCTTCTGTTGTTTACTTTGATGTTGTGGTCTTCCATTGTGCGACTTTATTTGAGTATGATTTTGAGATAAGAAATATTCAGTTATCTTCTATGGTTATCATTCATCATATAGTTGTATGTTTGGTTATGTTTTGTTGGTTATTTTTTTATTCTTAAAGGGTAAATCGTCCCCCACATGTATTGAAACCCTTCGTTATTTATTGCCAACCTTTGGCATCTTGTGGGTGTCTCTTAATGCAAAGTTGCATTCCTCCCACCTTCTCAAGCCAATGAGGAGAAGGATGGATGTTACAAGTGGTAGTAGTTTTATCCAATCCAAAATATATTTGGGACAAGTGGTCATCAGTGATATCGATCTTGGAGTTGAATTCATTCTGGTATATTCCTTGGGATGGAATCATATAAAGGAGTAGGATTGTTGGGACTTGAAATATAGAGCATAAAAATATATAGCTACCCTTTTTATACTGAACTTCAAGTTACCAAGGATTTGGGTACATAAGTGTTTCGCATGCACTTATAGGATATTGGAATATCATTGTCATGGGTATATCCAATGAGAAAATCATGACATGCATTAGAGGAATGAATTCCCACTATGATTGCATATTTCATTTTGAGTCATGATATATTATTTCATACACTGTGTTTATTTTTGAAAAATGTTACATTTTTTTTAAATGAAAGACTTTGAAAAGAGTAGAGTTTGTGTATTTTGAAAATGGTGTGATTTTCAAAAGAAATTTTAATGTTTTCAAAAGAATTTGAACGTGAAAGAAGATGATTTTTGTAAAGAAATGTTGTCATAGTTGATGTGGTAGAATGTGAAATGCTAATACTTTAGTTTCTAGAGAGTGAGACTTATAGAGTTTGTGGTTTGTTTAAAAAATGGAACTTAGTAGGTGTGGTCGAAACCAACCAGAAGAAGAAGTGGAGTATGTGGTTTTACCTAAGCCATAAGTGAACCAAGATGTGGTTTATAGTATCATCCAAGCATTTAAAGATGTGGGCACAGGGAACCAGAGGGATGCGCCAAGACAAGTGGATCATTCTCTCCAGTTCGAGAAATAGAATCCACCCATATTTTAGGGTCATTATAAACCAGAAAAGGATGAGGTGTGTCTAAATAAGATGAATCGTATCTTCGATTTCATCCGCACACCTGAAGAGCTAAAATTCATGATCACAACATATATGCTCGAGGATCTTTCATGCCAGTGGTGGGATCTAGCAGTGAAGGCTCCGGTAGATCAAGGCCTTAGTTGGGAGGATTTTGAGGAATTTTTCAATAAAAATTCTATCCTCACATGTTCAAGATTTAAAGGACGATAGAATTCTTCATCCTGAAGTAGGAAAATCTATCTATCACTAAGTATATGACTAAATTCATAAATTTAGTGTGATTTTCACCCAAGTTTGTTGCTAGTTCATCCTTGAAGGCACACATCTTTGATTCAAGACTGAGATAGGAGATTCTCTCAAAGATAGTCATGATCTATATTAAAGACTATACAAAGATTGTGAATAGAGTGACATTGTCTGAATGAGACATCTTAGGAGCTATGGGATGAGAAAGTATCTTGATATCTATGGAAAATGGTTGAAACTCTAATGCTAGGAGCAAGTGGAAGAGGGACACCTACTTCTTGGGTGGGAGCAGAAATTAATATCAGACAGTTGGCTCGGTGAATATTCCTCTGAGACCCATGAAAAAGGTGGGATGTTTCCAATTTGGTTCCTCTGACCACATGAACTGGTAGTCTACAACACCACCAATAGCATTCAATAATTGTAACACGATGGGACATGTTAAGTGTTATTGTCACATTTCTCCATGTTCATGTGCTTAAGACACTTCTCAGGTGTTGCAAGTGTCATATGCTTCGATAGGGAAAGGACAAAAAAATCAATACTGTCAATGGAATAGATCTATCCATAGTGATTATAGGAATACCATGACTCCTCAGTAAGGGAAATATAATTAAGGCAATAAGTAGCATAGTTTAGCGATGAAGTGATTATATGGAGATGAGCAGATGATTGTGGATGATCAGGTCAGACCATCCATGGTGAGAGGTAAGATTATTTTGAATTCTACCCTTATGCAAGTGTTGTTTGATACTGGTAAATTAAATTCTATCATTTATTATCATTCTATTGATTTGATAAGTTTAAAACTTGAGATGATTCCTTCTATGATAAAACTTCAAAATCCACACGGTAAAAGAGAATGTCGATTCTTTCTGTAAAGAGAATATTCTATAATTTTTGATGGATTTGAACTAAAATTGGACTTCTCGATGTTGGATATGGATGTATATGATATAATCCTGAGTATGGATTGATTGAAAATGTTCAAGTCTCACATAGAATTTTATAGAATAACAATAATATTCAAAACTGAGGATGGCGTTGAGAATCTCTTTAGGGGATAAAGGATTATAAAGACAGGGGAAACAAATTTGTTGGCACCAGCAGTGGGAATGATCACTTATCAGTTGGAGACATTAACTTTGGAATCGATGGAAGAGATTATGGGTAACCGTTTTCTAGATTTCATGCATCAATTTCCAAATGTTTTTACTAATAATTTAATAGGGTTACCACCTATAAGGTAAGTGGATTTTATGATTGATATCCTTTTTAGGACTGTTCCTATTTCCCTTCCACCTTATAGGATAGAACCAATAAAATTAAGGGAGTTGAAAGTGCAGTTGGAAGAGCTAGAAATAAAGGGTTTTATATGACCAAGCATATCTCTATGGGAAGCATCGGTCCTATTTTTGAAGAGGGAAGACGAAACTCTAAGGCTATGATATGATTATTATAAGCTTAACAAAGTTATGATAATGAATAGATATCCACTTCCACACATTGATGACCTTTTTGATCAATTAAGGGGAGCTCAGTGGCTCTCTTAAATTGACTTGCGATCAGGATATCACCAATTTCATGTTTGGAAGGAAGATATTCTAAAAACATCTTCAGAAGTATATATGGACATTATGAATATGTGTTAATACCTTTCAGTCTTACAAATTCACCAAAAGTCTATATGGTATTGATGAATCATATATTTTAGAGATCTCTATATTCTTTTGTTGTGGTATTTGTGGATGACATACTGATGAATTCAATGATAAAGGATGAACATGAGAAACACTTGGAAATAGTGTTGGGAATCATGAGAGATCATTAATTCTATGAAAAAACTAGATAATTGTGATTTGGGGATACGTGAAGTATGTTTTCTTGGCCATGTAATATCTAAAAAAGGTGATTCTATTGATCTAAGAAAGATAGAAGCTATTTTCTCTTGAAAATAGCTGAAGAACGACTTTGAGATGTGAATTATTCTTGGTCTAACCAGTTATTACAGATGATTTGTTTGTGACATCTCATGAATAACACCACCTATAACATCATTGACAAAGAAGAAAATTCCATTCTAATGGATTGAGGAATTCTATTATTCTTTCCAAGAATTGAATGTTCATCTTACATAAGAACCTATCTTGATTTTTCTTAAATAAGTATAGGGGTTTGTGGTGTATTTTGATGCTTCAAGATCAGGGTTGGGATGAATTCTCAAGAAAGGAGACCAGGTTGTTGCTTATAGATCAAGGAAGCTGAGAGTGTCTGAGAATAATTTCCCAAAACATGATTTAGAGTTAAATACAATCATCCAAGCCTTGAAGACTCAATAAAATTATCTATTTGGTGAGAAATTTATGGTGTTCATGAATCATAAGAGCTTGATACATATTTTCTCACAATGGGATTTGAACTTGAGGAAAAGGTTATGGAAGGACTGTCTTCAAATATTTGACTTTGACTTGATGTATACACCGAGAAAAAAAATGGTGGTTGATTCATTAAGCATAAAGTCATATATTCAGCTGGAAAAAGAAGCTTCAAACGAGTGGAAGTTGATGTCGGTCCTAACCGAAAAGCATGTGGAATGTGAGGGCCGAGGTGATGTTATGGTTTTATTTTCAATTTCTCTAGTTCCTCATTTGATAAAGATTGTAAAGTAGGCTTAGACACCTGATGTTGAATGTCTTAAAATGAGTTCAAAACTCAATGGTGGGGTGACCATTAGGAGTTGGAAACTGGATGGGAGTTCTTTGTTATGGTTTCAAAATCAGATGGGTATACCTATGGCTTGTCAGGAATAACTACTTCATGCTTACCAGCATTCAAGATGGTCCATTTTATATGGGAATACAGAAAATTTATAAATATTTGAAATCACATTTCTATTGGAATGGTATGAAATTAAAGGTTTTTGAGTTTGTTTCAAAGTGATTAACTTATTAACAAGTTAAGGTAGAGCATCAGTGACCATCAGGTATGTTATAGTCATTACCTATCCCTATGTGGAAATGGGAGTAGATAACTATGGATTTTTATATAGGTCTCCCAATAAAGGTTTAGAAACACGATGACATATGGGTTATAGTGGATTTAATCACCAAGTTATCTCATTTCATCCCTATTGGTGAAAATAATACATTAGAGGATCTTTCCAAAATCTATATCCTATAAGTGGAAAGAGACATGGAATACCAGTTTTGATAGTGTTAGATAGAGATCTGAGGTTCATGTCTCGTTTACGGAAATCCTTTCATAAATATCTTGGAACTCAGTTGACTACGAGCATGGCATATCATTATAAGATGGATGGGAAATCTGAAAGGACAATTCAAACATTGGGAGACATGATGCAAGATTGTATAATGTATTTTGGTGGATCATGGGAAGAGCATGTTCTATTGGTGGAGTTCTCGTATAATAACAATTATTGGGCCTCAATACATATGGATCTGTTAGAAGCATTGTATGGGTGTCCTTATCATTCTTCACTATTTTGGGAGGAAACAAGTGAGACTTCACTAGTGGGAATGAGACTTGTCCAAGAAACAATGAAGAAGATCTGGTTGACTAGAAGAAGTATGGAGATGGATTAGAGTCATTAGATATCGTATGCAGATCATCATCAACAGTTTTTGTCATTCACTGTGAGTGATCATGTATTCTTAAGGATCTCTCCAAGGCTTGGGCATCTTCATTTTGGGGAGCATGGAAAGTTATCTTCTCAATATAGAGGCCATTTATAGATACTGGAATGTGTTTTAGTGGTGGAATATTTGTTGGAATTTCCACCACAATTCAGTGTGCTTCATAATGTGTTTCATGTATCAGAGTTGAAAAAGTATCAACCTGATCATGACCATGTGATCAGATGGTATCACATTGACCTAGATCGAGATGCTTTATTGGTACATATCCCAGTGTGAATTGTGGATAGGCATTAGAAAGTATTGCATGGGAAAGGTGTCAGTTTAATGTGAGTTATATGGAAACATTGTCAGATTCAGGAAGATAATTGGGAACACGAGAAGGAAATGAAATAGAAATGGTTTGAACTCTTTTTGGGAAACAATGGCTTTCTACTTTTCGGTGACATAAAGGATGATGGTGGGAAGAATGTATCCCCCCAATTTATGGTATGTAAACCTTTTGATATGTTTTTGATTTGTATAATGTATAAGGGTGAATGTTGGGAGATTTTTAAGATCTTTATTTTGGTTTTTGGGGCTAAAGGGAAGGCACACGAGCGACACATGGTTTCTTCAAACCGTATGACAGCCTAAAAAACCATGTGGATTGGATCTTTTGAGGTAATGGATTCAGAATATTTGGAACATGGTTATGGAGACTGCGTGAGGAGATAGTGTGAAGGTCCATCCTTAAGGAAATCTATAACGCACGATTAGAACACGGTTTTCCTAACCGTGCAACTAAATCGTGTGTGGGTCAAAACCACCTCCATAAAAAGTGGATATGGGTTGAATTTAAAGTATAATGATCCATTCCTCCTTCTATACGGCCATAACTCAAGATTTTTCATCTACAAAGATCATGTGAGGTTCTCCCATTGATCCAAAGGCGATATTAAAGATTCACTTGGTGATTAGAAGCTGATTCTTCATTGTATGTGTTCATTCTTCAATGTTCTTGTTGCATTCCATAGATATACCTATCCTATTCTATCAGTTTATTAGATATACAACTGTTATGGGTGTATATAAGTTTTTGGATTCTGAATAAGTTTATATTTGGAATTAGTTGTGTTAGGGGAAGAGATTTAATGTCGGTTCGTTGAGATTTAACCCAGTTTTGTTGGCATTCGTCATCCGTGTATCGTTTTCGAAAAAAATCTCAAGGTAGGTGGCTTCACTCTAAAATAATATCACTATAATTGACTGTATGGGTTTTAAATTAATTGAGTTGCATGAAATTTTTTATGAAAGTGTTGTGAAAATCATGGTATAAATCCACTTTAGTGATGATTTATGGTTTTGGTGAAATTGTGAAAATGTGGTGAATTGTTTCGTAAAGTGATTTAATTTCTTAATTTTAAAATGGTGATTTTAAAATATGGTTTGTCTGGATTTATGAGATGGTTTGTTTGAAATTTGGTTTTCAATAATTAGTATTTTTATTGGAATGAATTTGGAATATTTTTTTGGGAAATGGTATTGGGCATACTTGTGTGTGTATTCATATTTTTCATTTATAAGGCTTGGTTGAAATATGACCTTATGCTCAGTGCCAAAAATTTAATGGAAGAAGAGAAATAATTATCATGTGATGACATGGTATATTGATGAGAGACCACTCATGAGTATGAAACTGTCATAACAAAGCATTCATAGTTGTATATGTGAAGTGGATTGGTTATGCCAAGTGGAACTTGAGAAATGGATTCAAAGTATTGGTTGTTTGTTTTTATGAAAAATATTTTTTTTGTAAAATGGGGTGACCTAGAATTTCTTTATATTTAGTTATAGACTATTTTTAGAACTTGTTTGTATTTAGTTATAAACTGTTTTGAAAATTGGTTTATATAATCTGTTTTAAATAAATGTTGGTAACTCTTCTATCCTAGCGGCTTGAGTAGGGAAGTCATTCAGGAAAACCTATTGAGTTTTAGTATACACCCATGCTTTGGAAATTTTTTGATTTTGAATATGTTATATACCAAGACATGGGAAAAGGTAAAGTATCACATTTTTAGCACTACTTCATGATACATGGGTTGTTTGGTGATGTTGGAGGATAAATCTGGTGGAGCATGGAGCCTTGTGGTCCTCTTGGAGTTTTATTAGTTTATGTTCCACTATTTACTTTGATGTTGTGGTATTCCATTGTGGCACTTTATTTGAGTATGATTTTGATATAAGAAATTTTGAGTTATCTTTCATGGTTATCATGAATCATATAGTGGTATTTTTTGTTATGTTTTGTTGGTTAGTTTTTTTTTTGTCTTAAAGGACAAATCGTCCCCTAAATGTATTGAAACCCTTCGACATTTATTGCTAGCCATTGGCATCTAGGTGATGTCACTTAAGGCCATATGTCATTCCTCACACATTATAAAGAAAATGACAAGAAGGATAGATGTTACACTTATGAATCACTTTCCTAAATTATCAAGACAATCAAAGTGCCTTTTGTTGGTTTTCAGTGAGTGACACATTTGGAACTAAAATGTCAATTTCAAATTGATAACATAAACTCTTAGTAATAATAGTTACACCGTGCATTGGATTGATGTGTGGTTGATTCTTAAATTTCAAAAATGATTCATGGATCATTGTACTAAAGTATTAAAACAATTCAGGTTCATTTTCTTAGTGTTCACATTGTCACTTGTTCTTTTTACATAAGTTAATGTCAATTTTAAATAAAACGACACACTTGGAGTCATAGCGGTTACACTGTGCATCATATTGAGATTAAGTTGACTCTTACCCATCACAAATGTCTCATGAATAATATTACCAAATTATCAAAACAATCCAAATGTCTTTTCCCATTTTTAAGTATGTCACTTGTTCTTTTTACTAAAATTAATGTTAAGTTTAAATTAAAAAGAGACACTTTGAGATATACCGATCACACCACGCATCATATTGAGGTGAGTTTAATTACTAAACATCAAAAACGACTTATAGATCTTCTTCCTAAAGTATCAAAACAATTCGAATGTGTTTTCCCAGTTTTCAGTAAGTCAGTTGTGTTTTTTTTACTAAAATGTGATTTCAAACTAGAAACACACATTTTGAGTCATACCAGTCGCATCATGTGTCTGTTTGTATTAAATTATCAAGACAATTGGAGCGTGTTTTCTTGATTTTCAATGAGTGATACTTTTTTAACTAAAATGTCAATTTTAAACTGATAACAGACACTTTTAGTCACAACGGTCATACTGTGTTTCAGATTGAAGTGTGGTTGATTGATAAACATAAAAAATGAGTCATGGATAATTTTTCTAAATTATGAAAACTATCTAAATGCATTTTCTTAGTTTTTAGTATGTCACTTGTTCTTTTTTTACTTAAATCGATTCCAATTTTAAATAATAAGACACACTTAGAGTCATACACGTTACACCGTTTGTCATATTGAGGTGATATTTAATCCTACACATAAATGACCCATGTATAATTTTTCTAAATTATAAAAACAATTCGAATGTATTTTCTCAGTTTTCAGTATTCCATTTGTTCTTTTTACTAAAATTAATGTTAATTTTGAAATAAAAAAGACACTTTGATTTATACCGGCCACACTATGCATCCTATTGAGGTTAGGTTGATTCCTACACCTCAAAAATGACTTATAGATAATTATTATGAAGTATCAAAACAATCCAAATGTTTTTTATCAGTTTTCAGTATGCCATTAGTATTTTTTTTACTAGAATGTCATTTCAAACTGGAAACATGAAATTTGATTCATACCGGTCACATCATGTGTCATTTTTACATGATACTGCTTCATACACTTAAAAAATGACTTATGAACAATTTTACAAAATTATCAAGACAATCAGATCACATTTACTTGGTTTTTAGTGAGTGAAACGTTTTGAAATAAAATGTCAATTTTAAACTAATAATGGACACTTTTAGTCATATCGGTCATATCGTGCATCAGATTGAGGTGTGGTTGATTCTGACATGTCAAAAATGAATCGTGGATTATTTTCATAAAGTATCAAAATAATACTAATTAGTTTCCTTGGTTTTTAGTAGGCCACATATTCTTTATACTTAAATTAATGTTAATTTTAAATAAAAAAGACACAATTAGA
Organism: Viscum album; assembly: GCA_963277665.1. NCBI lineage: Eukaryota > Viridiplantae > Streptophyta > Magnoliopsida > Santalales > Viscaceae > Viscum > Viscum album. The sequence goes on along the minus strand of OY728130.1, from coordinate 6,805,849 downwards.
GTCATACTGGTCACACTGTTCATCGTACTGTGATATTGACTCCTACATGTCAAAATTGACTCATGGATCATTTTCATAAATTATAAAAACAATAAGAATGCATTTTATAGGTTTTAATTATGACACATTTCTTTTTACTAAAATTAATGTCAATTTTAAATAAGGAAGAAGCACTTTGTTGAATAGGAAACACTGCAGTGTCGACATTTATCACTTTCCTTCAAGTTCCCTCCACTAAATTTGAAGGAAAATGATAAATGCGGCACTATAGGGGTGAAAAGGTTTTGAAGGAGAATTAGTTTGTGGATGAAATTTTCTTCATGAGTATTCAAACATTTAATTTAGATAATGTTAATGTAGAAGCGAACATATAATATTATGAGGATAAACATAGAATTCTGAGTTGTAGCCTCAAAGTTCTATCTCTAATGAGAATGATCATATTCAAAAAAACCACCGCATCTCAAAAAAGGAATCCACATGTATAAGAAAATAATTCTTATATGAGTGATACTAATAAAAATTAAATTAAAAATAAATATAAAACAATACAAAACTTCAATAGAGGTCACATTTTCATGAAATTTTTGTACATTCTTCCATCATGTATTCTACCCATTCATTTCTAAGAAAATCTATATCATCTTGTGAATATGAATATTTTCAATAGTCATAGTAGTACTATAAAAATAAATAATTTGTTTTTATATGTGTTTGGACAGTGAAATATTATTATATATACCCTGATACTTGTCCAGTTGTAGAACTTGTTAGGGTCTTTATGATTATCCCCTATCCTAATTCCTTGTTTTTAATGAAATTGATACACTACCATATCATAACCAAATACTCATTAAAAGATAATATAAATTATATAACATGATGTTTATCTCTAAAATGTTGGATGCATTTTATTAAAAATTGACAAACACCATAATATGTGGTTAGTTTGTTGGGTATCCATGCATTTAATCTGGGAAATAAATCATTAGAGTTTCCAAATTGATGCAATAAGCATACAATACTACCTAAAATAAAAAAAGGAATAAGTAAAGAAATTAATTAAAATTTATTTTATATAATTAAATTGTAGACTTTTACCCCTACATAGTTGATATTATAAAGAGTCTATCATCCAAAAGTTTGATTTCAAATGATTTGACTAGGCCTGTTACTATTTCACACTTTTTTAGATTATATTTTTGGTTGTTCTGTAGAGATGGTGTGGGGACTAATGAGTGTTTTTTTCTTGGGGGAATCCCTTAAATTTTTTGGGATATATATGCCTACCAAAAATATGAAATGTATTTAGTCATAATTAACATAGTATATCAGCTTTTGTAAAATGAAATCCTGATAACATACCTCATATATACATTAACAACCGAGGCTCCCAACCAATCATAGTTGATGATTTCACTTACATTTTTAACACTAATTAACTCTTGAACTTCCTCTACATACATATTTGCTTCAAAATAAAATATGTGACTATAATTTTTTTTAAACTTTGCATCCACATGAACCTTTAATGATAGTAAATGCAGATATAGAATACACAGGGTAAAAGTGCTTTTGGTAGATATTTCTGATCGGTTGGTCAATCCTTTAGACGGTTTTTAGTTGGTTGTTCACTTCACCCCTTCCCTTTGTACTTCAGTAAAAACATTGATCAATTAAGAACTATTTTCATTAGTTATTAAATGTTATGCTTGAAAATTAAATTGTAAATGAATACCTCTTTGTTTTTATGTTTTTCTAGAAGATGTGACAGCCATGAGATGATTGTTCAAACATCTTGGTTGACCATATTAATATCACCATCATCAAGTGAAACATGTATCTCAACACTCATCTCATAAGATATGTTAATCACCACTCTCACGTCTCCTGTTGGATGTGGTCTGATGTGTAGACACCTGCCTTGGATATTGAATACCATATCCCTCGCTACAAGGTGATGGGTGGGTGTTGATAGATATAAATCACAATAATTATCACCCTAAAAATATCAATAAAGGAAAGGTATCAGCATATGTATGATTCAAATTTCACGTAAACAATTATTAGAATATTGATTACCATGACTAAGATATCTCTGTAAGGGGAATCACTCGCCTCAAAATTAGTGGGGGGTGGGGTGGGATCTTCATGCGATGTTTGTTCTTTAGTTGTTTCTTCTCTTCCCCCCAATAAAGGTTTCTAACCACTCTCTTTTATATTGGAAGTTTTCTTCAAATAAAGATGTTATTTCTCTCATCAGTTTCATTTCTTCACCTTTATCCTCTTTTTTTTCTCAAAATATGTTCAGGGTGTCACCCCAAAACCTGCACCTCTAACGCAACCATATTGTTCTATCTATTTGAAGGCCTTCGATAGTAGATGTTCATCTAGTACATGTTTTGCTGATTCTTATGACTATTTCAGATAGAAAATATAAGAAAATAATTAATCATTGTTATGTAATGTAGATTTAAATCAATTTTTTATTTCATAATTACACATGTTTCTAACACTTTTTCTGAGTTTTCATCTATTAGTATCCCTTATTTATTTATATGTGCCTCTTTACATATCACATGATGTGGGATGGAAGTGTCTTTGGATTTAGAGTCATCAATATACATATAAATAGAGGAACATAATTATGATATTGTTTCATGTCACATAAAATTATTACAGTATATTTAAAATACATACAAATTTTTATTTCAAGTGAAGCGTACCCCATCCTTGCTTTATAGTAGGGGTACGTTGATTTTTCTTCTTGTTCCTTATTTTCAAAAATTAGTTTTTGTTTCATAAATAAAAAAAAATTCAATAAAATTGATGAATACACATATCATAAAACAAAATATTATTGGACACAATGTACCTGAAAATACACATCTACATGATGGATAGTAAATCCACTCTACAAAGGATTTTGAAAAATTCCTTTGTGGTTCCTTCCAGTAACTATTAATACATATTTATTTTAGGAGTCATATACTATAAATTCACTCTTCAAGGGATGATGAAGAGTATGACAATGTTTCATTATTTTATTTTTTAGTAAAATAATGAAATGATATCATAATTTCACTATAATATATTCATATATCAATGTCTTAAGCCCATTCACAACAAGGTTCCATAAATCTACATCAATAATAACACGTTGTTAAGTGATGATTCCAATGTAACTAATGGACATGGACTTGTTGGGATTAACATGTTGGCCCCACACATTCCATCTAATCTCATATTTGATGCCTTTTATTTTTTCCTTAATGATTTTTTCTAACAACGTCAATCTACGATGCTCTTTTGTTTGTGTTAACGGTCATTCATCACGTACTATTTTCTATAATTAAGCATCATCAATATGTTCCTCTAGATTAATAGCATTGACATGTTGCTGATGGTTATTGTACCTCTACACTGGGAGTGGCAATAGGTTGAAAAACCAGTTGTTCCTCAGGATTGGGAGCACCAACACATACAGAAGTTCATTGTTCCTCTACATTGTGAGAAACAACAGGTTTAGAGTCCTTTTATTACTCAGGTTTGGGATCACCATCACATGAAAAAGTCTTTATATGCAATAGTGGTTTAACATTTAATTTAGAGAACATAAATGCAGTATCTAATGAATAATAACATGAGGTGGCATGATTTATATTATAGAAAAATATTACATGATTATTGACCTCTTTTTTAAAGGATGAAGTGATTTAAAAACTCTATCGACTATCCAAATCCCTTCATTATAGTCTACTATTACATACAAAACTCTGTCTACATTGGGACCATTGTGAAATTATTATGATGTCCCAATGGAAGGGTCACCCTTAGTTGAATTTTCATATGACCCTTCAGTGATTTTGGTTGATAACAAAATAATTGACCAATTTTGGTTTGTGGGATATGGAACATAAAATAGTTGTACTACATATAATACCACTATAAATGGTTTATCTTTGTACCCTTACCTACTGAAATAAACTTAAAAGAATCCTAACTTTTCAATTTTAACAGAACTCTTGTTATAAACCCACTTGCATTGAAAAATCAACATGTGGAATGTTGTATAATAATTCTCATATTATTTTGATGATTACAAAGTATGACATATTCATATAAATTAGATTTCTGTCCTTAATATCAGAAACAGTCATCGCTTAAGCTATACGGGTAACTCCACTATTTTTCATGGTACTGTCTTCATCAGGTTCATTTTTATAGAAAACATAACCAATAATTACATAACCATTGTAAGATAATACATGCACACTTATTCCTCCCACTATCCATCAAAGCCGTTCTAAAATTGAATATGTATTTTCATTTGAATCCTTAAAATATGGTCCTGAAACCATCTTATTAATTTTTGATTATGTGTATTTGATATCCATATTGCAGTCCTTAATGGATTTAAATGCCTATGAATTTATTTTTGGGTTTCAACATATGGAGAAACCTCCAAACTTTTATGAAAAACATAAAGGTGAGCTTGCTCTAGATCTGTAATATTCATTGTGACAATATATATTCCATAAATTCCTTCACCCGCAAGCTTCCTAGTGTGACGATATTTTGGTAGACCAATGCTTTCCACACCGAATAGGCATTCAGTACAAAATTCAATGACTTACTCAAAAATACATTTCTTCAAAATACAACCCTCTGGACGACTTTTATTTTTAATATACCCTTTCAAAATATTCATATACTATTCAATGGGTTATATATATCTATAGTGTACATGACTACATAGTCATATCTCTCTCACAAAGTGAATCATCAAATGAACAATCATATCAAAGATTTTTATTAGGAATAAATTTTTTAATTCTAATAATATTATGATAATTACTCTTTGCAAAGACGGAAATGCCACTAAGTATATAAATTTGTTTCATATATCTTTGAATAAAAAATAGATCTTGGTTAATTTATGCAAAACATTCCTGGAAAAAAATCAATGTAAATCTATAAGAATTAGATCTTACATCAAAACATGGTAGCCATGTAGTTTCAGACCCTTTAAATTTAAATCGTTTATTTACATGATATTCTTGATATTTGACGAATATCCCTGTGTAACTTTTATGTCATTCAAGAAGTTGAAAACTAATATCACACCATACTAGAAAGAGTGTAAGCTGCTGGAGGAAGAAAATTTTGTTTCCCACTTATTTGGAACTAACTCTTCTCATATTCTCATGTCAACCATGTCCAACCTAGCCTTAATTCCATTATTTGTTTTACCGAGGGAATTTTGAAACATGATGATGACACTATCAAATACATTTTTTTAACATGTATAACATCAATAAAATGTATGAAATACTTACAATTCTAGTACGGTAATTCAGAAAAAAACTAATATCTTTTTTTAACCATTTTTCGTAAGGTTTTTCAAAAATGGTTTACAAAAAGTGGAATCCACATCTTTTAATTTCTCAAATAGTTGATCACCTATTATTGGAGACGGTGTTGTATGTTATTTTGAACTTCCATATAATGATGTCATGCATGATCGATACTTATGATTTTGAAGTAGAAATATGGTATGTCCTACAAACACATTTTTTTATGAATATTTCAACTTAATTGAATGTGTACCTTGTTCACAAATGGGGCACCCTTGAGTTCCTTTAATTCTATATACAAAAAATTTTCCATAAGTAGTAAAGTCATTTATCCTCCCATACAACATGGGTCTTAATGTGAAATCTTCATTTCTGTAAGCATCATACAACATAACTCCTAAATCCCATCATAATCTCAAATCCTCGATCAATAGAGCCAAATAAACACCAATATAATTACCCAGTTATTTTGGTTTAGATATAAGCATGTATAACATGATGTGTTTTCGTTTCATGCATAATCATATTGGAAAGTTATAATTTACCAATATAACCTTCCATGTATTATGAGCGCTGATTTGAAGAAAAAAAGGATTCAATCCATCTTTAGATAACAAAATACGAAGCTTTCTCAGATCGTTTCCAAATTGAGGGAACTCATGATCAATTCTCATCCACTAAGGAGAGTCTGCTAGGTAACATAGTTTCCCATCTTTATTTCTCGAAGCTGTATACCATGTTAATTGACCTGCAGTCTCTTCACTTCCATATATGAACCTAAACATTTGAATTATTGGAAAGTACCATGAAACTTTCATAGAACTAGATTCATCTTTATTATATTGAGAAAAACCATACGTTGAGCATTATGTCAGTGGTTTGTGATCATTGAAAAAAAATATACAGTCAATCAACAGGCATGTATTCTTACATAGATCATACCCATGGAGTGTAGCATTCATTTGGAATCGTATTTTGGATTAGGAGCTCATTATCTTCTAGGAGAATATCTTTCAAGAGAGAATGTAGTTCCATAAAACTTTCATCACTCCATCTATTTTCTTCTTTCAAATTATATAGATTCAGTTTGACTGAAAATGTTGTATATTTAGTGAAACAACATAGAATGGAAACTTTTCATTACTCTTTTACTTCTCAAAATATTTTATGGAATCACTAAGTTGTTCTTGAATTTTCCTTGTAATTTCATCAATATGATATTTATCATTATTTACATCAGCAATCACATACTTGATACAATCTTCTTCATTGTCGAAACTTGTAATTATATTAGATGATCCATAACACGCAGTGTTATCCCAGCCACTAGTTACATTCCCTTTTCCCCATTTTTATTCCAAAATTTATAACTTCGATCTATTCAATGACGAATCAAGTGTTTTTCTAGATCCTCTAGTCTAATTAGTCTTGAATAATAACAGTGTAAACAAAGACAAAGGATTTGAGAAGGGTCATATGCATGATCTTTTTCAAAATTGATGAACTCTTTCACTCCATCTTCATACTCCTTTTTTCAGATGATGGGAATCCATCCATTATTTATTCATATCCAACCTATTTGATTTGGTAATATTAATATTTAACCAAATAAATGCACAAAACATTGATATAAAAATTAACAAAGGATAAAAAATGATTTTAAATAGGGATCACAAGGGTTAACTCACTACTTAAAAAAACAACATTTTACAACATTTTCAACAATTTAAAATCACCTAAACTCTTGGTTTGAAATCAAATAAACCTATGAATGATTTTTAAAACATCAAGTCAGTGATTACCACTGATTCCCCTTAGTTAGCAGTTATGTATATTGAATATTTAAATAAAACAAAGTTTAAATCCAAAAGCCCCCTTTAATGGGTCATCCATTTTGTAATAATGTTCTATATCTACTAAAACATTGAGATATAAAAAAATAATAATTAATCAACTTCCAGTATTCTTTCCCTGGATTCACCATTAATATTTTAACTAAAACAACCTCAAAAATGATATCAGGTCTTATACACACCATGTTGTACATCAGACATGCTATAACTAATTCTTATAGAACCTTCTCTATTAACTTGAACTCATCATATATTTTAGGTGACTCCTCCTTTGAATGTTTAAAATGTCCTCCTAAGGGAGTTCTCATAGATTTTAACTCTCTCATTCTAAATATTTTCAACACCTTGTGGATATACTCCAACTAAGTCAGGAAAAAATATATAGACTTCAAGTATATTTCAATATTTATCCACAATATCCACTTTCCAGAACCATGGTCCTTCATTTGAGATCTTCTAGATAAATAAATATTTAGCTCTTGTAGCCTTTCCTTCAATGGTCAAACTATGATAAATCCATTCATATAAAGAAGTTAAATGACAAAAATCTCATCATAATGCACCTTTATATAGTAGCAATTATTTAAATTACACTGCATGAATATTAATTCTACCACGAATGAAATGAAATTCTAGGTACACTCTCTTGGTGTTTACTTAAGCCCACAAAACTCCCTTTGAGATTGGAACCGAACCTTCTATTCCATTTAGCATGAAACCTTCCAGTTGATCTATGTATATCTCTTCCTCAAAAACATTACATGAAATATGGTATTGAGTGAGACTCTACCCAATAAATAAAAATATTTATTTTATTATCATTATTTCTTATTAATATGTTTTAAATAAATTTTTAGCATAAGAAAACCCCCTCCCCACATAAATAGATTTGACGGAGGAATGAGGATTGAATTCTAAAGGAAAAAAATTCATATGGGTATTTTTTATTCATTCTCATGAAATTAGGATAGATGGGATAGATAATTAAACGTATTAGGAACTTCCATAGCCATGTTTATACCAAATGAGAAATACTAGGTTTGGATAGTGCTCCTCATTTTTCTAAGTAATAAGATTATAATCATTTGAATCTTAAGTTTAAAATTTCTATGCAACTCAATATTTCTAACAAAATAATATAATAGAACCTATAGTTAATGTTAATCATTCTTAGTGTGAGAAACAATTGTTAATATAATATCATTCATATTATATGAGAGAAAAAATAGGGTTAGATGGGTTAGGGTTGGACTATTACGTCACCTATCAATAGAGATCTTGAGATAGTTAGGGCATCAGGCTGAATGTGATAACAAATGACTAATTCACTAAATCAAAAAAATGCATGGGGTAACAACACTGACGGCGATAAAACTCTATATAAACAAAAGGAAAGCGAGAGGGTTTGGTAAATTGTGACTCATAGAGTTTTAACTGATGGGTGAAGTGACATATAAGCTGAGGATGACCACTAACCATATGTTTGATATATGCGTTACACTATAATTTTTTTTGGAAATGGAGATAAATAATGTTGAAGATGATCGCTGATTGTATTCGAAACATGGTCCCCTCTACATAGTTATATAGAAAGTTTCATCAAGGAAGTGTTCCCTAGAGGAGTATTTACGGGCCAAGATTGGGGAACAAGTCCTATCACTGTAACCCAATGGGAGTGTAACGACCCAATTTTTTTGAATAGTATATTAATTGACTCTTAATGACTTAATATAGATGTTAATGGTTAATTCATAAAGAAGAGTCGATGGCTTCATCCAGTAGACTCGAACCATATGAAGCCCACTTATCAGAGCTTGGGAAAGAAATGGCATATTTGGGCTTCACTTTGGACCAAGCCCAAGCCGAGATCCAGTGTGTCAAGCTTGAACAGAACCTCCTACGGGAGACGTTCGAGTTAGTGGAGATTACTACTAGGGCAATGTTATCTGAGCCTCCCTCAGATTCTCTCACCTTAGCACACCTTAAACTTAAGTCATATACTGGTGTTTTAAGGGGCTATGGAATGAGACCATAGCTTCTCTGTGTAATCGTTTGAGATAAATAAAATTGTGATTTCTCCCTATGGTGAAGTTTGTGAATTTTCAGATGTCCGGATAAAAATAGGATATCTTATGGATGAATTTTGAAAAAAGTGATATTTTAAAATATTTATGTAAACCTTAAATAATTAATGATGTGTAAGGATTTTTAAAAAATGGTCTTCTGCAAATGTGTTCAGTAAGAAATTTAGAGTCTAATAAGATCAACTTCATTTTTGGTGAATAGTAATTTATGAATAGTGATTTTACGCTTAGGATTAGTAATGTGACCAAATAGATTAGTAATCTCACTTAAACACAGTATTAATATAATTTAGGCACCTTGATTAAGTAATGTGATTCAATAAAATGGTAAAATAATGATTTCATAAATTATTAGTCAAGTATTAGTTTTTTTGGGTGAATAGTGTTTTTTAATTAAAAATTAAATTAAAAATATATAAAAAGTTATTTTTATAAAATGGGACTTATTTTTGAACTCAGAGCATTGATATTATGTTAAGGTAGTTTTGGGGATTTTTCTGAGAAAGTTGAATTTTCGATGAATAGTGAAAATACGGTTTCACTACCACAAAACAGGGCAAGGGAAGCGTTGCCCTTTATCAGCTCTAAAAAGAAAGCACTGATAAAGGGGTATGCCTTTATCAGCGCTATCTAAAAGCACTGATAAAGGTAGCTCTTTAGAAGCGCTAAAAAAGTGCTGGTAAATGAATGTTTTATCAGCGCTTTTATTTTAGCACTGATAAAACATACCTTTATCAGCGCTTTTAACGAGCACTGATAAAGGTTCTATGGGTTTTTATTTAATAACCCTAACAGGCCGTCCTCGCTTGCACGCGGTCATGCTCTCACGGAAGCTAAACCAGGCCCCTCGCCGTGCGACCTCATCATCCTCGTCCTCGTCCTCCTCCTTCCTCCTCCTTCCTCCTCCTCTTCCTCCTCGTCCTCCTCCTTCTCCGCCACCACCGCCGCCTCTGCCCCCACTCCCGCTACCATGACCACCACCCCCTCTGCTGCCTCCACCCTCGCTGCGACGACCGCCGCCGCCTCTGCCGCCGCAGCTGCCTCCGCCTCTGCCGTCGCCGCCTCTACCCTCGCTACCACGACCGTTGCCGCCTCGTCCTCCTCCTCCTCGTGCTCTCAAGGTGGGATGTGAGTTCCATGGATGGTATTCCCTTGATATATTATTTATATATTGTGTGTGTGAGAACCAAATAGTGAATATAGATGTGAGATAGGAATGCTACCATATCTTGAGACTAATTCCAGTAAGGATTTCCATAATAGATTGTCTGGTCTTAATGTGATTATGATTAGGTATAGGGATGTGATTCATAATTAGTGATGAGTGTCGAGGATGATGCATGTTGGTCAACTTGTTTTGGAAATTGTTTATCTTCATCTGTGCCTTGTACTTGTACCCATGAATTTGAAGGTGAGTATGTGTACACAATATTTGACCTTCTTAGAGAAGATTTTCTGGAAGAGTATAAGAGACATGAAGAAATGAAGATCATTAGAGTGTTATAGAAAATGTGGTTGCTACAAACAATGTGGAAATTGTCTTGTTCAATGCAGCCTAAGTTACAATGCGGCAATCGGCTTGTGAAAAGAGGCCTAACTACAATACCTACATGTTGTAACTTAGGCCGCGTTGCACAAGACGATTGCCACATTATTTGTAGCAACCACATTTTCTCCAACACTCTAATGATCTTCATTGCTTCATGTCTCTTTAACTCTTCCAAAAAATCTTCTCTAATAATTTCAACTATCATTTAGGCATACTCACCTTCAAATTCATGGGTGCAAGTAAAAAGCATGAAATAAGATAAACAATTTCCAAAACAAGTTGACCAATGTAAGTATTTAATGTACCTTTATGCTTTGTAGCATGTTTTTTTCTAATTAATTTTTTGTATATGTGACAGACATACTAGGTGATATGTTTTTTATTATGGGTTTATGAGGAGTTTGTATGATTTCTTGTTTCCACATTTCATTATAAAAATAATGTTATAATTATATATTTATTGTACCCTAATGGCTCAAATAGTCAGGCATATTGTAGATGTTGCTAGAATGCTGTAGTATTCTTTTTCCCCAATGGTAGTACATTTTTAGGATGTTTTCACTGATGAGGTATAAAATATACTTCATAATAAAGAGATAAACTTTATAATCTAGTTAGTTTTGGGAGAAAATTCAGTTTCTATCACAATTTCTAAAATAACACCAAAAGAGCATGAGTTGTTTGAATTACAATTTGATGATATAGAATATAATGGTTTCATATGGCATAGTACTTTACCATGGGGTTTTATAGTTCTCTAAAATAGATGGTTGATTGGTATTTATTCTTTTGTTGAACTATTGGAGATTGAACTTGATGAGAGTCATGAATATGTACCCTCATTCATTCATTGATAGTCACATTGATCATCTATGAGGTTCTATGATATTCTCTAAGATAGAATTGACATTAGGATAACATTAGATGATTTGGACATCGATGGACCTACCATGGACTGCTTTTAGGAGTAGTTATGGCCTACATGATTTTTTAGCGATGATTTTAGGTTTAACTAATGCATTGGTTGTATTAAGGGACTTGATGAATTGGATATTTAATCCTTTTCTAGATCAGTTTTTAGTAGTTTTTTTCAATTAAATACTAGTGTTCTCCCAACCCATAGTTGATCTTGACCAACATCTTATCATCACCTTGAGTACATTGAGATAGCATCATATTTATTACTATTTTCTCCTGTTACTCATTGGTTTCCTCTTGTTCGCATGTCATGTACTTTCTAAGGCATCATTCAGTCTTTGTAAGACTAACTTTGACTAAATTTGTTATATGTCAGATTAAATCAGGTATCTTATACATACACGATGTTCACCCTACTGGACACACCATGTATATGGATTTCACATGTGTTTAAAGGCATTTTTACCATGATTTGTTTCTATAAAACCCAAACAATGCTACCTAATTAATTAAAACATAATATTAGGCAAGTTCTCGAGATCGAACCCATAAAGACGATGAATATGAATAAAGAATGGATGAATGCCAATCGGTTGACATATGAGTATGAAGATGGCATGAAAGAGTTTATCAAGTTTGCAGAAGATCATGCATGTGACCCTTCTCAAATCCTTTATCCATGTTTACGCTGTTTGTATTCAAGACAGATTAGTCCAGAGGAGTTGGAAGAACACCTGATTTGTCACGGAATAGATCGAAGTTATACATGTTTGAATAAACATGGGGAAAAAACCAGTGCAGGTAGTGACTCAGAGAACATGAAATTTTATAGATCATCTGATATGATTAGAAGCGTGAATAGTGAAGACGATCGTATGGAGGGTGTAATTATAGATGTGAATGATGATGAAGATCGTATTGAGGAAATGACAAGGACAGTTGAAGATGAACTTCGTGATTGCCCAAAATTGTTTGAGAAGTTATAGAGTTGTGCAAAAACGCCATTGTATGCTGGTTGCACTAAATATACAGCATTGTCATCCGTATTGAAGCTGTATAATTTGAAAGCAGACAACGGGTGGAGTGACGCCAGTTTTACGGAACTACTTGCTCTCCTGAATGACATGCTCCCATAAGATAATGAACTCCCAAGGTGAATATATGATGCCAAACGAATGCTACGATCGATGGGTATGATCTCTGAAAGAATACATGCTTTCCCGAATGACTTTATATTGTTTCGCAAGGACCAAAAATCACTTAATGAATTCCCAAAGTGTGGTGCTTCCCGATACAAGAAAGATGATTCTAGTCCTATGAAAGTTGTATGGTACATTCCAATCATTCCTAGGTTTAGACGCCGATATTGAAGTGAGAAGAATGCAGGACAATTAAAATGGCATGCAGATACAAGAATTAAAGAAGGAAAATTATGTCACCCTGCAGACTCTCGTCAGTGGAAGAGAATTGATCACGAGTATCCTGAAATTGGGAACGAGCCGAGAAAACTTCGTCTAGCGTTATCTACAGATGGGGTGAATCCTTTTAGTTTTCAAAGCATCAGTCACAGTACATGGATGGTTATGTTGGTAAATTATAATTTACCACCGTGGTTATGCATGAAATGAAAATACAACATGTTATCTATGCTTATATCAGGACCAAAACAACTAGGTAATGATATTGATGTTTATTTGGCCCCATTGATCAAGGATTTGAAAATATTGTGGGATTCTGGTGTTACGATGTATGATTCTTACAAAAATGAATAGTTCAATTTGAAAGCCATGTTGTACGGGATGATAAATGACTTTCCTGATTATGGAAATTTTTCAGGATATAGCATTAAAAGAACTCAAGGGTGTCCCATTTTCGAACAAGGTACACAGTCAATTAGGTTGAAACATTCATCGAAAACCGTGTTTCTAGGACATCGCAGATTTATACCCTAATGACATAAGTACCGATCTTGGATGACATCATTAGACGGAAGTTCATAGGAACGTACAACATTGTCTCCCCTAATAGGTGATCAATTGTTTGAGAAAGTGAAAATTTGGACACTACATTTGGTAAACCATTTTCGAAAAACATTACGAAAACTGGTTGAAAAAAGAGATCAGTTTTTTTTAATTACCATACTGGAATTTTCTGTATGTCAGATATTTTGTTGATGTTATGCATGTTGAAAAAAATGTATGTGATAATGTCATCGACACATTGCTAAATGCTCCCGACAAAACAAAGGATGGAATTAATGCTAGATTGGACATGGTTGAGATGGGAATACGAGAAGACTTGGCACCAGTGAAGGGTGAAAAACGAACATTTGTTCCTCCTTCTTCTTACACTCTTTCCAGGCAGGAGAGATATCATTTTTGCAACTTCTTGAATGACATAAAGGTTCCAGATGGGTATTCATCAAATATCAAGAACATCGTGTCTATGTGAGATTTAAAATTAAAGGGTCTGAAATCACATGACTGCCATGTTTTGATGAAAGATCTAATTCCTATAGCTTTAAATTGCATTTTTCCCAAGAATGTCTGTCATACATTTACACAGCTATGTTTCTTCTTCAAAGCTATATGCAGCAAAGTTATAGACCCGGCGAAATTTCCAACTATGGAAAAAGAAATTCCCATCATATAATGTGAATTGGAAATGTTCTTCCCGCCGAAATTTTTCGATATGATGGTTCATTTGGTGAGAGATATTCAACTATGTGGTACTGTACATTATAGATGGATATACCCCATTTAATAGTATATGAAGATTTTGAAAGGGTATGTCAAAAACTGAAGTCGGCCCGAGGGTTGTATTGCGGAGCAATATATTGTTGAGGAAGCTGTTGAATTTTGTACTAAATAACTGTCTGGTGTGGAAATCGTTGGCCTACTGAAATCTCATCACTCTTAGTGGCTTGAGGGTGAAGGAATTTATGGAAGAGAGGTTGTCACAATAAATATTACAAATCAGCAGCAGACACACCTTTACGTTTTGCATATCAGTTTTGACCTTGACCCATATGTTCAAACCCACAATGAAATTCTTAGGCGTTTGAATCCTTCTAGGGATGAAAAATGGATATCAGATACACATAATCGATAGTTTATAGGATGGTTTCAAGACCATATTTTTAAGCAGTTAGATGAAAATCTAGACTCAATTTCATAATGACTTTGATGGCAGGCCGGAGCAGCAAGCGTGTATGTGTTATCTTACAATGCTTATGCAGTTAACGGTTATACATTCTATACTAATGAACATGATGAAGATAGTACCATGCAGAATAGTGGGGTTACACTTGTGGCTGAGGCGATGCATTTTTCTGGTGCCAAGGACAAAAATCCAATTTATGAGAATATGTCATACTTTGGCATCATCAAACGAATATGGGAGTTGGATTATACGAAATTCAATGTGCCGATTTTTCAATGAAAGTGGGTTGATAAGAGGAGTGTTGTTAAAATAGATGAATTAGGATTCGTGAAAGCTGATTTTAGTAAAGAAGGGGAGAAAGATGAACCATTTATAATGGAATCATAGGCAGTACAAGTATTTTATGTTCCAGACCCCGGAAACAGAAATTGGTCAATTGTTCTGTTATCGAACAAAACAACTGAAGGGTCAGATGAAAGTTAAACGGATGTTGAACCTTTTATAGGGACATCACAATCATTTCTCAGTGGTCCAAATGTAGACGGCGTTTTGTATGTCAGAGGAGACCACAATGAAGGAATTTACATAGTTAATTGAGGAGTCAAATCACTTCATCCTTTAAAGAAAAATAATAGAGTACAATAATCAGGTTATTTGTTTATTGTAACATACATTGTGTTAAGTTATGTTATTATCTGTTTGCTGCTATTTTTATGTAATCTAAATTAAATATTAAACCACTTCTACAGATAATGACTTTCGCACCTGCTGATGCGCCCAATCCCAAGGCACAAAAGGTCCCTTAACCAGCAGCTGGTGGTCCCACTACAGAGCAAAAACAGGTTTCTCAACCAGATGCTGGTGGTCCCAGTGCAGAGCAACAACAGGTTTCTCAACCTGTTGTTGCTGATCCCAGTGCTGAGGTACAACAGGTTTCTCAACCTGTTGCTGCTGGTCCCATTGCCGATGCTAGTGCTCCGGGGAAGATATTGATTCTACTTCAGAGGAAATGGTAGGAAATGAAACCCTAAAAGCGCAAAAAAAAACAAGAGCGTCGTAGTTTGATATTGTTGGCCAAAATCCTTAAGGCAAAAGAAAAAGGCATCAAATTTGAGGTGGGATGGAATAAGAAAGACCAACATTTTAACCCTAACCGAGCCATCTTTAGTAGTTACATTGGAATTTTCACTCGGAAATGCATGCCGATTGATGTACAGTCGTGGCACCATGTTGTCACCAGGCCGAAGACACTAATGTGGGAAGAGATTATGGTAACATTATGATATCATTTTCTTAATTTATTAAAATAAAATAAAATACTAGACCATTGACTTACTCTTCATCATCCATTTCAGAGTGCATTTATAGTAGATGAATCTCACAAGGAATATGTATTAAGAGTTATAGGAAGGATTCATAGAGGTTTCCGCACAATTTTAAAGAAATATCATCTTAAAGATGCAGAAGGGAAAATCAAGCCACACCCACCTCCTCTTTACGCACACTGGATATCCCAAGGAGCGTGGGATGCGTTTAGCAACCATCGTGGGGAGCATACATTTCAGGTACATTGTGTGGGGTAATATGTTGTTTGACGTTTTCTTGTATTCATCACTCTTATTGACAGTTTTTTGTTTATGAAGAAGCTACTGAGTGCTGAAAATAAAAAACACGCAACAGAACCAGTGTACCCTTACCGTAAAGCAAGGATGGGGTATGCTGAACTTGAGAAAAAATTGGTACGTCTTTTAAATCTACCCTACTACTAGAATGTGACATAAAACAACACCATAACAATGTTTCTCTGTTTATATGCAGATTGATGAATCAAATCGACAGCCATATCCATCCCACGCCATGTGCTATGGAAGGAGGCTCGTGTAAATAAAGAGGGGATATTGATAGATGAAAACACACAAAAAGTGTAGGAAACATGTGTAAGTATGACATAATATAAATTTTAGTTGCTTTTAATCACTATTACATTACAATAACTACTTATTTTTCTATATTTTCTATCTGAAATAGTCACAAGAATCAACAACAACCGCCCCAGATGTAGACATACTTTCAGCAGCCTTGAAGCAGCCAGAAAAGTATGGCCACGTCAAAGGTGTGGGTTTTGGGGTGACACCCCGAACATATTATCAAAAACAAAAACAAGCGGGGGATCAAACTGAAAAAATGGAAAAGCTGTAAGAACAATTATCTATTTTTCAAGAAGAATTACAATACCAGAGAGAGATGATAGAAAAATTGATGGGGGAGAGTCAAAGATAAGAAACAACTCAACAACAACCCATGCATGATGATCTCGCCCCACCCCCCACCAGCTTTTAGGCAAGCCATTCCCCTAAAAAACCTGACTTAGATGAGGTAATCAATGTTTTAATAATTTTTTCTGTGAAATGTGATTTACATAGACACTAATAACTTTCCTGTACAAATATTCCATAGGGTGAAAATGACTGTGATTTATATTTATCAACTCCCACCTATTGCCTTGTAGCGAGGGCTACGGTGTTCAATATGCAAAACGACATGCTACACAACAAAAAGCTTCCAAAATATCATCTTGGAGTGTGAATTAATGTAGCTAATGAGCCGAGTGTCAAGATACCTGTTCCAAATGATGATGATGGCATTCATACGGTTGAAAAAGTTGTTGGAACATTCATCGCATGGCCGACAGTTCTTGTAAAAAAACACGTTGACAAAAATTTATTCATTTCTAATTTATTTTTCAAGCTGGACCTTTAACATTTAATGAAAAAAGGTATGAACCGATGACTGTTATTACAGAATGACAAAGACTATGGGGTGAAATGAAATATTAGCTCAAAACTATCGCAACGATCAACCAACTGATTGAAATGGTCTACTGAGAGCACCTTCACCCCGCCCGTTCTATATCCACAGTTAATATCATTGCAGGCTCATGTGGATACGATGTTGAAAGATGGCAGTACTCACATAGTTTTTTTCGAAAAAGATATGTATGGAGAGGAGATATCATATTTCATTAGTGCTGAAAATGTAAATGAACTCCTAAAGTATGAATGGCTAGGCACCTTAGTTGTAAATGTATACATGAGGTAAGTTTTCATGATTTGATTTTACAAAATCTTATATTCTCTGAAAATTTTGACTAAATACATTTTATGTTTGTCGCAGATATATAAATGAAAAAAAATTGAAGGGATTTCCCCATGAACAAAAATTTTGACTCGTTATTCCTCACACCACAACTTCTAAAGACGACATATATTCTGTTAAAGAGGCTGCAATAATGTCATCCCTGCTCAAATTGTTTGAAATCAAAATTACGGATGACAGACTATTTTTAATACCAATGATGTAGGGGTAAAACTCTACAATTTAATCATATCAACTATATTTTAATTTCTTTCTTTACTTATTCCTTTTTGTATTTTAGGGAGCATTGGATGCTGATTGCAGTCAATTTGGATACTTCAAAGCTTTATTTTCTGGATTCAATGCATGTATATCCAACAAACCAACCATGCATGATGGCGTTTGTTAATTTTTAATACACTAGATCCAAAATTTTAAAACTAAACATCTAGTTATATAATTTATGTTATCTTTTAATGAGGATTCTATTATGATGGGGTGGTGCATCAATATCGTCTAATGCATGGAATGAATCCAGAGTATAAGGATGAGCACGCCTACAAGATCTACAACTGGAAAAGTATCCGAGTATATATAATAACATTTAGATATCCAAACACATATCAAAACAAATTACTTATTGTTGTAGATGTTTCTGTAGTGTCCAAAAAAAATAAACAGAAAGGACTGTGGTTATTATGTTTGTAAATTTATGAAAGAGATCGTATTTCATCAACAAACTAGCATCCCTGATGAGGTATTTTCGAAAATAATTACGAGTTCATTTAAAATATTTATTAATCCTTTGTGTATTTATATTTTTTCAGTACTACCATGACTGTCGCAAAAACTCATATTCAGAATATGATATACATGTGTTTTGAAATGAATGGGAAACATACCTGATGTAAGATTGTACACCAATAGGATGAAGGTGAATTCCTACCACTTATGTTATCTATATATGATCAATGATTATCCTCCAACCTTCTTTGGTGAAATGAGAATGCTCCTATGTATTGAAATATTAATTTATTACTTAATGTTTTCTATCCCCAGATTTATATTATTGATATTTGAACAAATCAATATTGAAGTAAGGGATGATGGTGTGCAGTGCATATGGTGTGAATGACAAAACCACCAAGGATCAACAAAATCCATTTTCTATATCTCGTTTGTTTGAACTTGTATTTGAGCACATGTGTTGTTGTTGGACTTGCACAATTATTTCTAGGTAGATGCATGAGATAATCGTCATCGTTGAGGTATTTTTTGGAACCAAAATATGTGTCCCAGGATAATTCATGTAAGGGAAAGGCTGGTTGAGATGAAATCCAAGCTCAAACGACCATTACATCATCAAAAGAATCAACCCTGTGATGCACCATCATGTAGAATCTAGTCCTCGTGATGTTTTGAGGTGTTTATAGTAGGTATGGGGAGTCTGATAAGCCCCATGGCCACCATAAATAATGTTTACAGATAGCTCCACATGTTTTTTGTGCCTCATTCCTCTTTACAAGGATCACACCATTCACATGGTCCATCTTAGCACGTATGTCCCATTCATCCCATTGATACACTTGGAAGAACCTGAGAATTTGACAATGCATAAGCCCCACAAAACCCATACTCATCCAACCAAGAGTATTCCTAGTGTGAAGGGAAGCTAACCATGAGTAATACCCACAACATACCTCTTTTAAATATATGGGTTTTTATCCTTGTATTCTAAATAAGGTACGTAGGAAGCCTCCATGAGGTTAAATCCCAACCAATGGTAAACCATGGTGACCCCCTCACTAGGGTACACCTTCGCTTATTTTCCCTCTTGTATTTCCCTTAGTGGCATCTGAATAAGTCTTCAAAATGAGAAACCTTAACTTTATGGGATGCACCACACTTGGGTCTGACCTCATTGGGTGTTTTGATCCATCTATCAGGTAAACATTCCAGGTGCTCCGTCCTAGAGATGTACATACCTGATCCACCTTTATAAGTGTTTTGATCCACCCAGGTCTTACATCTCTGTAAGACATTAAACCATGACCCTCTATCCTTGTGGGATGTTAAACTCATGGAATACCACAAGTTAAACATGGGTTTCCATTAATATATTCAATATTAATGTTTAATTAGTCCTTATTAAGGTATTGTGGAGGTGTGGTTTTATGTTTTCCAGCAGATTTCGGAAGATTCCACGCTTTATGTATGTGATTCCATGCTTTTACAATATATGATGATTTTATTATACTGTATTTTCTTGCTAAGTGTACTATATGAAATGTTTGTGTGGTTAAAAATGTGTTATCAAAGGAATTTGGGGTGTGTATAGACTTGAAAGTTATTTTTAAAATTAATGTAGTTGTATTTATTGTGTATTTTCATGCTTAAGTCCTTTAAATGTGTTTGAAGAAATGAGAAAGTTGTGTGATGGGTGTTTTCAAATGGATTTAATGTGTTTGTGAATTTTAAAGAGGGTTTTCTTATGAGATGTAGAGAGTCTATATATGTGTATTTACATTGAATGAAAGTACATGAGAATGTTTTGATATATATGATGTGTATAATGTAAATTGAGCACAATTTCCATACAAGGTATTTTCATTATGATGTGCAGGGGATAGGGTGAGAGGGAAAGGGTGTTTTTCTGGGGGAGCGGGAAGGGGGAAAAGTGGTAAGGGGAAGGGGTAGGGGGTGTGCTGGGTTCTTTTGAAATATGTAGGGGGTGGGAAGGGGGGTGTGCAATGGGAAGGGGGGAAGTGCAGTGGGCAGGGGTGTGCTGGGGAAGGGGGCAGGGGGTGTTCAGGGGGCAGGGAGTGTGTAGGGGTAGGGGGTGTGCTCGGGGGTGGGTAGTGTGTAGGGGGTGTTCTGGGGAAGGGGGCAAGGGTGCTTATTTTTTATGGAATGGGGGGACATATATCCATGGTATTAAACTGTGGCTATAGGTATATATTCAAGGTTTAATGTCGTTGCAAAAGGCCCAACACTAGTATAATTCCATTTAGAAACCCCATTCTTTATTTCATTATTGTATTACTAACATAATATTTGTTTTATTATATAGGTGAAATCTGTTTCCTCAGTTCGAATGCTTTGTTCGGAAACTGCCACCATGGATGACAATTTTTTAGACCAGGTGGATGAAAAAAGGATGGAACATCATTGTTTTTTAAATGTTTGTTGGATAAATGTAATTGTAACCAAATCAAACATTTTTTGAAATGTATATAGAAGTGTGTTGTTTTGTATTCATGATTTCAAGTAAATGTATGTATCATTTTTGTTCTTATGTGCATTGTGTGTGGGTGTTGTGTGTGCTGTGTGCAGGTTCTGTTTGGACCCTGTGCAGGTGCTGTAATGTGTGTAGGTGTTGGGCAGGTTCTGTGCAGGTTCTGGTTTTGGATAGGATCTTTGGCCTTTATCAGCACTAGTTTAGCGTAGATAAATGGATAATATATCAGCACTATTTTTAGCACTGATAAAGGTAGTTTTTATCAGCACTCAAAATAGCGCTGATATATTATACATTTATCAGCGCTGAAAATAGCGCTGATAAATACTACCTTTATCAGCGCTTGCTTAGTGCTGATAAAGGGGACCCCCATTTAACTTCGCCAAGATTAACAATGCTTTTTAGCGCTGTTAAAGGCCGTTTTTAGCGCTATTATTAGCCATATTTGTAGTAGTGTTTTTATGTTACGAGTGTTTAATGACATCATAAATGCATCATGATTATGTGATGAGATATTTTAATGGATGGCTGACTAAAGGGGATGAATTACTATATTAGGGGTCCCATGTGGCTAAAACCATGGGCAAATACCATGGGCAAGCCCATGGTTTTTCCAAAACCACCAATGAGGTGTCCCTTGGCCATTAATGCCTTGTCCCCTCACTTTCCCTATAAATACCCACCCTTTACTCCTTTACTTTTCACTCCCAACTCTCCCCCAACGAATCTATGGTCTCATTACCTCCCAAATAGTACTCCCAAGGTTCCCCCAAGCCTTTAACGTCCCAGCCTTTGAGTTTTAAGAGTTATGTTTTATGGTAAGGGATCCAACCTCTCTCTTTCATTTCAAATACTATCTTTTATGTCATTTCTTTTATGCTCCATGTTCTTATGTTGGAGGATATTCATTTATATTCCTCTTACTGACCTTTTTATGTTCATATGATGAGAGAACCTATTTGATCTCATCAATTCAGTATTTTGATGTTTTTAGTAACGTCGTTAGGCTGCCGAAATTTTTATAAAGGGTTCTTTCACCCTTCTCGTTTTCAAGATCTATTTTCATATGAAGTCTTTCATGTTCCAATTTATTATGTTGGGATATGATATCTATATATATCATACTGATATTTTATGTTCATATTATTATAGACCCTATTTGATCTCGTCAATTCAGTATTTTGATGTTTTAGGTAACGTCGTTAGGCTGCCGAATTTTCATAAGAGAAATCTTATTTTTGTCTCCCTTCCATGTTTTTCATTTCATATGGTATGTATTTCAAATTTCATTAACATGTTCTTATATCCTTTATATTTTTTCCCTCTACTATTTTATGGATCATTTATGAGTGGGCGACCCATGTCTCCTCTCTTTTCAATATTTTCTAAAACCGCATAACATAGCCGTTATGCTGCAGAATTTCCATCTCAAAATGTTTCTCTCTTTTTCTCAAATTATTTTATTTTATTAAGTGGATACTCAATGATCTTTAATATATATGGTTATTCAGATATATATCAAATGCCCTATTTGAAATTCTGGGATTTACATACATGAAACCTGCTTTCCTTTTTCTGTGGGTTTAAAGTGACATAAAGATCATATCTTTAAAGTCGTTTTTAGAACGTTATGATTATGAAATGAAAACCATTTCTATTATGCTATATGGGGTATTTATGAAATGTTTGATGATGATATATGTGGTTCACATGATAACAAAGTCAAATTTAATGGTGCTCCTTTACAGTGCTCCAATGCATTGGGTAAAGACATAATCTCTAGAGATGGCCATTTTAATGATATCTTGGTGAATAACCTTTGTAATTTTTAATGACACCTTGGCGATGGACCTTGGTGAAACGGAAATTATATTCTAAGTTAAATGTCGTAGCCACATCTTTATGTAATGAAATAAGTTATTATTATTATTATATGCCTCATGATTTCTTTCTCATGCCTTAAAGTTCTTTTTCATGACTTTATTGATGTATCAAGTTCACATGTTAAATGTTTCCCTTGTTTCCCTTATTAGGCCTTTTGATCACCCTTTCTTTTGATGTATGTCCCCTGGCTATGAGATGAAAAAATGAACCTAGGATTAACATAAGGAGAATACTTTCATGTGCTTAAGAATAATGGTTTATGTTTTCATGTATTAAGTTCCTGGTTTCCAAGACACTAAACCTTAAAGATCCTCAGTTTTGTATTTTGTAATGAAAGATAATGTGATAAAATGGTTGGATGCTATAGTTGGTATCAAATGACGGTTTATTTATTTATGAAAATTAGGCTATGAAACTTTAGGAAGAACCCTATAGAAAATTTTAAATATAGGGAAAACTTCCTGGTATTTTGGTGAGTATTGAGTAAGTGGGTTATCAAACAAGTAAATCCCTATCTGGATACGAGCAGGTAGAGGCGGATCTAGTATAGATGTACATAAGGGTAAAACATGAAAACACCACTTTGAGCTAGACTCGAATGGGAACGGGTGCACGATAACGAGCCTTACTGAACTCTTGGTTATGACACTCCCATGAGATATGTTTGGTTAATTTCATGCTTTTTATGAATCATTATGAAGGAATTATAGAGAAATATAGATGTTTAAGAATGATGTTTTAAGACATATAATCCTTTATAGTTAAAAGATTCATAAATGAAACAAGTTTCTCACTAAGATTTTATTCTTTTAGAAAATGGCGGGAAATAGGAGGAACCGTGGAAATGGTGACCACAATGGACCATGCGCTGACGGCCCTCCGATGGAAGTCGGAATGGAAACATTCATGCGAATGATAAACCAACTGACTCAAGTTATGAGTATTAACTTGAATAAAGCTGAGAGGCCGATCTCACAATGAAGGGAGCAACATTATGTTGAGTCCTTAATGCGTTAAGGACCACCAACATTCAGTGGATCTACTGACCCATTGGTTGCGGAACAATGGATAAGATCCATTGAAAAGATCTTTTCTGTACTTCATTATTCAGAACAAGAAAAAGTCACCCTTTCTGTTTACCGCCTAGAGGGAGAAGCTGATCAGTGGTGGTTACTGATCAAAAACATGAATCCAAGAGGAGAGATGGAAGCTATGGAGTGGGAAGAGTTTGGGGGAATATTCTTCAATAAGTATTTCCCTCGTTCGATGAGAATGAGTATGGAGAAATAATTTCTCAAGCTGAAGCAGAAGGAGAATGAATATGTTGGAATCTACGAGATGAACGTCACAAGGCTTTCTCGTTATACCTCAAGCTTTGTCATGGACCCTAATGGGAAGGTTTATAGATTCTTTGGTGGACTACGACATCATATGTGGAAGATTCTAGCCAACAGGTACTATGATAGCTATGAAGAAATAGTTCTAAGTGCTATGAAAGTCAAAGTGGAGTTTGGTGAGACACAATGGTCTCACAAATCTAATGAGAAGAAGAGAGCTCAAGAACCAAGCCTGGGAAGAAGCTTTGATCCGGAAAGATGTTGAAAGCAAATGAAACTTTCCACATGCAATAAATGTGGGAATAAGCATTCAGGGAACTTCTTGATCAGAAGTGGCAAGTTCTACAAGTGTGGAAGAGAAGGAAATATTGCTCAGAATTGTCATAGTGAGGTGAAACCTCTACTTCCCAACACATATGACAGAGGAAAGATGGTTCTGACCCTACCCTAAGTCAAATGCTTCAAGTGTGGATAGATGGGGCACTTTGCTAATCACTGTCCAAATCCGAGGGTAGTGGAGGAGAATCACCATCAACCTCAGAAAAGGCCAATAGAGCAAGGTCATACTTTTTCTATCATAACAAATGAAGCAGATGTTCCGAATGACGTGGTAGCAGGTACTCTTGTTGTCCTCTCAAAACAAGAAAGTACATTGTTTGATTCTGGTTCTACGCATTCCTTTATTTCCTCCAAGGTTGTAAAGAATATAGAATCAATCCCCAAACTGCTAGAGGTAGAGTTTTCAGTCAAGACTCCAAGTGGGATTATCCATACATCATTAGTGTTTAGAGACTCTAGTGTTTAATTTAGTGAGCACAATCTTATCGCAAATCTAGTAGTCATTCCCCTGATGGAATTCGATGTTATACTAGGTATGGACTGGCTCTCAAAGTATAATGCTAAGATCAAATGCATAAGAAAGGAAATATCAGTAGTCTTGAATGAACGACCTAAAATTATATTCCATGGAGAGATATCTTGACCTGATCCCTGCCTAGAGGCACCTTCTATAGCTTTTTTTATGGAGTTAATTGGTTAGTATGAAGAAGAAAAAGAGAGTATACAAATAGAAGATGTTCCGATTGTTCAGGAATACATGGATGTATTTCTTGAGGAGTTACCTGGACCTCCCCTGGAAATAGATTTAGAGTTCTCCATTGAACTCATACTTGGATCTCAACCGATATCAAAGTCCCCTTATAGAATGGAAAATGTGGAGCTAGTGGAGTTAAAGAAACAACTCCAAGACTTTTTGGAGAAGGGGTTTATCCGACCGAGTGTGTCTCCTTGGGGAACACTAGTTCTCTTTGTGAAGAAGAAAGATGGATCAATGTGGCTATGCATTGATTATAGAGAACTGAATGGGATCACAGTGAAGAAAAAATATCCTCTTCCAAGAATTGATGATTTATTTGACCAACTTCGTGGCGCTCAATTCTTCTCTAAGATTGATCTTCGATCTGGTTATCACCAACTAAGGGTGAAGAAGGAAGATATTCCAAAGAATACCTTCCGATCAAGATATGGTCATTATGAGTTTACTGTCATTCCCTTCAGCTTGACTAATGCTCCTGCTATTTTCATGGATTTGATGAATAGAGTCTTTAATTACTACCTTGATAAATTTGTGGTAGTTTTTATTGATGATATTTTGATATATTCAAAAAGTCGCGAGGAGCATGAAGATCATCTTAGGGTCATTTTTCAAACTCTACGAATTGAGAGGCTCTTTGGAAAGTTTATCAAGTGTGGGTTCTGTTTACAACATGTGGCTTTCTTGGGGCACATCGTAACCAATGAAGGAATCTTAGTTGACACTGCAAAGATAATGGTTATAGAGGAGTGGACTCAACCGTCAATAGTAACTGAGATTCGTAGTTTCCTTGGTTTAGCTGGATATTATAGGAGGATTGTGAAAAACTTTTCACAGCTTTCTAATCCACTAACCAAGTTGACTCGAAAAAGGGTTAAGTTCATCTGGACAGAGGAATGCGAGGAAAGTTTCCAGGAGCTGAAGAAGAGATTGGTTACTACACCTGTGTTAACACTACCCTCTATTGGAGAAGGATTCGTTATTTTTAACGATGAATCTCTGAAAGGGATTGGGTGCGTCCTCATGCACAATGACAAGGTAATTGCTTATGCATCTCGTCAGCTAAAGCAATATGAGAAGAATTATCCTACGCATGATCTAGAGCTGGCGGCAGTTGTTTTTTATCTAAAGATATGTAGGAACTATCATTATGGGGTGAAATGTGATATATACACCGACCACCGAAGTTTAAAGTATATTTTCACGAAGAAATAATCGAACATGAGACAAAAGAGATTGTTGGAGCTTATTAAAGACTATGATTGTTCAATTCATTATCACCCTGGAAGAGAAAACAAAGTTGCGGATGCATTAAGAAGGAAAGACCATGTTGTTATAGCAATAATGAGGATCCTAGGAGATCCCTTGATTAAGGATCTAGTAAAACTAGACATGGGAATTATAAGGGAACGGACCTCATCAACCCTATCCCAAATTACTTCTCAACCTTCATTACAATAGAAGATCAAGAAGGTTCAAAAAGAAGATCTTTTGTTGCAGGAGAATTTTGAGGCTATGAAGGATGGGAAGTTTCGTGATTTCAATATTGATCAATAAGGTGTACTAAAATTTCATACAAGTCTATGTGTTCCATCTATTCTAGAGATAAAGAAATAACTGATGGATGAAGCTCATAGCTCTACTTTCTCTATACATTCGGGAAGCACTAAAATGTATTGAGACCTTCGCGATCATTATTGGTGGGATAACATGAAGAGGGAGATCGCTGATTACACTACAAGGTGCCTGGTGTGACAACAAGTAAAGGAAGACTGAAAACTTCCTAAGGGGGTATTAAATCTGCTACCCATACCATCATGGAAGTGGGATAATATCATTATGGACTTTGTCACCGTTTTCCCGAGAACATCCAAAGGGAACAATGCGATATGGGTTATAGTGGACCATCTCACCAAGAGTACCCATTTTATCTCTATTAGGGATGATTTCTCTCTGGATCAACTTTCCATGATATACGTAAAGGAAGTGGTAAGGCTGCATGGGTTACCACTATCCATCGTATCTGATCATGATCCAAGATTCAAATCAAAATTCTGGAGAAGTCTTCAACATGCTCTAAATACTGAATTGAATTTTAGTATGGCCTATCATCCTCAAACTGATGGCCAATCTGAAAGGACTATTCAGACACTTGAGGACATGCTAAGATTATGCTCAATGGAATTTAAAGGTGGATGGGATCAACACCTCTCATTAGTTGAGTTCTCCTATAACAACAACTTCCATTCGAGTATTCAGATGGCACCCTATGAAGCTCTCAATGGAAATCGATATAGAACTCCTACTTGTTGGGATGAAGCTGGTGTGAGAAAGCTTCTTGGGCCTGATCTTGTGCAAGAGCTGACAGAAAAGGTTCATGCAATCCAAGAACACAAAAAGGGTGCTTAGAGTCGGCATAAGAGCTATGCTGACAACCGTCAAAGGGACTTGGAGTTTGGTGTTGGCGACAAAGTCTTCCTTCGAATTTCTCCATGGAATAAAGTCATGCGGTTTGGGAAGAAAGGGAATCTCAGCCCTAGGTACAATGGGCCCTAAGAAATCCTTGATCGCCTAGGATCAGTGGCCTATCATCTAGCACTTCCACCAAACCTAACTCAAGTTCACGATGTCTTCCATGTATCTCTCTTGAGGAAGTACATACCCGACCCTTAGCATGTACTGAACCCAGAGGTGGTGCAAATGGAACATGACCTGTCTTACGAGGAGCAGCCAGTGGAGATCTTAGACCGTAGAGACAAGGATCTACGCAACAAGGCTACTCACCTTGGGAAGGTGTTGTGGAGGAATCATAAGTATGAAGAAGCAACGTGGGAGCCTGTGGAAACAATGAATCAAAAGTACCCTCACCTTTTCGTCTAGGCCTTTGGTTTAAAATTTCTGGGATGAAATTTCTTAAGGGGGGAAGAATGTAACGACCCAAACTTTTTGAATAGGATATTAATTTACTCTTAATGAATTAATAGAGATGTTAATGGTTAATGCTGAAAGAAGAGTTGATGGAATCATCCAGTAGACTCGAACCATATGAAGCCCACTTATCAGAGCTTGGGAAGGATATGGCATATTTGGGCTTCTCTATGGACCAAGCCCAAGCCGAACTCCAGCGTTTCAAGCTTGAATGGAACCTCCTACGGGAGAAGTTCAAGTTAGTGGAGATTACTACTAGGGAAATGATATCTGAGCCTCCCTTAGATTCTCTCACCTTAGCACACCTAACACTTAGGTTATATGCTAGTGTTGTAAGGGTCTATGTAACGAGATCGTAGCTACTTTGTATAATCATTTTAGATAAATTAAATTATGATTTATCCCTATGGTGAAGTTTGTGAATTTTCAGATGTCCAGATAAAAATAGGATGTATCTTATGGATGAATTTTGAAAAAAGGGATATTTTAAAATATTTATGTAAACCATAACTAATTAATGATGTGTAAGGATTTTTAAAAAATGGTCTTCGGAAAATGTGTTCAGTGAGAAATTTAGAGTCTAATAAGATCAACATAATTTTTGGTGAATAGTAAATTATGAATAGTGATTTTACGCTTAGGATTAGTAATGTGACCAAATGGATTAATAATCTTACTTAAATAAAGTATTAATATAATTTAGGCACCTTGGTTAAGTAATGTGATTCAATAAAATGGTTAAATAACGGTTTCATAAATTATTAGTCAAGTATTAGTTTTTTCGGGTGAATAGTGTTTTTTAATTAAAAATTTAATTAAAATTATTTAGAAAATTATTTTTATAAAATGGACCTTCTTTTTGAACTCGGAGCATCGATATTATGTTAAGGTAATTTTTGGGGAATTTTCTGAGAAAGTTGAATTTTCAATGAATAGTGAAAATACGGTTTTTAAGTTACGGGTGTTTAATGACATCATAACTGCATCATGATGATGTGATGAAATATTTTAAGGGATGTCCGACTAAAGGGGATGAATTATTGTATTAGGGGTCCCATGTGGCTAAACCCATGTGAAAATACCATGGGCAAGGCCATGGTTTTTCCAAAACCACCAATGAGGTGTCCTTTGGCCATTAATGCCTTGTCCCCTCACTTTCCCTATAAATACCCACCCTTTCCTCCTTTATTTTTCACTAACAACTCTCCCCCAATGAAGCTCTGGTCTCATTACTTTCTAAAGAGTCTTCCCAAGGTTCCCCCAAGCCCTCTAGGTCCCAAACATTGAGTTTTAAGGGTTACGTTTTAAGGTAAGGGATCCAACCTCTCTCTTTCTTTTCAAATACTCTCTTTTAAGTCAATTATTTTATTATCCATGTTCTTATGTTGGAGGATGTTCCTTTATATTCATCTAAATGCCCTTTTTATTTTCATTTTATGACATACCCTATTTTATATTGTCAATTTATTATTTTGAAGTTTAAGTAATGTCGTTAGGCTGCCGAAATTTTTGTAACGGGTTCTTTCACCCTTCTCGTTTTCAAGATCTAGTTTCATATGAAGTGTTTCAAGTTCCTTTTTATTATTTTGTGGTATTATATCTATATATATCATACTGATATTTTATTTTCATATGATGAGAGACCCTATTTGATCTCGTCAATTCAGAATTTTGATGTTTTAAGTAACACCGTTAGGCTGCCGAATTTTTATAAGAGAAATCTTATTTTTGTCTCCCTTCCATGTTTTTCATTTCATGTGGTATGTCTTTAAAATTTAATTACCATGTTATTATATCCTTTTTATTCTGTCCCTCTACTATTTTATGGATCATTTATTAGTGGGAGACCCATGTCCCCTCTCTTTTTAATATTTTCTAAAACCGCATAACATAGCCGTTATGCTGAAGAATTTCTGTCTCAAAATGTTTCTCTATTTTTCTCAAATACTTTTATTTTATTAAGTGTATACTCAATGATCTTTAATATATATGGGTATTCACATATATATCAAATTACCTATTTTAAATTCTTGTATTTACATACACGAAACCCGCTTTCCTATTTCTGTGGGATTAAAGTGACATAAAGATCATGTCTTTAAAGCAGTTTTTAAAACGTTATGATTATGAAATGAAAACCATTTATATTATGCTATATTCATTATTTATGAAATGTTTTATGATGATATATGTGGCTCACATTATAAAAAAGGAATATTTAAGGGTGCCCCCTGACAGCGCTCCAATGCATTGGGTAAAGACGTAAACTCTAGAGATGACCATTTTTAATGATATCTTGGTGAATAAACTTGGTAATATTTAATGACATCTTGGGGATGGAACATGGTGAAACAGAAATGATTGTCTAAGTTAAATGTTGTAGACACATCTTCAAGTTATGAAATAAGTTATTTTTATTATGATATGCCTCATGATTTCTTTCTCATTCCTTACAGTTCTTTTTCATGACTTTATTGATGTATCAAGTTCACATGTTAAATGTTTCCCTTGTTTCCCTTAATGGGCCTTCTACTCACCCTTTCTTTTTATGTATGTCCCCAGGTTATAAGATGCATTAATGAACCTAGGATGAACATAATTATAATCCTTTCATGTTTTTAAGAAGAATGTTTTATATTTTCATGTACTAAGTTCCTGGTTTCCAAGAAACTAAACCTTAAAGATCCTCGGTTTTGTATTTTTTTTATGAAAGATAATGTGATAAAAAGGCGGGATGCTATAGGGATTCTATTTGGAAATGAATGATTACGTTTAAAATTGAATACAAAATGATGTAAAGTCTATTTTAATATAAAAAGAAGATCCCCATGATGATTTTGAGTACTTTAGGGGACACTCCATCATGAATTAAACATATTGATGGTGTGATCGAGTACCAGTAAGGGGTTTGTGGGATATTATAAATTATAATTGGACACAACTTCATATATGTGGTGCGAGTGAGAGATAAATAAAGGAGAGGGGAGGGTACCTTAGTTTGGAGGGGGTTCAACGACAATGGTAAGGTTTGATTTCAGTAGAGCAGTCGACAACGGCGACAACACCGACATCGACGGGAGTGGCAGCGGTGGAGTTGGAGCTCTCGGTGGTATAGGAGGGGTTTGGAGGTGACATAGGAGGATTTCAATGGTAGAGGTAGGGTTCGCAGTGGAGATGGGGTTCATAGTGAAGGTGGGGATCATGATGGGTCGGGTTTGTGGCGGAGGTGGAGTTCGCGGTGAACGTTTGGTTTGTTGAGGACGTGGGTTTCGCAGCCGAGGTGGGGTTCACGATGGAGGTGGGGTTCATGGTGGAGGAGGGGTTCATGGTGGAGGAGGGGTTCGTAGCGGTAGGGGAGGGGTTCACGGAGGCAGAGGAGGGGATCTGAACTGGAAGAGGTCGGCTTCCACGAGAACTTGAGGTGTGTGAGAGGAGAAGCTATCTATTACGGTTCATTTATAAGATCGATCAAATATTTTATCAGTACTACTTAAAAATCACTGATAAAAGTATGTTTTATCAGTGCTAAAATATGAATCACTGATAAAGAATGCTTTTTATCAACTCTATTTTAGCACTGATAAAGATATGCCATTATCAGCGCTAAAATTATAGTGCTGATAGATACAATTAATCAGCTCTTTTTTAGCATTGATAAATGAATATCCTTATCAGTGCTAAAATTATAGTGATGATAGATACAATTTATCAACTCTTTTTTAGTGTTGATAAAGGCATATCTTTATCAGCGATAATAAAAGAACTGATAAAGATATAATGTTAACAATTTATTTATATTATTATATATATTTATAAAATTATATATATAATAAATAAATATTTATTTATTTATAATTATAACTATAAATAAATAAATTTTTATTTTTACTTATATATAAAAAATATATATTTATATAATTATATATATTTATAAAATTATAAATATTATAAATAAATATTTATTTATTTAAAATTATAAAATTATAATAAATATATTTATTATATTTATTATTATATGTAATAAATATATAAAATTATAATGATTGTATTTAGTATACTTATACTTTTATTAATATATATAATTAAAATATTTCCCGGTGGTCGAGCGGCCGGGGTTGTGAATTTTATCCTGATGCGATAGTGTTGGGTTGAACGGGAGCCGCACCTAGATCTCCGATGATGATGAATGATAAAGTCTTGATCAGTGTGATTTCCCCCTTTTCGAATACAGATCAGGACTTGAAGAGGGACAACCATGACTCTCTCTCCCTGATGCTGATAGATCTTCATCATGGCAATTATACGCACAACCGAATTTCAAAAGACTCCTAGATTTTGCCTGATTTCCAAGATGCTCCCATGCCTATTGACACAAATGTCACTATGGAAAAGGCTTCTGTTGGTGTCTATAATCATGTTCCTACAATCTCGTCTGGTCCTAGGGATTCAGTCAAAATGGATTTTGATTGCCGGTCACGCGAAGCACTTACCTCAGAAGATAATACGAAATGGAGATACAACATTTGTTGAATCTATATTTGGTATTATATCAGAACGAATAAATGATTTTAAGCACTCCATTATCACTGATCTTTCTCTATATAGAAATGATTTTTTTGAATCTGGCTACGCTTAGGAAGTGGCTTATAGAATGTTGGAGGCTTGATGAATTGAAAATAACCTCTTTGAGTAGAGGTTACTTTCACATTGTTTTTGAATCATATCCTCTGAAATCCAAAGATTGGGGATATGGATTCATTAATATTAATCCTGGAATACTCAAATTCTAAGACTTGGATCCACATTTTTATCCCTTAAACGTAATAACTCAATCACCCAAATTAGGATACATGTTGGTGGTCTGAGTTGGTTCGTGTGGAACCCTCAAATTATATGGAAAATTGCATTGGTTTTTGGTGTTCTAATTACAATGGATAAATAAACTGAGAAATAAACATATGGTCACTTTTCTAGGCTACAGGTTGAAGTTCATCTCATCTCCCCTTTGGATAAGTCCATTGTGTTGATAGCGGATGGTAATAGATTTGAACGATTGGATGATTATGAAAAATCTTCTGATTTATGTAAAGGATGCAATAACTTACGATATACTTCTAATAAGTGTCATAGAAGGATGGTCTGCATCTTTTGTGGGATGAAAGGTCACTCCATTGATCTTTTAAAAAAAGAAACTCAGTTCTAAAGCAGTGGTGGGGGTGACCACTATTGAATCAAACCTTCATACCTCGATGGACCCTTGTAATGGTCATGGGGAAGATCATGTCACTATTGCAGTGAATCTCTTCTTTGCTGATGTGGTCAAAAAGGATGCTATCTTTGCTCCTGCTGGATGTTCTAAGGTTTCATAGGCTGAGATGGATACTACTGAAAAGTAGAATCAAGCTAATGATGAGGATGTTTCTGTTCCACTAGCACCCTCCTATGACTCCGATGTTTTGGAGCATGATATCCAAACTGAAGTGGATAGGGAACCAATCCATGAACAAGATTTGATTGCCTCTAATAAGAAGGGTAAGGATAAGTTGTACCCTTCACCCCATTTGCAAAGCAGGGGTATGGTGCAAGTTACCACCTCAAATACTTTTGATGTGCTTGATCTGGTGCAGGTAGTAACTATTACTGACAACTGCAATGATGTTGATGTCCCCTCTATGGGTATTGAGACTCTTAAGGTTAATGAGTAGACTCTCGTGAAGAAAGATATTTTTGAGTTTGGGTGGGAAGAGTCGAAAGGGGATTGGAAAAAGCCTAAGATATGGAGGTGAGGTCATCATCCAAAAAATCATGTCCAAGGATGCAGACAGGGGGACTAGGTCACATCACGAAGGCATGGTTGAGGTATGTCTTCCAGGTCTCAAATCACCCTAAAACAGGAGAAGATTAAGGATAAATGTATTGAGCTCTTAAATCTAAATAACTCCCAGCCAGAGCGGGAGTCTATTGATGATATTGGAGATCCTAGTCATGATTTTGATCATGATTATGGTGACTTCTGACATGTTGTTGCTTTCTATGGATGAAGGATTTTCCCTGTGTTTGACCCCATCCCTCTGTTCATTTGTTTTCCTTTTTTCCATTTATTTTTAATAAATGGTCAGGAAATTCGGCTTCTGGTGAGACCATTTTTCATATAACTAATATATTTATTATAATTTTATGATTATTGAAATATATCTATATATATTTATAATTATAAATATAAATATTTGTATTTGTTTATAAGTATTTGTATATATTTATAAATATATTTATTTAATTATATATATTTATAAAATTACGAGTATAATAAATATATCTTTAATGATTTTATAATTATTCATATATATATATAATTATTAATAATTATAACTGTAAATAAAAATATATTTTTTTAATTAATACATTATAATTATATATATAGTTATATTTATAAATATATATGTATTTATTTAAATAATGATAAAATTATAAGAAATATATTCATTATATTTATTATTTTATTAATATATAATTAATATATTTATTATAATTTAATAATTATTTAAATAAATATATATATATATCTATTTAAAATTATAATTATAAATATTTGTTTTATTTATAAATATTTGTATATATTTATAAATATATATATTTAATTATATATATTTATAATATTATAAGTATAATTAATATATATAGTTATAATTATAATTATAAATAATTATATTTAAAAATTATTTATATATAATTAAAAATTTATAATTATATATAATAAATATATTTATTATTTAAATATATTATTTGTATTTTTATATGCATTTATGAGAAAATAATAGATTAATGGGTATAACATGAATGAATCATATACCTAGTAAAGTATAGATCCTAAAAAACGAGTCATCACATATATAGAAAACATTACTAATAATAATGGTGCAATATATAAATGAATATTTATGATGAATACATAACATATTCTTTTCAATTATACTCACGCATCAATATATTTATTGACTAAGTACATTGGAAATATATATATTTAAATAAATAAATATATATATATATTTAAAATTATAATTATAAATATATATATTTAAAAATTATTTATATATAATTATAAATATATAATTATAAATATATATTTGTAAATATAATAAATATATTTATTATTTAATAAAATTTATTATAAACTTATAATTATTTAAATATATATTTATTTAATTATAATATTATAAATACTTTTTAACAAGGATTATATATATTTGAATTATTAAAATATATATATTAATTATAAACATGTGTTTTTTATTTAAGGTATATAAACAAAAAATAGTTTTTCATATAAATATAATAATTTTCTATAAATTATTAATATTTTTTTTATTAAAATCCTTTATCAGTGCTAATAATAAAGCTGATAACTCTACCATTTATCAGTGCTGAAAAATGGAACACCTTTATCAGTGCTTTTTTCTGCGCTGATAAATGGTATATTTATCAGTGCTTTTAGCTCGCATTGATTAAAGCCCCTTTTTATTAGTGCGTTTTTCTTAACATTGATAAAGTCTGGTGCTGCCCTTGCACCGATCTATGGTAGTAATTTGATAGCACCTATGGTTGATGATCAATAACTTTTAGGATGAAAATAAAAACTTTCATTACTTTACAAACATATTTTTTGGAGGAAGTGTTATGAATAATGAATATTGGTAACAAAATTTTGATAAAAGAGAAGATGTTATGGATTTATTGTGATTTTGAAATTTGAATGTGGTAGAATTTTTCATAGAAATTCCACTTCACTTTGTATATAGTTTATGTACATATTTATAAAAGTAACATCTTATTTTCTTTAATCTTGTCGGTTAGATTTTTACTGTCATTAAAATGTTACATTGTACCAAACGTATGAAATCGTGTGCATGTTTGAATGGTGTAGTACAAAGATTCGCATCAGATTATTTTTATACCTTTATCCAATAATCTTTTCTATTTAAGCTCTCCTCTTGTACACTTATTTATTAGTCAAACCACAATGGCTCATAATATAAGTAACAAATCACATCAATGAATATAAGGTTGAATAAAATAATAACTAGTTATAAATTAAAATGTAAATTTTAATTTTAAAGGTCAATCATTTTAAAGGATGTTGGTACTAAAAATAGATAAAAAGCAGGTCTATATAAAATCTCTCATTTTTAAAGGAATTTTCATGAATAAAGATATTTTAAAATTTTAACATTTTCTTGATTTAAATAAATAAAAGATAAAGGAACATATCATGATATGTAACATACATTATTAAGTGGAACCATTCTTCACTAGTCACTTTGAATTTCATATTACCATCCAATCAAAGATTTCATTATGAACATGTGAATTAATAATGTTTCCAATACATAACATTTGATTTATTTCTTTCAATTACCTAAAATGTTTTATTTTGTTGTTTCATTCTCTCATGTGATGATCTTTTTATATATTGAACTTGGACGTGTGGAAATTTCAAATGTTATGTTGATGTTTCATCATTGGTAAATCTTTGGTATGAAATTTAAACTCATCCCTAAGAAAGTTGTTTATATGAACTCCCTCGAAATTCCTTCTAAATTAATCTAATAATGTCCATGTATTGATTTCCATTTAATTGTTAATAATTGTTTCTAAAACTAATAAATCAATAACAATTTATAATTCCATTATAAAAGTTTCATCATGTGATGCCTAAGATATTGATATAATATGAATTGTGAAAACTAAACTTCATGTTGATGAGTGGTACATGAAATTAGTAATACAACATGAATTTATAAACCTTTCAGTACAAGTTAATTACCAATATAAAATATACAAAAATCCATAGTATCCTTCAAATATTTTAGTACCATTTTAATTACATCCAAATGTGTGTACCTTTAATTTCTTCAAAGCATATTAATTTATTTAACAACATAAACAATATTTTGTTTTGGATTAGTCACATTGTAAAAGACACTTGATAAATCATCCATATTACCACTAATAAATTATTATACTAATATTTTTTTAGTAACCTACTTTCATAAACATATTAAATAGAATTGGTGAACAATCAAATTATTAAAAAAATTAATATTGTGGTTGTGTAAATATAATATTGTTGTTATTCATAATTATTTTGATTCCTAATTTAACATTAATCTCACTAGGGTATTTTATTTGAAATTTTTTAGTTAGCTCAACTTTATCATTGTTTACTCATTTCACATTAATCTTTTATATCGCCACTTTATCAACATATAAACAAATAATGATATTTTCTTGAATCCTACTATATGCACATTTTTAATTTGTATTATTTATAAAAACATTTTTTAATATTATATTATTGTTTTTTGTGTGATTATTGTCTGTACTCCATTTTCAAGATAAAGGGGAAGGAAATAGAAGCCTCATTACCTAGTATAGGCCTCATGTGGTAACCTGGTCTACCTAGTACAAACCTCATGTGGTCGCCCAGTATACCTAGTGTAGGCATCCGGTGGTTGCCCAATCTACCTCATGCAGGTCTCCTGTCACTACCCTATCTACCTCAAACATGTCTCCTATCGTTACATAGTCTACCTTGTTAAGGTATCTTCTA
Source organism: Viscum album (assembly GCA_963277665.1). Classification (NCBI taxonomy): domain Eukaryota; kingdom Viridiplantae; phylum Streptophyta; class Magnoliopsida; order Santalales; family Viscaceae; genus Viscum; species Viscum album. The sequence goes on along the minus strand of OY728130.1, from coordinate 6,767,704 downwards.
GTTAGTCTTCCTCCCTCAAGTCTCTTTTGGTCACCCTGCATAGCCTGTGTCACCTAAACACAACACCTTACTCACTCAGGCCTGCTCTACCTAGACCTCTATCTTTTCCTATAAATATACCACTTGACCATTGTATAGTGCACAAGTTTTCCACTTTTAGAAGATAGAGAGAGAGAGAGCCTCCTGGAGATTCTTTGATCAGGACTCCAACACTATCCTTTGGTAGCCTGTGACACTCTAATACCTAGGAAAACTCTCTTAATTAGTAATAGACCTTCACTTGGGTGACCTACCGCTCGAGGCTCATTATGCTGGCGACCTATATCTTAGGGCTCATGACCTATGTGAATCATCGCGCTAGGGAATCCATCTAAGTGACCTATTACCCGAGAATGTCCCACCTAAGAGACCCAATTCCCAGGGGTGACCACCTATGTGACCCACCACACAGGGGGTCCAAATTTGGAAAACTGTTACCCATGGATGATTTATCTAAAAACACCACACCCCTTTACACGAGCCATCTATTTTGAAATGTTTCCATTGAATCCTCTGCCACAGCCATTGAATCTTCATGATCAGGTTATTATGTACATTAATGTTCCTCCTTTTGATCATGCATTCCCTTAATAAAGGATATCTACCACTTACCCTTCCAAACTATTGGGGTCCTTGGGGTGTTGTGATTATGTGTCCCCTTGGTAATGAGGGCCCCGGTCTTGGGGGAACAAGCAAGATATTTCCTAAATCAGGAAGTGGAAGTTACCTATGCCTATTGTCTAAAACATGATGGGAAGTTGGTAACAATTTCACCTTCTATTTTTTAATTAGTGGATATGTAAGACCTGAAAACAAACCAATTAACATAAATCAGCATATATAATTCTATCCTCCACCCTTAAGTGAAAATAGTGGAATACCATATGGAATAAACCCCTACCTTCATACCCAATTTGGTTTTAGAAATAACTAGGATGACTGAAAATCCATCATGAAGTAAGCCCTTAGTATTTTTATAGGGCGCCATATCCCACCTTCCTTCTGTAGTCCCTCCCTAGTCCACAAATAGACATGAAGTAGATTCATCATGGGAAACCTCATTATGTAAACACCAACCAAATCCAGTGTCATTCTTCTATGTAATGCACCTTATCCTCTTTTATCTCATGTTTCTAACATTGATCATGACTCATGCGAGCTTAGAGGTTTGAGTTGATTACACTATCATAGCAATAATTCCATCTCCCGTCATAGGCCTCCTTCTATGGTGTAACCCCATAAACCATATTTTCCTTCTCAAAAGGCCATTTTCCCTATGATACATTCTTTAAAAAGGTCATATTATCAATAAGGAATCATAGGACGTCCCTTATATGTATAATCCCTATCTGGTCCTTTGTCATTGCACCATTTACGATAAAGATGTCCTTGACATCAGAATTATGTGGACTATGATTCCTATCTTCACAGGATAATTTGGAGGCCTCTCCAAGGATATATCCACCATATTTCATTTTCAAATGATCCCATATACATCCCCACAACATGGAATTAAATTCAATTGTCAATATCCTTACCACATGATGTTGAACTGCATGGTACATTCTTGTAACACGGACTTAAACAATGTGATTAAATCCACATGGGATTTGAATATTGTCTTGATGGGATACATATGAAGCCTCTCTATGGTTAAAACCTAATATGATTAACCATTAATTTCCATCCTCATTGGTCTATATTTCTCATTAGATAATTTAAATCCTTCCCATGATTATCTATACCCCATGAGTCTAGCCATCACTTCCATTAGGTCCATATTCCCTATATAAAATCCTATCATCAATCTATATTCTCGATAGTTGCATGCCCCCACTAGGAGGACTATATTACTTCTAATTCTTATCATATCATCCATATTAGGCTATACTCTCGATTAGACCCATCTTCACAGGGCTATATTCCTTATTATAATAACTCATCCTTGTCAGGCCATATTCCATGTGAGGTAAATCAAAAAGGAATGATCATGTGTATGTCCCACACCAACCATTACTAAGAATTTTTCCATTTCCATCCTTACCACATGATGTTAAACAGCATGAATTGATCCCTTCCACACAATCTTAAAAATTATGACATGTCCTGTTTTATAGAATTGAACTATGTGGGTTATGATTCATTTCAAAAGGATACATAGGGAGACACTTTGTGGGATTTATCCTGAAATCATGGAAATCCAATGCCTTCATAGACGATGATAAACTCTAGTGTTCCTAACTATATGGCTTTAAAACATATACATCCCCACACCAACATCATTAACATCACTGAGTAATAATAAGTGACAAGATGGGGAACCTATCATACATAAAGAAGGTTGCAATGAATGAGAGCCTATAATACATTCATATTTTCACATTGATGGGTTACATTTGATATGTACATATATTCACATCTATATAATCCAATAACGGATTATAAATGTAAGGGTAACTAGTCCCCTACTAGGATCTAAGAAAGATTCATGAACATGACTTAAATTTATAAGAGAGTATCAATGTAGGAAATAATTCACCCCAAGAGGGTGTGATGAGCTAACTTCCCTTCCTCTCGACAAATGTGAGTTCTTAAGTGTAATTTATAAGAAACCCTAATGACCGACCACCTTTAAAAAGTAGTCTCATAACTTGTCTCAGATGTGGGATCCATTGAGCATTTTTGGTTCCATGACAAAACCCCATTAGGAACTATCCAAGATAGAATTAATGACCTGACATGAGAGATGTGAATCCATGATCAACCCTTGAAAAAAACAAATTTTAGGCCACCCCATCTCAGTTTAAAACAAAAATTATGAACTTGACGTGAAACTTTAAAAAAATTGAATTTCCCATGACCAAATAGTTAATAATGTTTCTTACTAATATTACTAAACTGATTAGTATCCTTGCTTTTGATTTCTTCATATCCCCTTGGAATACTTCTCAAGAGCACACTTTAATCGAAAGAGATGGAATCCTCATTGAGATAGAATTCTAGGCTTCGGCCTCCATGAGAGACACAACCCCTGCAAGAAGGGAAAACGTCACTTGTACAACATCTTTAGAACTAGGTTATAAATACAATGGTTAGGGAGTACCATAAAAAAGTACCATCCCAAACCTAGAGTTTTCATACAAGGGTCTCCAGGAACTGAATCCCACTGTCCCTTCATGTCCGAGGAAGGCGATGATGAAGCCAGTGACACCTGTCACCATCACCAACTGTTTCAGGATCTTGTCTCTAGAGTGTAAAAACTAGTACAATTTAAACCATATGAAGGTGGTCCAATGAGTCAACTATGGCTTCCACTCAGTTCAATAGTTGGAAAAGAGGGGTCCTGTCAACTGACACCCCCAACATTGTCCAACCATCTCCCCTCAATTTCTTGTTGAGGGTGATGCTCAGTAGATCACCCCAGTCCCTTATACCCATGCATATAAAAGATATCTCCAAGGTTAGTGAGGTACATAACATAAGGAAAAGGAACATATACCCAATTATGTTGAAGAAGAATACCAATATATTATAGTTTCACCCAAATTATAGGATCATATTCTTGTTTGCATGAAGAAAGTCTGCCAGCATATTCTGGTAGCAATTAGGGGCAGTCACATATTCTTTCCCCCACGCACGAAGCCCGTCAACATATCCCGATGGAAAATGGAGGAAAAGAGTGTTCAAATATTACCACTTTTATTGAATTTATATCCCAACATATACTAATGAAATTAAATGAGAATTCTCATATTTATGCTCAAACCCTTTTGAACTGGCAGTATATTCTGGCAAGAATGGAGGAGATTGACCTCCATATTCTGGAGATCACACATGAAAAGTTACATACTCATATTCAAACCACTAGAGCAGTATATCAACATGTTAAATATGACTAGGAAACTACAATAGAGAAATCATATATTATTTCTCACATTCAGGAAGATTATTGGTTTATTCTAATAAAGGATGAGGTACAAGACCATGCTTATATCACCATTCCAAATGGTGTTCATCAATATTATTTTACAATCACCTCATAAAAGGTCCATATTCCCATTAAAGAATGTTGAAAAAAAATTATAAAGGTAAATTGGGATCAGGCACATACCCTCACTCCAACTGAGGTTTGTTTGAATATCTCAATAGTTACCTCATAGTGGGATCATATCCATTCAAGCCCTCAAGATCATTCCATCATATTTTGGTAGCTCACTAGAGAAAGATGCATATTACTAATCCCGCCAATGGAGGACTATATAAGGATCCATCAGAGGACAAACAAGAGGATGTGCAAACCACTTCCCCCATTTGGGAGTTCAATCTAAATATTCCAGTGGGGAATGAAGACCCGAATCGGGCTCATAGTCCTACTTCAACTAAGGCTGGACAACATATTCCATCAGCCATCCAAAGGCGGGATCATATTCCTACCATCAATTTAGAAGATTTCATGCATACTTATAAAACTTTCTAACAACATGAACATACCCTTGTAACAACCAAATATAGCCAACAACATATTCTGGTAGCTTCCACACAATATGATCATACTTCTTCTCGACTTTAAATGATAGGTCAACATATTCTGACAACAATGTATGATGACTCTCATATCCCAACAATGTTCAATGCTACCATCCCTAAGGTTATAGAACACATTTCTATAACATATCATGAATCCATCAACTCTTAATATGAAGAAGAAGTCCATAAGTACCATAGATGTTCTCCTCATGATAACATAATGAGGAATTTCATGGATCTTACCCCGGAAATTTTTCTTGGGCAACCTCCTTATGGTGATATTTCACCTAGACAAGGATATACCCCCTTGACATGGAACCTTCAAATAGGGAGATTCTCGAAACACCCGGGGCAACTACATATGGTTCCCCATCAATTACGAGTGACACCTCACCTTAGTCAATAGGTGAGCCAGAGTGAGAACCAATATCCCAACCTTTTACAGGCTATGATTCACTATCTACAAAAAAGATACCTTTATGGTCTGACCAAGGTTGGGAATACACATGTGATAAATAAGCTGACATGGATATGTGGAAAGAATTTTCTAAAAACAACATTATGAATATGTTCTACCCCATCGCCACTTCCATCTATGACGTCCCAGAGGATCTAAATGAGAAGTTCATGACTTGTCTATGCTAGAACCTATTGGATACTCTTCATCAATTAAAGGCTAATCACCTCCCTTATTACAGATATGATTTTCATCTTTGGGCAGTGAAAAGTATTTGTTGTCCGATAGACCACACTAATTTCTTAGTAGCTCAAAACATAAGGTCATAAAAGCACCGAGAGAGCCTGCGACATTCCTGTACCAACAACCTAGAGGCCCTCCAATAGATACTTTATGAAGCCTCATTAGATGTATGTATCCGGGGATGAGGTGAATACCACTAAAAGAAAAATCTGTATTTGCGACGGGTTATTTGTGATGGGAAGAAATCCAATCGCAAAGAACCCGTCCAGGAATGTATCTGCGACGCGATTTCGTCTCCCATCGCAAATATTTTGGCGCGACTTGTGCGCCAAACCGCGCGAACATTATTTGCGACAGGGAGATGTCTTCCGTCGCAAATATTTTGGCGCGACCTACGCGCCCAACTGCACAGGGGTATTTGCGACGGGTCCCGTCGCAAATACCCGGTGGCGGTCAATACATTTTTGCAATGGGATGTTGTCCCGCTGTAAAAAGAATATCGGCAAGAACTATTTGCGATGGGTCTCGTCGCAAATAACCTTTTAACCGCCGACTGTAATTAATGCGGGCGAGGGTATTTGCGACGGGCTTCCGGTCGCAAATAATCCCATCACAAATAATCTAACCTATATATACCCCCATCCGTTTTTCCCAAATCATTCAGATTTTGCTATCTATCTCTCTTCATTCTTCAGCTTCAAAGAGAAATTTTCTTTTTAGTTGAAGTTTTTTATACGAGAGCAATCAGAGGTCGTCAATATCTTTAGAATATCAATGTTTAAGGTATTTATTTTTTATTTTTTTATATTTATTTTAATTTTTTATGTTAATTTTAATTGTTGTATATTAGTTCTAATTTAATTAGATTCCAATTGATTTTTATTTATATTTAGTTTTACTAAGAAATTGATATTGTTAGTTATAATTATAAATAATTAGTTATAATTAATATTAATTAAATATAATTAGGAATAAATAGATATAATTAGCAATAAATAGATATAATTAGCAATAAATAGTTATAATTAGCAACAAATAGATATAATTGGAAATAAATAGATATAATTAGAAATAACTAGATATAAAGAGTAATAAATAGATATAATTAGCAATAAGTAGATATAATTAGCAATAAGTACATATAATTAGGAATAAATAGATATAATTAGGAATAAATAGATATAATTAGGAATAACTAGATATAATTAGGAATAAATAGATATAATTAAGAATAAATAGATATAATTAGGAATAAATAGATATAATTAGGAATAAATAGATATAATTAGGAATAAATAGATATAATTTGTAATAAATAGATATAATTAGGAATAATTAGATATAATTAAGAATAATAAGTAATAATTAGGAATAATTAGTAATAATTAGGAATAATTAGTAATAATTAGGAATAATTAGTAATAATTAGTAATAATTAGTAATAATTACGAATAATTAGGAATAATTAGGAATAATTAGGAATAATTAGGAATAATTGGGGATAATTAAGAATAATTAGGAATAATTAGTAATAATTAGTAATAATTAGTAATAATTAGTAATAATTAGTAATAAATTTTAATAATTAGGAATAATTTGGAATAATTCAGAATAATTACGAATAATTAAGAATAAATGGGAATAATTAGGAATAATTAAGAATAATTAGGAATAATTAGGAATAATTAGGAATAATTAGGAATAATTACGAATAATTACGAATAATTAGGAATAATTAGTAATAATTAGGAATAATTAGGAATAATTATAAATATTTAGGAATAATTAGGAATAATTATGAATAATTAGGAATAATTAGGAATAATTATCATTAATTAGGAATAATTAGCATTAATTAAGAATAATTAGCAATGATTAGCATTAATTTGGAAAAATTAGGAAAAATTTGCATTAATTAGCATTAATTAGGAATAATTAGCATTAATTAGAATTAATTAGGAATAATTAGCATTAATGAGCATTAATTACGAATAATTAGCATTAATTAGGAATAATTGGGAATAATTAGGAATAATTAGGAATAATTAGCATTAATTAGGAATAAATTGCAATAATTAGGAATAATTAGCAATAATTTGAAATAATTAGCAATAATTAGCAATAATTAGCAATAATAATCAATAATTAGCAACTATTAGCAATAATTAGCAATATTTAGCAATAATTAGCAATAATTATGAATAATTAGGAATAATTAAGAATAATTAGGAATAATTTAAAATAATTAGGAATAATTAGGAATAATTAGAAATAATTAGCAATAATTTGGAATAATTAGCAATAATTAGCAATAATAAGGAATCATTAGCAATAATTAGCAATAATTAGTAATAATTAGGAATAATTAGTAATAATTAGCAATAATTAGCAATAATTAGCAATAATTAGGTATAATTGGAAATAATTAAGAATAATTAAGAAATAATTAGGAATAATTAGGAATAATTAGGAATAATTGGTAATAATTAGTAATAATTATGAATAATTAGTAATAATTAGTAATAATTAGTAATAATTAGTAATAATTATTAATAATTAGTCATAATTAGTCATAATTAGTAATAATTAGAAATAATTTGGAATAATTAGGAATAATTAGCTAAAATTAGGAATAATTAGCTATAATTAGATTTAATTAGCTATAATTAGCTATAATTAGCTATAATTAGCTTTAATTAGCTTTAATTATCTTTAATTAGATTTAATTAGCTATAATTAGTTATAATTAGGTATAATTATCTATAATTAGCTTTAATTAGCTATAATTAGCTATAATTAGCTACAATTAGCTATATTTAGCTACAATTAGCTATAATTAGATACAATTAGCTATAATTAGCTATAATTAGCTATAATTAGCTATAATTAGCTATAATTGGAAAGAATTGGATATAATTAGCAATAATTAGCAATAATTATCCATAATTGGATATAATTAGCAATAATTAGCAATAATTAGCAATAATTAGCAATAATTAGAAATAATTAGGAAGAAAAAAAATTATATTATCAATATTTACAAAAAAACAATATTAATATTAATAAAATAACAAAAAATTTATAAAATATTAAAATTATCAATATTCGAAACAAGATTTGATCTATTCTTAACATGTTCAAATCTCAAAGGGTCACCAATTGTCAGGTCATGTGCAATAAAAATTTTTTGCTAGCCATGTCCAATGTAAACTCTATAATTGTCCTTGCATGGTTGATCACCTCACAAGTAGTGTTGCAGTCGAACAAACCAAGTCATGCCCTTCTTATCTATAAGAATTATCTCACATAAACCATTACATAGACCATTCTTCCTTGAAAATTTAAGGGAAAAAAATGATATCCCCTCAAATTTTAAAAGAATAATGATCTACGTAAAGTGTCATGTGAGACGATTCTTAGACACGAGAACGTCATTACTTTGGTCGTCATATTGCAACACTACTTGCGAGGTGATAAATAATGCAAGTACAATTATAGAGTTTATATTGGACATGACTGACACAAACTTTTTATTGCGCATGACTAGACAATTGACGACCCTTTGAGATTTGAACATGTTAATAAAAGAACAAAGTCTGTTGTGAATATTGATAATTTTAATATTTTATAAATTTTTTATTATTTTAATAATATTAATATTGTTTTTCGTAAATATTGATAATATAATTTTTTATTACTAATAATTAGTAAACAAAATATACTTGGATAAAGAAGGGAAAATTTGGAATCATCTCTACAACAATGATTACCAAATTTCCTTTCATTATTCAAGCAATTTTCCATTTTCTACGTATTGCTAAGTATTTCTAAATCAGTAATAAATAGTAATCATTTGTAATAATTAGTAATAAATTTTAATAATTAGTAATAAATTGTAATAATTAGTAATAAATTGTAATAATTAGTAACAATTATTAATAATTTTTAATAATTAGAAATAATTAGCCATAATTAGAAATAATTAGCAATAATAATTGTGAGAAAGATGCAATTAAATGAGCTGTCAGATAGAAGAGTAGCCGTCAATCCACTGGAAATTGTGTCACCCTGAATTAATGATAATTATTAAGTATTTTTAATTATTTATCTTCTTTTTCAGATAGTGTTTTTATAATTTCAAACTATTCAAAAATAGTGATGATTTTATATTTTATATAGAAATTTATGGAATAAGGAAGTCGACATCAGTCATTATTAGATGATCGAGCTTGGATAAATGAGTGCAGAAATCCAAATGGTTCTGGTTTAAATCCTCTATATATTGAGGGTGTTGAAACATTCTTGGAATTTGCATCATCAAAACCGGAATATGTTTCAGAAGGCATAATTAAGCGTCCTTGTAAAAAATGTGCTCTAAGAACATTTGTCACATTTGACAAGGTTGGGGGACATCTCTTGCGGCTTGGATTTCAACCAGATTATGTTTTTTTGGTATCAACACGGTGAACACAGTTCTAGAAAAGATCCTAATAACTTGATTCCGGATCCATCATGATTTCAAAATTTAGTACATGATGTTGCAGGTCCACCTATGCAATAAAATGAAACTCGCAATGATATTGATTTAACTCCTGAGTTGGAACCATCCGAATTTTATGAGTTTTTGAGGTCTTCTGAGGATGCATTACATCCTGGTTGCAAGATAAGCAAATTAGAAGCGGTTGCAAAATTTATGGTTATTAAATCAGATAATGAAATGTCAAACAACTATCTTGATTAGATATTTTCTTTGGTTAAAACACTATTAACTGAAGGAAATGTGTTGCCTGCAAATTAATATGAGAGAAAGAGGCTGATTCGTAATTTGGGCCTTAGTTATTGGAAGATTCATTCATGTCCAAATGATTGCATCTTATATTCTGGCGAAAATGAGTCATTGAATATTTGTCCCACATGTGGACAATCGAGGTATAAATAAGCTCAAACAGGGAAGTCTAGATCGATTCCAATAAAACAGTTGAGATATTTCCCCCTTACACCCAGGTTGCAGCGTTTATTTACGTCTCAGAATACAGTGTCAATGTTGTCATGGCACAAAACCAAGATTTCAACTGATAAAAGCTTGAATCATCCATCTAATGTTGATTCATGGAAACATTTTGTCCGTCTACATCCATATTTTTCTATAGAAGCCCGAAACATGTGATTGGGACTTTTTACTAATGGTTTTTGTCCGTTTGGTTCTTATGGTAGTCAGTATTCATGTTGTCCTGTCTTTATAATTCCATACAATTTTCCTCCATGGATGTTGATGAAGGATCCTTATATCTATTTTACTCTATTAATCCCATGACATCCGAAAAATAATATTGATGTTTATTTGAAACCATTGATTTATGAGTTAAATGTATTGTGGAGTCATGGTGTTAATACATATGATGTTACTACGAAACAAAATTTCATATTAAAAGCTGCATTGATGTGGATGGTTAGTGACTTTCCGGCATATGGAATGTTATCTGGTTGGAGTACACATGGTCAGAAATCATGTCCTTACTGTATGAAAGAAAACAAATCCATTATACTGGTCAATGGAAAAAAACCTTGCTATTTTGATTGTCACCGTAGATTTCTTCCAACCGATCATCCTTTTCGGAGGAACAAATCTCATTTCAGAAAAGGTACAATTGAAAGGGATGAACCTCCAAAGATGATCTCAGGTAGAGAGTTAAAATCAGTTGTATTTTCATTACCCCCCATCACATTTGGACGACACAGTAAACCAAAAAAAATCATGGCTTTGGGAAAGAACATAATTGGATAAAACAGAGCCTTTTTTGAGATCTTCCCTGTTGGTCTGATTTGTTGGTCCACCACATGTTGGATGTTATGAATGTTGAGAAGAACTTTTTTGATAATTTATTTCATTCAATTTTGGATACACCAGGTAAGACCAAAGATACTATAAAGGACAATTAGATATTGTCAAAATTTTCAGGCGACCAGAACATGAATTATTTGAAAATGTTAGATAACAGAGGTTAATGAAGCCAAAAGCAGCTTATACACTATCCAAAGAGAGTCACTTTTTATTTTTTCATTGGATTGCAAATTTGAGACTTCTAGATGGTTATGCTTCCAATTTGGGCAGATGTGTTAAGAATGGTTATATTATTGGATTAAAAAGTCATGATTGTCATGTTATAATGGAAAGACTTATGCCGATTGGATTTAGAGGTTTTTTGAATTCTATGATTTGGGATTCAATAACAGACATATCATATTTTTGTTTGAGACATTTGTGCAGTGACAACAGACTACGATGTGCTAAGGAAACTAGAAGAAGATGTTTCTGTAATTATATGTAAACTGGAAAAAATATTTCCGTCGGCTTTCTTTGACTCAATGGAAAATTTGATATTACATTTGCCACATGAAGCTAAATGTGTAGATCTAGTACAGTTTTGATGGATCTAACCATTCAAGAGATTCATGCAGAAATTGATGAAAAAAATACGGAACAAAAAATCAGTTGAAGGCTCAATTCCTGAAGCTTATTTGCAAGAAGAAATTGCTTTTTTATGCTCTCATTATTTTGAATCTCAATATCCATTACAACATAATCGCATGGGACTAAACAAAGGGAATGTTAATGACAAAATGGAAAATCAATTAACAGTTTTTAATCAGGAAAATCTTGGTTTTGGTGGAGTTCATGAACGATGGCTTTCAGATGATGAACATCATAGAGCTCATACATACGTTCTACTCAACTGTGAATAAATGACATCATTTGTCCTATGAGTGCTTCTATAACTTATTATATAATTTATGTTATAGTATTTAAACTTATTTTATTTGTAGGTTATATGATAATCATATCAAGAAATAGCTTCCACAAATTACAGCAGCTTCTCTTGAAGAATGCAGACAAAAAAAATTCTCAATGGTTTCAAAAATTGGTAACATAAATTATTGATGGTTTAATATCAATTCCATTTATTATTTATTATATTGATAAATGTTTTACAAATTTTCAGGAGTCTCAATATGCTGATAAAATTGATAAGCGACTATGTATATCGAGTAACCCACCATCCAGAATGGTTAAATCTTATAATGCATATGTGGTGAATGGTTCTCGATTTCATACACATGCATACGGGGAATCAAAAAAAAACAATGAAAAGTGGAGTTTTATTGAGAGGATCACATCACAGAGAAATTGAAGTTGACTTTTATGGAATTTTGGATGAAATTATTGAGCTATGTTGTCTAGGACATAATTACATAACAATGTTTAAATGTCGATGGTTGGATATTGAGAGATGTTTGTGTGTTCATCCGACTCATGGAATCGTCGATATTAAATATAAAAGTCTTATTGCAGTAAATGAACCATTTTAATGACTCAACATGCGCATCACATTTATTATGAAAATTACTATTCTACTTCAAGATATTTGAGCGATTGGTGGAGCATAATAAAAATGAAATCTTGGGAAAATCAGTTTACTCAAACTGAATGTGGTTCCGCTGAAGCGGAAGGAATTGAAATTTTTCAAGAGACGGCTGAAAATCCATATGATTCACAAAGATACATGAATATTGATGATGACACCCCACAATTAAGGATTTATGGTGATGAATATGTTAATGATGTTATAAATGAATTTGAAATGACAAGAGATGTTGAAACGGAAACTCATATAGATATTGATGATGCTGAGGAGGAAGAGGAAGACATTGACATTGATAGCTATGGAGAAGAGGATGAAGATGAACATTGACACAGTTAAATGTTTTTTATAATCATAACTAATATATATCTATATATAATAGTTATTTTCAACTATCTACTAACAACAATCATTTTGTGTTTCAGATGCACTCTGATCTATTGCATGAGTTAGAGGAAGCTGAACTACCTTTGGATGATGAGGATGTGTGATCAGCTGACCCTCAACCTACTGGTGGTTCAGGAGGTACGCGGAAGGGGCACGATCTTGCACGACTGAAGATTCCTGACCCTATCCCCATGTGACATCCACATATTGGTTTCGATCCATGCACACGAAGGTATAGAAACCTGTATATTTTAGTTATATTTCATTAATTTATTTATATATATACTAATTGTTTGATTATTTATTCCTTTTTCATAGTTTTCTTCATGTAGATATTGGATAGGGGAGCGCTATATTGCGCAATTATTTTTCTTAGCCATGGATCACATGAGAACAGATTCCAATTGATGTGCGACGTGAACTGTTCTAGCATTGGCTGGTACGTAAATAAATAATATTTATTTAGAAATTTATTTTATGAATAACCTAATATTATAAATTATTTTTAGGGTTTATGTAATCCCATCGATGATAACATGCACAATGCTATCCACACGGCATGGAAGGTTTCTATGCGTGACCGTTTCCGCCAGTTTTTGCACAATCTGAGAAGGACAACCATTAAGAAAGTAGGGGTGAGAGAATTTGATGAGTTGTGTAGAGACCACTGACCAGAGTACATTTCATCTCACGTTTGGGATGGATTATGTTTACAATAGTTGGGTGGTGGATTTCAGAGGAGATCTTCAGTGGGATGACAGAACTGGGGGAGACAGGAGGTGACACATCGAGCTGGTAGTCGTACATTCAGTTTGCATAGAGAGCATCTGGTAAGTATATTTTTTAAATATTTTATATAAATTAAAATATAAATAGTTTTTTTATATTTCTGTAGGCAATCGAGCATCCTGATATTACAAAGATTGACATTTATCAGAGGATTTATAGTGATCCAACCACTGGAGAGACTAGAGGTGATCACCAACGTCAGATTGTGGTTAGTAGTATTTTTTCAGTTTAACAATTAACTGCATATAATATTTTCAATATTTTAATTTTAAATTGGAATTGAAGGAGTCATATGAGGCTACGACCTCTCAGACATAGGCTAAGGGTCAGGACGAGACGGCAGACCAGATTAGTGCTCACCATTTTGATGAGGCGACATGGATGCAGGCGACTCAGTATGGCTTTGAGAAGGGAAGAGTAGTTGTCATTGGCTCTCATTTGATTCCGGGTACATATTATGGTACTGCTGCAATGTCGGCATCCAGCTTGAGAGGAGCTTGTGGAGAGACGTCATCTTCTAGCTCACAGTATCAGGAGCAGTTGTGAGCTCAGGCTGAGGATATAGAGAATTTGAAGAAGCAGCAAGAAGAGATGTGTCGGCGGCAGAAGTAGCAAGAGCAGCATTATAATGAGAAGATGGGTTAATGGCAGCAGCAGCATCACGAGCAGACGGAGTACATGCACCGTCTGACTCGTAGTTTAGGGATGATGTTTCCTCCACCAGCCCCTTCAGGTCCTCCACCTCCTCTAGAAGACAACCCCCAGTGACGTTTTTATGTTACAAACATTTGAATTTAACATTGTAATATGAATTATTTACATTTTCTGTCTTTTATATCAGTGAAAAAATTACATAATTTAATTTTTAATTTTTTTTATATTTTTTTGTGAATATTGAGAATTTTTTATTTTTTTATTTTTTGATTGTTTTAATAATTGTAATATTATTTTCTCACTAATCGTAATTTTATTAAATTTTATTTTTAAAAAATTAATTTATTATTTGCAACGAGACCTTTTGTGACAGGATCGCATCACAAATAGTCTAACTAAATATTTTTAAAAACATTTTTCAACAGTACTACTTGACCGTCGCAAATAATTTGTTGCGACGGGCCCGTCATAGAAAGTGATATATATATATATATATATATATATATATATATATATATATATTTGTGACGGGATGAGAGTCCGTCGCAAATAGTTTTTGCAATGGGCCCATCATGAAAAAATTTATGCATATATAATACATATAATCGGAAGCTTATTTTCGACGACAATGTTTCCCGTCGCAAATAACATTTTTTGTGACAGGCCCATCGCAAATACTTGTATTTGCGACAATGTTTTCTGCAATGGGCTATTTGCGACGGGTCCCCGTCGCTAAAGCCTAATTGTGACGGTATCCTATCGCAAATATCCCATCACAATTATTAAGAATTATAGTAGTGTATGGAGAATTTCACTTCACTTCATCCCCATGTCAATAGTGTCCCAAAAGACGACACCTTACAATGCCATAACTGCAAGAGAGGTCACAGGTCCAAACAACGTATGAGACAGTTGGTCAATAAAACAAAATCATCTCATTTATAAGGGAAAAAATTCCTTAATAGGAGAGATTATGTCATTGGTAGATTCCTAATCTAGGCCTTGAAAAGGTTTGATAGCACATCTTAGATGAGTGAGAAAAAACCTCAGTCTGCAACATAAATCTCAATGGAAAGTAACCCTCATTCTGAGCAGGAAATACACCCAATTAATGATCGAGTGAAAATGCACGAAACCATGAATATAGTGTTGTCAGCTTCCGTAAAAGTTATCCATGAGAAACCCCAACACGCAAGGCTAGAGGTATTTTTAGCAACACCTCTTCCCTAGGGTTTTACAATCCTTACCGGGTCCAGAAGATATTGGTGGTGACTCTATGTCAACCCCATGCCAGTCTGGGGTATTTTTACCATGATCACCACCTCTGATATTGTCAAATTATCAATAGAGGTCTAATCCTCTATATCTAATTACACTAAAATCCCATAAGCTATAAAATCGTGACACACCATCCAAAAACAATTTTCATAACCGAAATCCACTTCATTATCTATATCTCTCACTTTCAAATAAATCAAACTATGTTATTTCTGTTTCTTCAAATCAAATATATTGTTTTCTTCTTTTAAAACATAAAATAACTTATTTCACTATCTTGCGGGTTCAACCTTGACTCGATGTTTTCTATATCTTAATTAATTATTCACACTTGTCTAAATTTTATAAAATATTATTTTGGTTAGCCCTTTAGGGAATTAATGAAACCCCTCGGGTGATCAAAAATAGCACCATTGACAAGGAATGATTTTTAGTAATGCTTCTGATTTTTATGAATTCACCTATTGTTTTTAACCTTTTCTTCATTTTCACTTGGTATTCTTATTCCATTGTTTCAGACATAAATTATATGCATGAGTACTCAACTAGAGGAATGAAGAAAGAATAAGTGCCTACCTTCGATCTTAAGATTGAATGGATGCTGAGAAAGAAGAATACAATTTTGAAACAAGAACAAGAGATAATGGTTGGAAGAGAATTAGGCCTAGGTGTAGGCCAATAATTAAAATAGGGGGCGCACTAAGAGATCCAAGGAAGAAATCAAGGGTTGAAAACATTAATCGACCGTGGAAGACCCTCAAACATGGGGGTCCATCCAAGTATTCCTATACCTTTTATCGATGCACAATATTTCTAGATCAAGTAGGTGGCCATCAAAATGTTCACACATTCATTATAATTTTCCAGGATCCCCCATGAAGACCCCCACTCGTATATTGGGAGTTTCCAAGATCTATGCAACACATTCTAGGTTAAAAATATTTCAAATGATTATATGAGACAATTCCTCTTCTAATACTCATTTAAGGACAAATAATGAGGGTGAATCCAATGTATATCCCCACACATAATCGCTACATAGGAGGATCTGCTAAAAAAATTATTGACAAAGTTTTTCCCACCCTCAATGTCTATAGATCTACAGGTATGTATTTTAAATTTTGAGACATTTAGTGATGATTATTTATATATTTCATGGGAAAGGTATGAATTATTAATGAGATGAGACCCTCATCATGACAATGAAACATGGTTACTAACTCAAACCTTTTACAAAGGTATTTCGTAGGGAAATAATTTTATAGTCGATGTTTCATTATCCACTCAAAGAGGATAATATTAATTGTTTATATTTTAATATTCATGTGTTTCAATGTCCATAAACACAGATTTTAGGGAAATTTATTTTTTGATACTCATTTCACATCATTGTGCAATTCATGTTTAAAGTGGTTCAATTTTGGATTAATTAATCATCATCTTTTGGAATTAATTATTATTACTGTTTGAATTATATATTATAAGATATAATTTATCACATTCATTTTTTTTCTTTTAGTATAAATGTAAGATTAATAAGTGAATATATACATTATTATCCATAGATCCAGATATTTCTGGACAATGAAGGGAAAGCCTTAGGCCCATCAAATAAAAGTGGATCCCACAATTCAATATCAATAAATTTCAAATTTTAACTGGAGATAATGAAAATTATGGGGAACATTTCATTGGACTGTTTCCATAGATAACTTTGAGTGTTTCATGGATATCCATGGAGCGCAATTTGAGGATTAAATTATGGGCCATATTTGAAGTCCCATAATGTCAACCCATCAATTTCATCATAATTTCTGAATGGAATATCCAATTTGGATGAAATTTCTACATAACATAGAGGAAGTGTGGAATAATATATTTATCTTCTATGTATATCCCGTATTTATCCTTCTTAAGTCATAATTGCAATTCAATATTGGGGAACAATCTTGATCTGATTTTTTGGTAAACATTGAAAGGTCCACTTTCCTTTTATTATCACCTACATTTTGATTATCCTAGTTAATGGGAATGGTATTGAATGATGTGGAATTTAACTAAGGCTCAAATATTTCTTCTAGTGTAATTCCAACAATATAATTATCCTCATAGAATAAAACATTTGGATCCACCCCTTTTCCATCCCGATCCAAATCCATTACTTGAGAAACTATGTCAAAAAATGGAGAGAATGAATTATGAGGTTTCATCATTGAGAGTTAAACTACAAATCATTATAGAAGTTTTATAACCCATTCCCACTCTGGTTATCTGCTACTCAACACTGATAGAAGAATATTTCTACAAAAAAACTTCGCAAGAACAACTCCAAGATGTTACTATTTATAATAATGGGATAACTAAGGAAAACCTACAGAAATGATTCCCAAACCATCAAGTCCATCAAAATTAGATTAAAATTTTGAATAATCCACATTTTAATTTAAGAAATTAGAACTGTATAATGAGGTTAATTAGTTGGGTAATGTTGAATGTCAACCCAACGAACATGATGGGACATTAATGAGTGTTTAAAAAGTATTGAAATTGGTTTTTTTGTACTCACAATGGTATAATTTTAAATCATGGAATTTTTTTTTTATAGCTCCATGAATTATTTTTCAGAAACACTAATCACTAAACCATTGGGAGAAATCAAAAACTTTGAGTCTATACCCATTCATTACACTAATCTTTCCAATTTGTTGGTTTAATCGTTTATTTAAAAGGATCCAAATCTGTTGATAAATTTTGAAAATGAAATTGAGATTGATTAAATGTCCCTATCTATGTCAAAAAGTGCTAAGCAAACCAAGATCAGATTTATTTTCTTTCCTTCCTCATTGAAGTATCCCTTCATAGGGTATAACCATGGCCTTTTAGTTGGAATTAATTCTTCTATTGAAAAAAATAAACTAGGATTGATCCTTATTTTATTAGGAAAGACTATAAAAGAAATTATATCACCCATTTTTGATATTCCTTGTATTTTTTTATTCATTGTAGAACATATGATTTCACATGAAAAAAATTCTAAACAATGAATTAATCTTAATCTATAAAAACTAGAGAAAAATGTGGTCCCTAAGATTCTAAAATTTGGTTTTGGGTAAGTTGGGGGGTCCATGTCGATCTAATTACATTAAACTAAGTTCTTTGTAGGAGGCAAGATGACTTATGCATTTATTGTTTTGTGTGTGTTTTCATTTTTTATTAATGGTGGGGTTTCTAATGCGATCTAATGTATCTTGCGTGGGAGATTTAGTAACCGAAGTATTTTATTATTTTCAAATGAAACATGTGCCTTCCATAATTCAAGCCTAACCTTCAATCATCCTCAAGGAGTCTCCTTGTGACATGAGTCCAAAGTGATCAATTTCATATTGATGGGTCATCAACTTCAAACCAGGTAATTTTTCTCTATGAATTCATTTCAAATATCATTAGCTACTCTTTATTATTAGTTTTTAACTCTCCATTATCAAATTTTCAACACAGAGGGTAGTGTCATTCTATATTGGGGGGAGTGAAAATATGTGATTTTAAAAAATATTGGATTTTATGAAAAATTTTAATTCATCATCTTTGAATATGTTAATGTACATTATAGAACATAAGAAAAATGTTAAATGATTTTGAATGCCTTGATTCAAGACTTTATACAAGTTCAAGTTCAATAGTATAAATTTTGGAAAGTTTAGTTGTCTAATGTGATTTTTCACTGCTAACATTTTCATTTATTTAATCAAAATGTCAAAATGCACGTCCATTGAATCTTGGGTGTATGTTTGAGTTCTTGGGTCACTTTTATCATAGCATAGGTTTCAGGGCCACTTTCAGTTTAATATGAGTATCCAAAAAAAGACCAAAAATGGTGACCACATAGAGCAATGTTTTTTCCAAATGTTTTCTATTCAACTTATAACACCCCCCCCCCCCAATTTTAAATAAGTGACCCTTTATTTATGATTTTTATGTATTTAAAGTATGTGGGTGATGTTTGAGTGGGTTTGAAGAAATTTTGTATTTTTTTAGGGATTTTATGGAAGTGAACGGTTTGAGAAAAGTTTGTAGAAACCATGCGACTACTATAGGAAACTGTGCAAGGAGACGAAATGGGAGCTGGGTAGGTGCATTGTTAGGTGCATGGTTTGGGAAAACCATGCAGCCACTTAGAAGTGACCATGAAATGTGGAATAGAGGAAAAAACATGGTTGGTACACAGTTTTTCTAACCATGCAAGACAACTATATGAAAGGTTTTGGGGGGTAGTGGCTAGAACATGGTTGGAACATGGTTTTCCAAACTGTGTGACCCAGACATGAAAAGTTAAAAATTAGATCATAAAAAAGTGTAAGTCACTCAATTTTACCTCTTAACCACTCATTTTTCCTCCATTTTGACCCTAACTCCTTTTCTTACTCCAAATGACTGTAGATACCTTCCCGTTTGATCCAGGAGCGATTCGTTGGAAAATCTTGGTGCCTAAATGCTATATTTCTTAGAAAGTATCTATTCATAATGGTTTTCTTATATATACTCTTATTATCTTTATTGGATTCATAGATATTGTTTATTATGAATATACCTATGATGTTTGATTCCAATCATGATCAGATAAGACTGTGTTGATGTTATGGAAAAAAATATAAGGTGTGTTTTTGGAGATTCAACCTATTTTTTCTGAATAATTCAGGACATTCTCCATTTTCTCCATTTTTTCAAAGGTAGGTGGATTCACTATCAACTCCTATTATTATAACATGAAGAATTAGTTTCAAATTGTTGTAATTACCTAAAATTGATTGTGAAATTGATGTGAAAAGCAAGGTAGAAGCACTCTTTAGCTATGGTTTTTGAATTTTTGGAAATTGGTTATTGTGAAAAGTTCTTTTTTATGGTTTTTAAAATGTGGATTTATTCTGATTTATAGAAATGATTTTATTCAAATTTTTTCAATAAAAATTATTTTTTATTAAAATGGTTTGAAATGGTTGGTTTGAAATGGTTTGGGAAAACATGGGTCAGTGTGATTTTATTCTTTCGATGTGGCCTTGAATAAAGGGTGTGCAACATTGGTGTACAAGGGATGTGACCCTAGTTAAGGGATGTGTGCCATTGGGGTACAAAGAGATTGGTCGATTAGTGGTGACTTTTTAGATGGATGAAAAACCACTCATGTGTATAGAACTGTCATTGAAGCATGCATGTGTGGGTGTGGGTGTGTTAATCAATGATCGGGTATGATTAAATGGAATGTGAAATTGTTTAAAGAGTTGTTTGGTTACTTTTCTTGTAATTTGTTTTGGTATGATTTTTTATATCTTGATATAAAATATTTCAAAATTTTTTATTTAAATTTCTTTATATAGATGTGCTAACATTTTCTATCCTGGAGGCAGGTGTAAGTAAGTCATTTGGGGAAAACCTACTGAGTTTCATTACTCACATACTACTTTGGCACTTTAGTGATTTTTCAAATATTGTTTATCAAGACACAAGTAAAATAAAAGTATCCCATTACTTTAGTGATAAATCATGATACTTTGGGCTATATTGTGGAGTTGGATCAGGGAGCATGTTGTGAGATGTAGTGTTATGTCTTTGGAGTCCTTGAGCTTTGTGGTTTAGTGTTCCACTTTGTACTTTTATGTTGGTAGTATTTTTCTTTAGTAATCTAGTATAGTTTAGTTTTGATATCAGTTGGAATTACCTTGAGTTGTATTAAATTGTTATCATCCATCATATAGTGGTTTTAGTTTTAGTATTACTTGGTTTTGTGGTTTTTATTTTTAAAGTGAAAATCGTCACCCAATTGTATTGAAGCCCTTGAAATTTATTACCCACCTTTGACATCTTGATAATGTCACCTAAGGCTAAGTAGAAATTCTACCTTAACTCAATCCAATGGGAAAGGGAGGAATGTTACAAGTGGTATCGGTCTTGGTTAGTCCAAATTATCATTTTTTTAATTTTTGGTTATCAATTGTGTTGATATTTGAGTTAAAAATCATTCTGGTTTAGTCCCGGTGTTGGGTTCATAGAAAAGAGTAAGATTGTTGGGAATTGAAATGTAGAGCACAAAAAGGTATATCTAACCTATTAATTATTAACTTCAAATTAACATTGATCTAGGTACATAAGTGTTTTGGAAACACTTATAGGACTTGTAATCTGATTGTCATGGGTTTAGCTAATGAGATGAGCATTACATGCATTATAGAAATGAATTCCCACTAGGAGTGCATATTTCATTTTGAGAAATGATTTATTATTTTGTAGAAAATTTTGATTTGTGAATGTTGTTGGTATTTTTTTCAAATTTGATATTTTGAAAAGTGATGATATGGGTATTTTCAAAATTGGTTGATTTTAAAAACATGGTGAAATTTTCAATAATGGTTGAATGTGAAAAATGTATGATTTTGGAAAGCCTTGTCTGATAGTTGTGAGATGGTATAATTTTGAAATTGTTAAGCCTTCAGTTTCTGAAGAGAGAGACTTATAGAATTATGATTTTGGTTATAGAAAATGGAACCCAGTAGGTATTCTAGAAAGCAATAGGAAGAAGTTTTTGAGAATGTGGTTGCACCTGATTCATAGGTGAACCAATAACTGGTTAAGAGTATAATATAATCCTTTTATCCTGTGGATAGAGGGAACTAAAGGTATTAACCAAGGCTAGTGTATCACTCCATTTAGTTCCAAAATTATAATCCACCCATCTTTCGAGGTTGATTCAGAACCAGGGAAGTTAGAGGTGTGGCTGAATAAGATGAATTAAATCTTCGATTTCATTGGAAAAATAGCATAGATAAAATTCAAGTTGGTGATGTATATGCTGGAAGATCCTTTACACCAGGGGTGGGATTTATTAGTTTAAGGGAAAGTAGATAAAGGTATTACATGTGACTACTTTTAATAATTGTTCAAAAAACAATTTTATCCTCACATATTCAGGATTTCAATAATGATGGAAATTTTTAGCTTGAAGCAGGAGAATCCATCATTGATAGAATACATGGATAAATTTATCCCTCTTTTCACCAAAAGTTTCTACAAGTGAATCTTTAAAGGAATTCATTTTTGAATTGGGGATGAGTTAGGATATTCGTATAAAGATTTTTGTTCTATGTATAATGGATTATATGGAGATTTCCAATAGAGAGATGGTGGAAGAAAGGGACATCCCAGGAGCTATGGGTGGAGGAAGCATGTTGATACCTATGAGAAATAGTGAGAACTCTAATGTTGGGAATAAGTGGAAGAGGGAAACCTATTTACATGTTAGTGGGATGACTCAGAATTAGATGGAAGGATTGGTGAATCTTCCTCCAAGAATTAAGAGTAAAGTTGTATGTTTTCAATGTGGTTCTTTTGACCTCATGAAGTGAGAGTGTACGACACCACCTAGAGAATTCCACAATTTTACCCAGATGGGGCATCTTCAGTGCTATTATTACAGTCCTTCAAGGTATTGTGTTCAATAAAATTATCATGTGTAATAGACATCATATGATTCAAAAAGATGAGTGAAGAAAAATAATTCTCATCAGTAGAACCAAGTGAGACATGGTGATTCCTAGAATACCATGACTCCTTGGCAGGGGAATATCAATAGGTAAATAATGAAAAAAGTCAAGCAAGTAAATAGTTGTATGGAGATGAGAAGGTGATTAAGGATGATCAATATGAACCATAGATGGTGAGAGGTATGATTTTTTGAATTCTACCATTATGTAAGCTTTGTTTGATAAAGGATCATACCATTCATTTATTGCCTCTCATGCTATTGATTTTATGGGTTTAAAATACTAAAAATTCAGCCATTAGCAACTGCCTGGTCTATAGAGATGTCTTAGTGACAACCAATGGCGGTTGGTTTAAGCCTGTCGTCATAGGCCTACAACGACCGCCAAAGGCGGTTGCTAAAGGAGGCCGAAAATCCGGTCTATAGTGACCACCTGGCGGTCGCTGACCTATTGCACAGTCAAGAAAGAGTCATCGCCATTGGCAGTCACTGTCCTGATCCTTGGCCGAGCTATAGTGGACGCCAGTGGCGGTCACCGTTCTAATGCTCGGCTGAGCTATAGCGACCGCCAATGGCGGTCACTATCCTGTTTAGTAGGCAACCTATAGTGAGAAAAAATGGCGTTCACTATCCTGGAGAAGTTTTTATAAAAAAAATTCACGGTTCCCAATCAACAATCCAAATAGGTCCATTCCATTTCAATCTTCTGCTTCAATAAACCTACAATAAGATACAACAAAACAACAAAACAAAAAAAAAATAAATTAAACATATTTATTTAGTTAATATATATATATAATAAAATTAATTCTGACATCAAATTATGGGTGCTATAATAATTTAAAACCCCCAATTTAAGAAATTTTATCATTTTAGGATTTTATTTCTTGTTTTTGAGTCTTTGGTTTAGCTTGTGGAAGTGTTTTGTGGTCTAAAAATGAATGATATCTGCGCACACCGCATGAAACTGTTAAAAAATATTCAATCCTGCCACACACACCGCACGCCTGATTGATGTGTTATCTGCTCCTACATGTTACGAATAATATTAATATTGTTTTTGTGTGATTTCAAGTCATTACGAAGACATTTGCAGTGAATTTGACCGTTACACGTCGTTTTGGTGTTTTATGACTCTAGAAATGAATTTCCGATCACCGAGATCAAACAACACCTCTGATTGATGTGTCATATGCCTGACCATTTCACAATTCAGACCACGGTTGTTGTCGTATGATTTCATGGCATTCCGAGGTCGTTCGACTGGTTTTGACCACCCAACGCGCCCTATTAGAGCGCACCGAACTGTTAAAAAAATATTCGGTCATACTGCACACACCACACATTTGATTGACATGTCGTCTCCTCCTACATGTCACAAATAATATTCCTATTATTTTCGTGTGAATTCAAGTCATTCTAAAGACATTTTCTATGAATTCAATTGTTACACGTCGTTTTGGAGTTTTATGACACTGAAAATGCGTTTCTGATCACCACGGTCAAACGAGACCTCTGAGTGACATGCCATCTACCCGACCATTTCACAATTCACATCACGATTGTTTTCATATGATTTCATGGCATTCTGAGGTTGTTCAGTTGGTTTTGACCACCCAACGTTCCCTTTTAGAGCGCGTCGAACTGTTAAAAAAACATATTTGGTCGTACCGCACACACCGCACATCCGATTGACATTCTGTGTCCTCCTACATGTCACGAATAGTATTCATAATTTTTTGTTGTGATTTCAAGTCATTCTGAGCATGTTTGCTCTGAATTCAATAGTTACACGTCATTTTGGTGTTTTATGACTCTGGAAATGCCTTTCTGGTCACCGCAGTCAAATGAAACCTCTGATTGACGTTCCTTCTACCCGACCATTTCACAATTCACACCATGGTTGTTTTTGTATGATTTCATGGAATTCTGAGGTCGTTCGGCTGGTTTTGACCACTCAACTCACCCTTTTATAGCACACCGAACTATTCAAAACAACATATTCGGTCGTACCACGCACACCACACGTCTGATTGATGTGTCGTTTCCTCTTACATGTTACGAGTAATATTCCTATTGTTTTCGTGTGATTTCAATCCATTATGAGCAGGTTTGATCTGAATTCGACAGTTACACGTCGTTTTGGCATTTTATGACTCCTGAAATGAGTTTCTGAATAGCGCAACCAAAAGTCACCTCCGATTGATGTTCCATCTACCCGGGCATTTCACAATTCACACCAAGGTTGTTGTCGTATGATTTAATGGAATTCCGTGTTCATTTTGTTGGTTCTGACCACCCAACGGGCCCTTTTAGAGCGTGCTGAACTGTTCAAAACAACATATTCGGTCGTATCGCGCATACCACATGTTTGATTGACATTTCTTCTCCTAATACATGTCAAGAATAATATTTCTATTGTTTTCGTGTGATTTCAAGTCATTATAAGCATTTTTGTTGTGAATTTGACCGTTACACGTCGTTTTGGCATTTTATGACTCCAGAAATGTGTTTCTGGTCCCCGCGGTCAAATGACACCTCTGATTGACGTGATGTCTGCCTGAACATTTAGAAATTCACACCACACTTGTTTTTATATGATTTCATGGCATTCTGAGGTTGTTCGGCTGGTTTTTACCACCCAATGTGCCCTTTTAGAGCGCACTGAACTATTCAAAACAACATATTCGGCCGTACCGCACACACCACACATCAGATTGACATTTCGTTGCCTCTTACATGTCACGAATAATATTTGTATTGTTTTTGTGGGATTTCAAGTCATTCTGAGTAAGTTTTCTCTGAATTCGACCGTTACACGTCGTTTTGGCGTTTTATGACTTTGGAAATGAATTTTCGGTCACCACAGTCAAAGGACAACTCTGATTGACATGTTTTCTGCCTGAAAATTTCACAATTCACACCATGGTTGTTGTCATATAATTTCATGTCATTCTGAGGTCGTTCGGCTGGTTTTGACCACCCAACACTCCCTTTTAGAGCACGCTGAACTGTTCAAAAAAACATATTTGGTTGTACCACACACACCACACGTCCGATTGAAATTCCATCTCCTCCTACATGTCACGAATTATATTAAATTTTTTTCTGTGATTTCAAGTCATCATGAGCACGTTTGCTCTGAATTTGACCATTACACATTGTTTTGGCGTTTTATAACTCCTAAACTGAGTTTCTGGTCACCGTGGTCAAATGACACCTCCGATTGATGTGTCTTCTACCCAAACATTTTATAGTTCACACCATGGTTGTTGTTGTTTGATTTCATTGAATTCCAAGGTCATTAGGCTGGTTTTGACCACCTAACGCTCCCTTTTAGAGCATGCCGAACAGTTCAAAACAACATATTTGGTCGAACCGCGCACACCACATATCCGATTGATGTTTCATCTCCTCCTACATGTCAAGAATAATATTTCTGTTATTTTCGTGTGATTTCAAGTCATTCTGAGCACATTTGATGTGAATTCGACCGTTACACGTCTTTTTGACGTTTTATGACTCAGAAAATTCGTTTCCAGTCACCCCGGTCAAACAAAACTTCTGATTGATGTGTCGTCCACATAACCATTTCAAAATTCACACCACAGTAGTTTTCGTATGATTTCATGGCATTTTGTCGTCGTTCGGCTGGTTTTGACCACCCAACGCGCCCTTTTAGAGCACATCGAACTATTCGAAACAACATATTCCGTCGTACCGCACACACCGCATTTCCGATTGACATTCCATATCTTCTTACATGTCACAAATAATATTCCTATTGTTTTTGGGTGATTTCATGTCATTATGAGCACATTTGCTCTAAATTCGACCGTTACACATCATTTTGGCGTTTTATGGCTCCTGAAATGCATTTCTGGTCACCGTGGTCAAACGACACCTCCAATTGATGTTTTCTCTACTCAACCATTTCAAAATTCACACCACATTTGTTTTCGTATGATTTCATGGCATTCTGAGGTTGTTCGGTTGGGTTTGACCACACAACGCGCCCTTTTAGAGCACGCCGAACTGTTTAAAACAATATATTCGGACATACCACACACACTGTACATCCGATTGACGTTTCATCTCATCTTACATGTCACAAATAGTATTAATATCATTTTTTTGTGATTTTAAGTCATTCAGATCACATTTTTCTGAATTCATTCGTTACACGTCGTTTTGGCATTTAATGACACCGAAAATGCTTTTCCAGTCATTGCAGTCAAACGACACCTCCGATTGACATAACTTCTACCCGACCATTTCAAAATTCACACTGCAGTTGTTTTTATATGATTTCATGGAATTATAAGGATTTTTGGCGGGTTTTGACCACCCAAAGCTCCATTTTAGAGCGCACCGAACTGTTCAAAACAACATATTCGGTAGTACCTCGCTCACCGCACGTCCGATTGATATCCCGTCTCCCCCAAAATGTCACGAATATTATTACTATTGTTTTTGTGTGATTTAAAGTCGTTATTATCATGTTTTTTATGAATTAGACCGTTACACGTCGTTTTGGCTTTTTATGACTCCGGAAATGCGTTTCTGGTCACCGTGGTCAAATGACACCTCTGACTGACCTGTTGTCTACCCAAACATTTCACAATTCACACTACAGTTGTTGTATTATGATTTCATGGCATTCAGAAGTCGTTCGGTGGGTTTTGACCACCCAACATGCCCTTTTAGAGCGCGCCGAACTGTTCAAAACAACATATTCGGTCGTACCATGCACACCGCACATCCGATTGACGTGTCATATCCTCATATATGTCACGAATAATATTCATATTGTTTCTGTGTAATTTCAAGCCATTATGATCATGTTTTCTCTGAATTTTACCGTTACACTTCATTTTGGCACATTAGAAAAGCATGTGTGGGGTGATCCAAACTGGAAGAACGACCTCAGAATGCCATGAAATTGGATGACAAAAAAGGTTGGGTGAATTGTAAAATGGTTGGGTAGACAACACGTCAATCGGAGGTGTTGTGTGACCGCGGTAACTTAAAGCACACGCCACGTGTCGTAAATGGCCAAAACATGCATTTAATGGTCAAATGCATACCGAATGACATCGAAATGACTTGAAAACACATGGAAACAACATAATTATTATTCGTCAGGTGTACAAAAAGATGACATGTCATTCGGCTATGCAGTTTGTGTGGCATGACTGAATATACATTTTAGGTGTTTTCCATGCTTGAAATGCGTGTGGGGGGGGGGGGGGCTGTCCGGTTGGGGGGGCTATCCGGGGTGGGGGGCGCTGTCTAGGGGTGGGGGGTTGTCTGGGGTTGGGGGGGTGTCTGGTGGGGGGGTGTCCGGTGGGGGGGGGGGCATAATGACTAATTGGAATAATGGCCAATTGGCTTAACGACGTCATGATCAATTATCCTAATGGTCTAAAGGTCAGTTTTCCTAATGACCCAATGGAAAATGGTCCCATTTACCAATTCACCTAATGACATAATGCCCTAATGGCATACTGGACTAACAAAAAAATTGGAATAATGGCCTATTGTCTAGTCGTCCACTTGGAATAATGGAATAATGGCATAATGGCCATTTGGCCTACATCCAATTGGACAATTGGACAACTTTCAAATTTCCCTAATGGCCTAACAGCCTAATGAACAATTTCCCTAATGAACTAATGGTCAATTTTCCTAATGAATTCGGGGGTGCGAGGGGGGGGGGCTGTCTGCGGTGTATGGGGGGGTCCGAGGTGCGGGGGAGGCTATCTGGGGTGGGGGGGGGGGCTGTCCGAGGTGCCGGGGGGTGTCCGGGGTGGGAAAGGGGCCTACAAATAGTGAACCTGAGCTTAGTCACAAAAAACAAGTTCCATGGTTTCTATTAAGAATCACATTGTTTTTTAAAAACTATTCACAGAACATGCAATTGAAAACATTAAATAATAAAATGAACTAAAAATATCAAAATTATTAATCAGTTTCATGGTTACTTCCCAATTCATGCACAAAAACATTGCATAAGGCCAAAACACACATGATACCCCCAAATCTCAAAAAATATCACTAGGAACCCAACCTAAACATCAATAACAACCCCACCAATAAAAAAAGAAACAAACCACATGAATATGATGTGTCATGCATGTCATGAATGCTACCTCCATTCGGTGGGCTAGGGGCCTACAACAAATAAAAATTATGAAGATTTTCATAACAAAAATAATAGAAAATAAATAAATAAATATAGTATAAACCTGTATCATATGATCCCTTGAACCATCACCTAGATGTACATATTCCCGCAGTACTCTCACCTTAGCGATCAATTGAGAATTTACATCTTCAGAAGCGCGCAATTGTGCCTCAAAATCTAACAAATGTTGTGTCATCTAAGCAATAGTAGGACCGACAACCACATCACATGATACTGCAGAATGAGGAATCCATGTTCCATAGGTCAAACTATATCCATGCCCGTCCCGAACAATAATGGGATGGAAGATCTCATCCCTTCTCATGGGAAGTTGTCGCTTGTCATCAACATCTTTAATGAGAAACCGAATACCATTAGCATCTATAGCTTTATAACGACGAGCTGTTATAGATGGACCCTTCGCCAGTTGGAAAAATTCTTCAGTTAGCATGGGGTCCCCTAACTCCCTCATCTTATGAACCTATATAATTCATAGAAATCAATAATTATTTATGCAGAAAGAAATTAGTATAATAATTCACTCATAATGAAAATCAATTTATACGTACATAATCCTTGAACCAATCATGAAATGATGCATAATGATATTGTTAAATTTGATACTCAGTCACACGATACATCTCTTCTTTCATCTCATTAATGTGTTTCTAGCAAATGATAACATGATGTTTAAATGATCAACTTAGGAAAAGAAAACATGTAAAAGTTAAACAATAAAAGTGATAAAACACTTACTACATTAATGGTGCAACTGATGGAGTACTGAAAATGATATATCGATGCGCTTGTATCCACTAGATGTTGTCCATATAAAATATGGTTCCTTGTCCAACTAGAACATCATGAATCTGAGAGCGATTATCTAATTTTTTTGACATCCATAAGATATTATGGACAAAAGCTAGTACACTCATCCATCAAATAACTATCAACTATTAATGCCTCCAGACGAGCTTTGTTGCATACAAATCATTTCAATGTAATCAATTAACACTCAATATGATACATCCACCTGAATTGCACTGGACCAGCAACCATTACTTAATTATTTAGGTGCACTTTCATGTGGTCCATAACATCGAAAAATGAGGGGGGAAATAGTTTCTCAAAGTGACAAAGCGTAAGTACAATTCGGTCCTGCAAAAATTTTAAATCACTCATTCATTTATTTCTTAAAAAAATATGTCTAAAAAAATTACTCTTCTCAATCAACGGTTGAACAACCTTGGGGGATAAACAGTCACAAATTGCGATTGGAATCAACTGCTAATGTAGTATGTGATTGTCATGACTTTTCAACCATTGCACTGTCCTTCTCATCAGATTCACACACTTTTAAATATTAGAAAAGTAACCATGAGCCACCTTAAACATCTTCAAAATGGAAAGAAATGTCTCTTTATCCTTTTTAGTCATCGTATATTGTGCAGAAGGCATATATGACTTGTTTTCCTCAGCTAACTATAAATGCAACTATTTCCTTAAACCCATTTCATCCAAATCATGACGTGCATTAACATGGTCCTTTGATTTTTCACCGACACCTAAAATAGTCCACAATATGTTTTCAAAAACATTTTACTTCAATGTCCATAAAATCCAAATTATTCCTTAGCATGTTAGTTTTCCAATATGAAAGACTATAAAAAAACTTTTCTCTTTCCAATTGTGACTACGCTGCCTACCCGCAACACGAATATTACTTAATGGATGAGCCTCCAAATCCTAAATTTTATATACCGTGCGGATGTTTTTTTCCACAATCTGCAATAACATTTCGACCCCTATCATGATCTTTGGTGTAGGGATAGACTCTCTAGAACCGTCAAATGCCACTCTGTCTTTTCTAAACCTATCCTGAGGGGGGAGAAAAAGTTTGTGACCCATGTATGCCCATTTTTTGGAATATTTAATCCATACATATTTTTTACTTTAATTGCAACATGGGAAAGAAAACTCCCCTTTCGTACTCTAGCCTGATAAGTTTGTATAAGTCGGTAAGTCATTTATTTTCCACAATAAAGCCGCCTGTAGTTTGAAAATTTCATTCGTTTCAGAGTCATAATTCATCAAACCATCGCCCCAAAATTAATTCAACTCATCAATCAATGGATGAAGGTAAACATCAATCTTATCCCCCAGACTTCTAGGTCCATGAATAAGAGTGGAAAGTAATATAAATTGTTGCTTCGTACAAAGCCACAGTGGAAGATTATACAAAACCAACACCACGGGCCATGTGTTATGAGTTGCATAAACCATATACTTGAATGTATTGAAACCACCCACTGCCAACCCCAATCAGACATTACAAACCTCTTTAGCAATGTCGGGATGTCTCTTATCAAAATACTTCCATGCATGAGAGTCTGCCCGGTGGGTTAACATATCACTTTCATGAATTATTTTTTCATTACATCTCATTAAATTAGAAATTCTAGATGACATAAAAAATCCGTCCAACCTCAGTTTAAGGGGAATGTAAGACATTTGCTTTATGGAAATCAGTTTCCCCGGTATCACAATCTGACTTTGATGAGTTTGATTTCACCTTTTCTCTTTCCACCTGGAAGCTCCACAAACCGTACGAATATCCAAATTGTCAGTTTCCTTTCTAAACAACATAAATTTATTTGCACATGCATTTATGGTCTCATATGTAAAACCTAAGTTCTTTTTCAACTTACGAGCTTGGTAATACGACTCGTAAATCATACCATCGATAGGAAGAATGTTTTCATTAACAAAAACATCATGTCGAATGATGTGTTTGACCACTGATTCAATGTTGTCACGACCCGCCCCCGAGGCCCGTGCTGTGACTACACCAAGCCCGCCTTCCATAGGCCAGGGCCTGGAAACTAGCACCAAAGGCGTAATTCCTTAAAACTGGGAATGGATTTCCTTTATAACTTGTAAATGCAAACAATAGAGCACACAACTTGGTAAAAACACTAAGTAAAATGTATAACAAAAGTGTGCTGAAATGTAAAAGGGACAGGAAATACAAGACCAACTATAAATTAAAAGGAACTGGAAGTAAAAGTACAACTGAAGAAAGGATAACATAGTTGCTAGGTCATCCTCATGGATTCTAACCTGAAGGGCAGGTATAAATTTCCTCCTCATCATTCCAAATCTATCAGTCTCCTCCATGTACCAACTCGCCGTAAGGTCCACCTCCGGTTACCATCTAGTCCTGGTACTCTCAGCCTCAGTCAGCACTGTCCATCGTCTACATCCAACACAACAAGGTGTGGGAATATCCTGTGCAGGGGTGATTATAACGATACACAGTAGGGACCCCGATACCCTCTAGGTCTCACAAAATCCAACAAGGATAAACCAAAAAGTATGAAATCAATAGATAACCTTACTTAGGTATATGCCCATAAAAATTCCTAAGTAATCATGTGATCCATCTAAATCATGAGGAAAACACAGAAAAACTGACTCAACTCACACAGGTATACATCTTGTGTAGAGAGATAGAAATGATTAGATGTATCCACTGAATCATCTACTCTATCAAACCCACGTAGGATCCTGTTACAGTAATCAGAGATGTCAACCCCACATAGGATCCTAGAACAGTAGTCAAAGCTATCGATCCCACACAGGATCCTGGAACAGTAATCAGAGCTATCGAACCCACATAGGATCCTGGAATAGTAGTCAGAGCTGTCGAACCCAAGTAGGATCCTAGAATAGTAGTCTGAGCTGCCAAACCCACGTAAAATCCTGGAGCAGTAATCGGAGCTGTCGAACCCACGTAGGATCCTGGAATAGTTGTCGGAGCTGTCGAACCCACATAGGATCCTCGAACAGTAATCGGAGCTATCGAACCCATGTAGAAGTATCTGAACGTTCTGTCACTTCATGGAGGTCTCAACGCAATAGACGTCGCGTCAATTGGATGCCCGGTCTGTTAGTTATTATCCTTTTAGTCCTGGGGGCCCGGTAGGATTCGTTCACAATCCAACCTGACCGTTTCTCAACTATACCCCAAACTCTAGTGGGGTGTACTCAAAGGGACCGTTATTCTCCAAGATTACCAGGGACGCTGACAGTTCATCAAACGGATGCCCAGTGCCAAAGATATAGACAAAAAAGGTAAAGGGTCATAGTGGGCCTGGGTCCGGTCTGACCCAGTCAGACCAACCCAGTCTGGGTCGACCCGTCCTCACCCATTGGGACTAGACCGGCACGTTAGGTGGGCCAACCTATTTGGTTCGGCTCGGCCCACTGGGCCTAGCTCAGCAGGCCATGAGAGCGCGGACCGGTCGCGAGGGCGCAGACTGGCCATGAGTTGGCGCGAGGGCGGTTCGGCCCGGAGGGTTCCGCGGGGGCGCGGGCCAGTTTGGTCAAAGATTCGTGAGGGGAATGGGAGGATGGCTCGGCTAGGGCACCACAAGGGGCAAAGGAGGCCTTCTCGGCTGGGCACCACAAGGGGTGCAGCTCAGGTGGCTCAGACCGGGAGGCCGAGGCCGGTTTGACTAGTAGCTGCACGGGGCACGCCGAGCCATGGTGTGTGCAGGGTGCATAGACGGAGGATCCACGGGACGCATGAGGTGCAGGGTGGCTGGAAGGAGTGGGAAGCTGGGAGGGCGCCACGATTCGACCAGGGGCGGTGGAGGTCGGCTCGGCTGGAAGACGCGGGTGGCCGGGAGGGCACCACGGTTCAGCCTGAGAAGGCATAGCCAGTTCGGCCGATGGAAAGGGTGTCCAGGACTGGTTTTTCCAGTGGACGACATGGGTCATGGAGGCCGCTAGTAGCATGACTATTTCCTTCATCGCATTCTTCGTCTCGTCGCCATTTTGCTATTCCGAAGAACATCACAAACAAGAATGGCGGAGGGGTCGGGTCATGTTGGTTGGGTCCACACCCTCTGCGTTTAGGGTTGTATCAAGTGGATTAATTATTTCATGAATTAAAAATAATTAACAAGAATAGAAGATAGAAGAAAAATCAATCCAACACCCCACATATTTCTCATGAAAACAATTCCCAACCCGCAAGGAAAAAAATCCACAGTGATTCTTTGCATTATAAGGGAATAATTAAAGGAATAATATTAAATTCAAATAAAACTCCTACTTGGTCCGTTGTTCATTGAAGTTGGCATGAGAAGGCAGACGCCAAGTCATTCTAGATGAACACGTCCTACGTCGAAGGAGTCTGAAGAATAAGGTCGAAGGAGGTCATTCTTCATAGTCGAAGGTGTTCTTCATCGGTGGAGCATTCTTCGTTGGAGAGCGTAATCCTCCAAGTGTTGGGTGTCACGTCACTTTATCAGCGCTTAATCACTTGGTGAAGCCATCCCAAAACCTCCTCCCAAACTCCATATATATAGGAGAGGGGGAAGGTAAGTAACGATCATGGAATTTATGACAGTTCATTTATTAGGAGCCTTCATAAATTCCAAGGACACTGTTACTTAATTTAAAAAGGGGTTAAGCCAACATCAAAACAATTGATAGGGTTTTATTTTATATTGACACATAAAATTAATTGTTTGATTTTAATTTTATTTTGACACATAAAATTAATTGATAGCATTTAATTTTATGTCAAAACCTAAAATTAATTGAAAGCATTTAATTTTATGTTGACACATAAAATTAAATTGGGGAAGTTGAGAGGTTTCCTTCCCCTCCCTATAATGTGGGATAAACCTCGCGTGGTCCCCACCACCATAACCTCTCATGATAGGTTACGTTTTGGTGGTCCCCAATTCTAACTTCCACAAGGGTGGTTGAAACAGATAAAATAAAATAAAACATACATTTATTTTATTTTATTGTTTCCACGAAAAACTCAAAAAACTATCTTCCTCCCTTGACCAACTTCCGTGGAGGTGAAAGTCTCCTTAAATTAATACCAGCGCTGCGAGTTCAATGGTGCCCTTAAATTTCAATTCCGAGCACCGGTTCAAAAGTTACAAAATGTTGCTCGCACGTTTACTGAACGTACCTGAAAAAAAGATCGTAAAATTATTATCAGTCACCCTCGAACCACACTGGTTGAGGATATGATCTACCTAGATGAAACATGGCCCAATGAACCCAAATATACTCTAGGATTTTCAATCTGAGTTATTTTTTAGAATTTATGAATTTTACAATAAAATAATTGTCACTTAATTATTTTATTTGCAGACAAAAACCAACTTTATCTAATGGCCTGTGCAGGGAAAAGTTAGTATCTTCTTAAAGAAATCATACCCTTATGAGTTCAGTGGTGGCCTTAGATTTTTAATCCAAGTAACCATTTGTGAGTTATATGAATTTTAAAAATAAAATAAATTATTTTATTAGTTTATTTACGATTATTCCGTTGTTGGGTTTTCTCAGAAGAGGCCCGCACCAACTAATCTTAACTGGCACCTAGGGTAAAACTGTCATCCTGAGTGCAACAGTGCCCTCAGATTTCTAATATGAGTTACCATTTAAGAGTTATTCCACTTTTTTAGGAAAAATAATTAGGCGAGTTAACTTAAGCTTAACAAAACTTCGACAGATCATTCCGGGCACTCTGGGACTTGGAATCACATGCCGTTAGATTTTTTGGACCCATAAAATTCCCATTTATTTAAAAAAAATCATGGACATTCCAGGTCTTTAAATTCTCCCCACCTCAGGGCTCTACGTACCCGTAAGCCACAACTCATCTAGGTAAACAAGTGGGGGCACTGAGCATGCATCTTTTCCTCCCACTCCCACATTCTCTCTTGGAGGTTCCCATGTTGTCAACGAACATGCCCCAGAGGTATCGGCCATCCATGAAGGACCCACTCCTGTCGATCCTCAATCTCTACTGGAACCTCCGTAAAAGTCGCCTCGTCGTCAATATCCAGCTCCCCATGGTCGATGAGGTGAGAAGGGTCGGGCACGTATCTCCTCAGCTAGGATACGTGGAAGACTTCATGCACCCGGTGCAACTGAGGAAGAAGATCTAAGTAGTATTTCACCTCTCGAACTCTGTTGAGGACCTGAAAAGGTCTAATGAATCTTGGAGATAACTTTCCACCTAGGCCAAATCTCCATAGTTCTCATCAAGGTGAGACCCGTAAAAAGACATGGTCGCCATCCTAGAACACCAGATGTCTCCGTCTCCTATCGGTATATGACTTCTACCTAATCTATGCAGTCTTTATCCACTCCTGGATGTTCTTTTCTTCGTTGTGGTAATCCGTACCATATCTAGTCCCACTAGTGCTGACTCCCCAGGGTTAGTCCAGCACAAAGGTGATCTCCAAGGTCACCCGTGTAATGAATCAAAAGGTGTCATCCCAATGGTGGAGTGATAGTTGTTTTTGTATGAAAACTCCACCAAAGGTATGTGATCCTACCAGCTGAGACCGAAGTCGAGGACACAAGCACGAAACATATCCTCAAGGTTCTAAATGGTCCGCTCAATCTGACCATCCGTTTGAGGATGGAAGGCGGTGCTCAAATGAAGTTGCATCCCGAAAGCCTCCTACAACCCCTTCAATAGTCCGAAATTAAAACTTGTATCATGATCAGAGACAATCGTCAAGGTTACTCCATGTAACCCCACAATCTTCTACACATAGAGGCGTCCCAAGCTCTCTACAGAACCCTACTCTCTGATCGGTAGTAAGTGGGCTGACTTGGTGACTTGGTCGATGATCACCCAAAACGAGTCATGTCCCATGTATGTACGTGGAAGTCCTATCATGATTTTCATTGATATCCCATACCACTTCCACTATGGGACCTCTAAAGGCTGAACTAAGTCTGCTGGTACCTGATGTTTCGCCTTCACATGCTGACAAGTGAGGCACTGAGAGACAAACTCAGCAACTACTTTCTTCATTCCCAGCCACCGGTGCTGTCGTCGGAGATCCTGGTACATCTTTTCCACTCTTGGATGTACTGATAGAGGGGATGTGTGGAACTCCCTCAACACCTCCTCCTGAAGTGACACCGGTACCATGGTACATCCTCTGAAGAGGTTGACATGCTCCCCAACTTCATAAAATCCATCAGGTGCTTATCCTGTGGATATTTGAGCTCATCGAGTCTTGCAGTCAGCGTCCCCACGCAGCGCCTCCCTGACTCGCTGAAGAAGTGGGGGAGTGACTATAAGAGGCTGAAGATAAGATGCTCCAACTCTATCCCAAAAGGATATCTCCAAGTGGTTAGCTGCTCTGCCGCCTCACTCTACAGCGTTAGGCCAGACCTCCTACTGAGTGCATCTGCTACCATGTTCTCCTTCCCAGGAGTATAAACTACCAGAAAGTCAACTTTTGCTGCCACGAGGGTGAGGTTGGCCAACTCACGAGTGATTGGCTGCACCCTCCTATGCATGAGTTTATCCTGTACTTCCTGGGTTTCCTTTTTTGCCTAACAAGAAAAAACCCTTCCCAACATTGTAGATAAACCACAACCTCTTTACCTAATATAGTCAATATGAGTGTGAATTGTGGATGTCAAGTCCAAAACCAAACTAACATCGTAAAGCCTCGACGCTGCCACCAAGAGGTTCCAGCCAAAACACTCACCTCAAGGTTCAGATCACATCATCGGCATAAGTGTAATTTTCGAATCTCCTCCCAAAGTTTTCTCCAGACGTGAGGGCCAATTCAACGGTTTAACCGGAAACTCTAGGTACTAGACAAGATTTGTGGAAGGAAGGAATAATTGGTACCTATGTCTATTGATACGGTTGCTAGTAGTAGACACATACTATACCTTGAATCATTTCTAGAGCCCTTTGGTTGCATTCCTTGACTACATGCAACTACTCTCTTCCCCTGTCCTCCAGCTCCCTGAGCCTGGTGGGGTCCACAAAAAAATGGGGGTGGTTGTAACATGTCGAAAAGTACACCACCTCATGCTACTCTTCTAGCTCTGCTCCCACATCTTCTACCCTGTAGACTCATTTTTTCCTAAAACTTCTTCTTCCCAAAACATTTTACATGCCTAAGTCTCTCAGACTGGTGCCACTTTCCTACTTTCCCACTGCTAGAATTCACTGGCTGTATCCACTCAGCCGAAGAATATTCAATAACAAAGGTTCTCTCTAGAACCCTAGCATAAGTAGGAATACATAGAGGAATAGTACTAGCTTGGATGTCCTTTAAACACACCTCGCATGGAAGTTCAACCCCTGAAGCACCCATAATATCGTATTCATCGAGTAGCAGGAAAGATCAGTACGCCTCAAAGAATGCTCAGCTACCAACATGTCGTCCTACCAATGCTGTAGAAGTTCTAGAGATCTCTCAGCCACCTCCTCGAGCCAGTACTCAGCTGCCTGTGAGTCAGGCTCACCTCAGAACCTTAGGGGAATCTGATGCTGAAACACGTGTAAGGAACTGAGCCTACATGTGTCCTCTCCCAGTACTACCGGTTGTAACTGCTGACCAACAAGTAGTGATATAGCTGGCACACTACCCAAAGGTACTATCTCAGGAAACGGTCCATGTACTGAAGCCTCATCACTAAGCGGACCATAATCATGGTCACTCACTGAAAAAGACTAGTAGCTATGATCACCGTCTGCTCTACTGGTGTCTCAACTAGATGGGAAACTCTAGAGATCACCTTCAGCCATTCCTCAGCTGCATGGGAATCTGTCTCATCTCAGAACCTCAGAGGCCTCTGCTGGTAGAACTTGCTCAATGTGCTCAATCAGCGTGCACCGTCCTCCAGTGTGGCTGGTGGTATTTTCTGCCCAATGGGTGGTGGTGCAGCTAGTATACCACCCAAAGCTGCCAACATAGTAAGAGGGACCTGCACCGAAGCCTCGTCGCTTGGTGGGCTATTAGTGTGTACAAATCTCGGAACTCTAACTAGCTGTCTGGGTGGAGGCATCCTGAAAGAAACAGATGCGACATGGTCAAAATATTATACCTGGTGAGCTAAACTAGTGGGATGCCTTAAGAAATCCCAAATAAAACACACATGCAATCAGTGTTTTTGTGCACTGAGTCTGAAATCAGAAGTCAGGGTCCTGGTGAATGGATACGTCGGCTGCCGCACAAACACTGGACTCCCTGAACTGAAAACTGCTCTCACTACACTTAACAATATTTCTTTATAGAAAATATCATATTTCTATGTTTTGCGGTAGAATCGACCCCTTTGATACCAATTTGTCCGGACCCATCCCCCGGGGCCTGTGCCTTGACTACCCCAAGCCCGCCTTCCATAGGCCAGGGGCTGGAAACTAGCACCAAAGGCATAATTTCCTATAAATGGGAAGACATTGACTTTATAATATGTAAGTGCACACAACATAGCACAAAACTAGATACCAAAAACTAAGTAAACTTTATAACAAAAGAGTGCTGAAAAGTAAAAGGGGCCGGAAATACAAGCCCAACTGTAAAGTACAAGGAACTGGAAGTACATGTACAACTAAAGAAAGGATAAAACACCTGCTGGGTTGTCCACAAGGATTCCTATATGAAGGGTAGGTACAGATAGCTTCCTCAGCACTCCACATCCGCCAGCCTCCTCCATGTACCGACTCGTCGTAAGGTCCACCTCCGGGTACCGTCCAGTCCTAGTACTCTCAGTCTCAGTCAGTGCTGTCTGTCATCTGCATCCAACACAACAAGGTGCGGGCATAGCCCGTGAAGGGGTGAGTATAACGATACTCAGTAGGGACCCCAAGACCTTCTAGGTCTCACAAAATCCAACAAGGATAAACCAAAAAGTAAGAAATCAAAAGATAACCTTACTTATATGCCCAAACATATACCTAAGTTTTCAAGCAATTCATCTCAATCATGAGGAAAACCTAGAAAAACTAACTTAGATCACACAGGTATACATCATGTTTAGATATATAGAAATTATTAGATGTAGCCACTGAATCATCTACTCTGTCGAACCCACATAGGATCCTGGTACAATAATCCGAGCTGTCGAACCCACATACGATCCTAGAACAGTAGTCGAAGCTATCAAACCCACGTAGTATCATGGAATAGTAATCAGAGATATCGAACCCACGTTGGACCCTAGAACAGTAGTCGGAGTTGTCAAACCCATGTAGGATCGTGGAACAGTACTCAGAGCTATTGAACACATATAGGATCCAAGAACAGTAATCAGAGCGGTTGAACCCACGTAGGATCCTGAAACAGTTGTCGGAGCTGTCGAACCCACGCAGGATCCTGGAATATGAATCAGAGCTGTCAAACCCATGTAGAAGTATCTCAATGGTCCTCCACGCCATAAAGGTCTCAACACAACTGACAGCGCGTCAATCGGACGCCTGGTCTGTGAGTTATTAGCCTTTTAGTCCCAGGGGCCCGGTTGGATTCGTGCACGATCCAACGTGACTGTATCTAAAATATACCCAAACTCTACTATGGTATACTCAAAGGGACATTCATGCTCCAAGATTACCAGGGCCGCTGACTATTCTTCAAATGGACACCCGATGACAAAGATCTGGCCAAAGAAGGTAGAGGGTCGTAGTGGGCCTGAGTCCGGTCCGACCCGGCTCAACCCAGTCTGGGTTGACCCGTCCTGACCCATTGGGTCTGGCCCAACCCGTTAGGCGGGCCAGCCCATTAGGTTTGGCCTGGCTTGCTGGGCCCATCCCTGCAGTCAGTGAGGGGTCATAGAGGGCCGCGAGAGCGCGGACCGTTCATGAGGGCACGGACCGAATGTGGGTCAGCGCGAGAGCAGTTCGGCCTAGAGGGTGCTGCGAGGACGTGAGCCGGTATGGACGAACCACCGCGAGGGGCGCGGGAGGCTGACTCATCTGGGGCTCCACAAGGGGTGCGAGAGGCCGGCTCGGTCAGGCGCCACAAGGGGTGCGGCTTGGGCGGCTCGTTCTGGGAGGTCGGGGTTGGTTTGGCCAGAAAAGACGAAGGGCGCACAGAGCACGCAGTGTGCGCGGGGTGCACGGGGTGCATGGACAGCAGAGCCGTGGGGCACGTGGGGTGCGCAGAGGATGGAAGGCACGGGCGACTGGGAGGGCTCCGCGGTTCGGCCTGGGATGGAGGATGCCGGATCGGCCGGGAGACGTGGGAAACCGAGAGGGCGCCATGGTTCGGCCTAGGGCGGTGGAGCCGTTTTAGCCGGTGGATGGGGTGGCCGGGACAAGTTCGGCCGATGGGCGGCACGGGTCGCAGAGGCTGTGGGTAGTGCGACCGTTGCATTCGTCACATTCGTCACATTTGTCGTCTCGTCGCCTCATTGCCATTCCGAAGAATGTCACAAAAAAGATCGATGGAGGGGTCGGGCCATGTTGGTTGGGCCCGCACCCTCTGTGTTTAGGGTGGTATCATGTGGATTAATTCTTTCTTTAATTACAAATAATTAACAAGAAAATAAGATAGAAGAAAAATCAATCCAACACCCCACTCTTCCCGCAAAAACAATTCCCAACCCGCAAGGAAAAATACCCACAATGATTCTTTGCTTTAGAAGGGAAGAATTAAAGAAATAATATTAAATTCAAATAAACCCCTACCTTGTTCGTTGTTTGTCAACATTGGCGTGAGAAATCAGATGCCAAGTCATTGTAGATAAACATGTCCTACATCAAGGGAGTCCGAGGAAGAAGGGCGAAGGAGGTCGTTCTTTATAGTCGAAGGCATTCCTCACCGGCGTTCTTCATCAGTGGAGCATTCTTCATTGGAGAGCGTAATCCTCCAAGTGTTGGGCATTGTGTCACATTACCAGCGCTTCATCGCTTGGTGAAGCCATCCCAAAACCTCCTCCCAAACTCCATATATATGGGAGATGGGGGGGGAGGTATGTAATGATCATGGAATTTATGACGGTTCATTTATTAGGAACCTTACTAAATTCCAACATCACTTTTACTTAATTTAAAAAGGGGTAAATCCAACATCAAAACAATTTATAGGGTTTAATTTGATTTTGACACATAAAATTAATGGATAGCATTTAATTTTATGTTGATACATAAAATTAATTAAAAGCGTTTAATTTTATGTTGACACAAAAAATTAAATTAGGGGATTTGAGAGGTTTCCTCCCCCCCCCCATAATGAGGTATAAACCTCAGGTGGTCTCCTCCACCATAACCTCTCATGGGAGGTTAAGGTGTGGTGGTCCCCACTTCTAACTTCCACAAGGGTGGTTGCAACAGATAAAATAAAATAAAACATGTGTTTATATTATTTTATTGTTTCCACGAAAAACCCAAAAAACTATATTCCTCCCTCGACCAACTACCGTCGAGGTGAAAGTCTCCTTAAGAGAATATCGGCGCTGCGAGTTCAATGTTGCCCTCATATTTTAATTCCGAGCACCGGTTCAAAAGTTACAAAACACCACTCGCGCTTTTAATGAATGTAGCAAAAAAGAAGTTCGGAAAATTATTATCAGTCACCCTCGACCCATGCCGGTCGAGGTTAGGCTCTACTTAGGTGAAACATGCCCCAAAAAACCCAATGGTACCCTCAGATTTTTAATCCTAGTTATTGTTTAGAAGTTATGAATTTTATAATAAAATAATTGTAACTTAATTATTTTATTTTCAGCCAAAAACTAACTTTCTATGGTGGCCCGTGCAGGCCAATGTTAGTATTTTTTTAATGAAAGCATACCCTCATGAGTTCAGTGGTGGTCTCAGATTTTTAATCCGAGTTACCGTTTGTGAGTTATAAGCACTTGAAAAATAAAATAATTTATTTAATTATTTTATTTACGATTATGCCATTTTGGGTTTTCTCACTGGATGTACACACTGACTAATATTAAGTTGCGCCTAGGGTAAACCAGCCATCATGAGTGAAACGGTGCCCTCATATTTTTTTTCCAAGGTACCATTTAAGAGTTATTCCACT
The DNA here is from genome assembly GCA_963277665.1 of Viscum album. Classification (NCBI taxonomy): domain Eukaryota; kingdom Viridiplantae; phylum Streptophyta; class Magnoliopsida; order Santalales; family Viscaceae; genus Viscum; species Viscum album. Next base: position 6,724,362 of record OY728130.1, on the reverse strand, counting down.
TTTTCAGGAAAACTATTAAGGGCATTAAATTAAGCTTAAGAAAATTTCATGGACATTATGTGTCTTTACAAAAGTATTCAAATGCAATAACTCATTGATAAATGAAAATTTATTGTAAGTAGTAAATCCATGATATAAGTCTGTTTTTGTATTATCAATTGCTTCATAAAACCTCCTAAAATCACGATCTCCACCAGAGCGAAGATTTATCTCACCGTTCTCAAGATTCTGGATGTCAATGTCTTCAGGATCCAACCCATGTACCATTTCAGTAAGCATTTAATGTATTGGATCATTAATCCTTGCATTACATCCATCATAACGGCATCCATATTTTGACAACGAACATATTCTTCTCCATGACGAGTCCAACTCTTATAATTTTTCATAAATCCGTTAAAGAATAGGTGCTCCCTCACAGTATCTCGTTTTAATTGAAATCTGTTTTCACATTTTCTACATGGAAAAATAATATAGTCACTTTCAAATCCTCTGGTGAAGTAAATAAACTACATAATTCCATTGAAATATTCTCCAGACGTTCAATTTGGAAGATAAATCCAACACTTATTCATAATAATATTTGTATAAAAAAAATTTACACAAGACTTATTACATGAATTTTTCATATCAAATATATTTAAAATAAATACTAACCAATTTCTTGTGGACCATTGATAAAATAATCAAATTATATACCTGAATAATAAACAAGAGAATAGATAATGGATTGTAAGTTAAAGCCCATGTCATACCTGATTGCGCTAAAAACCTAGAAGGGAGGGGAGCCGAAGGAGGTGCTGCGGGGGAGAGGAGAGGAAGCGGAAGAGAGCTGGAGTCGGAGATGGTGTGGCGAGGGAGGGGACGAGCGGTGGTAGAGGCGGTGAGCCAGAGGAGAGGAGGCGGTGATGTGGCGATGGTGCAGTGAGGGTGGGACGACAAGGGAGGGGACAGAGGACAGCAGGGAGCTGGAGTGGATGGGCGACAGCAGCGAGGGGACAAGCAGCGGTCATTCGGGGAGGGAGGGGACCAGGCGGTGGCTGTGCTGCATGGGAGGGGATGGTGAGGGAGGGTATGGGAAGCGATAGTGCAGTGAGGGAGGGGGAAGAAGAGGGAGGGGACGAGGGATGGTAGAGATCCGGAGCAGAGGGCATCGAGGGGACTGGGGACAGGTAGTGAGGGGGTGGAGGGCAGAGGGTAGAGGGCGGAGGGCGGAGGGTAGAGGGGGCGGAGGCCCGAGGGGGCTGATGGCGGAGGGCGGCGAGGGGATGAGCGATGAGGGTTGGAGGGCGGCGAGGGGATGGGCAGTGAGGGTGGAGGGCGGAGGGCGACGGGGGATAGGCAGCGACAATCGAGGTGAGGGGACGTGGGGTAGGGTTTTGCGAGGGGAGGGGGTGGGGGTGCCAAAGCCTTTTTTTAAAGGACAACGACCACCAAAGGCGGTCACTCGTGTTAGGGGGCTTCAAAGCCCATTTCTCTAGAAAATTTCTTCTATTTTGAAACTTAAGACCCCTCCTGGTCAAAGAGAATTCTGATCCATTATTTATAAAGCATGTTCTATAACTATTGATGGATCTACGTTTTTATGGGATATATATATTATTGAGATGGACATCTATGATATAATCTTTGGTATAGATTGGTTCATAATGTTAAAGTCTCACATCGACTATTAAACCCGAAGGGTTAGTTTTACGACTGAGAATTGTGTCGATCATCTCTTTCAAGGAGACTAGAATGTAAAGGTAGGTGAAACAGGCTTTTTGGAACCCATAGTTGGAATTATCTCATACCCTTTGGAATATTTGACATTGTAATTGATTGAAGAGATCAAGAATAGAAGTTTCCCTGGGGTCGTTGATTAGTTTTGGGATATATTCCTGAATATTTATCAGGGTTTCCAACCATAAGAGAAGTGTAGTTTATGATTGATCACGTTCTGAGGACTAGTACTATTTCCCTTCCATATTATCAGATGGTACCAAAAGAGTTAAGGGAATTAAAAGTGCAGTTGTATGATCTATAAAAAAAAGGTTTCATTTGGCCAAGCATGTCTCTATGGGTAGTGCTGGTGTTATTTTTCAAAAAGGAGGATGAAACATTTTAGTTATGTGTAACAAAATTATGATAATGAATCAGTATCCACTTCCATTCATTGATGATCAGTTTGATCAATTGTTGGGATCCCAATTGTTCTATAAATTTGAATTGTGTTCAGGATATCACCAATTGTGAGTTTAGAAAGAGTATATTACTAAAACAACTATCAGAAGAATATATGACAATTATGAGTATGTGGTTATGCCTTCTACTCTTAAAAATTCACCAAATATATTTATGGAATTTATGAATTAGATATTTCAGATATATTTGGATTTTTGTGGTGGTATTTATGGCTGACATATTGGTGTATTCAAGGAAAAGGGATGAGCATGAGAAACACTTGGAAATATGCCAATCAAAATATGATTTTGGGATATAAGAGGAAAATTTACTTGTCTTTGTAATCAATAAAAAAGGTGTTTCTATGGATATAGAAAAGATAGAAGTTTTTATCACTTTCTAGCCTCCAAATATTGTATTTTAGATACACAGTTTCTTTAGTATAGCCGGTTATTATCGATGCATTGTTCATGATTTTTCATGACTAATTTCACATATGATAAATTTAATAAGGAAAAATGTTCCATTCCAGTGGAATGAAGAATGTAAAAAAGTCTTAAAAGTTCCCCTTACATCAGAAAAAATCATGATATTTCCAAAATTAGGATATGGTTATGTAGTTTATTATGATGCATCGAGATCTGGGTTGGGATGTGTTATCATACAAGGAGATCATGTGATTGGTTATGGCTCATGGAAGTTATTGTTTCATGATAATAACTACATGACATATGATTTAGAGTTATCTTCCATAATCCATACTTAGAATACATGACTTCATTACCTTGTTAGTGAAAATTTTATATTGTTTATGGATCCTATGATTTTGAAACATATTTTCTCACAAAAGGATTTGAACATGAGACAAAGAAGATGGATATAGTAACTCCAAATGTTCTCTATTGACTTGATGTAGACATCAGGTGAAGTTAATTTAGTGGAAAAATGAAATAAGCATAAATTCTTAGGGTTAGTTGGAAAAAGAGGCATCAGAACAGTGGTTTTTGATGTTAATGATAGCTGAAATGAACCTAGATTGTAAAGACCAAGGTGGTGTTGCAGTCTTCATTCCACTTTCATTTTCCCTAGATTTGGTGGAGATGGTTAAATAGGAACAAACATATGATTGTTAATGCATTACAATGAGCTCAAAAATAAATGTTGGGGTGACCATTAAGGCATGAAAACTGGATGGGTGTTCAGTTTTTTGGTTTCAAAATTGGATGGTGGTACATATAGCTTGTCGGGAAGAAATTCTTCATACTTACCACCATTTGAGATGTTCTATTAATCCCAGAATTTAAAATATGTATAAGGAACTGAAATAAAATTTTTTATGGGTTGTTATGAAAATAAAGGTGGAAAAATTTGTTTCAAGATACCTCGCATTTTTGTTGGTTAAGGCAGAGCACCAGTGACCAACAGGTATGTTACAGTCTTTACCTTTACCTATTTTGAAATGGGAGAAGATAGATATGGATTGTGTGAAGGGTCTCCCAAGAATATTTTGGAAACATGATTCCATATGGGTCATAGTGTATTTGATCACAAAGTTATCCCATTTCATCCCTATTCATGGATCTCATGCGGTGGAGGACTAATCTGAAATCTATATTTGAGAAGTGGTAAAGAGGCATGATGTACTAGTTTTGATATTATCATATGAAGATTCAAGGTATATGAATCGTTTTTCGAAATCCTTACAAAAAGATCTTGGAACTTAGTTTACCATGAGTATGACATATCACCCTCAGATGGATGGGTATTTTGAAAGGATGATACAAACATTGGAAGACATGATTTGGACTTCTATGATGGATTTTGGTGGCTCATGGGAGGATCACATACCATTAGTGGAGTTATAATATAACAACACTTATTAGGCTTAAATACATATTAATCCTTTTGAATCATTGTATGGGTATCCTTGTCATTCAACATTTTGTTGGGTGGAAATTGGTGACACTTCATTTGTTGGGTCGAGCCTAGTCCAAGAGATAAGGGAGAAGATTCAATTGATCATGAAATGTATGGAGACCACTCAGAGTTGTTAGAAATCATATGAGGATCATCATCGAAGACCATCTTCATTAGACATGAGTGATAATGTGTTCTTGAGAATCTCTCAAAGGCTTGGGAATCATTGTTTTGGAAAGTAGGGAAAGTTATTTCTGCCATAAATAAGCCCTTTTGAGATGGTTGAATGACTTGGTGAGGTGGAATATCAGTTGGATTTGTGACCACTATTCAGTGTAATGAAAAATTTATTTCATGTATCTTCATTGAAAAAGTATCGTCTTGATCCTAACCTTATGATTCAATTGGACCATGTTGAACAAGATCTGTATGCTTCATTGGTTCATATCCCAGTATGAATTTTGGATAGCCAGGAGAAAGTCTTTCATGGAAAAAATATCAGTCTAGTGTGGGTTTTCTAACAACATTGTCATATTCATGAAGAAACATGGGATGAGAGAAGTAAATGGTCAAGAAATATCATGAACATTTTTATGAAACTGATGGTTTTATACATTACGAGGACATAATGGCTAATGGTGGCGATAATGTAACACCCCTAGTTTAATGTAAGTAACCTTTTATTTATGATTTTTAAGTATTGAATGTTTTTGGGTGAATTTTGGGAGGGTTGGGAGGAATTTTGAAATGATTTTGGGACTTATTTTTAGGTCTAGAGTTTGAATAGGATTAGTATAAATCATGAACTCCTATAGGAAACTATGCAAGGAGAGGTAGGGGATATGGGTAGGCACATGTTTTTCTGCATGGTTTGGAAAAACCATGTTGCCACTTAGGAGTAACCATGAAAAGTGGAACAGAGAGAAAACATGATTGGAATATGGTTTTTCTAACCATGTGATCCTACCATGCGAAGGGTGTAGGGAGGTAGTGGATGATGTATCGTTGGTGCATTGTTTTCCTAACCATGTGACCCAACCATGCACAGTTAAAAAATTTATCATAAAACATAGATCTCACTATTTTTCATCTCCAAACAAATTATTTTCCCTCCATGTCAACCCTAACTCATATTTTCTTCCTGCCAAAGGCTATGGAGACCTTCCAATTTGATCCAGGAGTGATTCCTTGTAAAATCTTGGTGCATTAAATGCCAAATTTCATGGTAAGTCTATGTTCTTGATGTATTTTTTTAGATCTACTCATCCTAACTCTATTGGATTCATGTATCTAGTCCATTAGGGACATTTCTACTATGGTTAATGCTAATAATGATGATATATGGATTTTTTTTTGATGTTAGGGAATGAAATCTAAGGTGGGTTTTTGGAGATTCAACCCGTTTTTACTGAAGAATTCATGTTGTGATTAATTTTCACCATAGTTTTTGAGGTAGGTGGATTCAATCTCGACTCCTCTTATTATAACATGAAGGCTTAGTTTCATTTTTTTTGAATTGACTGTGAAATTGATGTGCAAATCATGGTAGAAACACTATTTAATGATGGTTTGTGAATTTTTGTACATTGGTTGTTGTTAGAAGTGCTTTGTTTATGGATTTTAAAATGTTTGTTTTAAAATTTGTATTTGTTTGGATTCATGGAAACGGTTTGATCGAAATGTTTTCAATAAAAATGAATTTTCATTGAAATTGACTGAAATGGTTGGTTCAATATGGTTTTGGCATACACGTGTAGGTGTGAGTTCATGCTTTCAACATGAACCTGAATAAGGGGCGTGTACCATTGGGGAAAAAGATATTGGACACTTAGTAATGACTTAGTGAATGGATGATAATCTTATCATGAGTATGGAACTATCATTGAATCATACATGTGTGTGTGTTTGAATCACATATTTGGTATGAAAAAGGGAATGTGAAATGGTTTAAAGAGTTGTTTGGTTGATTTACATAGAAGTTGTTTTGGTATAGAAATTATTTTATATCCAGATATAAATTGTTTCATGTTGTTTTATTTAATATTTTATATGTAAATTTTCTAACATGTTCTATCATATGGGTGTGAGTAGGGAAGTAATTTGTGGAAAACCTACTTAGTTTCATTACTCACCTATTACTTTGGCACATTGGTGCTTTTGAAAATATTTTTTATCAAGACACAAGCAAAGGAAAAGAATCACATTTCTTTAGCGATGAATCGTGATTATTTGGGTTGTATTATATAGTTGGATCATGGAGTATGTTGGGAGTTGTGGAGTTATGTATTTTGAGTTTTTGATCTTTGTTGTTTAGTCTTATGTTTCGTACTTTGATGTTGGTAGTATTTCACTTTGGTACTATAGTATAATTTGGTTTTGATATCAGTTGGAAATATTTTGAGTTCTATTACATTATTATCATGCATCATATACTGGTTTTAGATATGGTATTCTTGGTTGTGGTTGTTTTTATTTTTAAATGGAAAATCATCCCCCAAATATATTGAATCCCTTGACATTTATTTCTAGCCTTTGGAATTTTGTTGATGTCAACTTAGTTGAAGTGAAAATTACACCTTGACTCAATCCAATGGGGAAGGTAAGGATTTTATACAACACTTGTAGATTTTTAATTCATAGTTTTCATTACTATATTTAGGGATTTCATATCTATTGTCGATAATGAAATTGATAAAATATGTTGCATTAAACACTTCTAGATCATGACCCTATAGTTTTATTTCCCATAGTTTGTCTCGTAATCTCTATTATGAATAAAAAATGAAAAAAAAACAAAGTATGGAGAAAAAAATTGGATACACATCTTAATGTTTAATTTTATTCCCACCCAGTCCATCTATTTTTACACCTTGAACAAGAAAATGGGCCCCATATCTTTTGTGATGCACAACACATCATCATAATTAATTATAATTTGATGAAATGAGACATTAAATTTGAAAAGAGGAATAGGATTTGGATTTGGATATGATTTTGAAACTATCTTGGGAGAAATAATTTTGATTGGTTTCATGATTTTTTTGCATGATGTATTTGGTGAGTATTGCAAGTTTAAATGTTTTTGAAAAATGGAAATCCATTACATTTTTTGAGATACTTTTTTCTAGGGACTAGAAAAAATAATGTTGGGTGGGGGGGTGTGATTATCCACTGAAATAGGATAATTTTAATATTTTATATTTTCATATTCATGTTTTAAAATGTATATAAACACCAGTTTTAGTGCATTTTATTTTTTGAACCTTATTTCACATCATTTTTTAATTCATGTTTAATGTGGTTCAATTTGGGCCCGATTAATCATAAGTTTGTGGAATTAATTATTTTGATAATTTTAATTTCATATTTTAGGATATTATTGATAACACTGAGTTTAAAAGTTTTTCTTTAAGGATCAATAGAATATTCATAATGCAATATGTAAATTGTTTCCATATATGTAGAAATTTATGGAGAAGGCATAATGAGCCTTCAACCCATCAAATAAAAGTGGAGCCCAAAATTCAAGCCCAATGAAGATACACTATTAACTGGATATAGAGAAAATTATGAGGAACATTTAATTGGACTATTTACAAATCTAATTTTTAATTTCACATGGAGATACAGGGTGCCTAAGTTTAGGATTAAATTATAGGACAGATTTGAAGTCCCATAAATCCAACCGACCAATTTCATCATAAGTTCTAAATGGAATATTCATATTGGATGAACATTATTAATAAATTATTGGAAATATATAAGAATATATTTATCTTATATTATCACCCCACATTCATACACATTCAAATTCATAATTGCACGTCAACATGGTTAATAATCTTGATAGTATTTTTCTTGTCATCATTGAAAAGTACACTTTCCTTTTCTTGTCACCCACGTTTTGACTATGATAATTAATGAGGATGTTATTGAATTATGGGGGATCGAAAAAAGGCTCCAATATTTCATGTTTAAGGTGGTTATGGTGAAGGAATAAGAGGTATATGTTTTATTATTTCAATTGTAATGTTACACTATCATTTTTAAATCACATATTAAATTTCTCCCATTTATGTTTTTAGATCACCTAAATTTTTTAATAAAAAATATTCTTATTTCTCTTTTAAAAATTTTATATGATTTTTAATATCATGTTGATACCATTGAATCAATTAATTAATTTATTTACACCAACAATTGTAAAATTTCTCACACAACAATGGTGTGTTCGTTATTTCATTATTTTTTTCTTCTTGAATTTCACCTATATAAGTCAACTTCCAGAATCCATTGAGATCATTCTATTAATGGAAGGATAAAAAAATTTGGTTTAATTTTAGTGATTTTCATAGGGTTGGACTGGATTTTATTTTACATTCTTAAATTCTAAAGTTAGTTCTATGGTTTGAGAGATCATTTCTTTGCCTTATTTTCTTCTTCATCTTCACCAAATTTAATAACTATACATTTTGAGTGCTTGTATGGTCTAATTAATTGGAGTGATAATGAAAGTGATCCTCTAATTGAATTGGTGATTATCCATGTATTTTTGTATGGATTATTTCAGTTAATGACATTGGAGACTTATCTCATTGATTGAATACTTCGTTAACTAGTGAACTGAAAATTCATTGGAAACTAATTACATCTATTATTTCCATAGAAAAAAACTAGTAATGACCCATCATCATTAATTTTTTTAGTTCAAGTCACTGTGATTTTTTGTTCATTAAATTGACTCATTAGTTATTCAAATCAATTCAATCAAATTATATAGCCAATCAATATAATGTATGTGTCTATAGGTCTCTTCTTAGGTTTTTGTGGATTCAACCTCTACCTATACTAAAAAAACTTCTACCTATAGGGTAAATTTTGGAATCACCAATGCTACTACAATAGGATTGATTATTAAAAATTCACTAGAATAAAGTTATGATTTTTTGGATGAAATGTCCAACAACAATTTCCAATCAAAACCAGAGGAAGGTCAAATGTAAGGAGCATATATGTTGGAAAACAGCTAGGTTTCCACCGAAATGACTATTATGTCAAATAAAGATGATGCAATAATGGCCAAGAAAAATCATCAAGGTTTGAATTGTGAATATATAAATTATTTCGATTATATTTTCAAAATTATGTGTTGAGATGTAGGCCATAATAACAACAACAACAAAATCAAAATCAAGGCCATGGGTTTCACGTAATGGTATAAGGTTTTCAACCTCAGTTCTAAGGACTGTCACTAATGAGTTATTTCCATTCACTATATGATACCCCGTCAAATTATATGATAATAAATGGACTTGTGCTTAAGGATTTGATGACATACTTCAAGGATCAAGATGAGTCCATATAGGAATTGAAAGAAAACTCCCAAAAAAATATTCTATGATAATTCTGGGGATTAAAGTAGGGAATATTATTACTCAACTAAGAGATATACCATGAGGAGTACTATTAGAATTCCTCAAAGTGATCCCACATGAGGATTTAAAATTCATTTCTATGTGAAGTGGAAAATTCACAAAAGAGCATAACGAATCAAGTAAGAGACAATAAGACCAAAAAGCTAAAAAGGATGTTGAAGATATGGAATATAAGGAAAAAGTAGTGGATGAAGAATAAGTAAAATAAGAACCAAAATAGTATGTGTCGAGGATAATGTTTCTAGAGACACTGGTGAAATGAAAGATCAATGTGCAAAAAAGTAAATTTATAGAATACTTTAAAAATTTACAAATTAATATTCCTTTTGCATAGGATCTAATAAACATTAAAACCTACACAAAAATTTAGAAAATAGCTGGTGATCAAAAAGAAGAAGCTAGAGGAAATCGGCACCATAGTGTTCAAATGGGAGTGTTCGGTGGAAAGGAACTACAAAAAAAACAAGACTCAGGTAGTTTCTCAATTCCTATTTACATTATTTCCAAACAATTTGGATATGAGTTATGTGATTTATGTTCAAGTGTTAATATTATGTCATACAATGCCTTCAAAATATTAGTATTAAAAATATTTAAGTCCATTAGAGTTTCAATTCAATTAGAAAACACAATAGTGAAATTTCCATGAGAACTAATTAAAGATATTTTGATCAACATTGATAAATTCTACTTCCCAGTGAATTTTGTGGTGCTAGATATGGAAGAAGATAAGAAAACTCTCATTTTGGGAGGACCATTTTTTATTATGTGGAGAACAATGATAGATGTAAAAAGTGGAGAACTCTATCTTAGAGATGTTAGTGAACAAGTAAGTTTCAATGTTCAATGGGCATTGAAGAATTTTGATATGAGAGAAGATAATGATCTAGGAGGGGAAAGTAATCGAATTTGAGGATGCTATTGAGATTAAATAAGTATATGAGGTAGATTTTTTTATACAAGATGATTCTCAAAGTAAAGGTACTAAAAATATGAAAGGGAAGTTGAAGGACTAGACTACTGACACTAGAGGAGTGACTGATTCCTCTAAATTTGAAAAAGGCCAATAAGTATGGATAGTTCATGACCTTCCATTTAGTTTATATGTATTAAAGAAATAATGGTGGATTTTTCCAATGGAAATTGATCAATTAACATTAGATAAAAGAGAAATGCTATTTAAAGAGGAAGCAAAAAGGACTGACCTATGTGGATAGGTTAAATATAAGGCCATTTAGAGACCCTTACCATGTAAAATCATTCGAATCATCCATCACATGAACTAAATATGGAAGTGGTAAGCTCGAGCCAATTATGTTAAACAAAATCAATTTCGGGTGGCAACTCAGGTTTTTAAGGTTTATCTCTATTTATTTTTAGGTTTATGAACTCTCCCCCAAATATATCAAATTTCATTGATAAATGAATGTACTTTCACCAGATTATTTGTGTTTTTCAGGAAAATTAAGACCCTCGTAGGAAACATGTAAAGAATTTTTATGAACAACTCATGTCATGATCCCCATTCAAATTCTGAAATCCAAAAATACAAATCATGAGATATATTCACATCATAGATATGGTTTAGGAAAAACCTACACAACTCGATCATGAAGAATTAATTAGAAAGGGGAGTAAGAATTTAAGTTTTGTAATTTTATACTATATTACCTATATTCATTTTTGTTTGAACCTTCAGCTTCCAATTTCATTCCCTTCCTTTATTCTTTCTTTAATTAATTAAACTAGGAGACATAAACTAATTAGGGTAATTTTAATTCCATGTATTAAATTTCTTTGTCAATAAATTTTAATGAGATGAATGGGGAAAATTATTAGAGGAGATAATAAAATGGATTAGGATTTGAAACATCAAGATTTAGAGAGACCTATTGATATTTGTAAATGAATTGTTTTCTAAAATATTTCATTCAATGAAATTTTTAAATTTACAGTAATTGTTTTATTATTCATATGCATTTTTATGACTGCTTTTTTCAACCATTAGTCTCACTCCCAAGACACTATATAAACCAATATTTCACATTATTTTTATAGTATATATCTTATGAGACTTATACTTGTTTTATTCTAGAAATTTATTAGCATCTTATCAAAGCTTTGGTTGAATTGAATAAATTTTAAAATGATTGAGCTGTATTTTTGTTTAGCTCTTTATCCTTTTACCCACCTTGCATTAATCATTTTTAATCATGTAGAATCCATGAATGAACTTTATAGATAATGAGACTCATTACAAGCCTATTATATCCATTCCTACCCAATCCGTAATATTTTTCTTGGTATTTAAAAGAATAAGCTTGGGGGAGAGATTATCTATGGTGGATCAAGATATAATTCATTGAGGAGACTTTATTAAGGTTTTCGTGTTATTTGGTGAGATACCACATATTATTAATTGCACTTTATTATTAATCTCTCTAGAAAAAAATCAAGTTATGTCTTAGGAGGATATATAAAGACTATTTCTAGGATGAAGATATTTTTATTGTATGTGGTTTGGTGTGGATGTAATGTTTTTATTAATAATAAAATTCCATGAAAAGAGAAAGAGAGGATGAATCATTCATTGTGTTTACTTGCATCATGATCCCACTTTGATATTTTTTTGGGGAAAGTGAGAGATGAAATCTATAAAGGGAGATTTTCATTGAGATTATCTTTTTATATCATGCACTAGGCTTTAGAGTAAAACCTCCTTTTTGATATTTATTTGTTTATATCATTTACCAACCTACCCGAAAGCCTTAAGGACATAATAAACTCAATAAAATTCCTCATGACTGACTATTATATTTGTCTTTACATAGGGAAGATGTAGATTCCTTGCAAGAATAGGGAATGTGACATGTTTTTAAGGTATATGATGAACCCTATTCACAATTGTAACTTGATGATTAGTAGAAAAAATCAAAGTGATGTAAATTAAAAATTTCGTGTTTATTAATAATAAATTGAAAAAAAAATGGATGAATGAGAAGTCTTGAATTTTTAAAAGGAAGAAAATTAAAATACTTTGTTTATTTTTTTCTTTGAATAGAGAGGTGTTGATGAATTTTTATATGTGATGCATGAATATTCAATTTAACATTTTAGTAGTTGATTTTATTGACATAGAGTTTAATTCATGGTAAGGTGAGTATATTTTTAGTATATGGAGATCCCATCCTTGAGGAAAAGTATGAATTCAGGTGTGGGGGATTTGATACATCCAATTCATTCATGTTTTTTATTTTTAAAATACATTACTTTAATTATTTAATTGATTAATTATTTCCATAAATTTTATGGATTAGTTTATTTTTTAAAATATACAAAAAATATTGGAAAATGAGAAAAAAGAAAAAATGAACCAAAATTTCCACTAAAATAAGGCTTCCCATGATTATAGATGATCATAGGACACATCTGGAGGTCAAAACTAAAGAGCCGAGCAAAAAAAAGGATTCCAGGGCTGAAAAAATGTGATTCCCATTCGGAATAATGTTTAAGATGTGAAAGAAATTGAAGGCATGAATGGAATATTGGATGTGAGGTGAAGAAAAAACTTTATAGGGGTCCAAACATTTCACGATGTGGCAACATATGTCACGCCATGAATTTGTATTGGAAAACCCAGTAAATGAATATTTCGATGCTGATTTACATGGGAGACAATAAATAATTACCCGAGAGACCATATAATCCTGGGTTTGACCTAAGCCTCCTTTATGAATAAAATTATGATTACTCAAAGACAACTTGAGCACTTTTGGAGATCCATAAATAGAGGATTGTTGTTCTTTTTCTGAGGATCGATCCAAAGACCAAAGTTTGGGGTGAGAAGCAGTCGTGTGTATGGTCCTCCACTATTTTTCTCTTCTCTTTATTTCATACATTTTTTTTATTTTTCTCCTTCCTTGTTACACCCTCATTACTAGCATGAGGGGGTAATTCCTGCCTTATTCTAGGGAAATTTAGATGAAAGGGGAAGGTTCTTTTGGTTTATATTATCTTATTACGTTCATTTATTGGGTTGCCACAATTTTTAATTAGCACTATAAATAAATTTACTTTTACCAAAAAGATTTAGTGACAAACAATATATATATTGGTATAAATGAGTAATTCCAACTGATATTATGTTTTATTGGTATTACATTCATGTATCAACATTTATTTTTACCAACAAATATATATGTTGTTATTAATTGTTTAATACTAACATATACTTTACTAAGAATTAAATTTGAAAATTTTATCATATTAATACTGATTTGTTTTACTAACAAATAAATCTATTATTATTAATTAATATTTACAACTCTTTATTTTCAACATATAAATTTGTGAATAGTATTTATTCAGTACAAACAAACCATTTTAACAATATTTGTTTTATCAGTAATAGTTTAGTAAAAATATCATAAAAATGTATTATGTATTTTTCCCTCACATTTGTTTGTAGAACCTCGCCACCCGCTACCCGCCACCTGCCCCCCACTAACCCTCACGTGATGTCCCCTAATCTTTGTCGCACGCCACCACGATCCCCACCTATGATAACACTCCCGGTTCATCACTCACTACTCACTGATCACTGCTTCCCGCTTGCCGCTTCCCGCTCGCCGCTTGCCGCTCCCTGCTCGCTGATCCCCGCTCACCACTCACCGCTCACCGCCTATTCCATAGAAATCCCTACCTGTGCTCACCATCGATCTTCTTTGGTGGTCGTCAAGACATAGAGATCCCCATCTAAGCTAACACTCCCAATTCATCTTTCTCCACCCATGCCATAGAAATCCCCACCCGCACTCATACTTCTGATTCGTCACTAGCCACCCATGCCATAGTAATCCCCACCTGCATTCACCACCGATATTCAATGCTCACCATCAAGTTGTAGTGATCCAAACTCACAATCACACTCCCAGTTCGTCACTCTCCTTCCACGCCATAGTGATCCCCACCTGTGCACACACTCTGGTATTCACGTCCTCTCTTATCCCTCATTTGGAAGCACTGATTTGGAAAGAAAAGAGATGATACACACCGATTGAAATAGATTTCTTCCATTTGGAAATATCAAAAAGATAGAGAGAAATGAAGCTCATGGAAATGGGGAGAAACTGGTTTCTCCCCTGTCAATGATTCTGGTGCTTTTGTAATCATCCCAAAATCGGGGCGATTTGGATGGAAATCATCCACCATTCCACTATTTTTTAAAATTTCCAAAATTATCCCTAATATCTATACTGAATAATTTATGAATAAAGAAATAAACATTTCATGCATGAATAATTCAACGGTCAGTGCATAAATAATTTATAAATAAATGAATATATTTTGTTCAATGTAATTTATAAATAATGATTTTTCTAAGTTCAACGTAATTTATAAGTAATATTAAAAATCAAATATAATTTTTTTTGATAATGTTATATAAATAATTTTGATTATGTCTATTTTTTGTATATAAATAATCATAATTAATTTATAAATAATTTTTATTAAGGATAATTTTGATTATAATTACTTATGATTATCCTGAATTAATAGTTTATATAAATAATTTATAAATAATTTTGAATTAATAAATATTTTTAATTAATAACTTTGAATTAAAAACTATTTTGAATTATTAATTATTTTGAAATAATAATTATTTTGAATTTAAAAATTTGAATTTATTATTTTTATTACCTTGAATTAATAAATATATATTATTTTTATTATTTTTATTACCTTGAATTGATATTTTGTGTATGTGTTATTTTTTAACAAGGGTTATTTGTGTCATTTGAATTGAAACAATTTCTTTTCTTTTCTTTTAAAAATTGTCACCAAACATGATGGAGATAAATCTAAATCATTTCTTTTCTTTTACTAAGTTGTTGATCCAATCACAAGGATATAAATCACAATAATTTATTTTTATTTATTTTCTTTTATAAACTATCAAATCATTTCTTTTCTTTTACTAAAATATCACCAAACACACTATTAAGGTTTATAGCACCTAAAATCATGGGTAAATATTGTTTGGATTGAATTAAATTTAGGTTAGGGTTTTAGTGAAATGTGAATTAAATTATATTTCTTATTAGTGTTCTTTTTTTTGTGACTGTGGGATGCTAGTTACATTATTCTCATCCACTACAATGAAATTAAATTTATTCACTTCTCACATCGCATGGAAAAGTGATTGATCCCAAATTTGAATTACATTCTCAAGGAGATGATTCTTCCAACTTCCAATACCACTGCTAGAATTTTGCTCTTTAAGAAATCTCATAAATCTAAATCCTAAAATAATTATTTTTTTATCTTTTGGGAATCATGGAAGTGAAGGAAAGTTGATCTCTATCAGCATAAAAGAAGGGAACATTGTTTTGTGGCCTGATTACAGAGCAACTGAAGTTAATATAGATTACTTGTAAGTCTTCGTGATTGATCAGAGAAGAAGTAGTGATGGTACAGCTTCCGGTGAATTTTCGAGTTCTCTCAAATAAAAATTTCTATGGTTTGATGGGAATAATTCTCTCTTAAATTTGTTAGCATATAACTTCTTACTCAATCAAATTGTTCAGTTAATCTGATGAAGCTAGTGAAAAAGTAAATTCTAGGGGAGAAATAGATTAATTAGGATGCGAGGAACACATTGGAAGTGAAAAATGTGAAATCTCTTTCATGATTACCCAATTTTAGGCTTGGTTGTTTATTGAATTCCTCTATATTACATTTCATCACTCAGAGATAAAAACCTATAGCTAGTCCTCATAAAATTGATGAACCCATTCTATATAGTAGATTTAATACTAATATATTGGTCCCAATAAAACGAATCTTTTTACACATGAAAATTACTTCTTTCAAAATGTATTTTATATTGACTAGGAGTAAGGTTACCACGACGATGAATAGGTTCTTGATTGAAATCTAAACTGATCAAACTCCTCTATAAGTCTCATTCTAGGTACAAATTCCATTTTAAATGAACTAAAATGTTTCCATTATCCACATTGTATTAAAACATACACTCCACATTGAAATTGGGAAATTTTAATTAAATGATATTGAATATTTAACACAAGAGTGCATACCAAATCATATAGTTAGAAGGGGATTCGTTCTTAATTTTATGAATAATGTTTGTCTATTTTGAATCTGGTTAAAATTCATTTTTTGATTTGGTATGTGGAATGCTACAATTTTGTGACTTTTCTTTATTAATGTATGATTACCATTCCGTGTGATGTGAATATTCATTATATATATTTTTTTACATTAATAATTTAGTGTACAATTGAATTTAATATTGAGATTCTATACTTAAAAGTTTTTTTACAATGAAATTATTATGTTAAAAGACTAATTTGTTGGACTTTGTATAATAGTATATATCTATATTGAAATTCATTTATATTTTGAATATCAAAATTATATATTTATTTGGCCATAAACTAATACTATTTCTTGTTAATGAATCATATTTATTTTAGTATTTAAAATTACTTACTCTATATGTTATTTGAAATTTAGTTTCCTTGTTAATATATAGTTAGGCCTTTTTAGTAATTGATGATAAATATTTGGTTATTAAAATTTAATTTTCATATTAATTGAGAAATTTTTGGTAGTTATGCATTAAAGATGGAATAAATGTCAGACTTATCATAGTTTTCCATACGATATATTGTTCCAAGCGGCCATCCATGTCCTACACATAAAAAACTAGTTTGGTTTGGTGAATCCCTCTTTCGAAGGATAGATATTTCAAACCCTCTTTTCCAAAAAGAACAAAACCATGTCCATAGATCTTAAATGCCCGATCTATAAGGGATGCTTGCGATGAAACATTATTTTTCTTTAATTACACTCTCAACATGTTCCTAATAAATTATTTTGATGATAAGAAAACATATTTAGAAATTAGTACCTATATAGAGGTATGTTATGACTTTAATATTCTCTCTTAAAATATTTACTCTATTAACTGATATCAGTATGGCTCTAAAGTACAAATTTGTCAACAAGCCGTTCTACTGGGTTTAGATATGAAGTGATTGGTTACATTGTTCTTTTTCCATATTGACATTTCTTTTGGTACTGGTGTCCTATGTTGTAGTGTTTTAGATGGTGTTTATTATGCTCTTATTCTTTTTCATCCTGGATCATGTTGCAGCAGCTGTTAGCAATTTGTGCAGTTTTCACTTTTTGTTCAGGCTGAAGTTGTTATCTATTTCATTTGGGTGAGATTTTTGGTTCTTGTAGTTTGAGTTGTTGTTGGATTCTATAATTTTTTCACTGGTGTACTGGATCATCTTTTCCATTTATACTCTTTAGGCCTGTCTTGAGTGGTTTTTTTGGTGTATTCTAACTGATGTTTTCCTTTCCCACTTTTTAGGCTTGTGTGTATTGGGTTTTTTGGTGCATTCTAATTTATATTTTCTGCTGGACTGGGATTTATCATCTGGATTTGAGTAATGCAAGTCAAGACTCACTCTGGTTATAGGTTCCATGATTTTTATGTTGTTTTAGTAGTGCTGCAAATTCTTGGTTTTCTTGTTTTCTATTTTTTTTCATGGGTTGTCTTTAAGTTGCTTCATCTTCACCATTTTTCTCTTAATCTTATTTTTCCCTTTCAAGGCATCCACCATCAATTATTAATTTGAGATACTCTATTTGGTCATAGGATATGGTCTTCCAGGAGTTATGGTCGTATATCCTATATTTCTTTTTTATTTTCTCATTTCCTGATAACAATAGGTGTACATTTGCTGTTCTGGCTTGATGATTGGCCACATTGAGGATGTGACACCCATACTGACTGATATTTCTTGTAGGAAGAGTGAATAAAGGGGAATACTACTATGATTGCATGTCCTTGACCATGTCCTGGGTCTCTCTGGAATGCTCTGTTACATTTTCTTAGGCTGAGATTTATATTTTTGTTCAGTCACTCCTTTGGGTGTTGATTATTATTGGAATTCTTCACGTAATTGTTTGTTGAAAAAAACTAGATAAAATAAAATAAAATAAATAATCGGCGAAAATATCCAATTTCAAATTCTATGGGATGTAAATACCTTCAATTTATTCATTTTCATTCCATTCTAGATGTTGTGAGTGTTTTTCTTAGGTGAATTAATGTTAAAAATGTAGTTTCCCTTTCCAAATTCTACGGATTGTGGTCACTGTTATTTTGATATCATGAATTAAGGATTTTTTGGTATTAATTATATATTCTTGTTGTGGTCATGATGGATAATTTTATAATTTTGGTATTTAGTTGGATTATCTTATGGTTGTTGTTTCCACTCGATTAGTTTATGATTCTGGTATCTAGTTAGATTATCATATGGATGCTTCTCCACTGGTAAGATTATGCTGCTGTTTATATTTTGTGTTGTTATTTTTAGATCTTGAATTTAAATGAAAACTATTTGTCAATTGTTAGGCTTGTGTTATTAGAATATTTCTCGTGGTGGTCCATGCCTAAAGTTGAGGGAGCAGAGACAAGTTATTCTTCAAGAATATAAGGGTGGTCCACTACAGTCGAAGGGATGATGGTGAAGCTGTGCATGTCTCGATCCACTACACAAGATAATAGATCTTGTAAAGTTATGGGGATTCCACAATAGTGACGTCTTGTTTTAGTGACAAATATATTGGTGATAAAGTTCCATTGAGTTTCATTTAAAGTATCATAGGGTTTGAACATGTCTAAACATGTTTGTAATATGTTTATTGGAGCTTCTTGCCTTTTCATGAAGTTTGAACATGTATTTAAATTATATTGGAATGCATTTTTTTCAAATAGTCTCACTTTTTAGTGTTTTATGTAAGCTATTTTTTCTAATTATTAGATAATAAATATAATAATTTTGGAACCAATTTGTATATAATGATTTTATTTGTTGTCAATGAGTTTAAATGGATGTCAATGATGATCAACATGAAGAAAGAACTCTATGATGTAAAATGGAGAATGGAAACCAGACATTGGTTGAGATTGATCCTAAGTTTCATTTATGTATATCAGGAGTGATACATTGTCTACAACAATTAAGAATGGTTGAAGTGTTATTTAGGAGTAAAAGAGAAGGAGAAGAAGTGGTTTTGGAGGATTTTTGGAATGGTTGTTTAGAATTTTTATTTGTAAACACTTAGTTTTAAACTAAGTAGTTATTTTATGCCTTTACCAAAAATAAAGGGGCCATCCATGGAGGCTAGCCGAGTTCCTCACCTTAAGCACATGCGGGACCTGAGGGGTCAATCACGCTCGAGGGAAGCCCTCATGACCAGCCCCGTATGAGGTAGGGTGTGCACGAGCTGTTAATAAGCCCGTAGGTGCCGCATGGTGGTGAACCCGTGCAGCGTGGATGCTAGGAGCACACCCAAAGAGTAGAGTGGGCACTAAGAGCATGCCTGCAGGGTGAACATGGTATGGGGTGGTACCTTGGATGGAGGAGGAGTAATCTTCGCCACTGCTGACACGACATGATTGATAAACCACGAGAAAACATCATGACATTTCGATATGGGACAAGGTTTTAAAAACACAAATGTAATCTGGACCCTCCATCTGATTTCGCTGAAGATCCTAGCTGCACATTGAATCCCGCGTACAAGGATATAATCTGAGCTTCTCATCATCCCCGTGTTGCTTGTGGTTGAATCAGATTCATCCGATCTTCAACGGAGGGTTTTATTTAACCTACGGACACCCACAAGCACCCGCGAACTAGGAGCTCCAGCCGAATGATGATCTCGCCACTCCGAACACCATTTGAGCTCCGATCATGCATGTTCTAAATGTATAAATTTCACGAATCCATGCATGAAATTACATTTTCATGCATGAGAATGGAATGAATAATGAGTGAATGGTCGAGGAAAATGAAAATTCCAGGATCACGTGAATTCGAGTAGGGATTCAAAAGGAAGTACATGGCTTCTTGTATGGATGAATGATCAGTGAGAAGGCCGTGAGTTTGAAAAAGGGAACGTCCTAGATATGTGCCATATCTCCATGTGGGTTTGAAGGTATTAAAGAACCGAAGATCTCGTTTATTCAAATAATAATCCCGAAGAGCATATCATGCAATTTTTTTAATGTGGAAATATCTAATCTATACTTATAAATAGACACCCATCGATTCAAGAAGGAGTTGTTGCTTCAAAACCTTTCGAGAGCACATGTTCTATGAAAAAGAGTTTCTTCTATATTTAAAGTTCAATAAGGGTAATGCATGAACCACGAAACATTCTTGGTTCGAGAAGAGTTTTCCACATACCAATCTTGTTCGCGAAGAGGTGAACCATGATCACTTTGGTTCGGGAGGAAGAAGAACTGCAAACCACTTCTGGTTCTAGAAGATAAAGTCCTACGTACCCTTTGGGTTTGCGAAGCAATGAACGGCATACCGTTTCTGTACACATGAAAGGAGAACTGAAAACTATCTTAGGTTCATGAAAAGAGTTTCTGTGAACCATCATTGGTTTGTGAGGAAATGGTACTGCATACCATTTTTTGTTCTGCTAAGAGGAGGTTCGGAAAACCAACAGAACCGCGTACCACTTGGAATGCGAAAGAGGTCTACACTATGTGTGCAATGGAAGCCCGCACATCCTTAGCGCAAGGAGAGGACATGAATTATCCTGGTTCGCAGAGGAGATAAAGTTCATAATAAAACTATTTACCTATGGTATATAGAAAGAAAACAATACCATCAAGCCATACCTAAATATACAAATTTATGTTTGAATAAAATCACATGCTCATAACTATAAACAAATAAAAGTGAACATTGTGTGTTAAGAAAGGGAGAAGAAAAGAATGTGCATGGTGCTGGGAAGTGAGTGCATGCATTCATATGCATGATTTGAAGAATAAAACCATTAAATCCCAAGCATTACCAAATTATGTGCTAAGAAAAGGAGAGAAGAGGTCATGTGTGTACTGAAAGGTACCATACCCATTTGGTCCTTCACACAAGAAAGAAGAATAAAAAGTTCATGCATATATGAAAACTTTGAAGAGAAGAATCCTTAACAAAGGGTGCATGTGTCTAAAGAAGTGAAAAGGAAGAGAAAATCTATATTTTCACATGCATGGACACATGCATACATTGAATAAGAAGAGTTTATTTTGATGATACCTAGTGAACTTATTTTCAGTGTTTCATCAATCACAAAAGAATTTGTGATACTTTCCATGAAGAATAGGAAGTCTTAGTACATATGGTTGTTGCACAGAAGAAGAATATTGGATGTCAAAGAGAATAAAATATAGACCTTGATGCAAGAAAAGTCTCATACTGAACAGGAGACAAAGACTTCCATGCCTATCCATTGAAGGGACATTCACATCCATAAACTGAGTGTGACCTATCTAAGGTAGTGATCCAGGGGGAGTCAACATAAGTGATCTGAGGGAAGCAATGATCTATCCCTAAACTTTTATAAAGGAAGTGCGCATGGGAAAGAGTGACTGTACCTAAACCTTGTAATCCACACATATCAAAGAATAGTATAATTATGTGTGACCGGAAACCTATCAGCATAAGCTCCTTAGACGTAACCCTTAGTTTTGAACCAAGTAAAAGTGTTGTGTTGTCCTTCTACATGTGAATGTCTTAATTACTACACATATCTATCATAAAGGGTTCGTTAATTTCTTACCAATGTGGGAACATGATCCAATAAGTGGGATAAAAAGTTGACACCCTGATTCACCCAACCTCTTATAATGACCTAGGGTCCTTCAATTGGTATCAGAGCCGAAAGTTTTTAAATATGTTGGATACACCTAAGTAACCCTATTTAGAAAAGGATTTGAATTTTGTTTCCTAAGTCAACAATGAAGAGAAGTCTTTATTAATGTTAAGTTATCTCTGAGAAACAATTTACACCCAACAAGACCGTGTTGAATATGAAAAAAAAGAGAAGAAATAGTTTAAGAAGTCTCTCATGTCCAAAGAAGATACAGTGTCTGGTTCTCGATTCCCTTCCAATAGTAAAGAAATATCAGGCTTGAGAAGTAAAGATTAGGTACTCAAGTTTCTACCAGAGAAAAATAATACACTTCTATCTCATTTTCAGGTGATCATGAGAAATTAAGAACCTATCTGCATGATATTCTCGAAGAAAGAGTTGCTGCTATTTGCAGAATATTTCAATGTATGCAGATTGAGATCACCTGACTGGGAATAGAAGTTGATAATATAGAGGAAGGTCTGGAAAAGAAAGTTTCAGAATGTTATAAGCTCTCCAGACAGATTGAATCCCATTAAGAGAAAGAGGGAGTCAATAAGACTCTATAAGAATAGATCCATTCATTTAAAGATGATCTGAAAAAGGGCATTGATGTCAAGGTTATAGATTTGGAATAAACTTCCAAGAAAGTCAAGGAACATGACTCATTGTTACAATCCAAAGTCAAGTTGCATGAAAATGGGGTTGAAATATTGAAAAAGGATTGTGATTAGAAGATGATCATGATTCAAGATCAGAAGATCATCCTCAATATGGAATGTCTAAAATTTGAAACCCAGTTGACCAATCTTGAGAAGACACATATTAAGACTTCACAAAAGAATGAAACAATTGCTGTTGGTATTCAATTCTCATTGGATAATTGTAAATCCAAAATACCTCTAACATGTTATAAGAATATCATGAATTCACTCAGTGATCCATCACAAGAAGCTGAGAAAGTGAAGGTACCATCCATACCAACTTGTACTATTGTTTCTAAATACATTTCTTCTAAAAGTGCAGGTTGGAAGAAAAATTCTAAACAAGTATGGATAATGAATGGTGAGGAGAAGAAACCTATCACCATGGTTAGGGTGGATTGGAAGAAGAGGATCTAAGATGGTTCCCCCAGTAGAGCACAAAAAATTTTGAAAAATTCCCAACTACGTTATATCAAAGATATCAACAAGAAAAGATTTGTGGGTCAATGTTGGTGTTGAAAAAAATTTGGGCATTTTTCACTAGATTGTTGGTTCAATCCTTTAAATGAAAAAGCTCAGAGAAAGCCTATGTCAAACTGGAGAAATCTATAGAAGAAGAAGCAACATCTACAGATCTAGAATCATTTGTATACTGAAAATAGATTTGGAATTCTAGACAACATCAGTGATGTATGCAATGGGAGTGGTCACAGGAATGGATCATGCTTATCTCAACACATATCTAGAGGTGATAAGAATAGAATACCATATAATCTAGCTATGAAAGAACAAGATACCTTTGGATGAAATAAGAATAATATTGCAAAAGAAAAGTCTCCCAGGAAGACTCCAAGAAGGAAAGGTGAGACGTCCATGGATTCAAAATCCAAGAAGTTAAAGATTGTTACATCCGAAATAATTTCTAAAAATGATGACACTCTGAATAGTCCATGTGGAAAACCCAAACTTACTACCATTTTATCCAGAGACATATTAGTTATCTTTCTAGAAGATTTTGAAAGAATTCGAATGAAAGGATATGCACAGGTTAAGGATAGTGTAATAAGAAATAATAAGATTCCACATGATAATAGAAAATTCCTATGCGTGAAGTGCAACAGGGATGGTCACACTGTTAAGAATTGTAGTGCATCTATTCCATCCCAAGAAGAATTACTTAAGAAGATGAAAGTTCCACCATGAGATTCTAGTTATTTGAAATCTCTTGAAGAAAGAAGAAACACACAGAATGAAATGGAAGAAAGATTGAGATCCACACAACCAAAGTCATTACTGAAGATCAAATGCGCAAGTGTGAGGAGTGGAGCAAACAAAGCTTCTTGGTTGAGAAAATTATCTCAACCTTCCTGCTCATATTGAAGAATCAAGGAGGATCCACCTTATTCCCTTAACAATTTTTTACTAATATTACAGGGAATTGATGGTGATGAAAGCACTTAGGTGGAGAACCTGAGAAGTGTTCCCTTGAGGGGGAGACACATCAAGAAGTTTCCAGAGTTATTATTTCAATTAGTATCAACTTCAATTGGTATTAAGTTCAATTAACCTAAATATTTTCTGAAGACCATGCCATTGGAAAGGGTATGAAATTTCTCAATCTCTCATCCTCAGTTACTCAAAATAAAAATTATCTCATAGAGGGGGAGTAACTAAATCAATCAGTGACATAAGAATATTGGAAAGGGTCTTGAAGACAAGTAAATTAGTTCTTATCACTATGAGGTTTCATGATTATGGGATAATGGAAAACTTTGTTGTATAGATCCAATCCTCTTGTTTTATACATTGATCATTTCTCAAGTCGACTTAGAGTGAAATTATTGATGGAAAAATTAATTATGTATGGACCGGTACGCTCTTTACCATTAAATTCATATTTCTTGTCAATAAAGGGGAGAGAAAGTTAAATTAAAGTAGAAAAGTAAAAGGGAGAGAGCATATCATTTTGACATTGACATGCTCATTTTAGAGGATATTGAAGTATTGAAAACAAACACAAAGGGGGAGATTGTTGAATCCACTTTTTATATGAAGATTGTATTTGTTGTCTATTAGTTTCAATGAATGTCAATGATGATCAACATGAAGAAGGAAATCTCCTAAGTAAAATGGAGAATAGAAACAAGACATTGGTTGAGTTTGATCCTATGTTTCATATATGTGTATCACGAGTGATACATTTTCTACAACAATTAATGATGGTTGGAGTGTTATTTTGATGAAGTAATAGAGGATGAGAGGAAGATGTTGTGGAAGAGTTTTGGAATGGTGGTTTGGCATTTTTAATTGTAAACACTTAGTTTTACATTAAGTAGTTATTTTAAGCCTTTACCAAAAATAAAGTGTCCTTCCATGGAGGAAATCTATGGTTTTCACCTCAAGAACATGCGGGACCTGAGGGGTCAATGGAGCTTGAGGGAAGCCCTCAAGACTAGCCCCGCATGAGGCAGGGTGTGCGCGGGCTGTGTATAAGACTATAGGTTCCGCACAGTTGTGAAACCGTGAATTGTGGGTGCTAGGAGTGTGTCCAAAGAGCAAAGTGGGTGCTAAGAGCATGTCTATAGGGTGAACATGGTACGAGGTGGTACTGTGGAGGGAGGACGAGTAATCTGAGCTGTTGTTTTCATGGCTTGATTGATAAATCATGAGAAAACATCATGGAGTTTTGATGTGGGACATGGTTTTAAATATGAAGATGTAATCCTGACCATCCATATGATCTCACTGAAGATCCTAACTGTACATCACATCCCACGTACATGGATATAATCAGATCCAATCATCATCCTCACACCATGTGTGGTTGAATCGGAGTTGTTCAATATTCGACCGAGTGTTTTTTTAAACCTACAGACACCTGCATACACCCGCAAACTAGGAGCTCCAGCCAAATGATGATCTCGCCACTCCGGACACCATCTGAGCTCCAGTCAAGCCTATTCTAATCGTCTAACTGTGTTGATTCCATGTATACAATTACATTTTCATGCATGCTAATAGAACAAAGAATGAGAAAATGGCTGAGGAAAATGAAGTTTCCAAGGCCACATGGATTCAAGTAGGGATTCAAAAGGTGGTACATGGCATCTTGAATGCATGAATGATCAGCGAGAAGGCCATGAGTTTTAAAAAGGGAATATCTAAGATATGCGGCATATCTTCACATGAGTTTGAAGGAATTAAAGAACATAAGATCTCATTTATACAAAGTAGAATCCTGAAGAGCGTATCATGTGGTTTTTTTGAATGCAGAAAGATCTAATCTATACTTATAAAAAGAGACCCACCGATTCGAGAAGGAGCTGCTGCTTCAAAACATTTTGGGAGCTCATGTTCTAAGAAACAGAGTTTCTTCTATATTTAAAGTTAAAGAAGGGGCATTCATGGACCATACACCACTCTAGGTTTGTGAAGAGTTTTCCTCGTACATATCTGGCTCGAGAAGAGGTGAACCATGTACCACTTTGGATCATGAGGAAGAAGAACCATGAACCACTTTTGGTTTGTGAAGAGAAGGTCCCATGTACCCTTTGGGTTTGTGAAGCAAGGAACATGTTACCATTTTGGTATGAAAGAAAGGAGAACCGTGAACTGTCCTAGGTTCATGAAAAGAGTTTATGCTAACCATCCTTGGTTTTGAGGAAATGGTATTGCGTGTCATTTTTTGTTTTGTGAAAAGGAGGTTCCACGAACCAACAAAACCTCACCCCACATGGTATGCGGAGGAGGTCCGTACTACGTGTTCTAAGGAAACCCACACATCCTTAGCGCAAGGAGAGTCCGTGAATCATCCTAGTTCATGGAGGAGACAATGTTCATAAGAAAACTCTTTACCCATGGTGTGTAGAAGGAAAAAATACCATCAAGACATACTCAAATATACACATTAAAGTTTTAAGAAAATCACATGATCATAACAATAAACAAATCAAAGTAAACATTATGTGTTAAGAAAGGGGGAAGAAAATAATGTTCACGGTGATGGGAATTGAGTGCATGAATGCATATGGATGATTTGAAAAATAACACAATTGAAGCCTAAGCATATCCGAATCAAGTTCTAAGAAAAGTGAGAAGAGGTCTTGTGTCTACTAAAAGGTAACATACCCATTTGGGCCTTCACACAAGAAAGAAGAAGAGAAAGTACATTCATACATGGATACATTGAAGGGAAGCACACTAAAAAAAGGGTGCACATGTCTAAAGAAGTGAAGAGGAAGAGCACATCTATATCATCACATTCATGGTCACATGTATACATGGAATAATAACAGTTGATTCTGATGATACAAATTGAACTAGTTTTCTATGATTGAAAAATCACAAAAGAATTTTTGATACTGGCCAAGAAGAATAAGAAGTCTTAGTACATCCGGTTGTTGCACTAGAGAAGAAGACTGAATGTCAAAGAGAATAAACTCTGGACCTCGATGAAAGAAAAGTCTCATGCTTAACGAGAGACAAATACTTCCATGCCTATCCATTGAAGGGACCTTCATGTCCATAAACTGAGTGTGACCTCTACATGGTAGTGAGCGAAGGGGAGTCAACAGAAGTGATCTGAGAGAAGATATGAGCTATCCTTGAACTTTTATAAAAGTAGCATGTCTAGGACAGAGTGATTGTACCCAAACCTTATAATCCACACCTGTTGAAGAATAGTGGAATTAAATATGACTGAAAACCTGTCGGTATATACTCCTTGGATGATACCCTTAGTAGTGAACCAAGTAAAAGTGATGTGTTTTCCTTCTGTATGTGAATGTTTTAATTACTATACATATCCATCATAGAAGGTTTGTTATGTTCCTACCAACGTGGAAACAAGATCCAATAAGAGGGAGAAAAAGTTGACACCCTGATTGACCCCCCTCTTTGGGTGACCTAGGGTCCTTCAAATAATATATTATATATAATTATATTAATAAATATAATATAAAATTTTAGTAATAAATATTTGAATACAAACATTTGGAGTATAATTTACAAAACAAATATTAATTTTTGATAGTGTTGATAAATGTTAATAATATTACCAACAGATACATTAGTTGTATTAATATGTTACTAAGAATTGTTACCTGTGATGCCCTGGCTCCCAAATACCCAGAGCCAGTGCCATACAGAGGATCAAATTCGGTTCGGGCTCTGAGAAACCAGCTACTACTAAAATGCTTCTTCTACTAAAAGATGATACCTGGAAATTTTATTTCAAAAATGTAGGGTGAGCATACAAATTCCTAGTAAGGGGTTTTAAGACAAATAATATACTATACCCAATATAACTTTTGAAAAAATTCCTTAAAATTTCCATAAAACATTTTTCTTAAGAGAAGATGTAACACATGTAACACTTCATAATAATAAAAGTGCCCAATTAAAGCATGCCAACAAAATTAAAAGGGCACAAAATTCAATTATAGGCATTCTCATTTATATTAATAATTAGAATAAATTCAAAATAAGTATGACATATGAATATAAATGTACAATTTTAACAACTAAGAGAAATGCATGATTAGAGTTGCGCATAACAAACTTAAATTTCATCCTTTACTATTATGAAACATACATTGGCCATTTAAATCACGGAATATTGCATAAATAATATGCCATAACTTATACTTCTTTTGATTCCCATAATCATAATCTCTTTAACCAAGGATATTCTACTAGCAGAATAATCCTCTGGTAAATTAATTTACATAGTCATAATGAGTAAAGTGCATATGTTGAACTGTGTCAAGGCCTCAGCTAAGACATATAATAATTAAGGCCTTGGCCAAAATACATAACTCATAATTGGGAATGGTCTCAACCAATTCTGCTTCTAGTTGTCTCATGAGACCTACCAATGCATCGAGGGGCTGTAGAAGGCCCCAACTGTCACATACTATGTCCAATGCATTCCTCATTTCTCTAAATCAAAGTGCACATACCACTTGATTTATTAAATCACTTATTACTTATCATACCAAGTGTATGTATTACTTTGTTACTTAATTCAAATTATTCAAAGTGTTCTATACTTCCTTGAATAGTTTAATTTCACAATTCATTTTATCCAAGGTGTCCCATACCACCTTGAAAAATTTAAACTTTACTTCATATTACTTAAGGTGTCCCATACCACTTTGAGTAATTTAATTTTTTTATCCCATCATTATGATATTACACATGCATGCATCATTGAGTGCAACTATAAATAAAATGTAAAATGAAACCATTTAATCATAATATGACAAATAAAATTGAAAATATGGAAGTAACAGTTTATTGAAGGTATACATGGTTTATTTCACATTCTTTACACATGAGACAATTACTGTAGCACATTAAATAATAAATGAGAAGGGGTTTTCTAAATGAGATTTCAAAATTATAACTCTTTAATTTAAAATCATTATTTCATGAATGAAAATACATGTTATTTAATATGCTGATAAAAGTGATAGTGATCATCAAAATAGATTACATCATGACTTAACTAATAACAATCACCACAGTTGATAAATCATTAAGTGTGGATAACATGATTACATGGTTTAACACACCCTTTTATCCATTAATATATTTTGGTAAAATCAAAAACATACATTCATGAAACACAACAAGGTAAATCATAGAATACCTTTGAAGCATGAAATTATAACAAGTATATTATCATTAAAAGTTTTTTACTAAAACAAGTTTATCATACTTTATGGATTATGACATATATATTTATATAAATAACTATTGGTTTGGCTTACGCAGAGACTGATATTCATTAAAGTCTTATATGTTTTAATTTCATCATTAAATTAATTTAATTCTAAAAATCCATACATGAATTTAGAGTTTTGGAACCTATAACTGTGTATACACAAAGTATATATATGAGTTTTCCTAATTAAACTAGGTTTAATAATTTCTCATAAGTATTAAATACTTTAAAACATATTAAATACACCATTATCACTTGATTAAGAACCAAACCATTTTAGGTTTATAACATGTGTGTATATATATATATATATATATATATATATATAAGAACATACATAATTGGGTAAAAGTGTTATACAAAAGTATAGTTATTCTCATTTTTGCGGTTCTTAATTTATCTTCGAACCTCAAGATTAAAAACCCTAAATATGGTCATAAAGAGTTTAAGTAAATCAGTGTGATATAAATTTATAAATCTGTATACATATATATACATACATAACTGATTATATATATATATATAAGGTATGAACATAAGTTTTCATGAGGTATTCATGCTTCAAGTCAACTAATACCCTGTAACTCAAAATATCGAATCTAAAACTTGGGTAAAGGAGGGTTCAAACACAAACCTCAAGATGCATGTATATTTATATAACAATTGTACATAAATTTACAACATAAAATCAAAAATAAAGACCAATAAAACTCCCCCACCTTAGCTTTGAGGAGAAAGAGGGCTCGGAAGAACTTGTTGAAGCTCATTGGAGGTTGAGTGCAATGAACCAAGGAGATCCTTGGGGTGCCTTGGGTGTATTTTATAAATTAAAACTATAAAATATATTTTAATGAATGTTTAATGGGATCTGAGGCCCAAATAGTTTATAAAAAGACCAAGGGTCGATCCTTGTGGAAACAGTGTGAAAGGTAGGGGACAACAGCTGTCAGGTGTGGAGAAAATGGTGCAAGAATAGGGTATAGGGAACTTATTCAGGTCACGCCGCAGGGAAGAAGAAGACGGTGCTACGGGAGGAAACAGGGAGAAAAACGAATGGTCAGGATCATGTTTGACCTTGATCCAACGACTGTGATGTGTCTACAGTTTAAAATGAATTATGTGGATCAGATTAAATCTGAGTTTGATCGGACGGTCATGGATCGAAGTGGCATTTTAAAACTATCAGATGACTAAGATTATATCTAGGATTGATCGAATGGTCCACAAAAAAGGCGGTGGTGTTCCGCAGTTGTTGAGGGTCGAACGCGGGATCGGGGTCGATGACCCGGATCACACACAACACGATCCAACAACCTGTATACCATTTCACCCAAAAAATCTCGTCCCACATCGAATCAGAGAGATGTTTTCATCCCCTTTATAAGCCTGAGTCTTCAGACGATGACTCAAAAAAAACACAACACACACATAGGGATCCTTATACACGGGCTCCCCCCGTAGGCCTTGACCTACCCCAGCCCTGCTGTGGCCTGATGCCCACTGTGGCACACTCATGAACTCATATGCTCTCATGCTCATGTTCACACTTCGTGGAACCTATGCTCGCGCTCGGGATGGCCCAAGCCGAGGCTAAGGGCTAGGCTTACCCACCTAGCATGAGCTGCCTCCCATGGCCTAGCTATAAAGGGATGGCCTTAGTTGGGGTATTTGTTAATAAAACTAATCTGTCAAAGTTATAAAGTTCTAAAGAAAAATAATACATTTATTATAACTGTAGAAAAATTATCTTCTTTTAAATGGATTTTATTTAAACATTAAAAGGTTAATGAATATAAATTATACTTTTTCTTAGCTAAATGTTTACTAAAATTATTTATAAAAACCAAACCTTTAATGTAAAAAGATATAAATTGAATAATGGAAATTATTATACTAGGTTTATAGAAGTCAAAAAATAGTTTAATAAAAAACATAGTTTAATTAAAATAAATAAAACATAGTTTAAAAAACTGTTTAACAAATGAAAATCATTACAATATATTTGAAATATTTTCAAAGTGTTTGGAATTCTTTATTATCTTTCAAAATCACTTAAGTGTAATTCAAAATATTTCACCATTACCTTTTAAAGTTCATGATTATGGGTGGTTTTATAATTTTTCAATCCATTACTTAATTATTTGGAGAACTAAATTACACTCACATGTTTTCAATTAATCATGAACAAGGAAAATGACTATATTTATAGCCATTAGAGTTCCACAGTCACCCAAGGCAACAGTCAAATTAGTGTCTTATAAAACCAATACTTAGGGTGTCCTAAAACTCTAGACAAAGAATAAGATGGTTCACATCATACCATTTGTGCTTAGTGTGGCCGTAGTGGCTTTGTCCATTATTATGTTCATTATGGAGGATTATAAGGACCCATATTTTCTTCTTGTATTTCTTGTTGTTTTGAGTGGTCTACCTATAATTTTAATAGGGTTTTTAATAGGTATATTTGGTTAGAATGGTTTCTTTTGATGTTGATACATTGTAAACACTTCGGTGTACTATTTTAAATAAAAATACTTGTGTTTATCTTATAGTTTTCGTTCAGTTAAAATAAATATTAAAAAAAAAACAAAATCATAAAATTATCATTATACGAGACACATGTTTTTGGGTGTTACAATATCATCCCCTTAAAATAATTGCATCCTCACAATTCCTTTCACATAACCTTGTTAAAAGACACCCTTACAAACTTCACCACATCCTCAATTGTGGAGGGTCCTCTGGTGTAGCAAGGTGAATTCCCAAATTAGTGTTTAACTCCTCTACTTCCCTGGCCTAAACACACCTAGGGAAGAATGGTTTGAACTCATTCATAGTGTATTCAGGCTTCTAGAGTGTGGCTCAGACAGTGGAAAGTTCAGAGATGTCTGAATGGAAAAAGTCTCTAAGGACTCACCGAACTATCTTCTGATTAAGAACATCTAAGTTATAGACGTGGTCGTACAAGCTGAAACTGAGGAGTTGGTACATGTAGGTCGCACAAGGGTTTCCCTCCAATACAGCCTCCTGGAACCTTACTCTAGCTATGAAGTTCCGAGCTAGAGTGAAACATAGGAAAATCCCTTCATGGTATTTTCCCCTTCTCCTGTACTCAGCCAGTTGGATCGTGTCTATGTGGTGATATAGGTAAGAATTCCCCTAGAAGGAGTGGATAATGTCTAGATTTTTTGATATATCGTAAAGTTGCTTGCACGTTCTTCGAAATCTCTCAAAAGGTAGGTACTCTTCCTCACAGGTTTTGACCAAGATAGACTATAGTATCTCGGTATGGAGTGATAAGATGTGAGTCTGTCCTTACATATGATTTTTTTATGTAAGTCCAATTGGTGAAACCCATCCGAAAGTATAAACAAGGAAAAGATAACAGAGATAAAAGACGACAAGTTTTATTCACATATAACTACTGGTACATAAAAAGTAAAGGGCTAATTGTTTCACCAGTTCCTTAATACATGAATCCCCATATCATGTTCGAAACACTCGATCTCCCTAAACCATGTGCAACCCAAGCGGTCTGGTTCATGTTGGTCGGAGAGTGATGGCAAGAGGGGGGGGGGTGAATTGCCTTTTAAAAAATTAATTAACAATTTAAAAACAATTTATAAATGCAGTGGAAATAAAAAGGGGCAAGACACAATTTGATAATAGAGTTCGGCTTAAACCAAAGCCTACGTCTCCACTCCCAAATCAACCGTTGAGAGATTTACTTCAGCTTGCTTTTTAATGGTTGTAGCAAGAAACCCACTAGCCGTTTTAAGGTAGGCTAGATCACCTTCGTACAGCTTGCTTTTTTATGATGGTTGTAGCAAGAAACCCAAAATTAAAGTGAGGAAGAAAGGGGTGGTTTGTTTTAATACAAACACAATGAATAACTAAACAATTGAAATAAATAAATTACAACAGACTTGAGGAAGCCTTTAGTGCCAAGGGTGTGAGAGTAGTTGATGTAGAGGCAGCCCAAGCTTCAAGGATGGAGATGGATCACAAGTAGCCTTAGAGATTTGTCGTTTAGAGCTTCAAGGGATCAAAATATCATTCCAATGTTTCGGTGGTGTTCTCGGCATCCATCCTCGTCTATTTATAGGATAAATATCCCCAAATACTTAAATATGTCCGTTGGAGGGCTTTCGGAGCCATTGGGGGTCAAGTAGACAAGTCTGGTCAAGCTCCAACGGCTAGTTTGACTTTGCTTACTGGCTAACCGGTGCTTGTCCACCGGCTGGCCGGTGCTCCAGACAGAAGGTAGAGCTGTCTGTCTAGGGCTCCACCGGCGGGCCGGTGATGGGCCACCGGCTGGCCGGTGGTCCAGCCACCGGGAGGCCGGTGGTCGAGACAGAGAGCAAGCTCTCTGTCTGGTTCCACCGGCCGGCCGGTGGTCCAGACACCGGTTGGCCGGTGGCACCTGGCAGTGGGCAAAGCCTACTGTCTGGTTCCACCGGCTGGCCGGTGGTCAGGCACCGGCTGACCGGTGGAACCTGGCAGAGAGCATTGCTCCTTCCAGAGACCACCGGCGGGCCGGTGGTAACCCACCGGTGGGCCGGTGGACTCAGAGAGTCCTTTTTCCAGTCTTCTTGGGCCAATCTCTTTGGAAACCTTTTTCCTATCATCAAAAACACTTGAAAACAAGTTAGAACACGATAAAAGTGATTGTGATCATTAAAATCCAAGAGAGAGGGGTACAACAATCTCCCCCTATTTTGATGATCACAATCACAAAAGAGAAAGCTTTTTTTTTTAAAAGGATATGCCAAGTAAAAAGAAAAAAGAAACTTGGACATGAAAAATTTTAGAGATTATTTTAATACAAGAATTTCATAGATGTATCATGTATTGAAAATGATATTAATTTTGAAAGGATTGAAATAAAGAGAATGGTTTATTTTGAAATGTAACCATAGGTCATTTAAAAGAAAAAACTGAAATCAAAAACTTAACCATTTAGAAATAGATTTTGATGAAAGTAATAAATTAAAATTGAACTTTTAAAAAGAGCACTTAATGAAATAAGTAACTATGTAATAGAGAGTTTTTCTCCCCCTTTGGGATTATCAAAATTTGAGGAAAAGTATGAAAGAAAATTAGAAAAACAATAACAAGGAAGTACGCAATTACAAAAAGGATTGAAAGATAAGACAACTTGAATTTCACAAAAGATGAAACGATACATAGGATGTTCAAAATACAAATACAAAGACCATCCAAAAAACAAGAAAGGATCTATTCACTCCTAGAGGGCCGGGAGTGACGGCGACGCCTGAAGGTTGGCGGAGCTGGAGGAGCCTGGACCGCCTCAAAGCGACGATCTAGAGAATCAATCCGAGAGTGGAGCTAATCAAACTGAGAGCTGATGTAAGAAAACTCTAGGTCGAGCCGGGTCTCAATCTGATCCTGGAAGCGAAGGAACTGATCAGCCGTCACGGACAAGCCACCAGAATCAGCGGGAGGGGGCACAGCCTCAGCAGGCTCCGGTGCATCATCACCCGCTCCATCTCCCTCATCAGCAGCAACAGCAGCCTCACCTTCGTCGTCACCACTCCCTTCCTCTTCATCATCACCACTGTCCTCATTATCTGAAAGAGGATAGGCAACAACAATGGCAGGAGGCATGGCATGGGTAGGAGGGTGTGAATGTGTCTGAGGGGAGTAAGCCTTGAGAAGGCCCTCCTTGTCAGTAATCCACTCCTGACGCCAAGGACGCCAACGAATGTTCATCCGTTGCACCATCATAAAATTGATGATGCTATCCTTCTTAGGCTGCTCGAAGGAGGTAGCACGGAGAGGGATATCAAGAAAGGTAAAGATTTTGGTCAACAAGCGCCCGTGAGGAAGAGTTTTGGACCGGCGCGGGTGCTCAGCCACATAAGACATGGCCCGGAACAGGAACCGGACCAGATTGAAATGAATGCCTCTGGTGATATAAGAAAGAATATATATATCAATAAATTTCACCGTATCGTGATCACCGATACGGGGTGCAAGGGTGGTCTGAATGAGGCGCTCAATGATGCGATGGTTTGGGGTGAGCTGAGAGAGCTTGACAATGGGATCGGTGGGATGCCCTGTGAGATGCTCAAGAGTGACAGCAAGATCAAATTCAGGGTCCCGAGGAAACTCCCCCTAAGCAAATGCATGAGGTCCAACATGAGGAACCCCTAGCATCCTGGCAATCTCCAAAGAAGTGATAGTGATGGGTTGCCCAAGAGCAGTGGTGGTAATGGTATCGACTTCATCCGAGACCGACCACGTCAGGTGAGCATAAAATTCTTTGACAAGAAGGGGATAAATGACATCCTTCTCAGGAGGTTCAAAAAACGAATGCCAGTGTTGATATTCAATGATTGAGAAAAGCTCGAGTCGAGCAGTAGAAAGCCAAGAATAATCAATTACCCTACCCGGCAGAATGACTTTGTCATGCCAAATGTCCGGAAGTTGAGGGATTGAAGGAGGAGGAGGTGCCTCTTGAGCGATGCCCTTTCCCTTGCGTGAAGATCGAGGACCCATGATGGCAAAAGGAAGAAAAAAAGAGAGAGATTGAGAGAAGAAAGAGTTGGAGAGAGCAAGGAGGGAGAAAGGAGGCTAGGGCAAGGAGGGAGATGCAGGTCTGGAGGTGCCGCACAAGAGGAGAGAAAGAAATGGGAGGGGAAGGGTTTAATTGAATTTTTAACCCTTTCCCCGGCCGGCCCAAAAAAATAAAACCCAACACCACCGGTGAACCGGTGATATACCACCGGTTGACCGGTGGTATGAAAATCCATAAAAAATTAAAATAAAATAATAAAAAAAAGAGTTTGAATAACTTAAAAAGAAATATAAGCAAGCCAAAAGAGTCAAATATTTAATAGTGCTCATTGACGAATCATTCCTAACTCCCCCATTATAAAATCAAAACGTTCAACCGGGAGCGGTTTGGTAAAAATATCAGCTAATTGGAAATCAGTAGAAATGAAGTCCAAAGTGATATCCC
The DNA here is from genome assembly GCA_963277665.1 of Viscum album. Lineage (NCBI taxonomy): Eukaryota > Viridiplantae > Streptophyta > Magnoliopsida > Santalales > Viscaceae > Viscum > Viscum album. Next base: position 6,687,672 of record OY728130.1, on the reverse strand, counting down.
CTTTTTGAAAATGGTCACGAAGGAAATGATGCCTTAAATCTATATGCTTTGTCCTAGAATGTTGTATTGGATTCTTAGAAATACTAATGGCACTAGTGTTGTCACACCGTATAGGGACATGATCGAAGGAAAGGCCATAATCCAAGAGAGTGTGCTGCATCCAGATAATTTGGGCACTACAATTACCAGCTGCTACATACTCGGCCTCGGCAGTAGAAAGAGCAACACAATTTTGCTTTTTGCTACTCCATGAAACAAGGGACTTGCCTAGCAGATGACAGGTTCCACTATTACTCTTACGATCTAATTGACATCCGCCAAAATCAGCATCCGAATATGAAGAAAGTTCAAAAGATGTATTAGAGGGATAAAACAAACCAATGTTTTTGGATCCTTTTAAATACTTAAAAATTCTTTTGACCGATTTAAAATGAGATTCTTTGGGATTGGCTTGAAAACGAGCACAAAGGAAAACACTGAACATGATGTCAGGACGGGTCGCAGTTAGGTAAAGTAGAATCCCGATCATACTCCTATAAAGCTTGTTATCCACCAGTTTCCCGGCTTCATCTAACGTAAGTTTACAAGAAGTACTCATGGGGGTACTAATTTCCTTTACTTGATCCATACCAAAACGACTTAAAAGTTTGTTTGTGTATTTGCCTTGGTTTAGAAAAATACCATTTGAATTTTGAAAGATTTGAAAACCAAGAAAAAATTTTAATTCCCCCATAAAGCTCATTTCAAATTCTTTTCTCATTAAATCTGAAAAATCAGTACAACGTGATTATTTGGTTGAACCAAAGATAACGTCATCAACGTAAATTTGGAAAATTAAAAGATCTTTTGAAGTGTGTTTTAAAAATAAGGTACAATCAGCTTGACCCATTTTAAAATCATTTTCTAAAAGAAATTTTGTTAACCGCTCATACCAAGCCTGAGGGGCTTGTTTTAAGCCATAGAGAGCCTTGGTAAACTTAAAAACATGATTTGGAAATTTTGGATCTTCAAAACCGGGGGGTTGTTCAACAAAGATTTTTTCTGAAATAAAACCATTTAAAAAAGCACTTTTAATATCCATTTGAAAAAGTTTGAAATTTAAGTGAGCGGCGAATGCCAACAAGATCCTAATGGATTCCAATCTAGCGACGGGCGCAAAGGTTTTACCATAATCAATTCCTTCTTCTTGATTATAGCCCTTAGATACAAGGCGAGCCTTGTTCCGGGTTATATTTCCTTGATCATCAAGTTTGTTCCTAAAAACCCATTTAGTGCCAATAATTGGATGATCGTTGGGTCTTTCAACAAGAGTCCAAACATCATTTCTAGAGAATTGATTTAGTTCCTCTTGCATTGAAAGAAACCAATTCTCATCATTAATGGCATCATTAATGGTTTGAGGCTCTAGTTGAGAAAGAAAGGCTTGATGTTCAACCTCGTTGAGGATTGATCTTCTAGTTCGAGTACCGGCTTGAAGATCACCTATAACATTTTCTAAAGGATGGTCTCTAGAAGGTTTCCAAACCTTAGGCAAGGTGGAAGGCGAAGAAGGTGAAGAGGGTTCTTGATGGTCATCCTCCTTGGGAGGAGAAGAGGAATCATTCAAATGAAGCTTATCAAGCTTATCTTCAACATCTTCAATGACCGGGTGAGGTTTTGGAAGAGTTTCATCAAATTTGACATGAGATGATTCTTCGATGGTTTTTTAACGTTTATTGAAGACACGATAGGCTTTTCTTGAGTTGGAGTACCCAAGAAAAATACCTTCATCGGATTTGGCATCAAATTTCCCTAGGTTATCTTTTGTGTTAAGGATAAAGCATTTACAACCAAACACTTTAAAATAACCAACTTTGGGCAATTTGCCTTTCCAAAGTTCATAGGGGGTTTTCTTAAGAAGGGGTCTTACAAGGACTCTATTGATAGTATAACAAGCAGTGTTTACCGCCTCGGCCCAGAAATATTGAGGGAGGTTGAATTCACTAAGGAGGGTTCGAGCAATTTCATGGAGAGTTCGGTTTCTCCTTTCAACCACTCCATTTTGTTGTGGAGTCCTAGGGGCAGAGAAGGTGTGATTGTATCCTTGAGAGGAACACAATTCATCGAATTCTTTGTTCTCGAATTCACCTCCATGGTCACTATGGAGTGATATAATTTTATATCCTTTTTCGTTTTCTACTTTCCTAGAGAATTTCAAAAAGGTTCTACAAGAATCATTTTTATGAGCTAAAAAGAAAACCCAAGTGAAACGAGAAAAGTCATCTACTAGGACAAATGTATAGGATTTTCCACCTAGACTTGCTACAGGGGTAGGACCAAAAAGATCAAGATGAAGGAGCTCAAGAGATTTTGAAGTGGACACTTCCTTCTTAGATTTGAAAGAAGATTTGTGTTTCTTGCCAAGTTGGCATGGCTCACAAATCAAATCTTTCTTAAACTTAAGTTTAGGAAGGTCACGGATGAGCTTGTTCTTATTAAGCTTTAGAAGTGAATGAGAGATACAATGCCCCAACCTTCTATGCCAAAGCCAAGACTCATTGTCAAGAGCACTTAAACATTTAAAATTTTGGCTAGCTAAAGACTTTAAATCAATAATGTAAACATTTTGAAAACGGGAAGCAGAAAATATCAATTTGTTTTGAAAATCAAACACATTGCATAAATCATTTTGAAAATTCACCGAAAAACCACTATCACAAAGTTGACTAATGCTAATTAAATTATGCTTTAAACCTTTAACAAGGTGCTACCAAGACCAATGGTACCTATTCCGACGATCTTTCTTTTTGAATTATCACCGAAGGTGACGTATCCTCCATCGAATTCTTCAAGGGAGTTGAACTCGGAGGGATAGCCACACATGTGCCTCGAGCATCCGCTGTCGAGGTACCACGAGCCTTTCGAAGTCCTACTTCTTTGGTGTTTATCCTACAAAATCAAGAGAGAATATATTTTGGTACCCATATAAGTTTGGGGCCGGAAAGATTAGCTAAAAGAGACTTTTGAACCCATACTTGTCTAGAGGGATACATCCTAAGATATTCATCCGAGTAGGTGATGATTTTGGGGAGGCCATATCTAGCATTTTTACAATCGCATTCATAAATCATATGTCCGGTTTTTCTACAATAATTACAAAATTTATTTTGAGAGATCCCCCTTAAAAAAGTAGTGGGTGCTCTAGAAGAGGTGGCTTGCTTGTTAAAGCCATGTCCATGTGTGGTTCTAGACGAACGTTGAGAACCTAGCAATTTGGTCAAATTTTGTTCACCTTGGGTGAACTTGGCAAGAGATTCCCTTAAATCTTTAATAGTTGAATTCAAAGAATCAACATTGGGAATATCTTGGACCTTAAGGGCAAGTTCCTCATTCTTTTTCAGAAGTTGATCTTTTTCAGAAATTAGAATTTTGTGTTTCTTTTCTAAGGTCAAAAATTTAGAGGTAAGTTCGTGAAAACCTTCCTCTAATTGATCTCTCGCATTTTGGAGATCTTCATAAGACATTTCATTATTAAAATAAGAAGATGAGGAAGAGGAGTCGAAAGAAGATACCTCATCAAGTGCCATTAGGCATTTTCCACCTTCATCGCTTGAGTCGCTTGAGGACATGGAGTCATCGCTTGCACTCCATGTTGACGCTCTGAAAGCCTTCTTGTTTTTCTTTTCCTTTAACCTTTTCTTGAAAAGAGAGCACTCCGGTTTGATGTGGCCTTTCTTTCCACATTCAAAGCATGTAACTTCTTTTTCTGCTTTTGGCTCTTCCTTTCGTGCCCTTTGAAAATTCTTCTTTTTCTTCATGAACTTGCTCATTTTTCTTGCAAGTTGAGAAATCTCGGATCCGCTATCATCGGAGGAGCTTTCTTGCTTTGCTTTGAATGCTATGTTATTTTTCTCCTTGAAGATGTTACCTTCTTTGTCGGCTTGCCTCTTCATGGTAATCTCATAGGTCATAAGTGATCCAATGAGTTCTTCAACCGGCATTTTCTTGACATCTTTCGCTTCTTGGATTGCCGTCACCTTTGGAGCCCATGAGCTTGGTAGGACCCAAAGAATCTTCTTGACCATCGTCTCTGCAGAAACATCATCTCCAAGAGACTTTCTCCCATTACACACATCAGTGAAGCGAGTAAACATTTCCGTAATAGATTCGTGTGGGTGCATGGTGAAACTTTCAAAGTCTTGACAATACATATCTAATCTAGTGTCTTTAACTTTGTTAGTGCCCTCATGGGTCACTTCCAAAAGCTTCCAAATTTCATGAGAAGTGGTGCAAGTAGAAATACGATTAAATGCATTACGGTCTAACCCACAATGAAGAGCATTCATGGCTTTGCCATCAAGCTCAAAATTAGCAATGTCTTCGGGGGTCCATTTTGACTCATCTTTGCTAGAGAGAGTATATCCTTGCAAAACAATTCTATATATAGGATAGCCAATACTTCTAAGAAATGTAATCATGCGAGTTTTCCAATAATTGTAGTCGGTTCCATCAAAGAATGGAGCCCGAGTCCTGGAATACCCTTCGGGTGCTTGTGAGGAAGAAGCCATCACTATGGATTTTGAGTTTGTAACCGGTTAAGGTATTACACAAACTCTCCCTCTGATACCAATTGTTGGTCGGAGAGTGATGGCAAGAGGGGGGGTGAATTGCCTTTTAAAAAATTAATTAACAATTTAAAAACAATTTATAAATGCAGCGGAAATAAAAAGGGGCAAGACACAATTTGATAACGGAGTTCGGCTTAAACCAACGCCTACATCTCCGCTCCCAACTCAACCGTTGAGAGATTTACTTCAGCTTGCTTTTTAATGGTTGTAGCAAGAAACCCACTAGCCGTTTTAAGGTAGGCTAGATCACCTTCGTACAGCTTGCTTTTTTATGATGGTTGTAGCAAGAAACCCAAAATGAAAGTGAGGAAGAAAGGGGTGGTTTGTTTTAATACAAACCCAATGAATAACTAAACAATTGAAATAAATAAATTACAACGAACTTGAGGAAGCCTTGAGTGCCAAGGGTGTGAGAGTAGTTGATGTAGAGGCAGCCCAAGCTTCAAGGATGGAGATGGATCACAAGTAGCCTTAGAGATTTGTCGTTTAGAGCTTCAAGGGATCAAAATATCATTCCAATGTTTCGGTGGTGTTCCCGGCATCCATCCTCGTCTATTTATAAGAGAAATATCCTCAAATACTTCAATATGGACGTTGGAGAGCTTTCGGAGCCGTTGGGGGTCAAGTAGACAAGTCTTGTCAAGTTCCAACGGCTAGTTTGACTTTGCTTCCCGGCGGACCGGTGCTTGTCCACCGGCCGGCCGGTGCTCCAGACAGAAGGCAGAGCTTTCTGTCTGGTTCAACCGGCTGGCCGGTGGTCCAGCCACCGGTGGGCCGATGGTCGAGACAGAGAGCAAGCTCTCTGTCTGGTTCCACCGGCTGGCCGGTGGTCCAGACACCGGTTGGCCGGTGGCACCTGGCAGTGGGCAAAGCTCTCTGTCTGGTTCCACCGGCTGGCCGGTGGTCAGGCACCGGCTGACCGGTGGAACCTGGCAGAGAGCACTGCTCCTGCCAGAGACCACCGGCTGGCCGGTGGTAACCCACCGGTTGGCCGGTGGACTCAGAGAGTCCTTTTTTCCAGTCTTCTTGGGCCAATCTCTTTGGCAACCTTTTTCCTATCATCAAAAAACACTTGAAAACAAGTTAGAACATGATAAAAGTGATTGTGATCATTAAAATCCAAGAGAGAGGGGTACAATAGTTCAATCTTGTGGATGAACTTATGGTGTCTCCAGAGTCTGGAATGAGGGGTGTACAAATGAGAGACATCAGTGTGTAATTTTTGTCTATAAACAAAATGGGAGGCTTCAAATTCAAGAATATCAAAGTCCATTACTTGACCAAAATGGCCATAGGACTAAACTTGACACATATATGCCTCTTGGAGGTCTCCCACAGCTGTAGATTCTTGAAATCCATGAGGGATGAGATGCCTTCTGCTGCAGTGAAGCATCTAGAAAGTCCCTCTTGGTACTTTCCCCATCGTGCATAGGAATAAAATTGGGTTTGCATCATAAAGATGCAGTCCAAACCCGCTCCTCAGTGGGGTCATAGTACTCGGGGGGAATTCGTTACATCATAGAGATGTTTCCATGACATACAAATATGGGCATAGTTTATAAAACTTACATGGCTCGCAATGGAAATTATGGTTTCTAGGGCCTCATTGGGTAGATACAGAAGACTAATGCCTTCGTTTTCCATCTGAAAATTAGAAAGATCCTCATAATTAGAAATATTTATGTAATTTTTTCTTTTTTTAAGTTCTATTTTTCTAGATTTATCTAAACCGAATCCTATAATACCAACTATGATGCCCCAACTCCCATACACCTGGACCTGCTACCATACAGAGGATCGAATTCGGTTTGGGCTTTGAGAAACTAGATTCTAATGTAATGCTAATTCTGCTAAAAGCTGATACCTAAAAAATTTATTTCAAAAATGTAGGGTGATCATATGAATGCCCAGTAAGGGGTTTTTAAAAAAAATAACATATTATACCAAATATAACTTTTTAAATAATTCTTTAAATTTTCCATAAAAAATTTTTCTTAAGAGAAGCTGTAACAGATGTAACATTTCATAATAATAAATGTTCCCAATTAAAGCATTCCAACAGAATTACAAAGGAAAAAATTCAATTACAGGAATTATAATTTAGAGTAATAATTATAATACATTAAAAATAATCATGACATATGAATACACAATTATAATTTTAACAACTAAGAGTAATGCATGATCATAGTTGTGCATAACAAACTTCAATTTCATCTTTTACTATTATGAAACATACACTAGCCATTTAAATCTCTGAATAATTCATAAATAATATTCCATAACTTATACTTATTTTGATTCCCATAATCATAAGATCTTTAACCAAGGATATTTTACAAGGCGAATAATCATCTGGTTAATTAATTTACATAGTCATAACGAGGAAAGTGCATATGTCAGACTGTGTCAAGGCCTCAGCCAAGATGTCTAATGATTAAGGCCTTGGCCAAAATCCATAACTCATAATTGGGAAAGGCCTTCACCAATTCTACTTCTAGTTGTCTCATAAGACCTACTGATGCATCGAGGGGCTATAGCGGGCCCCATCTATCACATACTAAGTCCAATGAATTCCTCATATCTCTAAATCAAAGTGCATATACCACTTGATTTATTAAATCACTTATTACTATCCTACCAAGTGTACATATTACTTGGTTTCTTACTTCACATTATTCAAAGTTTCTTATACTTCCTTGAAAAGTTTAATTTCGCAATTCATTTTATTCAAGGTGTCCCATACCACCTTGAATAATTTAAAATTTACTTCATATTACTCAAGGTATCTCATACCACTTTGAGTAATTTAATTTCTTATCTCATCATTATGATATGCCACATGAATGAATCATTGAGTGAAACTATAAAAAAAATTGAACATGAAACCATTTAATCATAATATGATAGATAAAATTGAAAATATAGCAGTAAATGTTTATCGAAGGCATACATGGTTTATTTCACATTCTTTTCACATGAGACAATTACTAAAGCACATAAAATAATAAATGATAAGGTGTTTTCCATATGAGATGTTAAAATGATAACTCTTTAATTTAAAATATTTATTCCATGAATGAAAATACATGTTATTTAATTTCCTGATAAAATTTTCAGTGATCAAGAAATTAGATTACATCACAACTTAACTAACAAAAATCACTGTAGTTGATATATCATTAAGTGTGTATAACGTTTTTACATGGTTTAACACACCCTTTTATCCTTTAATATATTTTGTTCAAATCAAAAACCTATATTCATAAAACACAAAAATGTCAATCATATACACCTTTGAAACATGAAATTATAACAAGGATACTATCATTAAAAGTTCATTAACTAAAAAATGTTTGAAAAACGTTATGGATTATAACATATATATTTACATAAATACCTATTGGTTTGGCTTACGTAGAGACTAATATTCATTAAATACTTACAAGTATTATGTTCATCATTACAATAATATAATTATAATAATCCATACATGAATTTAGGGTTTTGGAAACTATGAATGTATATACACAAAGTATATATATGACTTTTCATAATTATAATAGATTTAATAATTTCTCATAAGTATTAAATACTTTAATACATATTCAATACACAATTATGACTTGATTAAAAACCAAACCATGTTAGTTTTATAACATGTGTAACCGTGTATATATATATACATATACATATAAGAACATACATAATTGGGTAAAATTGTTGTACCAAAGTATAATTCTTTGCATTTTGAGGTTCTTAATTTAACTTTGATCCTAAAGCTTAAATACCTAAAATCTGGTCATAAAGAGTTTAAGTAAATCAGTGGGCTATAAATTTATAAATTTGTATACATATATATACATACATAACCGATTATATATATAAGGTAAGAACATATGATTTCATGAGGTATTCATGCTTCGGGTCTACTAATACCCTGTAACTCAAAATCTCGAAGCTCAAACTTGGGTAAAGGAGGGTTCAAACTCAAACCGCAAGATGTATGAATATATATATAAGAAGCGTACATAAATGTAAAACTAAAACTCAACAAGAAAGAAAAATAAAAATCATCTACCTTAGCTTTGAGTATAAATAGGGCTCAGAAGAACTCATTGAAGCTCGTTGGAAGTTGATTGCAAGGAACCGAGGGGATCCTTGGGGTTCCTCGGGTGTATTTTATAAATTAAACCTATAAAAAAATATTTTAATGCATGTTGAATGGGATATGAGGCCCAAATAATTTATAAAAAGGCCAGGGTTTGGTCATTTTGGAAACCATGTGAAAGGTGGGGGACCAGCAGCTGTCAAGTGTGGAGAAAACAATGCAAGAAAAGGGTATAGGGAACTGGTGCAGTGTACGCCGCGGGGAATAAGAAGACGGTGCTACGGGAAGAAACCAGGATAAAAATAAATGGTCAAGATTAAGTCTGACCTTGATCCAATGGCTGGGATGGGTCCGCGGTTTAAAAAGAATTTGATGGCTCAGATTAAATCTGAGTTTGACAAGATGGTTCTGGATCGACGTGACTTTTTAAAACTCTTAGACGGCCGATATTAGATCTAGGATTGATCGAACGGTCCAAAAAAAACATGGTGGTGTTCCACGGTTGCTGTGGGATGAACGTTGGATCAAGATTTATGGCCCAAATTGCCTCAGATGAGATCCAAGGGCTCAGATCCCATTTTTCCCAAAAAAGCTCATCCCACATCGGATCGGCGAGATGTTTGCATCCCCTTTATAAGCCCGATCTTCCAAACGATGGCTCAGAAAAAAACACAACACACACATAGGGAGCTTATACATGATCTCCCCTCCTGCATGCCTCATTATATCCCTACCTCATCGTGGACTCATGCCCACTGTGGCGCGCTCATGCGATCCTATGCTCCCATGCTCCTGTATGCCCTTCGGGGACCTATGCCTGCGCTCAGGCCGGCCCAAGATGAGGCTGAGGGCTAGGCTCAACCACCTAGCATGAGCTGCCTCCCTTGGCCCAACTATAAAGGGTTAGCCCTAGTGGGCCTATTTTTTAATAAAACCAATATTTCAAAGATATAAAGTTTTAAAGAAAAATAATACATTTATTATAACTATATATAAATTTTCTTTTTTTAATGAATTTTATTTAAACATTAAATGGTTAATGAATACAAATTATACTTTGTCTTAGCTAAAATTATTACTAAAATTATTTATAAACACTAAACCTTTAACATAAAAAGTTATAAATTGAAGAATGAGAATTTTTATACTAGTATTATAGAATTCATAACTTAGTTTAATAAAAACCATAGTTTAATTAAAATAAATCAAAAATAGTTTAAAACACTATTTATGAAATGAAAATCATTACAATATATTTGAAATATTTGCAAAGTGTTTTGAATTCCTTATTACCTTTCCAAATTACTTATGTTTAATACAAATTATTTCACCATGTCCTTTTAATGTTCATGATTAGGGGTGGTTTTATAATTTTTCAATCCATAACTTAATTATTTGGAGAACTAAATTAAACTCACATGTTTTCAATTAATCTCCAACAAGGAAAACGACTATATTTATAGCCGTTAGAGTTCCATGGTCACCCAAGGCAATGGTCAAATTAGTGTCTTATAAAACCAAGCCTTAGGGTGTCCTAAAACTCAAGACAAATAAGACAGTAGTCGAAAAAAAGTTTAACACGTCAGAATTTTCACGTTAGTTCTATATAACCGACGTGATTTATCAATCAGGATCGATTTTTTACATCAGTTATAAAATAACCGACGTAAAATATACTGAGATATCTTTTTTTTGTCATTTATTTTATAACCGATGTGAAAATAGAATCTGGCGCGCTTTATCACGTCAATAATAAAATAACCAATGTGATAAAGGAAATATCAGCTCTTTGTCATGTCAGTTATAAAAAACTGATGTGATAAAGCTAATCTCATCAATTTATCATGTCGGTTATCAAAATAACCGACTTGATAAAGTGACATTTATCACATCAGCTATTTTATAAATGACGTGATAAAATGTTTTCTACGTCGGTTATTAAATAACCAAGGTTATAAACTTTAAAAAAATATTTTACCTCATCGGTTATTAAATAACTGACGTGATAAATATTTTAAATGATTTATCGCTCCCTGTATTCAGTCATTTTGTTTTCTTCGATCGGGCAACCTATGACTCGTCTCTCTTGCGCAGAAAACATAGAAACGATTATTCTATGTCATACCCTCTAGCCTCAGTTTTACAACATCATTATTTATATTTATTATCATCAGATCTATCATGTCGACTCAAAACACTCAAGTAAGCCTCACACGACCCATTTTCAGTTTTTATTTTCCACGATGCCCTAAACAAATTTTTTGAGATGTTATTTCTCTCTGTTCTTGCTATCATGGTAAGTTTCATAATTTTAATTTATACCATGATAAATTATTTTCTGGTAAAATAAACCTATGGAAGTGATATCATGAAAGTTTACTATTTTTGTGTGTTCTATCATCTGTGTGCGCACGTACATGGGGTTTCCAAGGGGTGGGGGTGTGAAAGTGGGTGGGGGTGTCTAGGGGGTTGGGTGGGATGTCCAGTGGGGTGGGGGTGTCCAGGGGGTGTAAAAGGGGGTGGGGGTGGTGTCCAGGGGGTGCGGGGGCAGTTCAAGGGGGTTGGAGGCATCTAAGGGGGTGCAGGGGATGTCAAAGGGAGTGGGGGCGGTGTCTAGGGGGGGTACATGGGCTGTCCAAGGGGGTTGGGGGTGTCCATGGGGGTGGGGGTGTGGGGGGGGGGGGTGTCCAGGGGGTGTCTAGGGAGGTGAGTGGGATGCCCTAGGGGTAGGGGGTGTCCAGGGGTAGGGGCTGTTTAGAGGGGCGGGGGCTATCTAGGGGTTGGGGTGCTGTCCAGAGGGGTAGGGGCTATCCAGAGGGTTCAAGGGGCTGTCCAGAGGGTTGGGGGTGTCCAAGGTGTCCATGGAGGTGTGGGGGGGGGGGGGAAGTCCAGCGGTGTGTGTGTGGGGGGGGATCCAAGGGGTTGGGTGTGTCGAAGGGGGTGGGGGCTATCCAAGGGGGTGGGGGGCCTATCCAGAGGGTTTGAGGGGCTGTCTGGGGGGGGGGGGTGGTGTCCAGGGGGTTGTCCAAGGGGATAGGGGTGTCCAGGGGGGTGGGGGTGTCCAGGGAGGTGAGTGGGCTATCCAAGTGGGTAGGGGTGTCTAGGGGGTGGGGGTGGGGGGGTCTAGAGGGGTGGGGGCTGTCTAGGGGGTGGGGGGCTGTCTAGAGGGGTGGGGGTTGTCCAGAGGGTTCGGGTGGCTGTTTAGAGGGTTGGGGGTGTCCATGGAGGTGGGGGAGGGGGCAGTCTAGGTGTGTGTGTGTGTGGGGGCGGGGGGGGGGGGGGGGGTCCAAGGGGGTGGGGGTGTCCGGGGGTGGGGGTGTCCAAGGGTGTGTGGGGATTGTCCAGAGGGTTCGGGGGGATGTCCGGGGGGGTTGTCTAGAGGGTTGGGGGTGTCTAGGGGTGTGTTCAAGGGGGTTGGGGTGGGGGTGGTGTCTAGGAGGGGTGGGGGTGTGCATGGGGGTGGTGGGGGGGTGTTGAGAGGGGTGGGGGGATGTCCAGGGGTGGGGTGTCCAGAGGGTTTGGGGGTATATCCAAGTGGGTGGTGGTGTTGATGGGGTGTCCAAGGGGGTCGGGGGGGTGTCCAGGGGGTGTGGGTTGTCCAAGGGGGTGGTGGTGTCCAGGGGGTGTCCAAGGGGGTGGGGGTGGGGGTGTTGTCCAAGGGGGTAGGGGTGTTGAGGGGGTATGGGGTAGTGTCTAGGGGGGTGGGGTGGTGACTAGGGGGTGGGGGTGTCCAGAGGGATGGGGGGGGGGGGCGGCTTGTCCAGAGGTTTCAAATCGTTAGGATCTGTGTAATTGTCAGTAGTGAATGCATACATATTTTAATATTTATACTTCATATTTCTTTTTTATGAATGATTGAATTTGGTATCTAGTTGCACCAGGACGTATTCTTTGTGATACATAAGATGAAAGATCCAAGATGAATTTAAAACAGTTATATCTGACTATATTTTATTTTTAAAATCATTTTCAAGCATATGTTTTTTAAATACGCATATATTTGTTTTATATTTCAAAATTGTTTTACATTCAAATTATGATATTTTTCATATAAACATATATTTGTATTATCATAAAAAGCTATATAATTTTGATATTTGTTGTAGGTAATAATGAGTCAAAGTTGTATTATGGGACATCGAATGAGAAATTAATATGAGGAAGGTGTTGATGCCTTTTTGGAATTTTCTAAACGAAATGTTCCAAGAAGTGAAATTTTTTTCTATCCATGCATGAAATGTTTGAATATGAAGAAGTTGAAAAGTAGAGAGATAAAATATCATCTGATTTTTCATGGTTTTAATCTGAGTTATAGCCCTTGGATTTGGAATGGTGAAAATAGAAGTAATGTCAGATCTACTGATGAATATAACTTGTAAGATGGTAACTCTGATGGAATTTAAGAAATGATTTGTGATATTGCCGCAGAACTAATTGAGATAGAATCAATAATTTCACGTCTATATGGTGATGCTGAAAAACCATTGTATCCTGGTTGTACAGATTTTACGGTTTTGTCGGTGGTGTTAAGATTGATTAACCTGAAGGCGAAACATGGATGGAGTGACATAAGTTTTACAGAGCTGCTACAATTGATGAAATACATTCTTTCAAAAGATAACGATCTTCCAAATTCACATTATAAGGCCAAAAAATATTATACCCGATGGGATTGGGATACAAGAAAATACATGTCTGTCCGAATGACTGTATGATATATAGGAAAGAATATGAATTTTTGTCAGACTATCCAAAATGTGGGACATCATTGTATAAGGTGAAAGAAAAATCACAGGCTGATGTAGAGATTACAAACATCCCTTCCAAGGTATTTTGGTATCTTCCTATAATTCATCGTTTCAAATGTTTATTTTCTAATTCACATGATGCAAAAAGGTTAAGATGGCATGATGATGAGAGGATATGTGATTGAAAAATACAGAATCCAGCTGATTTTCCACAATAGAAGAAAATTGATGAACAATATCCTACATTGGGAAATGAAATTAAAAATCTCAGACTAGGGTTATGCACAGATGGAATGAATCCATACTAAACCCTCAATAGCACACACAGTTCGTGGCCTATTTTATTGGTAATTTAAAACCTCTCTCCTAAAGTTTGTATGAAGTGCAAATATTTCATGTTGAGTATAATGATCTCTCGTCAGAAGCAACCGAACAATGATATTGATGTTTTCTTGTCACCATTGACTGATGATTTGAAAATTTTATGGGAGGATGGTATTAGTGTGTATGATTCTTATAAAATGGAATATTTTCAACTTCATTCAGTGCTTATGTTCACTATAAATGACTTCCCAGCATATATAAATTAGTCTAGATACAGTGTTAAAGGGAATAATGAATGTCCAATTTGTGAACAACAGACTTCATATTTTCAATTGCATAATGGGAGGAAAACAATGTACATGGGTCATCCAAAGTTTTTTTCTACGGATCACTATTATAGAAGACTAAAAAAAGGAATTCAATGGCTCACAAGAATCTGATATTGCTCCAAGACCTTTATCCCCAGATCTGTATTTTGAGAGGGTGGAAAACCTTGATGAGACATTGGGAAAGACAAAAAAATCTGGAAATGATAGATATATTTGGAAGAAAAGTTCAATATTTTTTGAGCTACCATATTAGAGATATCATGAAGATAAACATAATATTGATTTCATTCATGTGGAGAAGAATATCTATGATAGTTTGATTGGAACATTGTTAGATATTAAAGGAAATACAAAAGATGGGTTGAATGAAAGATTAGACTTACTATCAATAGTAATATGTTTGGTGTTAGCTCCCACACCAAATGGAAGATGAACATTTCTTCCCCCGACTTTTCATTCATTATCCAAGAGGGATAAATTTAGCTTTTTTCAGTGTCTTCATGATATCAAAGTTCCCCAAGGTTATTCTTCAAATGTAAAATGTTTTGTCTCATTGAAGGACTTGAAGTTGAATGGTATGAAATCTCATGATTTTCACGTCATGATGCAACAACTTATACCAGTTGAATTGCATGAAATATTTCCCATATGTGTCAGAAAGACTATAATGAAGTTGTGTTATTTTTTCAATTCAATTTGTAATAAGGTGATTGATGTGAATGCTTTGAACATTTTGGAAAAGGATTGGAAATGTGTTTTCCTCCAACTTATTTTGGATATAATGGTGCATTTAATGATTCATCTAGTTCAAGAAATAAAGATTTGTGGACCTGTATATCTTAGTTAGTTGTATCATTTTGAAAGGTATATGAAAATATTGAAGGAGTATGTTAAGAATCTATATCGACCTGAAGCCTCTATTGTTGAAAATTATATTTCTGAGGAGGTTGAAGAGTTTTTTATGAGCTACTTGGATGCGGCGCAACACATAGGTTTGCCTCCATCCTTCCATGAAAGAGTTAATAATGAGGGAAAGGGGATTCATGGCTTGAAAGTAAAATCGTTGTCAGCTGAAAAGATAAAGACGTTAGAATTATACATCTTGAATAACATAGATGATGCTCAACTATATATCACATTGCATACTAATGAGTTGAAACAATGTCATCCAAATAAGAAAGAAATGTGGATTTTGAATGAGCACAACAAAACATTTTTTCCAGGGTTTAAACAGACATTTCTTGGTAGATTAGATGAATCATAGACATTAAAATGGGTAGTCGGTGGTAAATGTTTAAATTTTATAACATGGTCCAGTTATGACATTAATAGCTATAAATTTCATACAAAATCTCAGGACAACAAAAGTGCAGTTCAGAATAGTGGTGTATTGGTGTTTGGAGAAGCAATGCATTTTTCAAGTGCTAAAGACAAAAACACAATTTCTGCATCAAGTGCATATTATGGAGTGATTGAAGAAATATGGGATGCTGATTACATTAAAATTAAAGTTCTTGTTTTTAACTATAAATGGTTTATCAGTAACAATAGTGTCATACATGATGAATTTGGAATGATAGTTATTAATATGAATAGATTGGAAGACACAGGTAATTCTTTTATAATGGCAACACATGAAAAAATAATTCTATGTAGTAGATCAATCAGATATGCAGTGGACTGTTGTTTTATAAGGGAAAAAACAATATATTGGTGAGGATGAACTTGATGAAGATCCTGATTTATGTGAGAATCCTACTTCTATGGAAATATTAACATATCATAACGATGCGCATGTTGAAGACATGGTTTCTGCCATAAGGAATGATCACGACGAAGGAATTTGAAAAAACAATCCATTTGTACATTCCTAAAACTATAGGTAACATTTTTTTATTTCTTGTTTACATTTATTATTTTCATAAAATGTTAGATATTGCAATGTTTTTCATTATTATAAAATTTATTAAAACAAATAAATATAAGTTTTTGTTTGTTTTAATTTTTTTGATCTTACTTTATCATGTTTACCATTACATAAAGTATATATCTATTATTTTTATTCAATGACAATTACTTTACCATGTTTACCATGTTTACCAGGTTTACCATGTTTACCATGTTTAGCATGTTTACCATGTTTACCATGTTTACCATTGTTTAACATTCTTACCATATTAACCGTGTTTACTATTACGTAACTTAGTACAATTTTTTATTTTCTGTTTACATTAGTATTGTAATATTTGAATTTGTATATTTGTGAACTAATATTTGTTTTTTTGATTTGAAGGATAAAAACAGATCAATTAGTTGATCAACCACATGATTCTAGAGATGATAATATTGGTCATACCTCTGGGGAGGAACATTCGCATGCTCCTCTTGATGTTCCCAAATCTTCCTCATGTGCTCCCATTACGACAAAGAGTTCAAGAGTTGGTAAACATGGGTGCACACGTTTACCAAAATTATCCCTTTCATGTATGCAGGATCAGAGGATACTCGTTGAGTTTGATGGGGATGATATTCTTAGAGGTCCAAATTCAAAAGATTTTAAGAGTTTTGTATCAACTTAGGGTAAGAGAAAATTAAACATTTTGTATGATGACTGGAGAAGTGTGGACAAAGCGATAACCTCTCAGTTGTTGGAGACGATTTTGGTAAGATCTTTTTCTATTGTTTTCCTATTGTTTAAATGTTTCTAGTATATATAATATGTTTAACCTCTTCTTTATCAGATGTCATTTGATATTCCTAACACTAGAGGAGTCAGGAAGAAATACTTGTCAATGGCTTCCCGGAGATGGAGGGATTTCAAATCAACCCTCTCATCTGATTTTATTTTTGGTCATAGGAGTCATAACAATCCATGTCATATATATCCTTTCTTAGATGAATACATGTGGAGACAATTTGTTGAAAGTAGAAGAAAAGATTCATTTTTTGGTAAGGGAAATGTAAACTTTTATAATCATTCATATATAAATGATCTTATTAATGTTTTTTTTAATGATTTCTTATTCTTAATTTACAAAAAAAAAAGTAAATCTCATCATGAGATCCAATATGAAAATGTATACCCTCATAGTTTATCTCGGGGAGGGTATACATTATTGGAAGAACAAATGATGGCGGAAAAATTACAATAACTAAGAGCCAAGTCTTCATGCTCAGGAGAGGTGGCCCCTCTATCCCCTCCATCTAGACATGAAAAATAGAAGAGTGCTAAGATGGGAAAAAAGGGTAATATCTTTTGAAAGATTCGATAATCATAGGTAAGAGGATTGTAAGATATCTATTTTATTTATTTAAGTTAACAATATTATTCAAATAATTTGAATCATTACAGAAATGTTCAATTAATTAATACATGATTCTCTTGAGGAGAGATCTCATAGGGGGTATTTATAGCTGTTAGGAGAAAAGATATTTTATCTACAGCATTGGAAAATCCAAAACATCCTGGTCATGTACGAGGATATCTGGTAGGTGTATCGGTACGAAAAGTGTTCACATGTTCTTAAACCTCTTACGTTGAGGGTGTTTATAAAAAAAATAGAATCCTTGTAGGATGAAGTTTATAATATTAATGTGACGATCGAAGAAAAGATTAGAGCATCAATACAATCTATGTTTGCAGACATGCAAACACAATTTTAAACTGTAGCTCCCACTCCTCCACGTCCCCCAACAGACCCCATTATTTGTCCTTCACCTCCGCCAGTGGATCCCACTCCCCCACCTCAGCCTGCAGACCCCGTTTTTTATCCTACACCTCCACTGCAACTTCCTACTTATTGCGAGTTCTATGTTGATGATCCTCAACATAATATAGTTGCATATGTGCTGGTATATTGTATAAGAGATACAGTTCATCATCAACAATTAGAGGTAGAGAATCATAGGGTCACTGTGTAAGATATTATAGATAGATCATCTCGAGTACCATTACCTACATATGAGGTGACTACAATTGGACATAGTATCGACCATTTTTTAATTTGGCCATCTTGGCTTCTTCGACTCGTTACCATAGAGGTATGTATGTTAAATATTCTATTTTTTTTATTAAAGTTGTTTTATCATTTGAAAAATAATATATTTTTCTATTTATTTTTACAGGAATACTTCAAAGGTAAAGAAATACTGTATAGACAACAAAAACAACAAATGGATATGACATTATATACTGATTCTAGTAGTCTTGACAGATTGTCAAGATATTCAAATTTGTTGGTGGATCATTATGATTTTCCAATGGAAGATCATGTTTGTGGATGTGAAATAACTATGGGTATTGTGAAAACTAATATCATAAAGCATGTTACTGGAGATAAGTTGGGCATCAACGTGGTGAAAATTTTTTCCATGCTGCATTATATTTAATAAAAATGTATACTTATTTCTATTTTGTATTAGGTATCTTTATAACATTTGTGAGAATAATGATTAGACAGATGTATATGGATTCATGGACCCTCATTTGATTTCCCCTGAAGCATGTGCATTGGATGTGGAACGAATAATTATTTATATTGTAGAAATATTTGAAAAGAATATAGTCAAACAATGTTGAATGATGCCTTTTGTGAGAGGTATGAAAGACATCACTCTCAAAGAGTTCATTATATTTTAACATAAAAAACAACTAACCTTAAATTTTATATTATCAATGATCATTGGATGTTTGGTGTTTTTTCCAAAGGGAGATGACACTTTATTAGATATTATCTGTCCATGGAAATGTGCCGGAAAGTTTTAAGAAAATGTTGGAAAAGTAAGTTTCCATTTCTAAATAGTTTTATATATTATAATGAATTTTAAATTTATACCATTCGTATTATTTTATAAAAGGGGATGGGAATACTTTAGAAAACAACACAAAGAAAATGAGTGCGAAGATCAAATATGTAAATATAAAGGTAAATATCCATTTATAATTTGTAATTTTTGATTTATTACATAAAAATAATATATTGAATTTACACTCATTCAAACGGAATTGTCGTGAACAAAAAGGAGTCATCGAATGTGGATATTATATGTTAAGATTTTTGTATGAAATAATAACAACTGGAACAGTTGTGAACTTTGACCTGGTAATATTTCCTTTTAAACTTTTCCATAATATTTCATTTGATTTATTCATTATAAACATTAAATATTTAACTTTTAATTTTTATCTATTTGATGACCCTCAACCCTATAGTTCTCAATATGTCAAACATTCACAAGTGGAATGGCCAAATTATTTGACAGGTTTGATTGAATTTTAGTTGTTTGTAGTGTAAAATGTAATTTTGAATATTGTCATTGTAATTGTGTATTTGGTAGTCGTTTAGGTTGGATTTAGTTTTTTTAAGTTGACATTGTAAGTTTGGAAGGTTATATATGTGAATGTTTAATTTTTCCCTACTTATTGTTTTGGTCTACTTATGATGGTTTTTCTGGTATGGATTCTGGTTTGGGGGGAGGGGTTCCAAGGGTGTGGGGGGGTTTCCAGTGGGGTGGGGGTATCCAGGGGTGTGGGAGGTCTGTTCCGTGGGGGGGGGGGTTTCTTGGGTGTCCATGAGAGTGGGGGGGCAGTGCAGGGGTGGGAGCATTTCCAGGAGGGTGGGAGGGCTGTCTAGGGGAGTGGGGGCTATACAGGGGGTGTCCAGGGGTGTGGGGTTGTCTTGTGGGGTGAGGGGGTTTCTAGGGGTGTGGGAGGGATGTCCAGTGGGGTGGGGGTGTCTAGGGTGTCCATGGGGATGGGGGCGGGGCTGTCTAGGGGGTGGGAGAGGAGGCACCACTATCCCTCGGGGGGCCGAATGCTGCTGGAAGGTACTCATCACTCTCACATGCGAAGCTTAAGATCTCAAAATATTTCACGAATTCTTTCTTACCATTTAAACATCATTCATTCTATCACTTTTATGCTATTATAACCAGTGGAAACACCATCATGTGTGACTAATAAACCTGGATCATGGCGGTGGAAATCTCCCAGATCTTGCGGGATTGAAAATGATGCTCCTAAGTCTGCCCATGAGACGCTTGAAATAGCCTCCACACAGCCTTGGAGCCTGTGAAATTAACATAAGAATATCCCTTATTTCACCATGTCCTCAAAAAAAACATAGAAATAAACTCCAAAAAACAAAAAAACACTTTCAAAAGTAAAAAATTCAAGGAATATGTTGCTCACTTGAATTCAATGGGCATGTATACAAAATCAAATGATGACGGAACACCTTCACCGCCACCCCAGCTATTCTCCTCCATGCAATTTTGGTCTAGGAACATTACCATAATATCCTGTCTATCACCAAAAAAACACACAGAAAACCCTATATTTGTTCAATCATTTAATTTGGAAAAATAAATAGTCACCAACGTGCACTTGTTCGGTATATTTTGGATCATCGCAGTCGTCTTCTCTGTGTCCCTCTCCACTAACTGAACCGGCGCCCTCTTCCCACCGCCGGGCTTTTTGTTAACGTTGTTTCATGTGTCTCATGGGTAGCCATGGGAGCATCATTTCAAGTCCCGCAAGATCTGGGAGATTTCCACCGCCAAGATCCAGGTATTTTAGTCACACATGATGGTGTTTCCCCCGGTTATACTGGCATCAAATTTATAGAATGAATGATGCTAACAGGGGAAGAAAGCATTGGTGAAACATTTTGAGAGCTCAAGCTTCCCATGTGAGAGTGATGAGTACCTTCCAGTGGCATCCATCCCCTCGAGGGATGGTGGTGCCTCCTCTCCCAACACCATCTATCCAGGGGTGCGGGGGGGGGGGGGGTGTCCAGGGGTGTGGTGGGGTCTGTCTAGTGGGGGGGGGGGGGGTCTGGTCGAGGTTTTGTCAGGTTTTGGTCTATTTGTGGTCTAGGAGTGTCTGGTGAGTGGGGGGGGTCCTGGGGTGTGGTGGGTGCTATCCAGTGGGGTGGGAGGGTGGGTATGTCATCCTGTCTTTTTATTACATAACTTTTCATTACATTTTACAAACAGAGGATCATTAAAGTCTATTGTCTTGGAAATCGGGATCATAATACATGAAAAAAACATAAATCATTCTTCTAAACCACTCTCAAGGCTTCATCATAGGTTCATACTATGTACAATTACTGCATCTCATATCCTGGAGACATACATCAAAGAAAAGGGTGAACAGAAGGCTCAGTAAAGAAAACAAGTGAAACAGTTGACATGTGATCTTGAGCAATATTAATAAGAACATGATGAAAGTCATAAAGGCATGAGAAAAGAATGAATAGTAATATCATAATAAAAATAACATGAATCATAGTGGCTTCAACACTTCATTTAGACATTCATGAACATATCACCAAGGTTTATCCCCGAGGTGTCATAAAAATTACCAAGGTTATTCACCAAGGTATCGTGAAACTTGTCATCTCTAGAGATTAATTCTTTACCCAATTAATTGGAGTGATATCAGGGAGCACCCTCAATATGTCTTTATTTCATGTGAACAACATAGATCATAATAAAACATTTCATAAATAACCCATAGAGAATAAAATAATTTCGTTTCATTTCAAAATTGTGATGTTTTAAAACTTCTTAAAAATAAGATAATTATATCATTTGTAACCCATGAAAAGGGAATGAGGGTTATATGTATGTCAATTAAAGAATAAAATATATCCTTTTTAGATATTTATGAACACCCATAGAAACGAAATAGTTCTGGGTATTCACATAAATAAACAACAGAATTTCTTGAGAGAAAGAGATAGAAATTTTGAGACGAAATTTCTGAAGCAAAACGACTATATAACATGGTTTTATAAGACATTGGAAACAGAGGGTACAATGGTCAAACACTCATAAATAATTCATAATACATTATAAATTCATATTAACATGGAGATAAGAACATGTTATAGAAATTTGAATGACATACCACATGAAAATGAAAGATGAAAGAATAGAGAAGATGCAATTCCTTTTACGAAAAATTCGGCAGCCTAATGACATCACTTAAAAACTTAGAAAACAAAATTATGAGATAGGAAAGGGTATCTAAATAATTTGATATGAAATTGAAATTAATTAGAACATATGACAACATATTCTCAATAAAAAGAGATGGACATTAGGAGACACAACATAAAGGAAGTCATGACTTAAAAGAGGACGGTGAAATGATCCCTTACCTTGAAGTGTAACTTAAAAAGATTGAATTTCAAGACCTCGGGAAGCTTTAGGGTGCCTTGGGAGGACTCCTTCAGAGTTAATTATAGAAGAACATCTTTGAGGATGATTTTGGAATGAAATTATTGAGGGAAATGGATTGGTATTTATAGGAAAAGTGAGTGAATAAATTATTAATTTCCAAGGGACACCTCATCGGTGGTATTTGCAAAACTATGGGCTTGATCATGGTATTTTACCATGCTATTGGCCAATTGGTAAATCTCATAGAATATCTCACTATTAATAAGTCTACCTGAAATATTACATAATTATTACATCATTAATGAAGTCATTAAACACCCGAAACTCAAAACTGTATTTTTACTATTCACCGATAATTCAACTGCTTCAGAAAAATCCCAAAAATCCACCCTAACCTAATATAGATGATCTGAATTCAAAAATAAATTCCACTTTATGAAAATAATTTTCTAAATATTTTTAATTTAATTTTTAAATAAAATCATTTTTTATTCAAAAAATACAACATCAAAACTATAACTCAATTTGTGACACCTTGCAAAATTAATCAAGGTCCCATAAAAATATCTTATAACCATAAGACAATAAATTAAAAAATTATGATTAAATTTTATGAAAATAAATTTCCATTTTAAATTATTAAATTAATTATAAAATTGTAAATAAAATATTTATCACGTAAAAAAATACCAAAACTTAAACTATGACCGTTTTTTCACTTTTAAGATGTCTAAAATGTATTTATACATTCATTGGTGAGGTTTCTCTTTTTGGGTCAAATTACTATTCATTATAATTCTCATGTGCATGTTACTATTCCTACATTACTATTCACTAAAAACCATGTTGTTCTTATTAGACTCGAAATTTCTTACTGAACACAACTGTAGAAGACCATTTCTTGAAAATAATTTCACATTATGAATTATTTAATAAATACAAAAATAGTTTAAAGTACCCTTTTTCCTAAATTCATCAATAATACACATCCTTTATTTTTCCGGATATTTGAAATTCATAAACATGGCCATAATAAGAAATAACAATTTATTTATATAAAAGGATTACATGAAGCAACTAAGGTCTCATTACATTACCCCTTATAACACCAGCATAGGAACTATGTGTAAGGTGTGCTATGGTGATAGAATATTGGGGTGGCTCAGACAACATTTCCCGAGTTGTGATTTATATCATCCTGAACTTATCCCTTAGGAGATTCCGTTCAAGATTCATACATTGAAGTTAGTCTTAGGTTTGGTCTAGAGCAAAGCCCAGTGATGCTACCTCCTTCCCAAGATTTGAAAGATGGGCTTCATATGGATAAAGTCTATTGGATGAGGTCATTAAATTTTTTTTCTGTATTAATTAACCAAGATAACCGTATTTATAAAAACACAACATTAAGATTATAGTTCCAATTATCATATTGACCAACAGTCATATAGTAGTCGAAACCCAATGGTCTCATTTTAATTATACCCACTTCATTAATTAAAGGATATTGTTTTGTTGACTATAAAATAAAATAACACACAAAATTAGGAAATTAATATAATTAAAAATTTTGGTTCGTTACATTCTTCCCCGTTTAAGAAATTTTGTCCCCAAAATTTTTTTCTCGTATCCTCTAATGGGAAAAGGTGTGGGTACTTTTATCTCATGAACTCCTCCGGTTCCCACGCAGCTTCCTCACATTTGTGGTTCCTCCACAACACCTTAACAAGGTGGGTAGTCTTGTTGCGTAGAACCTTGTCTCTACGATCCAATATTTCCACCGGTTTCTCCTCATAAGAGAGGTTATGTTCCAGTTGTACCGCCTCTAGATTTAGTACATGTGAAGGTTTAGGTATGTACTTCCTCAAGAGGGACACGTGGAAGACATCATGAACTTGTGCTAGATGTGGAGGAAGTGCTGGCCAATAGCCCAGTGCTCCCACACGACCAAGAATTTCATAGGGGCCAATGTACCTAGAGCTAAGATTCCCTTTATTCCCAAAACTTATGACTCTCTTCCAAGGTGAAATATGCGGAAAGACTTTGTCACCAACATCAAACTCCAAGTCCCTTCAACAGTTGTCGGCATAGCTCTTCTGCTGACTCTGAGCATCCTTAATGTTTTGATGGATGGCATGGACCTTTTCTGTCATCTCTTGCACAAAATCAGGCCCAAGAAGCTTTCTCTAAACATCATCATCCCAAAAAGTAGGAATTATTCAATGCTTCTCATATATAACTTCATAGGGTGCCATTTGAATGCTCGGGTGTAAGCTGTTGTTGTAAGAGAACTCAACTAAAGAGAGATGTTGATCCCATCCACCTTTAAATTCCATTGAGCAATTTCTCAGCATGTCCTCGAGTGTTTTAATTGTTCTTTTAGATTGGCCATCAGTTTGGGGGTGATAGGCCGTACTGAAATTCAATTCAATGCTCAGAGCTTATTGAAGACTTATCTAGAATTTTGATGCAAACCTTGGATCGTGATCAGATACGATAGAAAGTGGAACTCCATGTACCCTTACCACTTCCTTCACATAAATCCTAGAAATTTGATCAAGAGAGAAATATTCCAAAATGGAGATAAAATGTGCAGTCCTGGTTAGATGGTCCACAATAACCCATATCACATTTTTTCCTTTGGATGTTCATGGCAGACCAGTGACGAAGTCCATAGTAATATTGTCCCACTTCCATACTGGTATGGGTATTGGTTACAATACCCCTTTAGGAATTTGCGTCTCTTCCTTCACTTGCTGACATAACAGGCACCTTGAAGTGTAGTCAGCAATCTCCCTTTTCATATTATCCCACCAATAATGATGACGAAGGTCCCTATACATTTTTGTGCTACCAGGATGTATAAATAATGTAGAGTTATGAGATTCATCCATCAAATCCTTCTTTATTTCTGGAATATATGGAACACATAATCTTGTATGAAATGTTAGTAGACCTTATTGATCAGTATTGAACTCAGGAAACTTCCCATCCTTCATAGCCTCCAACTTCCTCTTTAACAAAGGATCCTGTTTCTGAGATTTATTGATCTTCTATAGTAATGATAGTTGAGATATAATTTTGGTTAGGGTTGATGATATACCTTCCTTTATAATTCCCATGTCTATTTTTACTAGGTCGTTGATCAAAAACTCTCTTTGAATCCTCATAATGGATAGAAAAACTAGGTCTTTCCTACTTAAAGCACCAGAAACTTTGTTTGCTCTTCCGGGATGATAATGAATTGGACAATCACAGTCTTTAAGAAGCTCAAACCATCTCCTTTGTCTCAAGTTCAATTCCTTTTGTGTGAAAATATACATAAAACTTTGATGGTCTATGTATATATCATATTTCTACCCATAAAGACAGTGCCTCCAAATTTTTAGAGCAAAAACGACCACCGCTATCTCCAGATCATGCATAGGATAGTTCTGCTCATGAGTCTTCAACTGTCGAGATGCATAACCAGTGACTTTTTCATTTTGTATAAGGACGCACCCAAGCCCTTTAAGAGATTCATAGCTAAAAATAATGAATCATTCTTCACTTGAGGTAATAGTTAACACAGGTTTCGTAACCAATCTCTTCTTCAGCTCTTGGAAACTTTCCTCACACTCCGTCGTCCATATGAACTTGACCCCTTTTCAAGTAAACATGGTTAATGGATTATAAAGTCGTGAAAAGTTTTTCACAAACCTCCTATAATATCCCGCTAATCCAAGGAAACATTGAACCTCAGTTATTGTTGTTGGCTGAGGCCACTCCTCTATAACTTTTGTCTTTGTAGGGTCAACTGTGATTCCTTCATTGGTTACAATGTTCCCCAAGAACGAAATTTGTTGTAACCAGAATTCACATTTACTGAACTTTCCAAAAAGCCTCTCCTTCTATAGAGTTTGAAAAATAACCCTCAGATGATCCTCTTGATCCTCATGACTTTTGAAATATATCAGAATATCATCAATAAGTAATACCACATAGTTATCAAGGTAGTATGGAAATACTGTATTCATCAAATACATTAAAATAGTAGGTGTATTAGTCAGTCCAAAAGGCATAACAACAAACTCATAATGCCCATATCTTGATCGGAAGGCAGTTTTTGGAATATCTTCTTTCTTCATCCTCAATTGATGAGAACCAGACTGAAGATCAATCATAGAGAAGAATTGATCCCCACGAAGTTTTTCAAATAATTCATCAATTCATGGAAGAGGGTATTTGTTCTTTACTATTATCCCATTCAGTTCACTATAATCAATGCATAGCCGCATCGATCCATCCTTCTTCTTCACAAAGAGAACAGGTGCTTCCCAAGGAGATACACTTGGGTGGATAAACCCCTTATCCAAAAGATCTTGGAGTTGTTTCTTTAATTCTTCTAGCTCCACATTTTCCATCCTATAATAATTCTTTGATATCGGGAGAGACCTAGGTATGAGTTCAATAGATAACTCTACCTCTCTTTCTGGGGGAGGTCCAGGCCACTCCTCAAGAAATATGTCAATGTATTCTTGGATGATGGGGAAATTTTCTATCCTCAAACTCTCATTTCCTTATTCTTATTCACCAATAAATTCCATAAAAAAGGATATATAAGGTTATTCTAGATAAAGATCAGGTTGATATATCTCTCCTTGGAAGATAACTGGTGGATTACCATTCCAGACTATTGATATTTCCTTACTTCTGCATTTGATCTTAGAATTATACCTTGAGAGCCAGTCCATCCCTAGTATAATGTCGAATTCTAGCATGCGAATGACTACTAGATTTGAGATAATATTGTTCTCAACAAATTAAATACTAGAGTTTCTAAACACTGATGATGCTTGGATAATCCCACCAGGAGTCTTGATCGATAACTCTACTTTTAGAAAGTCGGGGGTTGTTTCTAAATTCATTGCAAACATGGGGGAAATAAAGGAATGAGTAGAACCAAAGTCAAACAAAGTACTTGCTAGCTTTTAGAGAACAACAAGAGTACCTGCTACCAGATAATTTGGAGCTTCAAATTCAGTTGTCGTGATATCAAAAGCACGACCTTGCTCCCTTGGCCTTTGTTGAGGTTGATGGTGGTTCCCCTCCACTACCGTCAGATTTGGACAGTGGTTGGAAAAGTTCCCAAGTTTTCCACACTTAAAGCACTGGACATCAGATAGGGATTGCACCATATTCCCCTTGTCTTTAGTTTTTGGAAGTTGGGGTTTCACCTCACTATGATAATTCCTCGCAATATGGCCATCTTTTCCAAACTTGTCGCATTTCCCACTCCCGAGCAGCCAGTTCCCCAAATTCTTCTTCCAACATTTATTACACGTGGGACATTTCACTTGATTTCCTCCTCTTCCTTAATCAAAGGTCTTCCCTAAGATGGGATCCATTGATCTCTTTTTGTCTTTGGATTTATGAGACCATTGTGTCTCACCAAACTCCAGTTCGAATTTCATCGCACTTCACAGAATCTCCTTGTAGATTTCATATTCTTGGTTGGATAGATTCTTCTGAAGATGAGGTCCCAGTCCACCAAAGAATCTATCAACCATACCATTTGGATCCATGAAAAAGATAGATGTAAATTGTGAAAGGTTGGTGAAGTTCATCTCATAGCTTCTGACAGATAAATTCTCCTTCTACTTCAGCTCAAGAAAATCCTTCTCCATTCGTGTTCTCATGGATCGAGGGAAATAATTACTGAAGAAAATCCACCTGAACTCTTCCCACTCCATAGCTTAATCCACCACTCTTTTCCTTGTGTTTTTAATCATCTCCCACCACTGATCAGCTTCTCCTTATAATCAATATACAACCAGGGTGACTTTTTCTTGCTCTGAACAGCGGAGCACCAAAAAAATCTTCTCTATAGAGCTGATCCACTGCTCAGCAATCAATGGGTCAGATGATCCACCGAATTTAGGTCGTCGTTGATGCATAAAGGACTTAATAGAATGTTGTTACCTTCATGGTGAGATCGGTCACTCGCCTTGATTCATGTCATTTCCCGTAACTTGAGTCAGTTGGTTCATAATTCGCATGAATGCTTCCATTCCAGCTTCCATCAGAGGGCCATCAGTGCATGATCAATTGCGGTCACCATTTGCACGGTTCCTCCTATTTCCCACCATTTCTAAAAGAATAAAACCTTAATGAGAAACTTATTTCATTTATGAATCTTGTAACTATAAAAAATTTATGTCTTAAAACCTGTTTAAACAATTACATTTCTCTATAAATCCTTCATAATGAATCATAAAAATCTTATGATTAACCAAATATATCCCATGGGAGTGTCATAACCAAGAGTGTAGAAAGGCTCGTTGTCATCTACCAGGATACCCCAAGTCATGCAAGAAACTCCTTGTCGGTGTTTTCACTCCAAGGTACCTCTATGTCAGAGCTACATCTACCTACTCGTATCCAGACAGGGATGTATTTTCTAGATAAACCAGTTACTTAATACTCACAAAAATACAAGGAAGTTTTCCTAAATTTAATATTTTCTATTGTATTCTTCCTAAAGTTTTCATATCAAAATTTCCATAAATAAATAAACAATACTTTTATACCATCTATGGAATCTTTCCTTTTTATTACACAACTTTTCATTACATTTTACAAATAGAGGATCTTTAAAGTCTAGTGTCTTGGAAATCAGGATCATAATAAATGAAAAAGAAATTCTTCTAAACCACTCTTAAGGATTCATTATAGGTTTATCCTATATACAATTACTTTATATCATATCCTGGAGACATACATCAAATAAAAGGGTGAGAAAAATTCTCAGTAAGGAAAACAAGTGAAACAGTTGACATGTGATCTTGAGAAATATTAATAAGAACATGATAAAAGTAATAAAGGAGTGAGTAAAGAAAGAATAGGAATATCATAATAAAAATAACATGAAGAATAACTCAAATATGTGGCTTCAACACTTCAGTCATACATTCATGAACATATCACCAAGGTTTATCCCCGAGGTGTCATAAAAATTACCAAGGTTATTCACCAAGGTTCCATGAAACTTTTCATCTCTAGAGATTAATTATTTAACCAATAGATTAGAGAGCTATTAAGGAAAACCATTAATATGTGTTTATTTCATGTGAGACACATATATCATAATCAAACATTTCATAAATAACCCATAGAGAATAAAAGAAATGGGTTTCATTTCAAAATTGTGATGTTTTAAAAGTTCTTAAAAATAAGATCATTACATCATTTATAACCCATGGAAAGGGAATGAGGATTATATATATGTCCATTATAGAATAAAATATATCCATTTTTTATATTTATGAACACCCATAGTAACGAAATAGGTCTGGGTATTCACATAAATAAACAAGATAATTTCTTGAGGGAAAGAGAGAAATTTTGAGACGAAATTTCTACTGCATAAAGGCTATATAACATTGTTTTAGAAGACATTGGAAAGGGAGGGGACAAGGGTCACCCAATCATAAATAATTTATAATAAATTATAAATTCATAATAACATGCAGATAAGAACATGGTATTGGAATTTTAATGACATACCACATGAAAATGAAAGATGAAAGAAAAGAGAAGATGAAATTCTTTTTATGAAAAATTCGACAGCCTAACGACGTCACTGAAAAATTTAGAAAACAAATTGATGAAAGAAGAAAAGGTATCTCAAAAATTAGATATGGAATGGACTGTAATGATAACATATAACAACATACCCTTAACATAAAGAGATGGAAATTAGAAGACACAACATAAAGGAAGTCATGACTTAAAAGAGGAGGGTGAATGGAGCCCTTACCTTGAAGTGTAACTTCAAAAGATTAAAGTTAAAGACCTTGGGAGGCTTGAGGGAACCTTGGGAGGACTAAATGGGAGGTAAGGATACTAGAAATTCATTGAGAAATATTTTGGAAAAAAATGAATGAGGGAAATGGCTTAGTATTTATAGGAAAAGTGAGTGAATAAATTATTAATTTCCAAGGGACACCTCATTGGTGGTATTTGAAAAACCATGGGCTTGATCATGGTATTTTTCCATGGTACTGGCCACTTGGGACACCTCATTGCATATCTCACTATTCATAAGTCGACCATAAATCTTACATCATTATTACATCACTAATGATGTCATTAAATACCTGAAACTCAAAAACTGTATTTTTACTATTCAACGATAATTCAACTGCTTCAGAAAAATCCCAAAAATTTACCCTAACCTAATATCTATGATCTGAATTAAAAAATGAATTCCATTTTATTAAAAAAAATAAAAAAAATTAATTTAATTTTTAAATAAGATCATTATTTATTCCAAAAATACAACTTTAAAACTATAACTCATATTGTAACACCTTAAAAAAGTAATCAAGGTCCCATAAAAATATTGTATACACATAAGACAATAAAGTAACAATTTATGATTAAATTTTATGAAAATACATTTCCATTTTAAATTATTAAATTAATTATAAAATTGTAAGTAAAATATTTATGGTGTAAAAAATACCAAAACATAAACTATGATCATTTTTTCACTATTAAGATGTCTAAAATGTATTTATACTTTCATGGGTGATGTTTTTATTTTTTGGTCAAATTACTACTCATTACTATTCATATGAGAATTTTACTATTCCTAATTTACTGTTCATTAAAAAACAATTTGTTCTTATTAGACTCTAAATTTCATACTAAACACAATTGTAGAAGACAATTTCTTGAAAATAAATTCACATTATTAATTATTTAATGAATAAAAAATAGTTTAAAATACCATTTTTTCCTAAATTCCTCAATACCACACATCCTATATTTATTTGGATATTTTAAATTCACAAACTCTGCCATAATAAGAAATAGAAATTTATTTATATAAATGGATTACACGAAGAAGCTAAGGTCTCATTACATATCCCTTTATAACACCAACATAGGAACTAAGTGTAAGGTGTGCTATGGTGATAGATTCTTCAGGTGGCTCGAACAACATTTCCCAAGGGGTGATTTCTATCAGCTTGAACTTCTCACTTAGGTGATTCTATTAAAGCTTCATACGTGGAAGTTCGGCTTGGGCTTGGTCCATAGCAAAGCCCAGTGATTCTACCTCCTTCCCAAGCTCTGATAGATGGGATTCATATGGCTCGAGCCTACTGAATGAGGCCATTCAATCTTATTTTTGTATTAATTAACCAAGATAACCATATTTATAAAAACACAATGTTAAGATTATAGTTTCCAACGGTCATATAATAGTCGAAACCCAACAGTCTCATTTTAATTATACCCACTTCATTAATTAAAGGATATATTTTTATTGTGTATAAAATAAAATGACACACAAAATTAGGAAACAAATATAATTAAAAATTTCAGGTCGTTACAGTGGGAGGGTGTCCAGGAGGGAGGTAGGGATGTCCAAGTGAGTGGGGGGATGTCCAGGGGGTGTCTAGGGGTGTGTGTGTGGGGGGGTAGTCCAGTGGGGTGGGGTGGGGGTGTCCAGGAGGGTAGGGGGAAGGGGTTGTCTATGGGTGTGGGGACTGCTCGGGGGGGGGGGGGGGGGTCCAGGGGTGTGTGTGGGGGGTTCTGGTCTAGTTTTGGTCTGTTTTTGGACTGGGGGTGACCAGTGAGGTGGGGGGTGTCCAGGGGTGTGGTGGGGGATATCCAATGGGGTGGGAGGGTGGGAGGGTGTCCAAGAGGGTGGGAGGGATGTCCAGGTGAGTGGGGGGATGTCCAGGGGCAGTTCAGTGGGGTTGGGTGGGGGTGGGTTCTAGGGGTGTTGGGAGTGTTGTCCAGGGGTGGGGGGGTTGTCCAGGGGTGTGGGGGGTTGTCCAGGGGGTGGGGGCAGTATAGGGTGTGGGGGGGGGGGGTTTATGGGTGTGGTGAGGGGATATCCAGTGGGGTGGGGGTGGGGGTCTAGGGGTGTGGGAAAGTTGTCCAGGGGTGTGGGAGTTCTGTACAGGGGGTGGGGGTGTCCAAGGGTGTGGGGGGATGTCTAGGGGGTGGGGGTAGTCCAGGGGTGTGGGGTGGGGGGGGGGGGTGGGGGTTCTGGTAAGGTTTTGGTCGGGTTTTGGTCTATTTTTGGTCTGGGGTTGTCTAGTGGGGTGGGGGTGTCTAGGGGTGTGGTGGGGGCTGTAAAGTGGGGTGGGGGTTCTGATCAGTTTTTGGTCTGTTTTTGGTATGTTTTTGGTATGATTCAGGTCTTTTGGTAGAGCATAGCAGTGGACGATCGGTGGTGGGGGTTGTCCAGTGGGGTGGGGGGGGGGGGGTTCTAGTCTATTTTTGGTCCGTTTCTGGTAAGTTTTTGGTCTGTTTCGGGTCTTTTGGCAAGGAATAGTAGTGGTAGATCAGTTTTATTTAAAAAAAATTTACGTAGGTTATTTTATAACCCACGTAAAAAGGCATCGGTATTAGTCTTAACGTCGGTTATTTGGAAATCGACGTAATAAATGCATAGAAAATGGTTTTTAGGTCGGTTATTTCCCAACCGACGTAATAAATGGAAATTAATAGTTTTTTCAGTCATTTATTTTATAACCAACATATTAGATATTTTTTTCAGATTGGTTATTACTTAACTGACATTGGAAACCGCTTGGCGGATAGGTTTATCACATCGCTTATGAAAATAATGTATGTGATAAATGCTTTATAGGAGTGATTTATGGCGTCGGTTATATAATAACCGATGTGAAAGAGTATATACCACATTGGTTATTAAATAACCGATGTAATAAAACATGACTCTGAAGCATTTTCAACATCAATTTTTTATCAACAGACATGAAAAATGCTTCAAATTTGCGTTTTTTACATTGGTTGTAAAATAACAAATGTAAAAAAATGTTTATAAAGTCTCCTATAAAAACTTCGGCCAAAATCTGATGTAAAAAATAAAAAATAACCACCGTACAAAACGTTTTCGACACTAGTGAGAAGATATTTCACGTCATACCATTGGTTCTTATTGTGGCTGTAGTGGGTTTAACCATTCTTATGTTCGTTATGGTGGATTCTAAGGACCCATATTATCTTCTTGGGGTTCTCGTTGTTTTGAGTGGTCTCCCTAGAATTTTAATAGGGTTTTTAATATGTTTATTTGGGTAGAATTTTTTCTTGTGATCTTGATACCTTGTAAACACTTCGGTGTCCTGTTTTAAATAAAAATCCTTGCGTTTATCTTATAGTTTTTGTTCGGTTAAGATAAATATTTAAACAAAAATAAAAGCATAAAATTATCATTATACGAGACACAATTTTTGGCATGTTACATTACCAACATATATATTATTTGTTGGTATTATAATATTTTAAATATAATCATTTTATCTATCTCAGTAACATTTAGCGACAAAGTTTTTACTAACAGTTTTTTGACAAGACAATTTTTATTGGTAAAACGTCTTACCAAAAGAAAATTTACTTTTACCAATAGATATACCCCTATTGTAAAAATCTAATTAGTTTGTATTGTAAATTTTCAGTCTATTTATTTTTGTTTAATCATTACCACTGATTAAAAAATCAGAAAAAAAAACTATTTTTATTGTGTAACTAATTGACCTAAACTATTTCATGACCATTGAATAGTCTAGGGAAGTTAGGCTTAAAAATGGTATCAGGATAAAACATAGTGAATTAAAACCCTAAATTACTAGGAAATGGGAAATATAGTACTTTTGTTCTAATAAGGGGACACCCTGACCATCAGATCTTCCTCATCTCGACTTTGACACCAAACTTAAAAAATCATTTCAATATATTTATCCAAATTAACTTCAACTATAAAACTATAAAACCATTTAATTATTTTCACATTGATAATAAAAACCAAATTATATTTCACTTATCTATCCTTTTCCCTCACTTTATTTAAAAAACACAAACTAATTTTTTCTTCTCCATCTTTTTCCAAATTAGACAAAAGAATTATTTTTTAAACTATTAAAATTTTCAAAAGGCATCTCTTTCTATTATCTATGTATCAACCATAATTTCAATTTTACTACAATTTTAAATTAGTTAGAGTACATTGATCCTATAAATTCATATCCTGTTTATCCATATATGGAATTAATGATTCCTTGTAGGAGATAAAAACTGGCATAATTGGTTTTCACTACTAGAAATTGGTGCTATAACAACGGACTTATACAAATGGTTTGGACCAAACCATCAGTATAGGTACCTTAGATAGACCCTATACCAACAGTTTTGAAAAAACCATTTTTATAGGTTCCATGGAGAGACCCTATACCAACTGTTTTTTCCAAAACCATTGCTATAGATCCCTTGTAGATACCTGATACCCTTAGGGTTTTCCAAAACCATTGCTATACGTCCCTTATAGACACTTATACCAATATAATTTTTCTAAAAACATTGTTATAGGTCCAATGTAGAGATCATATACCAATGTTTTTGTCAAGAACGTTGGTATAGGTCCACCCTATACCAATAGTTTGTCCAAAACCATTGGTATAGGTTAAAAAATCAGAGTACTTATAGAAATAGTTTTGCGAAATGTTGGTATAGGTACCAATATTTTTTATGATTATTTTATCACATAAAATTAATCAAAAAAATACTTAAAATTAATATATATATATATATATATATATCAAATTATGTTCAAAAAAGTCATCTTAGATTAGTGGTTTTCTAATTGGAATATAATTGAGAGGTTCTATGATCAAAACCAAGATGGGTTCTATTTTTAAATTACATATACCAATGGTTTTGAAAAACCATTGGTATATAGTTTTCATATGACCCATAACAATGGTTTTACAAAACCATTGGTATAAGCCTATACCAATAGCTTTCCTAAAAACTATCAGTATATGTCTATACCAAAACCAAACAACCAATGCCCCTCCAAAGCATTTTTATAGGCTATACCAACAGTTAGGATACATATATCAATTTTTCCAAACCATGGGAATAGGGGTTTTTTCTAGAAATTTTTGATCACCCATGAGGCTCCATTAATTCCTTATAGGGATAAAAAATACAAATTAAATACTTGAACTATAATAAATAATTTTAAATGGAAGTAAAGTGGAAATTGAGGTCGATCCACAAAGAATGGTAATAAGTGACTTAGAAAATTTTAAGAATTTATAAAATAATTGGTTTGAATTATTTTTAAAAAGAGGGAGAAGAACGAAAATAGTTTGGGTTGTTTGAATAAAGATAGAAACAAAGAGAGATATGAAAAAGAAAATATGGGTTTTATTAGAAATATGAAAGGCGTGTAAGGGTTTAATAGTTTTAGGGTTTATGTGAAATTGAATAAAATAAAATAAAATGATTGTTTATTTTTGGTGTCAGAGTCAGGATGAGGATGATCTAATGGTCAGGGTGTCCTCTCCTTAGTATAAAAACACCATATATCCCTTGGTTCAGTAATTTTGGACTTTAATGCACTATATTTGATTATGATACCATATTTAATTCTAATTTTCCTAGACTATTAAATTATTATGAAATAGTTTAGTTCAATTATTTTTTCAATTAAAATACTTCTTTTTTATATTTATCAATCAATGTCCATGATTAAACAAAAAGAAAGAGATTGGAAATTTAATTCAAAATTGTGAAAACCCAATACATGAACGTAATAATAAAATAAAATACTAATATACCTTCCCCATTTTACTAAATTATCCTAGAATAAGGTGATAATTATCCCTAATTCTATTAATGAGGTATAAATAGGGAAGGAGAAAGAAAAACGAGAGCATGGAATAAAGTGGAGAGAAGAATGGTGGAGGACCCTGCACGACAAAACTTCTCACCCCAATATTTGGTCTCCAGATTGATCCTCATTTGTATCACAACAATAATATATTTATAGATCTCTAGGGGTGATTAGGTTGGATTAAAGTATTAATAATTATAGTCATAATGTAGCACTGGGTCAATCCCAAGATTAAATAGTCACCCAAGTCATTATTTTTTTTTCCTCCTGTGGTAATCAGTGTGAGAATATTCATTTACTAGGTCTTTATAGACAAAGCCACAATGTGACTTATGTTATCGCACTGTGAAATGTTTGACCTCCCTTAAATTTTTTTCTTCACTTCGCTACCTATATTTACTTCAGCCGTAGAATTAATTTCACGTCTGGAACCTTATTCACAGAGTGAATCACTTTTTTCCATAACTAGAAGCTCTATTTTAGCACGATTCTTTAGTTTCAACACCTATAAGTGTCTTTCGATCATCTTTTATTATGGGAATCCTTCTTTCATTGAGAATTTTGGTCTATTTTTACTCATTTTTCCCATTTTCAAGATTTCTTATATTATTTAAAATATAAAAAAATCCATAATCTATTCAAGAAATAATTAATACTTTTTATCATAAAAGTAATGTATTTTAATACTAAAAATCATGTATGGATTGGATAAATCATTTCCTCCACATCATCCCCAACCCTCCGCACTTGGATAATTATTAATATGTCCTTTGAGAAAATCATTCTTCTCTAGTATGGTCAGTGGTTTCGACCATCCTCACCCCATTTGTTTCTACCGCAATGTGACATGACCCATTTATTCAAGGTGCTTTTGGTTAGTATGGTCTATGATTTCCTCAGGGTCACTATCCATAGACCAAAAATAGGGGAATAACCAATGAAGAATATTAAACTCTGCAATATTCGTAATCCAAAATGGCTTATTGAGAAAAGGATCCTGGGGGAAGACCTTGGCATAAATCTTGAAGGGGAAGTAGGTGATGCATAGTCAATCTATTAATCAGATGATGGATAAATGAATCCTAGTGTCTAATATGCCTTTCTGAACATCATCACCTTCAATCTAGAAGATGATATAGATAGAAACATGAACACCTAGGGAAGTAATGTGGAAACAAATAACCTGAGATATGGTTTGTAGCAAAGCACATACTAAGGCCTCAAGTACCCAAAATCTAAGGAGGAACCAGGACATGGAACCTCCAAATGATTAGTTTCCACCCCCTTGATTCCTTTCTTCTAGAGATAAAGGGAAATTCATGGCTATGTGTCACTCACCACTAAGTGATCCCAAATTCCTCTTCATGAAATATAAGTTGGCATAGTATGAGGTCAAGATAATCAATCTTATATAACTTAATGAGGAATTCCTCAGGAAAAATATTTTGATATGGTATTTAATTTAAATAGAAGAAAATATTTTACCTCCAACCAAGCATGAATATGATCATTTTCTTATAAGAACAAAATCTGAACCTCAAGTGGTGTCTGAGTCTAGATAACCGGTTGTCTTGAATTCAGGGATTGAGTAGGACCAATATTTTCCTCCATTATGGAACTAACCTTAGTCATATAAATATCGTTGCTAAACCCCAAAGTGAACTAGAAGTTTATATCCAATGAATTTAGGGCGACCATATCATTATTTTCTCACTACCCATACTCATAAGTGTAAAGTTAATAACTACCTTATGACTTTTCAATTCCTTATGTTTTGAAAATCACAAAAACCTTTTCCTTAAATATTATTTTATTTATCTAAGGAAATTCATAATCTTAACCTTTATCATTTTTTATATTTTATGATTAATGTTATTTATTTAACCTTAACTATATTTTCCTTATGATTTAATTCCATTACGATTAATAAAATCCTTATCCAAAATCTCAAAACCACACACTTCTTTAGAATCTGATTCGTTTTGTTTTTAGAATCTGATTCTCTTTATTTTTAGACTCCAATTCACTCTAGAATTTTAATCTGTTTATTATAGATATCAGACTCCAATTTCATCAAAATATAAACTTCAATTTCATCAAAATATAGGGTCTAATTTCATAAAAATCTAGACCCTGTTTTTGTCAAAATATAGACATTGATTTCATAAAAATATAGAATTTTATATCATCAA
Organism: Viscum album; assembly: GCA_963277665.1. NCBI lineage: Eukaryota > Viridiplantae > Streptophyta > Magnoliopsida > Santalales > Viscaceae > Viscum > Viscum album. Next base: position 6,649,475 of record OY728130.1, on the reverse strand, counting down.
AAAATTGATTCCAATTTCATAAAAATCCATAATTTGATTTCATTGAATTACAGACTCTGGTTTCATCAAATTTTAGAGTCAATTTCTATACATTTTTATACTTCATTTCCATATAATTTTAGACTCAAATTTCTCATTTTTCTTAGAATTTGATTATTCATATTTGTTAAAGTTACATTTATTACTTAACATATTGTTTTAATTTTATCAGATACTATTATACTTAAGTTTCTTAAACTTGATATTTTTTCTTACATATTATTTTTTCTTACACATGATAGTATTTCCCATGTTTTATTTCATGAAACGATACCATACAATTTATTTTTAACTAACAGTTGGCTGAGTGAATCCTATCCAGGTCCCTCCAAAATTTAAGGAGAAATATGACCATTGGAGGAGGAGATGACCATTGGGATTTTTCACCTATAAATACTCATCCTTTTGAATGATTTCAGAGATAGTATTTTTGACTTCAAGCTGTTAACAAAGAGTTGACTTCTTGGATCTCTGTGTTAATGTTTTGAATGATCTTCTTAACCTATCTTGTACGAATGCTATGAAAAAACTTGTTCAAGCTATGAAAATCTTTTTCTGCCTAATTAGTGAGATTCCAATTGTTTCTAATCAATCAAGGGATTCTGGGGATACAGATATAGAGGTACTAATCACCATAGAGATCAAGGGTTTGCAAGGATAGAAAGATAAATTCCGATCTTTATATCATGGGAATACTCTAGTGCGGGTAAGACTAACATTCTTGAAAGTACAAATTAATGGACCTTTATCTAAGGTTGTTGGATACCCTTCTATTTAGGTCAAAATATTTCTTATACTTGTTTACTTATTATTGTTATAAGTTTTCTTTCAGCCGCATTTTGTTAAAGAAAGAAAGTAGAACTTTTTTATACTTTGTTATATTTACACACTCTGATATAAATAAGCTTCTATATGATTTAAGGTAGAATATTTATCTAAGTAAACTTGTCATAATTTTTTTGGTTGATCCATATTATCGGATCCGAATCAAGTTAATTTTTTAGTTAAAAACTAAAGAAGGGTTATGAATCCAACATATTTAGCTTTGTTAAACAAATATTTAATTAAGGATAAAAACAAAAGTTTTTAAAACTATAATTCAACCCCTATTGTAATTGAGATATCTACATCTAAATTTTGATCATAAAATTAGGTGAATCATAAAACATTATACCCATAAATTCTCAACACAATCACCACTAAAATGGAGTCCAGGTAAGGGTAACTTGCCTACGTGCATCTAAAAACAAGTCCATATTCCAAATTGGTGGACACCACTATGCCTCCACCAATTTAGGTAATCCTATTTTACCAGCCTTTGTTGGAATGAGAGATCTAGATCAACATATATCACACTTAATGTCCCTATTTGACACTATTCGGGGACCACAAGTCCAACAATAAATAGAAAAACTGAGGTGTTTGTTTCAAATTATGGTGAGGACATTGTTTTGTAATTCCTCAAAACATGTGTTCTAGTTTAAGAATAACTGCTTCCAGAAGATTTCCATTGGATTTATTATTTAAAACAGAAATGTACAACAGTTGTTTATCCAAAAGGTACCTTCTTTCCAAAGGAAGACGTTCATTATGTTTGAACTTTTCAATACTTAAGAACATGCATTGGTAGAGAGGATGGGAGGTCAGACTCATCACACCCTTTTGGGGGGAATTATTGTATACTATGAGACTCTATTTATAAATTTAAGATATTTTTGAGAATCCTTATTAATTAAACAAGTATAAAATGGGTTACCCTTGGAATTTGAAACCACTTATTAACATGTGTGAAATATTGAATCATTCATTTGTATTCAAGGTCTTTCGTTAATGAAGATATCTGTATGTATTCAAGTTTCTCCATCAATGGTATCCTCTCATATACTATTTATAGATTCTTTTATTCATCATTATGATGATACTAGTTTTTAAGCCACTCATTGGGGAAATCTAGAATTTATTGTCATCCAGGGAGATGAAGGATTGTTTTGATATTGGGATTATACCCATAAAATGGGCTACCTACTTATCCTTGTGAAAGGAATCAGAACCCTCGTAATTTGGTGCTACTTAATGGAACACATAATACCTTGTAAGGTCGTATGATAAGGACTTAACCATACAATTTAATGTCATGTGGTAAGGACATCTATGTGAGATGTGCTTATTTATAGTTTGGTGTGGGACTTATGCCGAAGCAGCCCAATGAACTTGGAATGAATATGGATTTCCAAGTAAGATTAGACCCTGTTGTGAACATTTCCCTGAATGAATAGGTTTGATTTGAATTTTTGGGTTTGAACCCCAAGGAGGATTTCTATGTATCCCATGTGGATGGGAATCAAATCCCACATATTTTGATATGTCTCATAGGAGAGTATAGTCGTTTGAGATAAATGAGTTTGGGATTACATTTGAAAAGGATGACTTGGGTGTTTGGGAGTATAATTTGGGGATTATCTCTAAGGATGATTCCCAGATTAAGGGAATTACAGTTGGATTCCTGAAGAAAATATCTAATGAGATCGATCCCTGATGAAGGCTTCCTATATATCCTAATTATTTTGGGAATCAGAGTTCTTGCAGTTCATTCACTATATTAGGGATTATGTATGAGAACTTCCCATTTGAGGGGATAATTGGGTGAACCCTTTTTGAAGGGAACCCTTTTGAGCTCGGGCCTTCAAGCAGGCATCCTATGTATCATGGTTTGAATAGGAATAAAATTTCTTGTAGTTCAAGAGTTCTTGTAAAAATTTTGTGATCATGACAAATATCTAATACCATGATGAGGCGACCAGGGAAGAGGGTGAGGTGATGATCCTTCAATCTATCCTCTTTACATATGACAAGGGTCCAATGTAAGGAAGGGGTGAAGGTGAAGGAAGTAGAGGGGAGAGAGACTACAACCTCCTACTTAAAAGGTTAGGGGCTTACATAAGGATTGATACCCTAAATTTGATCCTGATAGAGGAGGTAGAATTTTATTTTGCTTTCATGGAAAAGCAAGTGCGAACTGTACCTTCCTTACAAGAGACCAAAAGTTCTGAGTTTTAGAGATGAGAAGGGGATATCAGGACCCAAACCCTAATCCTCCAAACTCAAAACATCCAAAAACTGTTCCTAGGAGAATGGTCCATGTGACTGCAGATATACAAACCCACATACTCTCCATGAATCAAAACCCCATTGTAAAACAAATGTGGGAATCATCTAATTGCAGATATAAAAACCCAAATAAGAGAAACATTGATGTGCCATTCCCAAATGTTTGATAAGATAGGGGGTTTTGGTGGAGGTCTCAATAGAATCACTTCTAGAAAAGGGATCCAATGAAGAAGAATCCTTGCCATTAATGGATTTGAGGAGGGATTAATGGCTTGTAGACTAAAAAGAGTAGGTGAATCAAAGAGGGGCTCCCAAGTAGATACTGGTGCGCAATTATGGGTGCGTAAGAAGGCTTGGGCGACCTGATATTCACTTATGTGAGGAACAACCTGAATGTTAATACTTGGGTGAGACCTGACTCAAGCCTTCAAGAGTATTCCTAGGTATTCCTAGAAGTGGGGCGCTCAAGTTCGTATGAGTGGAATAAGTGGCACGCAAGTATTTTTGATTTATGGAGGTTGGGAGCATTATGTGAACAAGTGTTATGGATCATAAATACTAAAAGAACTTAAGTCCTATGATCCTTTTTAAATTCATCTACTTTAGTTGTTTAAGAACTACCTTGAAAGTATTAGAAGACTTGGGCAAATCACTAGGGAGACCAAAGAATCAAGTAGGAGTCAAGGAATTTTTTTTTACAAATGGATCCCCGAAGGGAATATTTATAAGAGAAAATAGGACACTAGGAGAAAAGAGATTTGGGTGTTCAAGTGTCTTGTGCACTGATAGTTTTAGCTAGACTAAGGCGATCCAATGTTCAAGCCTTTGAAAACCATGATTTTCTTAATGTGTTTTCTCCTCTTTTTTCTAAGGTATTTCCATTTTTCATTTTTTAAACTCTATGAAGGAATGGAGTGTCCATAAAATCCCCCCTCAGAATTGGATCTAAAATGAAAAAAGGATCCTATACTTAGGTAAAGTAATGAATAAGAAAAAATAGAGTATTATGGCGAGCAAGTTTCAGCAAGAAAGGTAAATGGGGCGCGCAAGTGGTAGCGCGCATGATTTTGGCGCACAAGGTGACTCACATAACTTATATATATCGACTTCACTTCTATGAAAATTCTCACAAATTATGGAAACACAGCTCTTGGTGTGAAAGTCCTTTCATTCTAAAGAACTTCTTTTAATCGTGCTTCTTCATAATGTTTTTCATTTGTGAGCCAGAACAAGGGATCCATACTTGCACGCTGTTTTATACTTACGCTCCAAGTGAATAATTGTGTGCCTTAATAACTCTGTCAATTTTGCTCAATTATTTTTTCAGAACATCAAAAATGAACTTACATTAAAGATGATTTTTATCTATTTTTCAGGTTCAATAGCTCCCAAAAGAATCAAACCCACTAATGAATTGGCCATTAAGAGGATTTTTGACATGATGAACCTTGTCGGTCATGACTATTTTGACATCTGTGACACCACACTCTTGGACCTGAAAAAATATCTAAAGAAATATCACATCAATTTTCCCTTGATCACTTATTTTCCATAGTATAGTTAGGTTCATTTATATGATTTCAATATTCCAAAGCCAAAGAACTAAATTTCACTTTCCTGGTTTCAAGACTATACCAACTTCTTGTTTGACGATGTTTCTATTGGGGGATCATATACTAATGCTGGGACAACAAATAAGGCTCATATCATGCATCAAAACTCATGTGCTCTATATTTGAAATCACACACACTCGATCTGCAGCCACATTGTTATTCATTCATCTTTCGAGATTTTCAGACAGATCAATCCAAATGCGGGATGAAAAGTTGGGATTTCTACCTAGGAGGTGGTGTAAAACCTGCATGGATGTGGTTAATCGTATACGATTCAAAAAATGAACTTATACTTCATATATCATACCGCTTAATAAAATAAAACTAGTTTCTACTAACCAGGGACTTCCTGCAGGCCAGTGGTAGGTGATAAAGGCCAGTCGCACTTCGGTTGTGGGTTCGATTCCCGTAACCTTGTCTGACGCGATAGGTTGTCGCCCGTCCTGCAGGTTATCCGTTTTCTAAAACAATACTATTATAACAAAAAGTTCAACCCTTAAACCATACTATCCATTCCAATATTTAGGCTTATCCAAAATACTTCTTTCCAAACTCATTGTATAAAGAGAATTATTACTAAAAAGTTCATATAACAAGCACGTGAATACCATCATTTATCCCTCATATATCTTGTTGGTCACATTCCATTCATGTGAATACCTTAATCATGTATTCTCTTGAAAAATGAATACCCATTGAATCTTTGTGAAAACATGAGTGTTGTCAAAAGTTAACTCTTTCCACATACCAAAATCCTCAAATTTCAATATACTCAAACCATGATATCACTTAGTCCTTATATCAATCATGAGCTCATGAATACTGTCAAACATTTCATTTTCTTCTTGTCCCTTCATTATGCACATATCATCTGCTTTCCAAAATATCTGAATAACCTTCCATGGTTACCAGTACCATTCAACATATACTTCCAAATACTTTAGGAAAAACAATAGTGTAACAATCCTTAGATGGTTCTTTATTCCATAGTACCATACATTATTCTTTATAAACATACAATCATTCCACTAACTTCCTAAACCACTAATTGAGCTTCATCATTTCTTTCATCTCATATCTCATTTGTAGTCTCTTCATCATCATCCACATAAATACTACTCATATGACCATGATGAATCTCTTCATGAGATTTTCCTTTAGGGAATTGGTTTGCCTAATGTCCATACATTCCACATTTAAAACATATAATCACTGTTGATGTCGTAGCAATAGCATTATCCTTGTCCATGGTGTTAATTAAACCTTTTCCTTTGCACATATTGGATTTGTGTCCTTCTTTTCCACACCAAAAGCATCTTCTAGTTCCTTTGAAACAATCTCCCTGATGCCTCTTCCCACATGATTTCCATGAGGGAAATTGAACTTTCTTTCCTCAATGATCATAATGAAACTCCACCTTTCCCTTATTATATGAGTCGGGAAACTTAACAAAGTTGAGATTATTGATCATATTATGAGATTTCTGATTAGTCATAGTAACGATGTTTGGACATCCAAATCCCATTTCATTTGGTTTCTCATGAAGAATATCATTCCATTGTCCATTATATTTTCCATTATCGTGAATCTTCCTGTTTCTAGCCATTTTCTAAAACCCAAAAAGAATAGTGTGAGAGGCAAAAATCATGCTAGGGAAAACAACATAATAAAGGAGGAGTACCTTCAATATCTAACATCTTAGGTTTAATTCTACGATTGTTAGCGCAATTCTAGGACTATAACCTATACGTATACTTAACCTTAGGGACATCCCTAGACATACCATAGAAATATCTCTAGGGATCTCACTAATGTTCTCACATCATAGTTTCCAAAGGTTGACTAAACCGTTCCTCTGATACCAACTGTAGAGACCCAAAGCTTGACATACATGGAAATTACATTACTTTTTCGGAATACTTATTACATAACAAAAACAGACACACAAGGACCTTAATAGTTTAGTGTCTTTGGAAATTTGGAACGTAATCTTCTTATCATGGTGAAAGATCTACAAAATCTCTCATAAAGATCTTCCCCTTTTTTTCTTACCTAAAACCTCTCTTTATATCTTGGGAAAAAGAAAACATAAAAATGGTGAGCTCAAATTCTTAGTAAGGGTAAGCATGGATAAAATAAAACATACCATATACATTTGAACATAAAAACATGAACATAATGTTTAAACATCAGAATCTTGAGGAAATACATAAAACATGGAAGTCCGTAAGGAATAGATCATAAAGAAACATTAATAATGATAAAATATCATGGGAATAAAAAATGTAATTGTGGAAACCATTAGGAACATGATATGATTTCATATTAGCCAAGGCATTGCTGCCAAGACCATCTTAGTGGACAAAGTCCCTTTCTGAATCGAGTTCACTCCTCGTTCCAGTCCTATATTACTGAACCGGTTTAACTTGTCGTTCCAGACATGTCTATCTCATTAGATATAAATCTTTACCTAATGTATTGGAGGGATATATAGGTCCCCCCATCTCATAATGAAATCATTCTAACTTGTGCCAAAAAATAAACATACATCATTCATAAAAACCCAATAAATAAAATGGGTTTCATAAACATCATCCCATATTCACATAATCCATATAAAATAAATGGATATAATTTCATAATAAGAAAAGTGAAACCATGTAAATCATAGATACATGATACTTGAAACATACACATATTAAATAATGTCATTGTAGATGGAAAATGGTTTTGATAAAACACTTGAAATTAATTCTTGAGGAAAATATCCTTTCTTCTTCAAAATCAATCTCTTTCCACAAAATGTGATGAAATTTTAAAAGAAAAGGATTTTTTTGAAAATAGTCATTAAATATTTTGGAGGAATATTCATGAAAATAAGGCTTTATAAAAACTGTAAAAATCCATTCACTCCGTACAAGTTAAAAAAACATTCTTCGGGTACTTTTTCTAGAAAAGTCAAAAAGTACCTCGTAACGTAAACAAAAGAAATATTCCTTACATACCATGTAGTAAAAGTCAAAATGGGTAAAAATGAATTTAAACATACATAAAAACACTTTTAGAAAACATGGACATGGATGATAACAATAACCCCAGTAAATACTTACGTATAAGCAATCTCGGATAAAAATGAGATTTGCAAAATTATTCCTTACCTTAGGTCTGATATGCTTTGTATGGATCTGAACCTCCTTTATAATGATTTAAATAATGTCATTGACATATTACAGAATCATATTAATTGTTATGATATCATATATGTTTCACTTATGACTTTATATTACCCATTCTTTTGTAAATTAATGTTAAAGTAGCGTTTTGGGTAAAATCGTTTCATTTGTCATTCGTGTTTTAACTTTTAATTATTCATATGATTACTTAGATCATGGATAATTACATACAAAATTTAAAACATGATTTATATATAATATATATTCAGAATATACATATATATAATAGATCGATAAATGGAAAGAAATACACCGTTCATGGAGACGGTAGGTCGTACGTACGCATGAACGTTGTTTTCATTTCCATATTAAATTGAATGGAATAAGTAGATGACATACATATATATATACATAAATCTAGTATCATTATTATTTCATATATTTAATGATTACTTATTATTTATACTTTATAATCATTCATGAATGGTTAATCATTGAGAATGAATCTCATCGCGTCGTGGAGATGGTAGTCCGTACGTACACACGAGCGATGATATCATTCCCATGATTGTGGAATTTTATTGAAGTGTATGTATAATATTTAAGAATCAATATAACTTTACAATAATCATATATAGTCATTATTTACACCATTATACCCATCCAAGTAAGGTGTGGTGGAAAATAGATTAAACCACGGCGTGGAGACGGTATTCCGTACGTACGCACGCGCGGTGATTTCGTTTTCCGTAGGATGGATAAATGGTGAAATAGGGTTGTTTCATACTTATAATAACATTTCAGTATATTATTGATACTGATGTTATTACCTCATAATTAAACAACTAAAGAAGAATAATTGGAAGAAGAAATAAAGTTGAATGAATCGGTAACGGACATTACCTCTTCTTTGAAGCACCTCTTTGAGACCTCCTCTTAGGGCACAAAATTGGTCTTTGAAGAAGACCAGAACCTCTAGGATGTTAATAGGGAAGTGGAGAAGAGAATTTTTCAGGGGATGGACGAGCTTTAAGGCTCAAATTGGTGTGAGGAGGAGAAGGAGGAGGTGCCCTTTTATAAGGGAGGAGAGGGGTACCTTTAGAAATATAAGAAATATTAGTTTATATTAAATCCAAAAGCCACTTAAAAAACTCAAAAATGACTCATATACGAAACCTAGATGAGATAGGGTTGTAATCGCATAAACCAATAAAATTTAGACATGTTAGGAATTTATTTTAAACATTATCAACTTGATTTATCCTTATTTAATCAATTTAATTTTATTTGTGGTAATAACATTCTAAATTTTAAATTATAACAAATAATTACTTATTTGTTGTGAATTGTCCATAAATGGATACTTTATAACATTATAGAACATATAAATATAAATTTATAATTTTTATATATTTTTTTGAATTTTAAACAATTTTAAAATATGTTATTTTTATAAAATAACAATAGTGTCAATTTTGACACTATTCATTTATTTGGATTTAAATAAAATACATAAAGAAGATATGTTCGAAATAAAAGCTTAAATAGATTCATAAAAGGTCATATATATCTATAAAATTAATGGAGAACATTAAATAGTTCATGTAATATTTATTTTATTATTTTTAAAACCATTTTTTTGGTTTATCTATTAATACAATAATTACAACAACATTTTTGTATAATTATTTAATATACTTATTTGTTGCATAAATATTAAAAATAAAATCCTATGATGAATCTAAATCTATTAAATTTCACAATAATACTTTTACGTGAATTTATAATCTTAAAATCACAATATTTAAATTGTTATATTTATTAAAATTTGAAGGTGACAACTTTGGCATCATTTAATATAAAATACTATAAGTGTCATAATCACCTTTATAAGACTCCAAACGGTTATATATTAGGTAATTAGATGATTGAGGTGTTTATATACACTAAAAATAAGTTTTGGTCAGGTTTTAGGGCCTTTTAATGGGTATTATTATTTCAATAAAAACTATATTACTGATTATTCACTTAATAAATAATTTCTGCATCATTAATGTATCACCATTAATGACAATTATTTAATCCCTAAAAATACTAAATAAATTATCATGATTTAGATAATTTTATTAGATTTCTGTAGAATATTCATGTTCGAATTTTTATTATGTTTATCACTAAATTAAAATTATTATACTTATAAGATTTAAGAGAGTGACATGTTGTCACTTTCTTTCGTTTTAATAATAATTAAATTATTTTAATGGTCAAAAGTCCATAAAATGAATCTAATCAGACCCTTAGGGGATATGGGTCTACTTTTAGCCATCCAATAGAATTTTTTCATGTGTTAGGGTAATTTTATAATATTATATTTACCCTTAATTACCCGATTTACCTTTAACTATGATAAATAAAATTTACTGTAGTTACTATTCATAATTCCCAAAAATAAAAAGTAGCCTATTAAAATAATTTGGACTCACTGATTCCAAATATGGAATCCATTTTTGAAAATTCAATACAAAAAAGTTGCAGAAATTAAATTAAAATTAATCTCATTGTCGAAAGAAAACGGGTTTTTTTTTTAAAACATTGAAACAGATTGAATTGATTAAACTTACGAATTCAAGGTAAAATCAATGATAATGACATAAATTATATTAAATTGTAAAAATATATTCTCTTTATACTTAAAAACATTCAATATTATAATTTAACTACATAATTTATTACGATGGAAAAAGATGTTTTTAATTAAAATATAGCGTGCTTTTGCTATTCATTAAAATATAAAAGTTACCAGAATAATATGAAAAAATTATCCAAAGTAAATTTTTATTTCATGATTCCAAATAAGATTTTATTTTGTCAAATTGAACTTATAAACATGTCAAAAACTAGATTTAACGTGGGTGTGCCATCAAAAAGCGGCAAAACTGCATTTTTTTAAAAATACTTATTTTACCGGAAATATTTATTTTGTTCTTATACCATGTTCTAGAAAATGGGTAAGATGAATAATAATGTTATAAAATACAAAATTTAGTTAATAATATTCATAATGGATAATTCATAATAATATTTTAATAATATATCATTGTTTAGTAAAACCCGGTATTGCGTACAACACAAGCTATCAAGGAAGGTCACGATTGCTTGTAATGCAAGCCAAGTCAGGGTTGCGTGTTGTTCAAGAATCCTTCATTGTTTCGTATAACAGAATCCAACCATTTTTTTATTTATAAATTGAATATATATATATATACACACTCAATGTTGCGTAGAATGACTATTATCAAACGAACTTGAAATTGTGTGTAACACAATCTAAGAATAGTGTTGCATAGACTGAAAGCTAATACAGTGTTGTGTATAGCACAAGATAATATTGGTGTATCGTACAACAGAAGATATGAAAGAAATTAAAAAGAATATATCTTATAAAATTTAGAGTTATTACACATATATGGTGTATTGGCCACTAGGATTGACAGAGAAATTATACATGGGGCCTATACTCCTTATATATTTGAGAGTAAATTCAAATGTCTGAAAAACAATTATTGTATCCCCCCTGTGCATGTCATATTAGAGCAACATTTGCTGGTTTCCCAACAACTATGGTTTCTGGAATCTGTGTAGAAGATTGGGGAACTATTTAATTTACCTACCTTTGATGAAATAAACAGATTGACTATCTGGTATGCTAAAAATTGGGTCTCATCATACCCTGAAAGGGTATTAAACCACATTGTCCAACGAGTGGGGAAAAAGATAGATAGTAGAAGGAACCCTTCCATTTGGAAGGTAATTCTTAGTCATTTGGGTCTGACTCACTAGAGTCAGAGGGTGGAGGTGACGAGGCTCTATGTAGAGACTCGTAGCTTGACGTACATGGACATTACATTACATTTGCGGAATACTTAGTACATAACAAAAACACATACACAAGGATCGTAATAGTTTAGTGTCTTTGGAAACTCGGAACGTAATCTTCTAATCGTGGTGAAAGATCTTCAAAATCTCCCATAAAGATCTTCCTTTTTTACCTAAAACCTTTCTTTATATCCTGGGGAAAAGAAAACATAAAAGGGTGAGCTCAAATGCTCAGTAAGGGTAAACAAAAGAAATATCAATCACATCATATACATAAGCACATAACCTTTGGAAATGTTAACCTGCAAAAGAGATCATAATTTCATAACATGGGGTAAATCATGGCAGTGAAATGTAATCAAAATAATCATAACTTAAAACATGAAACTTTGTGGCATTCACACATAATCATAGAGAATCATTTCTTGTTAGTCAAGACTCATTGCCAAGACTATCTTAGTGGACAAAGTCCCTTTCTGAATCGAGTAACCCTCGTTTCAGTCCCGTTTCACTGAACCGATATAACCTACCGTTCCAGCCCTGTCTATCTCATGAGATATAAAATCATTAACCAATGCATTGGAGGGAGATATAGGTCCCTCCCATCTTATAATGAATCCTTTCTTATGTGTGCCACATAATCATAAACCATACATCATAGCGTAACCCATGTAATAAAAATGGGATTCTTAAACAACATGACATCATAAAACAATTCATATAAGATAAAGGAATTCATAAAAATATTTCCATCACAACATAATCAAACCAATGTAATAATAGTGATAAAAACATAACCCTTTTATTATCTTAGATGGAAAATAATTTTGATAAAATACTTGAACTCCATTCTTAAGGAAAATATCCTTTCTACTTCAAAAACATTTTTCCTTTCATAACATGTCATACGACTTTAAAATAAAAGAAGTTGATTAAAAATAAACTTGAAAACTTGTAAAGGAAGTGTCTTGGAAATAATGTTTTAAAAATCCATTCATGCCGTATAAGTTAAAAAAAACATTCTTCGTACTTTTGTCGGAAAAGTCAAAAAAAGTACCTCGTACGAAAAACGACAAAAGATTCCTTTCATATCTTTTACTAAAAACTCACCGAAGGGTAAAATAGGTTTTAAACAATTTTAGGTGAATGGAAATAACATTTCATATTGAGGAAACATGGATGTGGATGATAAAATACACCCCAGTAAATTTCAAAGTATAAACAATCTCGGATAAAAATGAGATTGTGATATTACCCCTTACCTTAGGTCGGACTTGCTTTGTAAGTGTCTGAACCTCCTGTATAATGATTTAAATCATGTTATTGACTTATTCTAGAATCATATTAATTGTTATTATATCATATATGGTCCACTTATGACTTTATATTACCCGTTCTTTTGTAAATTCATGTTAAAGTAGCATTTTGGGTAAAATCGTCTCATTTGTCGTTCGTGTTTTTAACTTGTAATTATTCATATGATTACATAGATCATGATTACATAATTCCAGAATATAAAACATGATTTATATATATTTATATTCAGGATATACATATATATAATAAATCAGTAAATGGAAAGAAATACACCGTTCATGGAGACGGTAGTCCGTACGTACGCATGAACGTTGTTTTCGTTTCCTTATTGAATTGAATGGAATTAAGTAGATGACATACATATAAATATAAATAATTCCAGTATCATTATTTGGTCATATATTTCATTAGTACTTATTATATATACTTTATAATCATTCATGAATGGTTAATCATTGATAATGAATCTCATCGCGTCGTGGAGACGGTAGTCCGTACGTACGCACGAGCGATGATATCGTTCCCATGGTCGTGGAACTGTGTTGAATTGTGTGTATACTATTTCAGTATAAATATCAATTTACAATAATCATATATAGTTACTCATTACACCATTATACCCATCCAATTAAGGTGGTGACGGAAAATAGATTACACCACGGCGTGGAGACGGTATTCCGTACGTACGCACGTGCGGTGATTTCCTTTTTCCGTAGGATGGATAGAAGGTTAATTAGAGTTGTTTCATATTTATAATAACATATCAGTATATAAGAAATACTGATATTATTACTTTATCATGAAAAAACAAAAGAAGAAGAAGTTGAAGAAGAAAGAAATTGAAAAGATCGGTAATGGATATTACCTCTTCTTTGAAACACATCTTTGAATCCTTCACTTAGGGAACTAAGATTGGTATTTGAAGAAGACCAGAACCTCTAGGATTATTCTAGGTAAGTGGAGAAGGGATTTTGGCAGGGTTTGGCCGAGCATGAGTGCTCAAATTGGTGTGAGGAGGAGGGGGAGGAGGTGCCCTTTTATAAGGGAGGAGAGGGGCACCTTAAGAATACCTCAAAATATTATTTTATATTAATGTCAAAATCGGTTTATAATGGTTCCAAAGGGTCTTATTTCGAAGCTAAAGTAGGGATGGGTCTAAATCCTATCAACCAATAGGATTTAGACAAGTTTAGGATATTATTTTAACCTTATCAATTAGATTTAACTCTAAGTTAAATAATTTAACTTTTACCGTGTCTTTTTGTTTTCTTTCACTATGTGGTTTATACACTTACTATAACATGCCAAACGAACCAAAAATTGTTTATTATTAATATATATATCTTTATCTAAGTCATTTGGCTGAACCTTAGATTTTTAGGAATAAAATAACAATTAATAATATAATATTTGATTTAAAAACTATTTTGTGTCAATTTTGACACTATTTGATATATGATTTTTGTGAAAGTCATAACAGAATTCTATGTTCGAACCAAGTTGATTAAATCAACACTAATATATCATAGTAACCTAGAAAATTATTGGAATTCATAAAAAGTCTCAAATTACATTTATTTTGGTGTTTATAACATCAATTATGTCAATATTTCATAAATAAGATAATTACTGCATCATCTTTGTGTCATAAATAAATTAACATATTTGATGTCTAAAAATTACAAATAAACTACCATTATGTAGGAAATCGTTTTAGCTTTCTAATGAATATTTACAATCGAATATATCTTATGCACAACCTTATATAAAAATGTTTTAGTAAATAAACTTTGATTTTAACTCTTTTAACTCTTCTTTGAATTAAATAATAATAAATGTCCTAATCTAATCCAAGTGGGCCTAAATGATAATATTTTACACTTAAGGTTGTTTTTGGTCGAGATACACTTGTCCAATAGAATTAGGACAAGTGCTAGGGTAATATTAATATCATTTTTACCCTTAATTACCCTATTTACTTTTAACCGTGGTAAATAAAAGTAAAAAGTTACTATTCACCAAAAATTATTTTCATCTCATTGAACCACATTTTACTTACTGACATCAACCGTGTCTCTCGGATTTTTGAAATTCCATTCACAGAAGCGGTAAAATTAAGTTTTATGAAAAATTCAGTTTTTTTAACTACCACTTAATCGTTTCACTATTCATCAAAAATTGATGTTTTTCAGAACAATGCCAAAATTTCATCCTAAGCTATATTTCATATTCCGAATTCAAAAATGAAATCTATTTTACCAAATTCATAACATAGAAGTTTCATTAATTAATTTTATAATTAAATCCCGCTGTTCAAACAAATAGCGTGTTTTTTTAAGAAACAATATCTATCAAAAGATTGACACATGATTATGTCTGGTTTAAATGTGAAATTACATCCAATGACCAACATTGTATTAAATTGTAAGAATATATTGTAAATATACTTTAAAACAACTCAAATTAATAATTTATCACTATTAATTATTGCGATTAAAAAATTTGTTTTTTAATTATAATTTAGTAATTTTCACTATTCATCAAAATATGAAAGTTATCCGAAAAGTACTAAAATTTCACCTTAGGCTAAATTCGATACTCCGAATCCAAAAATGAAGTCCATTTTGAGAGATAAAATTTCTAAAATTTTAAAAAGTGGTTATTACTATTCATAACGGCTAGTTTTAATAATATTTTAATAGCATATCGTTGTTTCGTGAAACTCAGTATTGCGTACTACACACGCTATCGAGGAAGGTTGCGATTGCGTGTAATGAAAGTCAAGTCAAGGATGCGTGTTGTGCAAGCTCCTTTTGGTGTATCGTAAAACACAAGACATTAGTGAAATTAAAAAGAATATTTTTCATAAAATATTGGGTTGTTACATTCTACCCCCCTTAAAATGAATTTCTCCCTCGAAATTCGTTGGGGTTATAAATGGTTTACTATTTGAAAGTTTCTTTGATAGAAACCCACATCGTAAAAAGGAATACCAAAACCAATATTTTTAAAAAAAAGTATAAAACTTAACGGTTACCCAAATAAACTAATCACTGGGTTTCCACATAGGTGAAAATATGGATATGGAAGAAAAATATAACCATCATGTTCTGGTGGAGAGTGGTAGAGAACATGGCTATGGAAAAGCCAACAATCACAAATCCATAAATTTGTGACGATCAAAGGTACCATCCGATTCATCAGGTATAAGATCACTAGGACAACATTTTTGGTTTTCAAGATCATTTCCCTAAAGTTGAAAATTTGAATTAGAATAAATACTTTCTTTATTTTGGTACAATCTCACTGTTGTTCATGCCTTGAACAATTTCCACTTCATCTCTTAAATAAATGAAGTTGAATTTGTTATTCGTGAAGTGTTAGCAGATCATGTTATAGAATGACGGGTCATTCCATCTGTCTCAAACAAAAGGTTAGCAAAAATTATATACATAAGTCGATCTATAGTGAGATTAATCACATATGGTTCCTAAAATGGACTTATACTTCATATATCATACTGCTTAATATAATAAAACTAGTTTCTACTAAACAGGGACTTCCTGTAGGCCAGTGGTAGGCGATAAAGGCCAATCGCACTTCGGTTGTGGGTTCGATTCCCACAGCCTTGTCCGAAGCGATGGGCTGTCGCCCATCCTGCAGGTTTTCCTTTTTCAAAAACTACATTACTATAACATCCCATCAATAATATCGAAAAAAACTTCTATCCTTAAACAATACTCACTTATGTCCAACATAATCCATTTCAATCTTTAGGCTTATCCATAATACTGCAGTCCACTCTCATAACATAGTGAAAACGATTACCAGAGATTTAATACCATCGTTGATCCCCATATATCATAAGATATGTTTTGTTGGTCACATTCCAAACATTCAAAGTCCTTAATCATGTATTCTCTTGAATACCTTAGTGAAAACATGAATGCAGTTTAAAGTTAACACTTTCCACATACCAAAATCCTCAAAATTCTATATACTCAAACCACGATATCACTTAGTCCTTATATCAATCATGAGCTCATGAATACTATTAAACATTTCATTTTCTCGTTTTCCCTTCATTATGCGCATATCATCTTATTTCCAAAAAAAATATCTCAATCACTTTGAATACCACATCAATAAATATTGCAATACTCAATGATACAACATTATTTTGGAATCCCATTACATAAACACTTAATCATTCCACCACATCATTGTCATATTCAACATTGCCAATAGTGATCGCATGTGACTTCCCTTTGTCCTTTTCCTTCAGTGGTTTCTCATGTTGATCATCACTAACCCTTGGATTAGGTCATTTATTAGCATAATGCCCCATGTCCTTGCACTTGAAGCATTGAAGTGTTGGTGGTGCGTTCTCTGCAGTGTTTGCTTTATTAACATCATTAGAAACCCTTTTTCCATTACTTCGACACTCAGCTGTTCGATGACCTTCTTTTCCACACTTAAAACATTTTCTAGTCCCTTTAAGACAATCTCCACCATGCTTCTTTCCACACTTTGTGCATAAGGAAACATTCATCTTCTTTTCACCATTATTCTGAGATTTCTCCTTGAACTTCATCTTTCGTTTCTTGTCAAAACCATGAGATGGATATGTAACACCAACTTTCATTTCTACCTTGATAGCACAACGCACAATTTCTTCATAGCTACTGAAGTCTCTTATAGCTAATGCCCTTCGAAGACTTGGTTTTAAGCCACTGAAAAATCGATCAACTTTACTTTCAGGTTGGATGATAATGCCAGATGCATACCTTGCAAGTCTTGTAAAATTCGCTTCGTATATACCAACAGATTCATCATCCTTTTGCTTTAGTTCAAGAAACTCTTTCTCCATCTTTGTTAGAAGAATACGAGGGAAGTACTTATTGAAAAATAACTTCTTGAACTCGTCCCATTCCATGGACTCAATTTCATCTCTTTGGCTTGTATTCATGATAAGATTGCACCATTGATCAGCTTCACCTTCCAAACGATATACTGCTAAGATGACTTTATCATGTTCAGAACATTGAAGAACTGAAAATATCTTTTCAGTGGTACTGATCCATTGTTCAGCAATAAGTGGATCAGAAGACCCACTGAAAGAAGGTGGACTTTGCCTCATGAAGGACTCAATAGAATATTGTTCCCTTATCTGCTCATTTGGAAGTCCAGAATGATTCATAGCTTGTGTAAGTATAGAAATAAGATTTTTCACTCCATCTCCCATAACATTTGCTTTTTCAGGAGGACAATCATTGCATTGTCCATTGCATTGATCAACACGGTTCCTTCGGGCTCCAGCCATCGTCTAAAACCCAAAAAGAATAGTGTGAGAGGAAAAAATCATGCTAGGGAAAACAACATAATAAAGGGGGAGTACCTTCAATATTTAACATCTTAGGTTTAATTCTATGATCGTTAGCGTAGTTCTAGTACTATAACCTATACGTATACTTAACCTTAGGGACATCCCTAGACATACCGTAGAAATATCTCTAGGGATCTCACTAACGTTTTCGCATCCTAGTTTCCAAAGGTTGACTAAACCTTTCCTCTGATACCAACTGTAGAGACCCGTAGCTTGACGTACATGGACATTACATTACATTTGCGGAATACTTAGTGCATAACAAAAACACACACACAAGGATCGTAATAGTTTAGTGTCTTTGGAAACTCGGAACGTAATCTTCTAATCGTGGTGAAAGATCTTCAAAATCTCCCATAAAGATCTTCCTTTTTTACCTAAAACCTTTCTTTATATCCTGGGGAAAAGAAAACATAAAAGGGTGAGCTCAAATGCTCAGTAATGGTAAACAAAAGAAATATAAATCACATCATATACATAAGCACATAACTTTTGGAAATCTTAACCTGCAAAAGAGATCATAATTTCATAACATGGGGTAAATCATGGCAGTGAAATGTAATCACAATAATCATAACTTAAAACATGAAACTTTGTGTCATTCACACATAATCATAGAGAATCATTTCTTGTTAGTCAAGACTCATTTCCAAGACTATCTTAGTGGAAAAATTCCCTTTCTGAATCGAGTAACCCTCGTTTCAGTCCTGTTTCACTGAACCTGTATAACCTACCGTTCCAGCCCTGTCTATCTCATGAGATATAAAATCATTACCCAATTAATTGGAGGGAGATATAGGTCCCACCCATCTTATAATGAATCCTTTCTTATGTGTGCCACATAATCATAAACCGTACATCATAGCGTAACCCATGTAATAAAAATGGGATTCTTAAACAACATGACATCATAAAACAATTCATATAAGATAAAGAAATTCATAAAAATATTTCCATCACAACATAATCAAACCAATGTAATAATAGGGATAAAAACAAAACCCTTTTATTATCTTAGATGAAAAATAATTTTGATAAAATACTTGAACTCCATTCTTGTGGAAAATATCTTTTCTACTTCAAAAACATTTTTCCTTTCATAACATGTCATACGACTTTAAAATAAAAGAAGTTGATTAAAAATAAACTTGAAAACATGTAAATGAAGTGTCTTGGAAATAATGTTTTAAAAATCCATTCATGCCGTATAAGTTAAAAAAACATTCTTCGTACTTTTGTCGGAAAAGTCAAAAAAAGTACCTCGTACGAAAAACGACAAAAGATTCCTTTCATATTTTTTACTAAAAACTCACCGAAGGGTAAAATAGGTTTTAAACAATTTTAGGTGAATGTAATTAACATTTCATATTGAGGAAACATGGATGTGGATGATAAAATACACCCCAGAAAATTTCAAAGTATAAACAATCTCGGATAAAAATGAGATTGTGATATTTCCCCTTACCTTAGGTCCGACTTGCTTTGTAAGTGTCCGAACCTCCTGTATAATGATTTAAATCATGTTATTGACTTATTACAGAATAATATTCATTGTTATTATATCATATATGGTCCACTTATGACTTTATATTACCCGTTATTTTGTAAATTCATGTTAAAGTAGCATTTTGGGTAAAATCGTCTCATTTGTCGTTCGTGTTTTTAACTTGTAATTATTCATATGATTACTTAGATCATGATTACATAATTCCAGAATATAAAACATGATTTATATATATATATATTCAGGATGTACATATATATAATAAATCAGTAAATGGAAAGAAATACACCGTTCATGGAGACGGTAGTCCGTACGTACGCATGAATGCTGTTTTCGTTTCGTTATTGAATTGAATGGAATTAAGTAGATGACATACATATAAATATAAATAATTCCAGTATCATTATTAGGTCATATATTTCATTAGTACTTATTATATACACTTTATAATCATTCATGAATGGTTAATCATTGAGAATGAATCTCATCGCGTCGTGGAGACGGTAGTCCGTACGTATGCACGAGCGATGATATCGTTCCCATGGTCGTGGAATTGTGTTGAATTGTATGTATACTATTTCAGTATCAATATCAATTTACAATAATCAGATATAGTTACTCATTACACCTTTATACCCATCCAATTAAGGTGGTGGCGGAAAATAGATTACACCACGGCGTGGAGACGGTATTCCGTACGTACGCACGCGCGGTGATTTCCTTTTTCCGTAGGATGGATAGAAGGTTAATTAGAGTTGTTTAATATTTATAATAACATATCATTATATACGAAATAATGATGTTATTACTTTATCATGAAACAACAAAAGAAGAAGAAGTTGAAGAAGAAAGAAATTGAAAAGATCGGTAATGGATATTATCTCTTCTTTGAAACGCCTCTTTGAATCCTTCACTTAGGGAACTAAGATTGGTCTTTGAAGAAGACAAGAACCTCTAGGATTATTCTAGAGAAGTGGAGAAGGGATTTTGGCAGGGTTTGGCCGAGCTTGAGTGCTCAAATTGGTGTGAGGAGGAGGGGGAGGAGGTGCCCTTTTATAAGGGAGGAGAGGGGCACCTTAGGAATACCTCAAAATATTATTTTATATTAATGTCAAAATCGGTTTATAATGGTTCCAAAGGGTCTTATTTCGAAGCTAAAGTAGGGATGGGTCGAAATACTATCAACCAATAGGATTTAGACAAGTTTAGGGTATTATTTTAACCTTATCAATTAGATTTAACTCTAAGTTAAAGAATTTAACTTTTACCCTGTCTTTTTGTTTTCTTTCACTATATGGTTAATACACTTACTATAACATGCCAAAAGAACCAAAAATTGTTTATTATTAATATATATATCCTTATATAAGTCATTTGGCCGAACCATATATTTTTAGGAATAAAATAACAATTAATAATATAATATTTGATTTAAAAACTATTTTGTGTCAATTTTGACACTATTTGATATATGATTTTTGTGAAAGTCATAAAAACATTATATGTTCGACCCAAGTTGATTAATTTAAGACTAATATATCATAGTAACCTAGAAAATTATTGGAATTCATAAAAAGTCTCAAATTACGTTTATTTTGGTGTTTATAACATCAATTATGTCAATATTTCATAAATAAGATAATTACTTAATCATCTTTGTGTCATAAATAAATTAACTTATTTGATGTCTAAAAATTACAAATAAAATACCATTATGTAGGAAATCGTTTTATATTTCTAATGAATATTTACAATCGAATTTATCTTATGCAAAACCTTATATAAAAATGTTTTAGTAAATACACTTGGATTTTAACTCTTTTAACTCTTCTTTGAATTAAATAATAATAAATGTCCTAATCTAATCCAAGTGGGCCTAAATGATAATATTTTACACTTAAGGTTGTTTTTGGTCGAGATACACTTGTCCAATAGAATTAGGACAAGTGTTAGGGTAATATTAATATCATTTTTACCCTTAATTACCCTATTTACTTTTAACCGTGGTAAATAAAAGTAAAAAGTTACTATTCACCAAAAATTGTTTTCATCTCATTGAACCACATTTTACTTACTGACATCAACCGCGTCTCTCGGATTTTTGAAATTCCATTCACAGAAGCGGTAAAATTAAGTTTTATGAAAAATTCAGTTTTTTTAACTACCACTTAGTAGTTTCATTATTCATCAAAAATTGATGTTTTTCAGAACAATGCCAAAATTTCATCCTAAGCTATATTTCATATTCTGAATTCAAAAATGAAATCTATTTTACCAAATTCATAACATAGAAGTTGCATTAATTAATTTTATAATTAAATCCCGCTGTTAAAACAAATAGCGTGTTTTTTTAAGAAACAATATCTATCAAAAGATTGACACTTGATTATGTCTGGTTTAAATGTGAAATTACATCCAAGGACCAACATTGTATTAAATTGTAAAAATATATTCTAAATATACTTTAAAACCACTCAAATTAATAATTTATCACTATTAATTATTGCGATTAAAAAAGTTGTTTTTTAATTATAATTTAGTAGTTTTCACTATTCATCAAAATATGAAAGTTATCCGAAAAGTACCAAAATTTCACCTTAGGCTAAATTCGATACTCCGAATCCAAAAATGAAATCCATTTTGAGAGCTAAAATTTCTAAAATTTTAAAAAGTGGTTATTACTATTCATAACGGCTAGTTTTAATAATATTTTAATAGCATATTTTTGTTTCGTGAAACTCAGTATTGCGTACTACACACGCTATCGAGGAAGGTTGCGATTGCGTGTAATGAAAGTCAAGTCAAGGATGCGTGTTGTGCAAGCTCCTTTTGGTGTAGCGTACAACACAAGACATTAGTGAAATTAAAAAGAATATTTTTCATAAAATCTTGGGCTGTTACACTCTAAATTCACTGAAGCTACCTTGTGAAAGATATAATTCACCTGTAAGAGTTAAGAGAGCCACCCCATCGATCCCTACTGAGGCTATACAAAGGCGATATAGTCTCCATCATTCTAAAGAGAAACGAGTCCCATTTTCTCGCCCTCAATCTGTGACTGTGGTAATTGGGAAGAAACTTAAATATGAGGCAGCATGATCCTCTTCACAACTCTCTGGCATTTACTCTAAATATATATGACAAGAGGCTGTTCAAAAATAGAAATGTATATATTGTGATGATGGAAAACGTTGATAGATCTATGTGAAGGGCTGCATATTCCAGGAATAGGGGATCTATGGGTTTTTTCTGATATTTTATTTAATAACCATCCTGATGAAGTGAGAACTTACATCTTAGAGCTGGAAATACTCATATTTGAAACCGACGAATCAATTAACACCACAAAATAGGTGAAGGAAATGATCAATCATGGTATCACAGAAGGGATTGATCTTTCATTAGATCAAATAATGCCCTGATTTTGTGGATCCTAAAGATGTAAGTTTTCTTTTTTTCACATTTTCTTCTTCTTTGAAATTTTAATTTAGTCAAAGTGTTGTTAATTAGGGAAAATATCATCTTAACATGTAGTTGGATAAAGGAAAATCGATTAAAGTTCCATCTCCACTATATAGATATGGTGGCCCTACTCTTGGAGCTACTAGATCACCCCATGAATCGGGAGAAATATATCTAAGCCAAAAGGACCTGGATGATGAGGTAGAAAGGGAATTACAATCTCCAATACCTATTATTGGAGATGATGATACAAGTCCTCCTAAGAAGGTGAAGAAAAAAAAGCATCGAAGAAAGAAGAACATGGTTAAATGATTTCTCAGTAGTGGTAAGACTTCCTGATAACATGAATTTATCCTTATTTAGGAAAAAGTGTTTAAACTTATTGGAATTACATGAGCTTTTGAACAGGCACAAATTCATGAGAACCTAGTGGTTCTTGAAGAGGCATTAAAGCCAAATGAACCAACATTTATTCCCAGCACTACTCCTATTCATTATATTAGAAGACATGATGACTCTGGTAAATCAATAGTACATTATAAGATATCAAATGTGTTAAAACCTGACGTCCATCCTGTGATACTTTAGGTTCATCACATGCTCCAGAAAATCCTACAACAACTGTTGCTGACCCCAAAACTGTTTTTGAGGAAGCTGTGCAGTGTCATAAGTTGTTGGAGGAAAGTTGTGAAGAAAACACGCCAAGTGTTCCCATGGGTGAGACTAACATGTGATCTTGGATATCATTTGATTCTATGATGAACCTTGAAATTTATTTTGAAGAAGTAATAGAACATGTTAATACACCAAATTCTTTAGAAGATTTTGAAGTTCCTTGTATAGAATCAACTGGAACCGAGTTTTAATTTTTCATCCTATTTATCTTCTTATGATTAAATTTATATCCATTATTAGTTGTAATATGAAGTTCCATATAAAGAAGCTTCTACCATGATGATGACTGGAGGAATTGTTGACATTTATGTCAATCCTACCATTGTGGAGACATTGTCTCAGGTGAATCCTAAGAGAGAAGATCTTCTCGAGATTCATTCATAGGATCCTACGAAAATTAAATAGAGTATTCCCCACCCAAAGACATCAAACAAAACTATTGAAACTGAGAATATTGGGGATGAGTCTTCTCAAGATGTCGACCTACTATTAGGTAAGAGATACTGATATTGTGGTTATACTCACTTTTTTATCCCTTGAAACTAATCATATCCATAATTTAATTCACCATATAGGGATATCAACTTCAATGGATAGATTCAGAGGTGAAGCCTCTGCATCATCTCAAACAATATTAGATTGTGAAACAATTGCTATCAAGGGAGGAGTAGAACATGACACTTATTTAAGTGCATTAATCCTAGAATATGTCCCTCCTTATGACAGTGATTCTGAATTAGACCTAAAACTAAAAAAGGCCCTTTCTCTTACACGTCTCAAGGCATGAAAAAATATATGGAAAATAATATCTGAAATTACCCTTGAGGATCTACCTTCAATAATTCCCTGACTTTCATCTCTATTTATCGTGCTGGGATTTAGAGGTTTTGAATACCATGAAATTTCACACCGTAGTGAAAGAGATTATCCAAAAGTGGGAGCAAGATAAGACGCTTTGGAAAGATCTGATAAAAACTAAACTGTTGATCAACACTGATGA
The DNA here is from genome assembly GCA_963277665.1 of Viscum album. NCBI lineage: Eukaryota > Viridiplantae > Streptophyta > Magnoliopsida > Santalales > Viscaceae > Viscum > Viscum album. Next base: position 6,624,321 of record OY728130.1, on the reverse strand, counting down.
ATTCCAAGTAGAGCTATCCTGATCTGAGGCCAATCATATTGAAAAGTTGAAAGAACTGAAGAAAAAGATTAAATAAAAGACTGTTCAACAGCTGCATCTTCAACAAGAATTAGATATTATCACATGGTAGCTTGACCAACTTCATAAATTAATAGGAGAAGTCCAAAATTATGGTACAAAATCCATTGTAGATGTTAAGGAAGCACTTCGTCATGTGGAAGAGAATGAAGATGGCCATCTAAATGAACATTAATAAGAAAATTATGGGGTTCTAGATGTTATTGAACAAATGTTAGTTACATATAAACCTTTTGTGATTTACGAAAGAAGATATACTTTAGTCTGTGGATGATCCTTTGCGATTTTTTTACTCACAAATGAAAAGCATTTCATCTTTAGTCATGTGTGTGTTCAATATTTCTAGCTTTTTGTTTACCTAATTCAATGGGCCTAGTATGAATTGTTTGATTTTTACTAGGGTTATACAGAAAACCCCACAAAATTTGTATATTTCTACTTTTTATTACTGAATATTACCTAAACCATAATAAATGTACATTTTTTGAGATGGGACTCAACTTTTGTCCAAAGATCCACTTGTAGGTTCCCAATATGGTGAGTACCACATCTCTTGTTGTTGTTAGTTTAGAGTATTACATGTTGGACTATAAAGGGATTGTTTTTAAGGTCAAACAACTTTGACCATAAATTTTGAAATTAGACCCCAAAAAAGAAAAAGTGGCTTTAAATTTCTCTAATATTATTTAAATATTTCAAAGGGGAATATTGAATCATGATTTTTATATATTCAGTAACTAAAAAACATGTATAAACATAAAGGATGACTCTTCCAAGAATGAAGTTACCATTATTTGAAAAACCCGTTATGGTGGTTGTGTTATATAGGGCTGACTAGGGAATATGCTGCATAGCCAAATAGTGGAATCTTTTGACTTACATTCCTATAATGTCGACAAATTTTTTTGCAAGGCCCCTGGGGGAACACACCGTATAGTCAAGCAATAGAGCTCTTAGGAATTTAAAATTTTACTATTGATAGACATGGGAAAATAAGATTTGTGTTACCCAAGACCATAGTGGGTGGTTTTACCAAGGAACGAGATTTTAATAATAAAGGGATATAGTTTCCGACACTTTCTCCAGGGCGCGCAAATCCGTCTGTGGAGGAAGCACAGCTGTTGCCCTGCATTCCCACATTCCAAAGGCGGGTGGCATCCATTCCTTATTCAGAGACAATTTCTCCTTTATTGAAATGGGATGATGGGATGTCAGTTCTTCCTTCCGTGGATTCCTCCTCGGAACTATTCACCTAGTCCGGGTCTCACTTATAGAGTTAAGACGTTGTTCGTGAAACTCTTCCAGGTGCCAGATCTTTATAGATGCTAGTTAATTACACTGCTTCTGTCAGGACATTCTAAGGGGTCCGGTCAGGACGGCAACCTTCAATTAGGGGAGTAGTCATGTTGGGAATCACTAGCATGTCTGGACGCTGTGGGATTGGTGTGTCAGTCTTATTCCCCTTATTATAGGGCTTCTTGAGGGCGCGGAATCTCGATGCATCCCACATAGAACACGGGGAATCATATGCCATGGGCATTTATCTGAGGTTTTCCTCATCTTCACATGTTTAACATGGGGTATAATGCAAGTTTAATGTCTAGTAGAGATGGATCGAGCTGATCAAAACATTGACTGGAGTGGGTCAGATGGGTGCAACCCCCTAGAGGTAACACCGATGCTGGGGCCAACGCGTGGTTGACTTCTTGGTTACTATAGAGGGAAACGGGGTATGCGGTGGCATGATCTCACCAGGATGTGGCGGCCTGGGTAAGAATCAAGATGGATGATGGAAGGTTCCATGAGCGGGGCGGTGAATGGGATGGAACTGTCATGAGGATGATGATGGTTTTAGGATTGAGCCTCGAAGAGGATTCCTACGTATCTTCGTGGTAGGGAATCAAAGTCCATGTAGTTTTTCAGATGACGGATCGCCGCCGATTGGGGGTCACAACGGCTTACCGCTAGATGGAGTCACAATGGCTTACCACTTGGTGGGGTCCATAGTTTAACGTCATGCAGGACATTGATAAACCTACATGAAGGGGGTCATAACAAGTAGGTGTTGGGCTTGAACATTAAGAAGGTGGCTGATGTACCCTGCCTTGGCAAGGATCAAAGACTACGTAGTTCATGATGCATTTGTTAATCTTACACTATAGGATGCCCCGGGTGTTGGTGAACCGACGTGAAAGAGGTCCTGGGGTCCAGGTGGATGGTGGGATTGAACCTCAGGGAGGCTCCCTATGTACCCTGCCTTGGCAAGGATCAAATACCACGTAGTTCAAGTGGGTGTTTAGGGCTTAGACTCTACGCTGCCCAGGGTGTTGGTGAACCGACCTGAAGGGGGTCAGAACCAATGACTATAGGGGGGGTTGGGGAACTGATGTGAAAGAGGACCTGGGGTCCCATGGATGGTGGGATTGAAATTCAGGGAGGCTTCCTACGTACCTTGCCTTCGCAAGGATCAAAGTCCTCATAGTTCATGTATGGTGGCCGGAGTCAGTGAACTGATGTGAATAAGGACATGGTGTTCAGGTGGATGGTGGTCTTGAACCTTCAAGGAGGCTTCCTACATACCTTAACATGGTAAGGATCAAATAACACGTAGTTCATGTATGGGGCATGGAACTGAATGATCGGAACAAATGGTTGTTGGGCTTGAACCTCATGGAGGCTTCCTACGTACCCTACCTTGGTGGGGATCAAAGTCTACTTAGTTCAGAATTGGTGCTTGGTACACCGACATGAAGATGGTCCGGACCAATGGTTGTTGGGTTTGAACCTCGTGGAGGCTTCCTATGTACCCTACCTTGGCAGGGATCAAAGACCACATATTTTATGTTGGTGTGTGGGACTTACACTCTAGGCTACCCAGGGTGGATATCATGGTCAGTGCTTGATCTAAGCCCACATGAGTCATGCTCGGTGTGAGAAACAAGAGACCGTAGAGACCGGACGATCACATCACAAAAGGTGAATCCATGGAAAGTGGAGTGGGGATTATATGTATTTAGTGTCTCAAAGAGGAATCAGGTGCTTATGCGTGGTTAGCAGCCTTAAGAGGTTGGGACTTACTCCAGGACGGAGGCCTAATGGCGACAAAGAACAGTGGGAGAGGGATTTGGGACTGAAGAAAGTAGAACGTTTCCCAACCACGCTCTTTGCTGGACCTGGTGACCAAAGAAGAAAGGAGGAGTAGGGATCCTGCCTCCTACAAGAAAGCTAGGGGCTTACAATGAGATGGTTTCCCTTTCCCCACAGACAAACACCACTCCCATAAGGAGGATATCATCCCCTATGAAGACCATTGGGCGTGGAGAATGCCAGAGGTGAGGGTACCCCGCGTACGAGGCACGAGACAAGGTCACAGTTTAATGTCATGTGATGAGGACGAAGGTGCTTGGCAGTTTAACGCCATGCATCTCGGACGAGGTGGGTTTTCTCCGCACACCTAGGACTTACATAACTGGTACCCTCTGCTCCTTGGTGTAGAGAGGGGACATAAAAAGTCATGGAGAGGGGGTGTCATGGAGTGAACCATCAAGGAGTCCACATTAGCATGGATATGTGAAAAAGCAATAGACGTTAGCGTCCCTTTACAAAGAAGCATGAGGCGAAGCAATCCAACAGGTGATATCATCTAGGGGAATTTGATGTTACTTCATGTGAACCTAGGAGGTTGCACGGTAAATGAGTATTTGGTGAAGGTAGAGTGTGTGTGGGAGGCACCCAAAAATAATGCCTAGAGGAGGGACATCACTGTCGCAGAAGGCAGGAGGCTTGTGCACAAAAGGGACCATTGCGTGAAAAAGGGAGCGGGTCAGTGCGCAAAAGGATTTGTGTGTGCGAAAAAGTTCGGGCTGATGCACAATTTAGTTGTGGGTGAAAAATAGAGCAGGTAATCACAAAATAGGGTGGGCCTACACGCAAGAATAATTGAACGCCAAAGACTTAATTGCGTGCAATCAGAAGGAGTTGTGTATGTGGGAAGGGGTTCGAGGGGATTTGGACAAAGATCGTGTTCGTGTAGTTGCATGCAAAGGTGGACCCCCGGGAGACCTGACGTGAAAATTTAGTACCTAAGAGCCATATTATTTCTGTTCACAAGAGATGAATTTCACATGGGAGTGACGGTTCAGATTCTTCGGCCTTTGAATGAAGTTGGTGGCCTTCTATTTATAGGCGCTCAGGATCACGGGTCCATGCAAAAAACACTTTGGTGTGAAATATTTCGTGCCCCGATTTCAGTAGCATGAATTTCAACCACGTGGAGCAGGGGCATGAAATAGTTCCATTCCCATGCGAAAAACTCTCGTGCATCCTGGATTTTTTCACGCGCGGGATAGATTTGTTTCACGCGGCTCACCATATTTTTGCACCACCCCTTCGAGACCCCCGGAATGGATCGCCGGTTCCAAATATGGCATCAATTTTTCATGCCTGCACCTTCCTTAGCCTTGGATCACTTTTCATAATCTCAAAATTCCCCCCTCGGAATTGGATTGGCGAGGGGCCGCAGATATCAGATTCCAAGGGAAACGCCGAGATACGGGACTCCATGGGTCCATCACACGCTTAAAACCTGAGCGACATGAAAAACCTGTTCAGAGCACACAATCCACTTTTCACGCGCACACAGAAACCAATCCTCACACCTATAAAAGTCCCTAAGGGCCCTCATTATGTACATATTTTCTCGCACGATAAGCCCAGAGCTCTTGTGCTCCAAAAAACAATTCCTCTGCATGCGCGAAAAACACTTCGGTTGTGTGTAATTCTCCACAATCAGTCATCTGTTTTCACACCAACCCATGATTTTTCATGCCATCCCTGATTTTTCATGCCGGTCACTGACGTTTTCACACCGAATCCTACTTTTCCGCACCAACTACGGATTTTTCGTGCCGACTACTTAAAATCTTGCCGGTAGGAGATGGCCGCCAATTGGGATGAAGGTGAGAGGGAAGCCGCATCTACTTCTTGAAGGGCTGAGATGGTCACAAAACCTGATGTTTATGGTGTTCAGAGGGTCGTATCCGACAACCATACTCTCTTCTACATGTTGACCCCAGCGTGGAAGGACTACTCACAACCTTCCAATCTGCCGATGTGAGACTTTGGAATCTTGGAGGAGGTACATGTGCCAAGGCTTGAGGTCGACACACTGCGGTCATGGGTGACCCATGAGGATGAACTAAACTGGTATAAAATCACCTACAATGGTCATCCTTCTAGGGAAACCAGACACCTGGATGTTTACATCCTGAATCCCAGGACCAAGACCATCTCAGGGAGTGACCCTATCGTAGAGAGTTCTCTAGCCCTTTACGCGATCACTTTCGGTCAAAGTGTTGCTGACGAGACCAAAGGTTGGCTGCAGGATTGGGGTCTATAGTCTGGAGGCAACTTCACCAAGGAATGGGCCTGGGAATATTGGGTTTCCCAGACATGCGACCAATTTGGGGCCAAACTGCGGCACATTGGTTTGTTCAAGGCAGTGTGGATATCACAGTTTCATTTCCATCGCCATCCTGAGCTCGGGCCAGAGCTATTTACTCGATGGTCTCCCAACACCAATACCATCCACCTTCATCATGGGGAAGTCACCCTCAGCCTGTGGGAAATCCATTTCATCGGGGTTATCCCTCTGGATGGGCATCAGTACGATGAATTCCTCCTGATGAAGAACACCTAGGGTGACGAATCATGAACTTCTATACTGCCATGACACATGTTAGAGTTGGACAAGGAGAGGATGGGGATCAAGGATTTCTTGAAGGACATCGCTTACAAGAAATGGTTCAGCTTGTTCCTAAAAGTAGATCCAGAGGTCAAAATTCTAGGGTAAGGGAGATGGTTTCCGACTGTGGAACATAAGAGCAAGAGGGGATCGTACTAAAGGATCCTAGAGGTGGGGGGATATCAGTACTGTGGCTTCTGCATAAATGAGATCCAAGACCCAAACGTCTGCTATGCTAGATTTCATGACATCTTACTAAGTGGGTGTCTCTTACCGGTGAGGGACTCATGGATGGGAGTCTGCCCAGTGACCCTGGTGATGGCCGGCATTATGGTTTCCAACAAAGATTTAATCTGGGAGTCCCCATGCTGGCCCGTATGTACTCCATTTTTGGATGCATCTCAAGAGGAGGGTCACCAAAGAGGATTTTTGGCCCCTTCATGATCTTTTATGGTTGGGTCACAGCCCATTGTGGCGGGTATACCTTCCCAAACTCCGTTCGTCCTCCAGGTAATAGCCTCTGACCTTTCATGCTGAACATCATCGGGGTCATACCGTTGACGCTTAATGAAATGGGAGTAAGGATCAGGATTGGAAATCATGCCAACTTAACTTTCAGCCCATTCCCCACCCCGACAGCCTAGATAATAGATAATTGGAATGGATCACTGGAGTAAAGGGAGTACTTCCAGAGCATCTGAGGTGGGGTGCTTGTGGCCCGGATTGACGGGAAGATCTTTTGCGGGCCGTACGTGCCGTCCAGGTTTTCCAGGTAGTTCAAATGTCTTCAGTGGATGCCGAAAAAGGTGTAAACTGATGTTAAAGAAGAGAGGAAACCCTTCGTTCTTCTCCAAATGTGGATGATGTTCACATCCCAGGGCTCCAGTGATGTTATCACCTTTTCTCCCACCCGAGTTAATGTTAGCCTCTCAATAGAATATGCCAAACATTAGGCTATAGTGTACCCTAAGGGGCCTTTACAGAAGCAGTTTTGGAAACTCAAGGTATCCCATGTAGAACATGGGTGGCGAGTGATTAGGCAGGGTGCTTTTGGGGTGGAAAGTTCAGAGGAATGTCAGGAAACCGGGCCTGCATAGGCCGGTACTTCAATCGTGGAGATGTCATGTGACGCGGACATGTCCTCATCGCCAAGTGGGATAGAGGATCACTTAGTGTCTAGGGAACTCCCAGGGAAGCAGATAAGATATTTTATTCAACCTTCTAGTGAAGTGATCTTCCATGCTCTGTGGTCAGCCCGGATGACCCTGCGACAGTCGATGGCTACTAAAGCCCTTTGGAAAAAGATAATGCGAGAAGAAATCTAGGTGTCGGAGGTCGGACTCATTCGGGTTGTTGACAGGGTGAACTTTCATCATTGTCATGTGTACCTGACAGACATGGATGTGTATTCACGTCAATGGGGTCAGCGTGCAGAACCACTCTTCTTAGTGGAAGTGATTCTCAACCAAGAGCATGATCCATAAAAGATGTCGTTAGAGGATGATAAAAGCAACGATGAGCCAGAAGGCGCTGAGATGGAAGAGGAATAATAAGGAGAAGGTGAAGGAGGGGGTGAAGGATAAGAGGATCCCAAAGGTGGAGGATCTTAGGGGGAGTCCCACCAAGGGAGTCTCCGGGAGAGTAGTGAAATCATCGGCTCTGATATAGATATAAAAGAGATACATGAGGTACATCTCAGCCCTTGTCCATCCTTTCCCCTCATCATTTTTTTAACTCCAAATTAGATCTCCTTATCCCACTCAGGAGAATATGGGCAATGAACAAGGGTCTCCATGCAAAGGGGAGGAGGCACCGATAGAACAAGGTGGGGAGCCAACCATATTCGCAATGAATCAGCGTATGTAGGATAGGTGGCCTTGGAAACTTTGAATCATCTGAATATTGCTTGGGGGAGGCATTTGTCTGATTTCCTTGATCTTCTATGGGTTGATATTGATGCCCTGGTAGCTGATGAAAAAGCCGTGAAACTTCCCAGAGGTGACCCTAAAGGCACACTTCAATGGGTTCATCTTCAAGTGGCGGGAATGGAGGAAACCGAACACTTTCTCGAGGTCCTTGAGTTGGTCTTGGCACTGGTGGTACTTGACCACCAGATTTTCCACATAGCATTCCACCAATGTCTTGAGGACTGGCTTAAATATGTGTTTCATGGCCCGCTTATAGTTGGAACCTTCATTCTTCAGGCCTAAGGGCATAACCTAGTAGCAAAAAGTACCTTAGGGCACCCTGAAAGCTGTAGACTCCTCGTCCTTGGGGGCCATTTAGATTTGGTTATATCTGGAGTAACTATCCATGAAGGAGAGGGCTTAGAACCCAGCTATATCAACGATCAATAATTTCGTCCCATGAAGGGGAATGTCATCCTTCGAACAGTGGTGGTTGAGATCGCGAAAGTCGATGCAGACCCCGAACTCTACGTTCTTCTTCCTGAATGTCACAATGTTGGATAGAAACATGGGGTACTAAACCTCCTTGATGATGTTGGCTATGATAATCTTGTCAAATTTGGCCTCGACCAGAACACCATGACAACGGTGCATCTTTCTCGGAGGCTTCATGAACCTATGATGATTTGAAAGAAGACTGAGGCGGTGGAAGACTACCTGAGGATCTAGTCCTCAAATATTGTCATAGCTCTAGGTGAATACATCACAATGCCATTTCAGGAAATCTATGTACTGGTACAACTCCTCAGAGGGCAAGGCGGCACTGATCAATTTGGGTCTCGGATCTGCTTCGCTACAAAGGTTCACCTGTACCAGTTCATTGGCCATGGTGGGAATGAATTATTCAAAGGTGGGGGGACCATCCTTTATATCCTCTTATTCTCTTGTGGAGGGGGAATATCCAGCGGGCGGTGCTTCCTATAGGTCGACGGATCCCGATGGGAGGGTGGTACCAGCCTGAGTAGAAGTGGAAAACATATCAGGGGATTCACGTGCTACTGAGACCATAGTGATGAAGGCAGTCGATCTGATCCCATATGGTCTTCATCCCAAGGGGCCACTCTTGATGATATCAAAGAAATAGTGGCGTGTTGTCTTGAGCTGGTTAATTCCAGTCCGGTAGAACATACAAGTATGATGTACTACCGTTTCCATGGAGCGAACATCTTGATACCATATGGGGGTAGAAGGCTCTAGGATTACCTGATCCTGGTTTGTGTAGGAGTATGAGGTAATTTCCCACCGTCTCTTGGACTTGGGAACATGCATCCTTCATGTACCGAAGACAAAAAACATTGCCCCATGTCAGGGGTTATATCCTCCAATCAATGGATTGGAAAGACATAGGCGTCATCCAGACTTACCTCGGGGTCAGTTACGACCATGAAGGGCTCAACCTCACTTTTCTGAATCTTCTTATCCTTGTTCTTTTAATAGTCAACATCCAAATAGTGGTCCTCAAAAGAGGCTAAAGGAGATTCATCACCTTGGAGTATGCCTACTCGACCATTAAGGGAGTACTTGAGGCATTGGTGATACGATGAGGGGACCGCTGTGTGCAGGTGGATCCATGGTTTTCCCATCAATGCATTGTATGCAGTGTCCTAGGAGACAACCATAAAATCGATACTGGAAACTAGGCCACCGAACTATTTCTTCAAATAGATATTGACAATGGGGGTCTTCTCTATCCTGTCATATCCCTGGATCCTTAAATCAGAGGGAGTCAGGTCATCTTCGAATAACCCTAGCTTCTATAATGTCTGTGTCGGGATAAGGTTGATCCCGGAGCCAGTGTCAACAAGACAGCGACGAACCTCCTTACCATTAAACTGGCCAGTGATGTACAGTGGGCGGAAGTTAACTTGAATGGGAGAGCCTTTATCCTCTCCAGAGAACGAAATGATGGTATGACATTCAGCTTTCTCGACCACTTTGGTTGGAAAGGCTTCTGCAACTCCTACCTCTGTCTCAAACTAGAGGGGGCTTCTTAAAGCCTCAACGAGGGACTCATGCATATCTGGAGACAAGAAAAGGTCTTAAAGGATGTAAAGCCTTACTGAGATGCCGACGAGGTGTTTGATAACATCATACTTTCATGCTATGCATGAACTTCTATTTTCAGGAAGCCGCTCTGTGACAGGATGCGTGGAGGGCCTTGCTGGCTGGACCGACAACTGACTGGTGCTAGGTATATCCCACTGATCACTAGTTGAAGCCCGAAGAATATCTATCGGATGAGGGTCGGATGAATGAGATCAGCCTTTAGCAGGGCGAGGCTGGTTGCGACATGGCCGAGGTAGTTTGGCCTAATCAAATATCACAAACAATGGTGGAGATGGGCCCGACGGCACCGGATGAAGAAGCTGTGCATGCTGAGTTATGTGATGGGCCTACTATCTGGTCTTACTGGCATGTATGACCTAGCTGGAGGTGCCAACTGATGTGCCCCGATGACCCATATGGAAGTGGCTCCACTGACGTTGGCATTGGATGGGGACATTGGGGAGGTTATCCTGGTGCTCCTCATTATCAGGAGTCATATAGTGGTTTACCGAATCCACTGTATTAACCAAATTAGACCCTTGACTATCACTTGAAGAGTCATCCACTACTGGGAGGATTCTGGGAGGAATACCCATCTTAGGGGGCATGAATTCATCGAGAGTACAAGACAACGATGGCATTGGTGGGGTGTGTTTCTTTCCCTTGCATCACTGATGCTTACTCTTCTGGAAAGTGCCCGGCTGAGATGGTGATGCAGAAGTGGTGGTCGCAGCTCTTCAAGGCTCTGCCTGATTTAGGCGTGCATGAATGATACCACGGGCACATGTGACCATTTTGTGAGCCATCCAGTCATCATACTTCTGGGACCTGCGGTTAGAAACCTGCTGCCACTCACCTTCGCTGTCTCTACTACTATCAGTCCTCACAAAGACACCCACCACTTGTGTCAGGGCTGGGCCCAGCCTGACTATGTTATTACCGACATAGTCTTGAAGCTAGTATTTGAACACATAGCACTACTTGAGGGTGTTCCCCGGGATCTGATGATTGGGCCAGTAGTTGGGGCGATCAGTGAGATTCACATCTTCCATCCTTCTGCACTCATGTAAGCTTACAATACCATACTCTAAGGAGCTACGGAAGTAACAGGGGATGTGATTCTCATTGAACGAGTAGGTCTAGTTTCTTCTGTCTGGAAAGGGGGCCCTTGGAGCCTGACCCTAATGACGAGCTGGAGGCACTTTCCTAGGAGGCATACCCTGATTGTCCCGCCTGGGCAGTGGCAGTGCATTATGCCGGGCTACCTACTAATTCTGAGGAGGACGCTGTTGAGTTGGAAGCTGTGCCTGAGGTGGAGGGCCTCTGCAAGGCTATGGGTCTGGTTTTACTGATATAAATTCTAGTTTCCTGGGGGCTTCTATTTGGTCCACTATGGCAGTATCGGCTTTGGCATCCCTTCTTGATATAATTATAGGGGGCAACGGGCGTGCCTGGATAGCCTATTGCAGGCCTTCCTTCCTGTGCTGGGCCTTATCGGATAAGTCTCGGAATCCTCCAGGGTAGTTTTGGGTGATCATTGAGGGAACCAATTATATCTTGATCTTCCCTAAACACATCATTAGTAATTGTTCCTAAGTCAGTGGCATGTCAAGGGAGTATGCGAGACCCTTCCACGAGGCGATAAAGTCTGCAACTCGATCATCATGACTTTTCTTGCAATTGAAGAGGTCTACAATGCACATTTTCTAGGTGGTAGAGCTGAACTGGTAGAGGAATTGTCTGCGAAGGTCCTCCCAACTGGTTACAGATTCGATGGGGAACTGGTTGTACCAGACCAACGCCGACCCCTCCAATGTCTGAACAAATAACCACAACTTGACAGCCTCCTACTGCACTGAAGTCCCTAACTTGGGCCCACACCTTGAGTTGAAGTGGGCCAGGTGCTATGGTGGGTCCCCTGTCCCATTAAAGGGAGAGAAGGAGGGATTCCGGAAACCCGAAGGTGCCAGCATATCATCCAACCATGCCGCTTATGGCTTACCATCAGGTGGGATTGCCACCTGTCATGTTTCCAATGCCTCAAGGTGGGCAATGAGTACCGCCATTGGATCATCTGGGTGGGGCTCCCTATATTGATGGGGATCCCTAACCACGAGCGCGTTTCCGGGTTCTTCAAAACTATAAACAGACCCAACATCTCATGGAGTGGTGAGTGGAGTGACTTGCGGGGCAGCTGGGGGAACTCGAGCCATATTCCTTGGATTTCCACACTATTTAGGAGGGTTTGGGGAGACATATCGTGCCCTCTTTCTGTGAGCTCTGCCTTCAGCTCTTTCTTTAGGAGTGGCATGATCAGGGTTTCCTGGGGGCAGTTCGCTGAGGGGAAGTTGTTCTTAACACTGATGTACTGGCCTAGGATCGACGTAGTGGGGTCATCGCTCTACAGTACATTCTGCCAAGAGGTCATCGACTAGATTCTTCTGCTCAGCAAGTTGTTGGTGCAACGTGGCCTTCTCGGGGTACTCCTCTGTCTTTTGCACCAAGGTGGATGGGTCGGAGTGTTTGACAGCTCTAACATGCTCTTTGCCTTTACCAGAATTCCAGCTGAGTACCAATGCCTTGGTGGGCGTAGGGAGACCTAGTAGGTTCCTCTATTGACATGTAATCCTCCCTGATGGGTCCAATAGTGGTGGCATGCCCCTTGGGGGTAAGTATCCCATCGAGAAGCTCCAGATCACCCTCCTCGTCCACTATGTTGACCATGTTGACAGTGACCCTTCCTGGGGGAATATCTTCACATTTCCTAGAGAGTTGGGCTGCCACCAAATAGTACTGAAGAGGAGGGTATCATACTCCCCCCATCCACGAAATTTCATGTGGGGGGTATCATCCTTTTTTTCCCTTGAACGCATTGCTGCTAGAGGGCCTCATGACGACCTGGGTGACTCAAGGTGCTGGACCACAGGGAGTGCGGCCAACTCGGCCAGATGGTATTGCTCACTGATGTCTTCAAAATGCGCTTGGCTCCTTGTATAGACCACGCACTGATGACAAAGATTGAAATGCATCGCCCAGAGGGTGTAGCGGAAACACTCAACTTCCATCGGGGTGAGAGATTCTGGAATGCGGAAATTCTGCGTTGCCACGGGCCAAACTTCTCATGGAAGTGGTCCACTGGGAGGATGTTCTGGAAGCTCCTTAGCTCAGATTTAGGGTCTGTCCATTCATTTCCCCACTCGTCAACTGGGGGTGGTTGAGGAACTGGCAGTGGTACTGAGGCGGACCGTTGGAATGGTAGGCTGGCTGGTGGAGATTACGGCGAGCGGGCTGACTGGCCGCCGAATCTCAATTTGTCCTCCAAAGAGTGTAATGACCTGGCTGCCACGTCACAATAATATGGGCTGACGACCGTCGTTCATGGATCAGAGGCTTGGGCTACTGATGATGGGCTTCAATGCTACTCGCCTGCCATTGGTCCTCAGAATAGCTCTCGTGATCTCTTGTGGAGGTAGAGAGCGCTTCCAGTGACAATGGTGGTGATTGCATGACTGTAACCTATGGGGTCACAATATTTTCATCCTTCTAGATATACCTACGGATGGAGGTAGGAATCCTATGGACTTCACATTCCAGGAGGACTAGGCTGATGCACCTTGTCCCTACCCCGACACATGACTCGGATGAGCATGGGGAGGGTTCCCGAGCTGAGTCATACTCTGCTTCAGAGTCTGAGAAGAAGACCGGTTTGATCTACATACAGACCTTCCCAGGAATCTTCTTGTGGTGGTGCCAACCCGCCTTCCTGCCCCAGGGTGGTTCCTGGGGACAAAGCTGATTTCTGACTCGGAGTCCTTCGGCCGCACTGGTGGTTGGGCAGGGAGGGTTTCCACCCGAGAAAGCTGAGGTGCGATGATCACCGGGAAAAATAACAAAGGGGACATAGAGAGGACCTCCATGGGTAGTACTGAAGTGGTCAAGAACTCCACTAGAACTGGAAGGAGCATGGGGAGGACCTCCATGCTTGTTTTCTTGGGGAATCTCAGTACGAGGATAGTCTTTGTACTGAGCTAGATGAACATAGGTAGGACCTCCATGTTGGGCGTGGGTGGAGAGAGGTTGGACCTCACCCTTCTGGTTGCTGAGGCAAGGAGGATCTTCACCGGCTGCTGAACGGATATGGGGAGGGTCCCCACGTGGAAGAGATACTGGATGGGTGATGTCCCTACACCGACGGTCGGGTGTGGGAGGAATGACTCCGTACCCAGTGTAGTGGGCACAGGAGAGACCCCCACCCTGAGTGCCACCATCATGGAGAAGACCCTCATTTGGGTTGAGGGTGGCGCGGGGTGGACCTCCATGATGATCCTCGAAGGAGAGAATTCTCACGCTTTCTATGGTAGTGGTACATGGATGACCTTCGTACGGGGTGGCATCGCTTTGGGTTGGTTTCGCGGCAGCCACTGTTGGTGACAGCGACCAAGAGAGTCGACCCAACCTACCCATGGGGCAGTTGGGGCCTCAATCCCAGTCAGGCGTATAAGCACCCCTGCCCAGTGTATGTAGGGACATGATGATATGCATTGGAAGTGGCTCGGGCCACAGTAGCCATCGATGTTGACCCCCCTGGCGGGCGTCCTCACCTTGCACCCAACACTGGCATCGGGTCGGACGGACCGAGGATAGTGGTGGAGGTGCATAGCTTAACTTCTCTTCATCCAGCAAAAACTGGGCGGTGGCACTGATGCAGCCGGGTGGGAGGCATTGCTGGGAGCCCCTAAAATGGGACTCTAACCGGGTTAGCTCGGACATCACCTACCTCATCATCATAACATATGGAGTTGTCAAAGTGTTCTGGGGAAAGGCTCCTGAAACGGTTTTACATCGGGCTGGGGAGGTATGGATCCCTGCATGGCCCTCAAGGGTGGCATTGACGACGAGGTATGGACGCCTTCAGATCGAGACGGGCTATATCCCTGGTTGAGATTATGCCCTCCTCCTCGTATCAGCATATGATGTCATTGATCACCCTTCACTGGATGACCTTAGATGGGGAGAGGGGGCGTGGACACCCTAGGGACATAGGTGTAGAGGTCATCGTAGAAGCAGTGGAACCACACGGGACTACCGTGTTAGTGCTTCCCCTACCCTGGTGCCAGTGAGCATGAGGTGATCGCATTCCATATGTAGCAACCTGATTCCTGAGAGCAGGGAGATTAATTCATCAGTGCTGAAAGAAAAAGGAATTGACAACCAATTACCCAACGCCATCCCATCTTCTATGGTCAGTAAGAGGGATCCACGCTGACAACGTCACAAAACGGGATGTCCAACGTTCTGCTGCCCCAACATCTGGTGAGTTTTACACTAGGCCCGCTATTTGCATGGTGGGACCCAAAACCAGATAGCTGGATTCGGTGACACGTCAATCTATTGATGCCCCGAGCACTACTAATATCCATATTGAGGAGATTTACTTCACATCAGGTTCACCATTTCTTTTTCCGATGATTTTTTCGGGGCACGCACATCGATCTGTGGAGGACACGCAGCTGTTTCCCCACATTCCCACTTTCTAAAGGCAGGAGTCATCCATTTCTTATTCAGGGACGTCTGATCCTTGATAGAAACAGGATGATGGGATGTCGGTTCTTCCTTCCATGGATTCCTCCTCAGAGCTCGTCACCTAGTCTGGGTCTTCCTTATAGAGTTAAGACGTTGTTCGTGAAACTCTTCCTAGGGCCACATCTTCATGGACGCCAGTTAATTACACTACTTCTATCCGGACATTCCAAGGGGTCCTATTAGGGTAGCAACCTTCGGTTAAGGGAGATGTCACATTGGGCATCACTGGCATTTCTGGACACTAGGGGATTGGCATGACAGTATTCTGTCACATATTATAGGGCTTCACTAGGGTACAGAAGTGAGAGGAATCCCACATTGAATGCGGGGAATCATATGCCATGAGCATGTATCTGAGGCTTTACTAAGCTACCCATGTTTAACACGGGGTATGCCTCAAGTTTTACATCCAGTGGAGGCAGATCAAGCTGATCATAACACTGACTAGAGTGGATCAAATGGGTGCAACCCCCTGGAGGGAACACCGATTCTGGGGCTAACACATGGTTGACATCCCCGTTACTGTATAGGGGAATGGGGTATAATGTGGCATGATCTCACCGATATGTGGCAGCTCCGGTAATAATCAGGATGGATGATGGAAGGTTCCATCAGTGGGGTGGTGAATGGGATGGAACCATCATGAGGATGATGATGGTTTTGGGCTTGAGCCTTGAAGGGGCTTCCTGTGTATCCCAGTGGTAGGGAATCAAAGTCCACGTAGTTTGTCTAATGACGGATCACCGCCGATTGGGGGTCACAACGGCTTACCACTGGATGAAGTCACAACGACTTACCACTGGGTGGGGTCCACAGTTTGACTTCCTACAGGACATGTATGAACCGACATGAAGGGGTTCGGAACAAGTAGGTGTTGGTCTTGAACCTCAGGAAGGATTCCTATGTACCATACCTTGGCAAGGATCAAAGACCACGTAGTTCAGGATGGAGTTTTGGGGATTACACTCTAGGATACCCCTGGTGTTGGTGAATCAACGTGAAAGAGGACCTGGGGTCTAGGTGGATGGTGGTCTTGAACCTCCGAGAGGCTACTTACATACCCTGCCTTGGCAAGGATCAAAGACCGCATAGTTCAGGTTGGTTTTTGGGGCTTATACTCTAGGTTGCCCGAGGTGTTAGTGAACCAATGTGAAGGGGGTTGGAACCGATGACTATGGGGGGGTCAGTGAAACGATGTGAAAGAGGGCCTGGGGTTCCATGGATGGTGGGCTTGAACCTCAGGGAGGCTTCCTACATACCTTTCCTTAGCAAAGATCAAAGTCCTCATAGTTCATGTATGGGGGAAGGAGTCGGTGAACCGACGTGAATAAGGACCTGAGGTCCAGGTGATGGTGGGATTGGACCATTACGGAGGCTTACTACATACCTTACCTTGGAAAGGATTAAAGACCATGTAGTTCATGTATGGGGCATGGAACTGAATGATCAGAACCAATGGCTGTTGGATTGAACCTCATGGAGGCTTCCTAGGTACCCTACCTTGGTAGGGATCAAAGTCCACGTAGTTCAGAATTGCGGCTTAGTACACTGACATGAAGATGGTCGGGACAGATGGTTGTTGGGCTTGAACCTCGTTGAGGCTTCCTACGTACCCTACCTTGGAAGGGATCAAAGACCACATGTGGGTGCGGCTAACACTCTAGGATGCCCAAGGTGGATGTCATGGTCAGTGATTTCTCTAAGACCACGTGATTCGTGCTCAGTGTGAGAAACAAGAGACAACAAAGACCTGACAATCACGTCACAAAAGGTGCTCCCATGGGAAGTGGAGTGGGGTTTACAAGTATTTAGAAGCCCAAAGAGGAATCATGGTCTTATGCATGTTTAGTAGCCTGAATAGCTTGGGACTTACTCCAAGATGGAGGCCCGATGGAGACAAAGCGTAGTGAGAGAGGGATTTGGGATCGAATAAAGTAGAAGCACCATTCCCCACCACACCCTTTACCAGCCCTGGGGACCAAATAAGAATGGAGGAGTAGGGATGCTGCCTCCTACAAGAAAGCATGGGGATGACACCAAGATGGTTTCCCTTTCCCCGTGAAAAAACGCCCCTCCCATGAGAAGGATATCATCCCCTTTGGAGACCAGTGGGCATGGATAATATCTGAGTTCGGGATACCTTGTGTATGAGGCATGGGGTGAGGTCATAGTTTATGTCATGTGCAGGGGATGAAGGTTCTTGGTAGTTTAACATCATGCAGCTCGGACGAGGTGGGTTTTCTCCGCACCCCTAGGACTTACATAATCGGTACCCTCTGCTCCTTGGTGTAGAGAGGGGATAGGAAAATCCATGGATAGAGGGTTTCATGGAGCGAACCATTGAGGAGTCCACGTTAGCACAACTATGTGAAGAAGAAATATCTGTTAGCGTGCCTATGCGAAGAAGCATGAGGCGAAGCAATGAAACGGGCGGTATCATCCAGGGGACTTTGAAGTTACTTTATGTGAACCTAAGAGATTTCATGAGAAATGTATAATGACCCATAATTTACATACATTGTTATTACTTCAGAATTGAAGCACACTTATTACAACATATAACAAAACCAGGAAAGGACGGTATAAGTATAATGTCTTTTGAAACTGGGAAACATAAACAACTAGTTCATAAAGCATCTACTTTGCCTCCCATTTATTTCATCATATCTAGAGTCCCTTTTTGGCATATCATACTTAATAAGCTTCTTCCTGACCTGGGGAAAGAAAATATACAAAAGGGTGAGCTCAAATGCTTAGTAAGGGTAAACAAAAGAAATATCAATCACATCATATACATAAGAATATAACTTTTGGAAATCATAAGCTGAAAAAGAAATCATATTTTTATAACATGGGATAAATCATAGTAGTGAAATGTAATCCCAATAATCATAACTTAAAACATGAAACTTTGTGGCATACACACATAATCATAGATAATCATTTCTTATTAGTCAAGACTCATTTCCAAGACTATCTTAGTGGACAAAGTCCATTTCTGAACCGAGTTCACTCCTCGTTTCAGTCCTGTTTCACTGAACCGGTTTAACCTGCCGTTCCAGTCATGTCTATCTCATGAGATATAAAATCTTTACCCAATGCATTGGAGGGATATATAGGTCCCACCCATCTCATAATGATACCATTCTTATGTGTTCCACACAATCATAAACACTACATCATAGCATAACCCATGTAATAAAAATGGGAATCTTAAACATCGTGACATCATAAAACAATTCATATAAGATAAAGGAATTCATAAAAATATTTCCATCACAACATAATAAAATCCATGTAATAATAGGGATAGAAACAGAACCCTATATTATCTTAGATGGAAAATAATTTTGATAAAACACTTGAACTCCATTCTTGAGGAAAATATCCTTTCTACTTCAAAAAAACTTTTCCTTTCATAACATGTCATACAATTCTAAACTAAAAGAAGTTGATTAAAAATAAACTCGAAAACTTTTATAGTAAGCTTCTTGGAAATAATTTTTTAAAAATCCAATCATGTCGTATAAGTTAAAAAACATTCTGCGTACTTTTTTCGGAAAAGTCAAAAAGTACCTCGTACGAAAAACAACAAAAGATTCCTTTCATATCGTTTAATTAAAACTCAACGAAGGGTACAATTTTATTTAAACAACTTTAGGTGGATGGAAATAATATTACATATTTAGGAAACATGGATGTGGATGATAAAGTACACCCCAGTATATTTCAAAGTATAAACAATCTCGGATAAAAATAAGATTGTGATATTTCCCTTACCTTAGGTCTGATATGCTTTGTACGTGTCCGAACCTCCTGTATAATGATTTAAATAATGTTATTGACTTATTCCATATTCATACTCATTGTTATGATATCACATATGGTCATATTCTTATCTTCTTATTAGTAATATTTCATTATAACTTGTTATTCAGGTGTTTATTACTTTTTGTTCTTATGCGTGTTTTGTTGAATAAATTTTTATTCTTCTCTTTAGGTTATAGATACCTCATTTCCAGAATATTATTAGTGTAATATATATCATATTCATTCATTAAATTCATTTATATAATCATTATGAAATAAAGATCATGTAGAACGAATCACATCACATCGTGGATACGGTATTCCGTACATACGCACGAGCGATGATATCATTCCCATGATCGTGGAATTGTATTGGAGTGTATGTATACTATTTCAGAATCATTATCACTTTTCAATAATCATATATAGTAATTATTTATACCATTATACCCATACAAGTAAGGGGGTGGGGGAAAATACATTACACCACGGTGTGGAGACGGTATTCCATACGTACGCACGCGCGGTGATTTCATTTTTCATAGGATGGATAGATGTTGAAATAGGGTTGTTTCATACTTATAATAACACATGAGTATATGAGTGATACTGATGTTATTAATTCATAATGAAACAACTAAAGAAGAATAAGTGGAAGAAGAAATAAAGATGAAAGAATCGGTAACGGACATTACATCTTCTTTGAAGTGCTTCTTTGAGACCTTCTTTCAGGGCACTAAAATTGGTCTTTGAAGAAGACCAGGACCTCTAGGATGTTTATAGGGAAGTGGAGAGGAGAAAGTGGCAGGGGTTGGCTGAGATTGAAGGCTCAAATTGGTGTGAGGAGGAGAGGGAGGAGGTGCCCTTTTATAAGGGAGGAGAGGGGCACCCTCGGAATAACTAAAACTATTATTTTATTATAAAGTCAAGTTCGGTTTTAAATAGCTCCAAATTGATTTATTTCAAAGATAAGGTGGGGATGGGTAGAAATCCTTTCATCCAATATAATTTAGACAAGTTTAGGTTCCTATTTTAACCTTATCATTTAGATTTAACATAAAGTTAAATAATTTTATTTTTACCGTGTCTTCTTGTCTTCTTATACTATAAGGTTAATAAACTTACTATAAGCAGACAAATGAACCCCAAGTTGTTTATTATTAATATATATAACCTTATCTAAGTTATTTGGCCGAACCTTAGATTTTTTAGGAATAAAATAACAATTACTAAAATAATATTTGTTTTAAATACTATTTTATGTCAATTTTGACACTATTTAGTAATTGATTTTTTTTGAAAATCATAACAAGATGATTAGTTCGAAAAAAGTTAATTAAATCAATACTAACATTTCATATTAACCTATAAAATTAGTCGAATTCATAAAAAGTCTCAAATTATATCTATTTAGGTATTTATAACATCAATTATGTCAATATTTCATTAATAAGATAATTACTGCATCATCTTTGTGTCATAAATAAATTAAATTATTTAATGTCTAAAAATTACAAATAAAATACCATTATTTAGGAAATATTTTTAGCTTTCTAATTTATAGTCGAATTTATCTTATGTATAACCCTATATTAAAAATTATTTTCTTATTAAACTTTGATTTTAACTATTTTAACCCTTCTTTAAATAAATTAATAATAAATGTCCTAATCTAATCCAAGTGGGCCTAAATGGTCATATTTTATTCCTATGTTTGTTTTTGGTCGAATTACACTGATCCAATAGAATTAGGACATTTGTTAGGGTAATAATAATATCATTTTTACCCTTAATTACCCTATTTACTTTTAACCGTGGTAAATAAAAGTAAAAAGTTACAATTCACCAAAAATTATTTTCATCTCATTGAACCACATTTTACTTACTGACATCAACCGTGTCTCTTGGATTTTTGAAATTCCACTCATAGAAGCGGTAAAATTAAATTTTATGAAAAATTCAGTTTCTTAACTACGACTTAGTGGTTTCACTATTCATCAAAAATTGAAAGTTTTCAGAAAAATACCAAAATTTCACCCTAGGATAATTTCAATATTCCGAATCCAAAAATGAAGTCCATTTTGAGAAATAAAATTTATAAAATTTCAAAAGGTGGTTATTACTATTCATAACAGTTAGTTTTAATAATATTTTATTGGCATATCACAGTTTAGTGAAACTTGGTATTGCGTACGACGTAAGCTATCGAGGAGGGTTGCGATTTCGTGTAAAGAAAGCCAAGCAAGTGTTGTGTGTAGAAAAAGATTCCATTGATGATTTATATAACATAAAAGTCTCAGGTGTTACATTCTACCCCACTTAAAATTAATTTCGCCCTCAAAATTCGTCACTTTGTAACAAACAGATGAGGATACCTCTCCCTTATCATATCCTCAAGCTCCCATGTAGCTTCTTCTAATTAGTGGTTCCTCTATAAAACATTCACCAATCGAGTGGTATTATTTTGTAGGACTTTTTCGCTACGATCCAGAGTCTCTATCGGTTGTTCTTCATAAGAAAGGTCTTGCTCCAGTGGTAAAACTTCTGAGCTGAGTACATGTGAAGGATCAGGTATGTACTTTCTCAGGAGAGATACATGGAAAAAATTGTGAACTTGAGAGAGATTCGGTGGAAGCACCAATCAGTAATCTACCTTCCCAACATGATCCATTATTTCGAAAGGACCGATATATATAGGGCTCAACTTCCCCTTCTTTCCAAATCTCATGACCCTCTTCTAGGGAGATATTCGTAAGAACACTTTATCACCCACTTCAAACTCTAGGTCTTTTCTTCGGTTGTTGGCATAACTTTTCTGTCAACTCTGAGCTGATCTTATGTGTTTTTGAATAGATCTGACCTTTTCTTCCATTTCATCAACGTGATCAGGTCCTAATATCTTTCTTTCCCCAACTTCATCCCAGCAAGTTGGAGTCTTTCATTTCATTCCATAGAGAGCTTCTTAAGGAGACATATGAATACTGGAGTGAAAGATATTATTATAAGAAAATTCCACCAAAGGTAGGTGTTGATCCCAACCACCTTTGAAATCCATAGAGAAAGCTCTCAACATATCTTCTAGAGTTTGAATTGTTCTCTCAGACTGACCGTCTGTCTGAGGATGATAAGCAGTGCTGAAACTCAACTCTGTATCCAGAGTATGCTGAAGACTTCGCCAGAACATCGAGGTAAATCTCGGATCCCGATTAGATAAAATAGAAAGTGGTACTCCATGCAATCTTACCACTTCCTTTACATATATCCTGGCAAGCTGATCCAGAGAGAAATCCTCTCTAATAGCGATGAAGTGTGCAGACTTTGTAAGATGATCAACTATGACCCAGATAGCATTATTGCCTTTGGATGTTTTAGGATGTCCTGTGATAAAGTCCATAGTGATGTTTTCCCATTTCCATTCGCGTATGGGTAATGGTTGTAACATCCCCTTAGACTTCTATCTCTCATCTTTAACTTGTTGACAAACCAAACATCGAGAGACATATTCAGCAACATCTCTTTTCATGAAATCCCACTAAAAGTACTCTTTCAGGTCCCTAAACATCTTCGTGCTTCCAGGATGAATAGAGAATGAAGAACTATGATCCTTATCCAGCAGCTCCTTCTTTAATTCGGGGATGGGAGGAACACAAACCCGATTCCTGAACTTTATTATCCCATCATAATCAAGGTTGAATTCAGGAACATTTCTCACCTTCTTTTGTAACTCAACATCTTCTTTCTGTGCCTCTTTAATCTTCACATGTATAGATGGTTGAACATTCATTTGAGAAAGATAAGATTTTTCCCCTTTCAATATCATTCCAAGATCCATCCTTTGTAAATCCAGAAATATTGGATCTTTTGTGATCCTCATCATGGATAAACTAGCATGGTCTTGTTGACTTAATGGATCTGCCACCTTGTTTGCGTTCCTAGGGTGGTAATGAATTGAGCAGTCGTAATCCTTAATCAGCTCCAACCATCTTCTTTGGCGCATATTCAGCTCCTTTTGTGTGAAAATATACTTTAAACTTTTATGATCAGTATAAATATCACACCTTTTACCATAAAGGTAATCCCTCCAAATATTTAATGCAAATATTACCACAACTAACTCCAAATCATGAGTTGGGTAATTTTGCTCATGTATTTTCAACTGTCGTGAGGCATAAGCTATCACCATATCATTTTTCATGAGAACACATCCCAGTCCCTTCTTGGATGCATCATTGTAGATCACAAACCATTCTCCGCTACAAGGTAGTGTGAGCACAGGTGCACTAGATAACCTTCTTTTCAAATCCTTGAAATTCTCTTCACATTCCTCCGTCCAAACAAACTTAACTCCTTTCCAAGTCAATATGGTGAGTGGATTAGATAATCATGAAAAATATTTCACAAAACGTCGATAATATCCAGCCAAACCAAGAAAACTTCGGATCTCAGTTACTATTGTTGGTCTCGACCATCTTTTGTTAACCTCTGTTTTTGATGGATCCACAAATATCCCCTCTTTTGAGATTATGTGACCCAAAAATGAAACTTTCTGAAGCCAAAATTCACACTTGGTAAATTTGGCATAAAGCTTCTCCTTTCTCAGGGTCTTCAATAAAATTTTCAAGTGATCTTCATGTTCTTCCTTGCCCGTTGAATAGACAAGAATATAATCTATAAAGACTACCACAAACTGATCATGATAGTCTCTAAAGACTCTATTTGTCAGATCCCTGAAGATAGAAGGGGCATTAGTAAGACCAAATGGCATCACTATAAATTCATAGTGTTCATACCTTGTATGGAAAGCCATCTTTGGTATATCCTCCCTTTTGACCCTTAATTGATGATACCCTGAACGAAGATCAATCTTGGAAAAGTATTGAGCTCCACGTAGTTGGTCAAATAGGTCATCAATGCGCGGGAGAGGATATTTGTTCTTGATAGTGATCTTGTTAAGTTCTCGATAATCAATGCAGAGTCTCATTGATCCATCTTTCTTCTTAACAAACAGAACAGGTGCTCCCCAAGGTGACGCACTAGGGCGTATAAACCCCTTATCAAGATTATCTTGGAGTTGCGTATTCAATTCCTGCAACTCAATTGGGGCCATTCTATAAGGTGTCTTTGAAATAGGCAAAGCACCCAGTACGAGTTCTATTGAAAACTCAACTTCACGATTTGGTGTAAGACCTGGTAATTCCTCTGGAAAGACATCATCAAACTCCCGTACAATGGGAATATTCTTAATTGTGAGTTTCTCACCAACCATTTGAGATAAATAACCTTCATTTAGTGGAATCAATACCCATAAAATGGAAGAAATTTCCACTGGAAGGTTATGTTCATCCTTGCATTGATAGACGATCATAGATTGATCTGGAATATGAAATGTGACTTCCCTTATTTTGAAATTGATATGAGCTCCATATAAAGAAAGCCAATCCATGCCAATAATCACATAAAATTCTACTATAGGAAGGATCACAAGATTTGCAGGAATCACATTCCCACAAACTTCGATCGGAGAAGAATTATAAACTTTTGATGCAACTGTTGTGCCATCAGGGGTTGTCACAGCTAACTCAACATCTAATTGTTGAGGTAATACAGTGATATCCTTAGAAAATTCTATAGAAATAAAGGAGTGGGTGGATCCAGAATCAAATGAAACATTTGCTACTTTAGTGTGGATGGTAAGTGTACCTTTCACCACATCGTTATCATACTCCACATCGCTAACAGAAATTGCATGTGATATTCCTTTGTCTTTAGCCTTAAGAGTTTGTTGACGTCGACCATCATCATCAACCCTTGGATTTGGGCATTGATTGGCATAATTCCCCATCTCCTTGTACTTGAAACATTGAAGTGTAGTAGGTTCATTCTGTGTATCCCTTCCTTTGTTTGCATAATTAGAAATCTTCTTCCCATCAATGCGGCATTCAAATACCCAATGACCTTCATTTCCACATTTGAAATAGTTACTTGTCCCTTTAAGACAACTCCCTCCATGTTTCTTTCCACACATTGAGCATAAGGGAAAACTCATCTTCTTTTCAGTGTGCTCTTTAGATTTTCCTTTGAATTCCATTTTCCTCTTCTTATCAAACCCATATGACTAATGGGTTACTCCAATCACCATCTCGACTTTGAGAGCACATAAAACGATTTCCTCGTAGCTAATGAAGTCCCTTATGGATAACGCCCATAGAAGACATGGTTTTAATCCACTAAAGAATCGATCGATCTTACTCTCAGGTTGGATAATAATACCAAAAGCTTACCTTGCAAGTCTTGTAAAATTTGCTTCATAGGTACCAACAGATTCATCATCCTTTTGCTTTAGTTCAAGAAACTCTTTCTCCATCTTTGTTTGGAGAATACGAGGGAAGTACTTATTGAAAAATAAGTTCTTTAACTCATCCAATTCCATGGACTCAATTTCATCCCTTTGCCTCGTATTCTTAATAAGATTCCACCATTGATCAGCATCACCTTCCAAATGATACACTGCTAAGATGACTTTATCATGTTCCGAACATTGAAGAACTGAAAATATCTCTTCAGTAGTACTAATCCATTGTTCACCAACTAATGGATCAGTAGACCCGCTGAATGAAGGTGGATGCTACCTCATAAAGAATTTAATAGAATGTTGCTCCTTCCTTTGCTCTTTTGGAAGTCCTGAATGATTCATAGATTGAGAAAGCTGTGTGATCTTGGCTACAAGATTTTGCATTCCAGCTCCCATAACGTTTGGTTGCTCCGGGGGACAATCATTTCATTGCTCGTCGCATTCCGCATTAACACGGTTCCTTTGGGTTCCATCCATTGACTAAAACCAAGAAGAATAGTGTGAGCAACACTAATTATAATAGGAAAACCACATAATAAAGAATAAAATTTCACACTTAAGGTCTTCTCATAGGTTGTTCATGGCCATTTCTAAAACACTAATATTGTGTTCTATGCTTATACTTATCCTTAGGATTCTTACTAAGGCTCTCACATCCTAGTTTCCAAAGGTTGACTATACCTTTCCTCTGATACCAACTATAACAACCCATACTTTACATACATTGTTATTAATTCAGAATTGAAGCACACTTATTAAAACATATAACAAAACCAGGAAAGGACCGTATAGGTATAATGTCTTTAGAAACTGGGAAACATAAACAACTGGTTCATAAAGAATCTACTTTGCCTCCCATTTATTTCATCATATCTAGAGTCCCTTTTTGGCATATCATACTTAATAACCTTCTTCCTGACCTGGGGAAAGAAAACATACAAAAGGGTGATCTCAAATGGTCAGTAAGGGTAAACAAAAGAAATATCAATTACATCATATACATAATAACATAACTTTTGGAAATCTTAACCTGCAAAATAAATCATAATTTTATAACATGGGATAAATCATAGTAGTGAAATTCAATCCCAATAATCATAACTTAAAACATGAAACTTTGTGACATACACACATAATCATAGAGAATCATTTCTTATTAGTCAAGACTCATTGCTAAGACTATCTTAGTCGACAAAGTCCATTTCTGAACCGAGTTCACTCCTCATTTCAGTCCTGTTTCACTGAACCAGTTTAACCTGCCATTCCAGCCATGTCTATCTCCCGAGATATAAAATCTTTACCCAATGAATTGGAGGGAGATATAGGTCCCACCCATCTCATAATGATACCATTCTTATGTGTTCCAAAAATCATAAACCATACATCATAGCATAACCCATGTAATAAAAATGGGAATCATAAACATCGTGACATCATAAAACAATTCATATAAGAAAAAGGAATTCATAAAAATATTTCCATCACAACATAATCAAATCCATGTAATAATAGGGATAGTAACAGAACCCTATATTATCTTATATGGAAAATAATTTTGATAAAACACTTGAACTCCATTCTTGAGGAAAATATCCTTTATACTTCAAAAACACTTTTCCTTTCTTTACATGTCATACAATTCGAAACTAAAAGAAGTTAATTAAAAATAAACATGAAAACCTTTAAAGGAATCTTCTTGGAAATAATTTTTTAAAAATCCAATCATGCCGTATAAGTTAAAAAAACATTCTTCGTACTTTTGTCAGAAATGTAAAAAAGTACCTCATACGAAAAACAAAAAAAATTCCTTTCATATCTTTTACTAAAAACTCACCAAAGGGTAAAATTGGATTTAAAAAATTTTAGGTGGATATAAATAATATTACATATTGAGGAAACATGGATGTGGATGATAAAATACAACCTAGTAAATTTCAAAGTATAAACAATCTCGGATAAAAATGAGATTGTGATATTTCCCTTACCTTAGGTCTGATATGCTTTGTACGTGTCCGAACCTCCTGTATAATGATTTAAATAATGTTATTGACTTATTACATAATCATACTCATTTTTATGATATCACATATGGTCATATTCTTAGCTTCTTATTAGTAATATTTCATTACAACTTGTTATTCGGGTGTTTATTACTTTTTGTTCTTATGCGTGTTTTGTCAAATAAATTCTTATTCTTCTCTTTAGGTTATAGATACCTCATATCCAGAATGTTATTAGTGTAATATATATCATATTAATTCATTAAATTCCTTTATATAATCATTATGCAATAAATATCATGTAGAACGAATCGCATCACATCGTCGAGACGGTATTTCGTACGTACGCACGAGCGATGATATCGTTCCCATGATCGTGAAATTTTATTGGTGTGTATGTATACTATTTCATAATCAATATCACTTTAAAATAATCATATATAGTAATTATTTACACCATTATACCCATACAAGTAAGGTGGTGGGGGGAAATAGATTACACCGCGGCGTGGGGACGGTATTCTGTACGTACGCACACGCAGTGATTTCATTTTCCATAGGATGGATAAATGTTGAAATAGGGTTGTTTAATACTTATAATAACATATCAGTATATGAGTGATACTGATGTTATTACTTCATAATGAAAAAACTAAAGAAGAAGAAGTGGAAGAAGAAATAAAGATGAAAGAATCGGTAACGGACACTACCTCTTCTTTGAAGTGCTTTCTTGAGACCATCTTTTAGGGCACTAAAATTAGTCTTTGAAGAAGACCAGGACATCTAGGATGTTTCTAGGGAAGTGTATAGGAGAACGTGGTAGGGTTTGGCCGAGTTTGAAGGCTCAAATTGGTGTGAGGAGGAGAGGGAGGAGGTTCCCTTTTATAAGGGAGGAGAGGGGCACCCTTGGAATAACTAAAACTATTATTTTATTATAAAGTCAAGTTTGGTTTTAAATAGCTCCAAATTGATTTATTTCGAAGCTAAAGAGGATATGGGTCTAAAGACTCTCATCCAATATAATTTAGACAATTTTAGTTTCCTATTTTAACCTTATCATTTAGATTTAACAATAAGGTAAATAATTTTACTTTTACCGTGTCTTCTTGTGTTCTTATACTATAAGGTTAATAAACATAATATAAGCTGCCAAACAAACCCCAAGTTGTTTATTATTAATATATATAACCTTATCTAACTCATTCGGCCGAGCCATAGATTTTTTAGGAATAAAGTACAATTACTAATATAATATTTGTTTTAAAAACTATTTTTTGTCAATTTTGACACTATTTAGTAATTGATTTTTTGTGAAATTCATAACAGAATGATTAGTTCGAACAAAGTTAATTAAATCAATACTAACATCTCTTATTAACCTAGAAAATTAGTCGAATTCATAAAAAGTCTCAAATTATATCTATTTGGGTATTTATAACATCAATTATGTCAATATTTCATTAATAAGATAATTACGGCATCATCTTTGTGTCATAAATAAATTAAATTATTTAATGTCTAAAAATTACAAATAAAATACCATTATGTAGGAAATATTTTTATCTTTCTAATTTATAGTCTTATTTATCTTATGTATAACCCTATATTAAAAATGATTTTCTTATTAAACATTTATTTTAACTATTTTAACCCTTCTTTAAATAAATTAATAATAAATGTCCTAATCTAATCCAAGTGGGCCTAAATGGTCATATTTTATTCCTAAGTTTGTTTTTGGTCGAATTACACTTATCCAATAGAGTTAGGACGTGTGTTAGGATAATAATAATATCATTTTTACCCTTAATTACCCTATTTACTTTTAACCGTGGTAAATAAAAGTAAAAAGTTATTATTCACCAAAAATTAGTTTCATCTCATTGAACCACATTTTACATACTGACATCAACCGTGTCTCTCGGATTTTTTAATTTCCACTCATAGAAGAGGTAAAATTATGTTTTATGAAAAATTCAGTTTTTTAACTACCACTTAGTGGTTTCACTATTCATAAAAAATTGAAAGTTTTCAGAAAAATACCAAAATTTCACCCTAGGAAAATTTCGATATTCCGAATCCAAAAATGAAGTCCATTTTGAAAAATAAAATTTATAAAATTTTAAAAAGTGGTTATTACTATTCATAACGACTAGTTTTAATAATATTTTTTTAGCATATCATTGTTTACTGAAACTCGGTATTGCGTACGATGCAAGCTATCGAGGAGGGTCGAGATTTCATGTAAATAAAGCCAAGAAAGTTTTGTGTGTAGAAAAATATTCCTTTGATGATTTATATAACATAAAAGTCTCAGGTGTTACAAAATGTGTATATGGTGAAGGTGTTGTAGGCACAAGAGTCACCCGAAAATGAAGCATGGAGGAGGGAAAGCACTGTTGAACAAGGTAGTAGTCTTGCACGCAAAAGGGACCATTGCTCAATCGGAAGGAATTGCGCGTGGGGGAGGGGGTTTGATGGATTTGGACAACGATCAAGCTCGCGTATTCAAGCGCAAAGGCAGACCCCTGGGTGAATTGGCATGAAAAATTTAGTACCTAAGAGCCATATTCTTTACATGCCCAAGAGAGGAATTTCACGTGGGGGAGACAGTTCATATTCTTCAGCCTTTGAATGATGTGGGTGGCCTCCTATTTATAGGTGCTCGGGATTGCAGGTTCGAGTGAAAAACACTTTGGCACAAAATATTTTTCCCCCTTGAAGTCGGCAGCGCAGAGATAAACCGTGCAGTGTGGGGGTGTGAAATAGTTCCACGCCCACACAGAAAACTCTCATGCATCCCTATGTTTTTCATGCGGGACATATTTTTTTCATGCGACTCTCCATTGTTTTCACGTCGCCCCTCTGGGACCCCCGGAATGGATCACCTGTTCCAAATATGGCCTCACATTGTCGTGCCTGCACCTTCCTCAACCCTGGAGAGCTTTTCGGTGTCTATAGTTATCTATACCGACATATATCTTGAATAGGAAAACCACTTATTTACAAATTTTATGTATGCAAAATGGTTAAAAAAAATTAGAAAGGGGAATTTCTGATATCATACTACGCAATTTTAAGTCATGAAATGAGGACATTGTACTGTGCAGTTTTAAGTCATGCAGTGAGTACATTGGGTGGATTTAATTTAAGGTCTTTAGCTTTGACCAAAGGTATGAGACTCTCCAAATTTCATGATAATTGTTTGGAAACATACTACCATATTTAGGTTTGGAAGGAAATAATTGTAAACTATGATTTAAGAATTTCTAAATTCGAATGATGATAAGCGAAAAAAAGGTCTAAAGGCATTAAAGGAAGTGTTTTCAAAGAATGAAGTTACCATTATTTGACAAATCTGTTATGGGGGTTATGTTATGTAGGGATGACTAAAGCGTAAGATGCATAACCAAATAGTGTCATCTTTTAACTGATAGGATTTTTATGTAGGAAACTTTTATGCAAGTCCTCCT
This sequence comes from Viscum album, assembly GCA_963277665.1. Classification (NCBI taxonomy): domain Eukaryota; kingdom Viridiplantae; phylum Streptophyta; class Magnoliopsida; order Santalales; family Viscaceae; genus Viscum; species Viscum album. The sequence continues at coordinate 6,593,272 of OY728130.1, read as the reverse complement.
TGGTGAACATACTGTATAGTCAGGAAAAAGAGCTCTAAAAACTTTTACATTATATTTCTAAAAGCCAAAGAAAGTTTATGGAGATTTATATTTTACAAAGCACAAAGTTTGGTTTATGAATAAAGGTACCTAAATATGGAGATGGTATTTACAATCATTATTTCCAAATAATCGGAGGAATACAATTTCTACAATGGTATGACCCAAACATAGGGAGTATTTTCTTTTTAGTTTTAGGTCATACAACTAGGACTAGAAATAGAAACATTATATGATATGTGTTCAAGTGACCCAAGGTTATTTTATATTTCATTGAACAGATGGAGAGGGGAATGTGTAAACCATGGTCTTGAAGTCTTTTAGAGTTAGATAATGGTAATGGGACCAATATACATGAATGAATGTTTTAAAATACACATTTTGGTATATTGTTATCAATGTTTGAAGGGGAAAAATGTACTTTAACCAAGAATGAAATTAACATTATTTGAAAAACCTTTTATAGAGGCTGTATTATGTAGGGAAAACTAGGGAATGTGCTGTATAGTCAAATACTGGTATCCATTGATAGACATTCCCATTATGTAGGCAAATTATGCAAGTCCACCTAAGGGCACACACTGCATAGTTAGGTAAAAGAGTTCTAAGATATTAGAAACTCTGTCACCAGGAAATGTAAGAAATATTATGAAGATACAAAAATATTCAAGATTTAGAGAGTGAAATATGAAATGGGTAATTATAAATTCATATGATATATATTTGAACCAATATTGTCCATGAGATTGGATTCCTTTACATAGATCTAACTCAAATGTAAAATGGAGACTTTATTTGTTTCCTTTGAATCAGTATTATATTGTGAAGTTTAGAGTCATGTAACGAGGACAAGAAGTGATTATAACATAAAAAATAGAATATTGGGGGTGAACTAAGGAATTAAACCAATGTGTCACTACATATCTCATATAGATGAGAATTAATACATACACAGTTCTGTAAACATTCCCTATACAGGTTTGACTCTTACATAGGGAATAAAGGGGTGTTTTTTTCGTCGATGGGCCCAGGATTAGGGATCTAGGAATCTATATGTATCACATATGTATGAGAATCAAGGAAAAAATAGTTATTGAACAATAATTTCCCACACCAATTGAGTTTAATGTGGGAGATGGGGGATTTAAACCCATTCTAGAAGAATGATTGAAATTTAAGACACAAGATGGTATGAAAATAAATTCATGTATCTTAAAAGAGCACTCTATATAGATATGGTTCATATACAGGATGTGAAAAATGGAAATAGAAATTTTGGTTGTGTATGGGCCCGATATTTTATATCCAGGAATCTCTACGTATCTCATATGGGTGAGAATCAAGCAACACATAGTTCTTGAAATGAGACCCCTATGCAGATCTGAATCAAACATAGAGAGGAATGGAAGTCATGTGTCACTAAGGAGTAGCAATGATGTCAATGATTCTTGCATATGGATGCTCTTAACATCAAATAGAAAAGATGTTAATCATACAATTTAATGTCATGTAATGAGGACAAATGATGTCATGCATTTTAACATCATGCAACAAGGACAAAGATGTTATGAATTTTATCATTGTGCAACGTAGATGCTTATGGTTGTTATTTAGTTTAATTTAATGAAACTAGGACCTTCTGATGTGCAGTTTAGAGTCATGCAATGAGGAAATATTGTGTAGTTCCACAATGTATTTATTAAAGAATATCACATTGGTTGGATTTTTAATAATCTCTCCACTCATTGAGATTAGTGAATAAGCTCTATTTGAGTAGAGATTATGTACGGAATAAGTTCCTTCCCACTTTGGTTCAAGCTTTGGAGGTTTATTTTCTGGAATCATTGGAGTCATAAAGACCAATACATATTCTACTTAAAGAAATGAATGATGGTGAACTTTTTTGATTGAATCTCGCACTATTCTATTATGATAAACTTATAAATGATTTAAAGAATGAAATTTGTTTTACATCTAGTAATTCCAACTCATCAAATAGTTTTTGAGACTTTTCATCTATAGAAAACTGATCAACGATTGAAACTCAGATTGAAGGAAATTGAATTTAAATTTTCAACACTACTTCTGTATTGTACACTAATGAGTATAAAGTTACCTGAGTAGCAGTACAGGTAGTATTTCGACAATACCATAAAGCATGAAAATTTTTACCAGGACAAGATTTCTTATCTTTATCCACCATCTTATGAAGTATGTTTGAAAGGTTTTTATTAAATTACTCAATCTGTCTATTGTCCACCCCATGATAGTGAGATGAATTGTTGGATTTGATATTATGCTTATGATATAACTTATTTACCTCAACAGAACACAAATTGGTGCTATTGTCGGTCAATATAGTATGAATGACACCAATTCTGGTGATGATGTTAGTTTTTACAAAACTAACAATGATTTTGGCTCCAATTTCTTTGAGAGGTAATGCCTCATCCCTTTTGGAGAATAATTCAGTAGCAGTAAGAATATAAATGAACTCTTTAGCCATAGATGGAGGATAAGGTCCTACGACATCCATTCTCTATGTGGAAAATGGCCAAGAGTATTTAGTTGTATGTAGAAACTCTAGTGGTTTATGAATAAAGCTGGAATGCACTTGGTAGGGATGAAATTTATTAGTGAAATATGTGAAAGCCTACATCATTGAAGGCCAAAAGTATCCGAGCCTTCAGATTTGATATGAAAGCCTATGCCCAGACTTATGAGCACCACAAGCTCCTACATGTACTTCTTTCATAACGACTGGAGTTTAATCTTTATCAATACACCTGAAGAGGATTCCATCAAATCCTCATTTTTAGAGGATCTTTTAGTGATCTGGACTATCATAATGAGTTAAATTGGCCATTGGTTGTCAGATCTGTTCTTTTTCAACTCTATATGGTAGACGTAATCCAGTTTTAAGGTATTCCATGATGGGTGTCATCCATCCCATGGTATGAACATATGGCTCAACAATAGGGATAATTTCATTAATTTACTCTATTTTATTTTGAATTAAAAGTGAGACAACGTGAGGATGGGAAATAATGATGATTGTATCATCCTAATTTGGATCATCCAGAGATGTGGCTATATTAGCCAGTGCATTATCTTGGGAATTTTGGGATCACGGGACATAGGATAATGTCATATCTGAGGTAAATTCGTCCATTAATCCGAAGACATAATCACATAAAGGGATTAACTATTCTTTTCTAATTGCATAATCCCCATTTATTTTTTTTTGATTACCAACCCCAAATCACCTTTCAGTTTCAGGTGATTCACTTGTACTTGGAGTACAAATTCTAAGCCTATGATGAGAGCTTGATATTCTACCTCATTGTTGGTTCTTCCTTCCAAAAATAGGAAGGAATAAGGAAATACTGCCTTTTTTGGGGAGATAATTACAATTCCTAACCCATCTTCGATGAGTTTAGTGTTTTACATTCTCTTCCCGGTTGGACCTATAGAGGCACCATCAAATTATATTTCCCATATTTGGGGATTATCTTGAATATAGAAGGCCTCTTCATCCGGAAGTTTAGTATTCAATGATGTATATTCCACATATGTATGTTCAGTAAGGAAATCTGCCAAAGCTTTTTCTTTTATTGCCTTCTAAGGCATAAACTGGATATAAAACTATTGCAAAATAATTTCCCACCAAGCCAAAACTCCTGTAAGCATAGGATGATTGAGGATAAATTTGAGTGTATTATTGAAAGACACCAATTTAACCTCATGATGTTATAGGTAGTGCCTCAATTTTTTAACTACAAAGATTAATTCCAGGTAGCACTTTTCGATACTTGAATATCAAGTCTCTTTGTCAAGCATAGTTCAACTGATATAGTAAAGTTTGTTTTCATTCTTAGCATCATTATTTTGGGTAAGGAAGGTACCTAGTGATCACTCTAAAGTTGTCACATAGATAATAAGTGCTCTTACTTCAAAAAGTGGCATTAATACCAGTGGTATCAAGAGATATTCCTTAAGGGTATCAAATTTCTCTTGGAAGTCTTCAGTCCATTGATATGTGACTCCCTTCTTCAATAATCTAGTGAAGAGAAAACACATGTCTTCCAAATTCACGATGAAGCGCCGAATATAGGCCATGTGTCGTTGAATTCCTCTTAATTCATTCAAATTTAGAGAAGGTGACATGCTAAGGATTTTATTCTTAGGATAAAATTTGGTGCCATGATGGCGTACAACGAATCCAATGAATTTTCTTGAGGTTACCCTGAAAGCACATTTCAAGGGGTTCATCTTCAAATTGTGTTACCAAAGTTTATTGAATATAGTCTCCAGATCAGCAAAGTGATTAGAATTTTTTTTGGATTTGACCACCAAATCATCCACATAACATTTGAAAAATTTTCCTTAGAAGGGATTGAAGATATGGTGCATGGAATGTTGATACATTGCACCTACATTCTTTAATCCAAAGGGAATTACCTGATAGGAAAACAAACCTTGAGGTAATCTGAAAGCTATAGACTCTTCATCATCTAGATCTATGAGTATTTGATTGTACCTAGAGTATCCATACACGAAGTAAAGATATTCATAGCCAGTTGTTTCATCAATTAAATGCTCTACTATCAGAACTAGAAAGTCATATTTAGGACAATGCATGTTACGATCTCTGAAATCAATACAAACCCAGATTTTCCCATTCTTATTTTTCATTGGGATAATGTTGGCCTGCCATTTTGGATATTGATCCTCCCTAAATTTTTTTCCTTGATATTCTTATCAAATTGATCTTCAATTTTAGAGTAATGAGTTGGGTGTGTTCTTCTTATAGCCAGCTTGAATCCTCAATGTTCTTCTGGAAAACGCAAATTATGAGTGGATACATCGGGATTAAGTCCCTGAATTTTTGTATAATTATAAGAAAATATATATCGATGTTTCTTTATAAACGTGTTATACATCTCTAACTCTTCAGATTTCATGAATGCACTAATTAGAGTGGGGCATGGATCTTCTTATATACTCAGATTTATTTCTTTGACATCATCCACAGTGGTAGAGAAACCTTCCTCAAATACTGGAGGAGAATCTCTAAGATCTTCCTCTTCTTCTTCATTACATTTCAATTATTCTATTTTTACTTGAAGAGTATATGATGAAGAAAAACTTTCAATGCTATGGGAGGATTCATTATTATTACATCTTGAAGAAGAGGACACCATTTCTGACCATACTAATAATGAAGGTTCTTCTAGGATTAATAAAGAGGAGATGTTGGGTTGGGAATCAACATCCTTGTCTTCCTCTAGTATTTCTACAACTTCTTCTCATCTTATTGGTGAAGTAGAGGCTTTCTGAAGTTTGGTGGATGAAATGAATACATATCTATTTAAGCTTCCATCATTTCTTGGTAAATCAACAAATTCTTCCATGCTGTCAGGCTTGATTGCCTCAATTAACATTATGGAAGTCACCAAATGAGTGTTCAAATTTGGGTTTGTCCTTTCAATTTGATTGATAGGAAACACATAATCTACAATCAAATGTTTGAATGGGTTTACTATGAAATTTTCCAGACCATTTGGATCATTTATTTTTGTTACCTCCTTTATCACAGACCTCGTTCCCTTTTTGTGATAAAATTCTGCCTCAATGTGTTGAGATTCACACGTTTTGAATAGAGCCTTATCACTATACAATGTTCTAATTTGACCATCGAAATAGTACTTGAGACATTGGTGGTATGATGAAGGTATGAATTCATGTTGATGTAGTTAAGTCCTACCAAGAAAAATGTTAAAGGATGTGTCATGACAGACAAACATAAAATCTAAATTAGACACAAGATCTCCGAACTGAGTTTTGAGTGGAATCTCATATAGAGGTTCTTTCTCATTCTTTTCATAACCTTGCAACATTAAAGTTGAAGGAGATAAGTCAGATTCAGTGAGGCCTAATCAATTATGTGTATAAATAGGAATGAGGTTGACTCATGATCCATTATCAATGAAGGCTCATCAAATGTCTACATCATTGACCCTTCCAGATTGATACAAGGTCCTGATATGTCCATGTACAACGTCATCTTCATCTTCATACATAAAAGATATAACTAAATATAATTATTTATTATTATTCCCTATATGGTAAATCTTAGTAGTAACAACTTCGGTTTCAAACTCTTAAGGATGTGACAAAGCCTTAATAAGTGCTTCTGAAAGATCTTCTGATTGATTCAAGGCATCCAAATTCAACAACATAGACAGTAATTGGGATATCTATTTCAAAACATCATACTTTTGGTAAATAGGTTTCCATTTCCCGGCATGTAGATGTAGTTTTTCAGGTTCCTTGGAAGTTGAAACTCATGATGTAAATGGACATTATGTCGGAGAAAAATCTAGAAATGATCCTAGATTTGGTAGATTAGACTAACTGGGTCTATCTACTTGCTGAGAGAAATATTTTGTAACCTCTAATAGGTCCTCAAAAATAATCATGACAAGATCAAACCGGTCATTGTTGGAAGAATCTCATTGTTCTTGTTGATCCCATTGAAGGGATCTCCCATGGGTTTCCGCCGCATATATGGTTTGAGCAGGGGTAGAGTTAAAATAGTGGCTTCTAGGATACCCACGTATTCCCCTGTATTCTCGACTTTGGATTCTTCCTCTAGTTCCCCAATTAGGTATAGGCAACTCAAGATCATCATATCTAGAATCACCATGATCATATGGATCCGTTAAATGGATAACTTTGATAGAACCAAAGATCAATTCTTAATCTGATAAAGATTATTCTTGACAAGACAGTTCTGGTTGTTTTGTTTTGTGGGGTGGTGCATGTGCTTTTGAAATATATGGAATGAAATCATCCAGAGTCAAAGAAAACTTTGGCCCTGACAAGATCTCATCTTCTTTTGGATGTTCATTGTCGTTCTGATTATGTCACTTATTTGAGATTTGACCTTTAGAGGACTGATCTTTTGATGAAGGTGGTTTTACTATAGTGGGATTGGAAGAAGGCACAATTGGTTGTTTCAACTATGCTCGTAGTATGGAAGGAGTTCATTTTATTGATTTCCTAATCATTCAGTCATCATATTTATACACATTTTTTCATTTGAATTATTTCCATTTGCAATCTTCCTCTGCAACAGTAGCACTAACCCATGATACTTGGGATTACGAACTTTTTAGTTTCACTTGTCCAGATTCTACCATATTTTGCAGGTGGTATTTGAAAACAAAACACTCATAAATGGGAAGCCCCAAAATCTGGTGAAAGGGACAATAATTTGGAAGATCTTCTTCTCCTTCTTTTTTTGGTTTATTCATCCTTGGGAACTGAACCAAATTGTTTTCCAAAGCTGTGATAAAGTAACCAGGAACCTGTTCATTCAAAAAAAATAAACTTTTTTCTTTAACTCTTCAAACTATTTATGCCTTTGATCTTATTTATCATATTGATGAGGCGGTCATTAATTTTGATGCTTTGGAGGTAGATCCCTTCGATATGATGAAGGTTTTGAAGTGGAAGCAGATACAGGTGCTTGCTTGAGTGTGACTATAGAAACCTATACTTTCCCTGTTGTCCTTCCTGGAGCTGATGGAATTACATGAGATTTAGCTTTAGTTTCCCCAATGGAATCCTCCACCTGTTGGGAAATTAAAGCAAGGTATCAAAACCATCCTATTTATTTCAGAGAGATCAGTGGTGTGCGTAACTCATCATGCAGATTTTCCACACAAACTGGTAGAAAATCTTCCTTAGGGAGTGACAGATTTAAGGAATATGTTAATACCTTCCTTTGAGCAATGAAATATGAAACTCTTTCATTTTCCCTTTTTTTGAAATATTTAAGATAAAAAATAGTTGTCTTTGGAATCGTTGATCTGAATTGAATAAGGATTATCTGATGATGATCTTCCCATCTAGTAATTGATCGATATTTGAAACTTGTATACCAGAAAAAAGCTGGTCCCTATAATGACTGCACAAAGCACCTAAGAATTACTACTTTTTTTGAGGAGTCCCCATCATGGTATCACAACAAGAAATGAAAATTTTTAAGTTTTTCTTTGGATTTCATGAAACATTAAATATTGTGAATGTAGTATTCACAAAATTTGGTGGGGGAGGGATCAAATCCACCCATTCATGGTAAAATCTCTTTTCCGGCTGAACTAGCGCACACCATTCTTTCATATCTTCCAACCGAGTTGTTAATGGCTTATTTATGTTCATAAGAATTTAGGGAATATCCATATGAGATAGGACCTATACAGTTATATTACCTAGAGCATTAACTGGTGCAACGACTAGTAGAACCACTAGTGGTGGTGCTAGTATTTGTCATGGATAACCCACGGGAACAAAAGTACAAGGATGTGTTTGATCCATCTATGGATGTGTACCCAATAGAGGGAATTAATTATTCTCATCTGTATTTACCACAAATCCCATTTTCTGAGGAGCTCCTATAGGATGTGCAAGTGGAGGATCGACTTGGGGAGCATGTATACCAGAAATTATGCTTCAAAGTAACTATATTTTGAGTCTTTTCTACTCTTTCATCTCCTCTTCTTGATGTGAAAATATTTCTTCAAGAGAAAGATATGGACCTTCTCAAGTGGAAAAGTGAGACGTGATCTGAATTTTACATTTCCCCTTGTTGGATACCTTTGAAAGGGGTGGGAGTTTGTTACATGAGGGAATACCTAGATTTTGGGTCAGATTCTGATTCCGGGTACGTAAACCTCCTTCATTTGCTTCAGTGTTTACCATATTATGGATAAGAACTTAATATTCTGATTCCCCTAAACTAGACTCATTTTCTGGAGGATCTTCTACAATGGTATTAATGATATTTACTCATGCATAATGAATTAGTGTAATTATATCATTATCTTTGTAATATTGTCGCCTTATGTATCTTCAATGAGACTCTTCTCTCCTCTATGATGAATTCTCAAGAACTGTTTGATGGAATGTTACCTGAAGGGAATACTTAGATAGTTTAATTGTATTCTCTCTTTGTGTCTTCTTCCCTAATCGGAAGAAAACTGACTTTAGTTGAGGAGGGGATTATAGATGTGAAAAATCCCCCAGCCTTGAAGGCTGGGGAAGTTCTTGTTCCTCTTATTCAAACCTTATAACATTGTTTATTGAATTCAAAGGTTGAATTAAACAATCCCCCAGCCCTGTATGAAGGAGTGGTTCTTAAACTGCTATAGCTGATATTCATGTTGCTGATATTATGATTTTGTGAATTTCAGTTTGGACACTAGCTAGGTGCATTATCTGAAAACCAGTCAAATCACATGTTTCGGAAGATCACTGTGATATTTCAGACATTTGTTCCATCTAACAGCTGACATTCTCTATGTGGGAGCCCTACTGAAGATTCTCAGATACTTAGTGAAAAAGTATCTCGAAATTATTCTTTCTTTGTCCCTGTCTCTGATGAGAGCTAGTTGAGGATGTTCTTGAGCGTATACTTGATTACATACAAAATATTTTGATTGTATTCGTCCATGGGAAATAACATTGTATGATACCACTTTTGGAAGGATTTTCTGATTTTAGAGTGCAGTAAAATTAAATGATCCATGTGAACCCCATCCTCTGATACTAACACCAGATGTGGTATTAGAAATTAACTGGCATAGCCTCTTTATAGAATTTATGCATGCACATTTTAGGGTTCTCTGTTGCTTTTCAACCAATGGATGTCAGGAAACAGAGAGATATTCCAAGTGAATTTGGTGTTGAAACCCTTCTATTATCTTTACATGATTTTTATATTCATCATATAGTTGTAATTTGGTTTTTAAATGATGAAGAGTCTTCCATAAGTTGAGGCAAACATCATGAATGAAATATTTTTCCATAAATTCCGGAATGTTATATTGAGAGTTTTCCAAAGGCCAGAACATGAATGGTACTTCTCCTTGAGCCATTTTTTCTCATTTTTAACATATCTTCATTATATTTTACTAGAGGTTTCTCCACTTGGTTTGAATAAAGGGGATGATTCTCATTTTTTTATTAAAAAAATGGAATTAATCACTTTTTCCTCTGCTATATTCGAAGAAAAATGCCCCAAGGGAGGTTTAGAGAATGACTGTTCCCTTAATTTGTATTCTGGTTAGGAAATAATTTTAGTTGTTAATGAAAAGGTATCATACATGACTGACCATGTTTTGGAAAGTGCCTCGAGATAAGTGGTCTTTCTCATTACTACATTTTAAATTATAGAATTATTTTGACAATGCGAAACACTACTACTGAGAGAACTTTTGCAGTGAATGCCAACATGGAGAGGACCACCGTGGTGGATTACAACAAGGGATAAATCCTCTTTATTCTTGGCCTTTTGTCCACATGGAGGGTTTCAGTGGATCTCATTCGGAGATAGGATCTCTGGATTGACCTGATTTTCAAGAATAAATCCATCAAGAAGAAGTGTCTGATAGGGAACTTCAAAATTATTACTACTACTCCGATAATTTGGTAATGAGAGGGTAGGATCTTGACATGAAAGAGATAAATATTCAAGGGCTTCAATAACTCCACTATTAAGAGGAGTTAGATCGTAGCTTGAATCTTGATTTTCAAACTATGTTTGGTGACAAATTTTCTTGGATGATCTATGACAATTAGTTGGGGCCACTTGTTAGGAGATGTGGTTATCATGGGTAGTTTTATGTGACTACCTTGGAGTGGTTATCAGAATGGGAAATTACTTCCAATTGGAAAGGTTGTATGTTCCCAATCCAATTGTCTGTATGATATGGGGGAGTATTCCCCATAACCCTCCAAGACTAGAATAGAGTTATGTATATTCTCTGGGATGGAATGCCGATGTTTTATCCCAGGTGTGGTGATAGAATTATGGGTATGTTCCCTTTGTACTACTGTAGTTGTTTTTATGATATTTTAGAATGATTCCAGAATATCGATAGGAGTTTTTTTCTACCCTTTAACCATTGATAAGACGTGTTTGGGGACTTCAGTGGATAGAACAGAAATATACATCTATTATGTACCTAGATTAGTTCTATGTTCCTACTCTTGTCCTCCTTTTCCTATCAAAGGTTACTAACAATACTCGTGTATGGGGGAAGAGAGTAGAGTCCGCCCTAGATTTTCATCAGAGCGTTCCAAATGACTTCTCCACGTGCTACGAAATGAGACTATTGGCAGGCTTGATGAATGCTGGAAGGTGTATGTACCTGCTAGCTATTTTTCATCAAGTATGGTTGAAAAAATTATTTCAATACAGATAGACAAGACTGATGGAAGAATTGGTGAGTGTAAGTAGGTGTATGTTTCTGTTTACCAGTTTCCACCAAATGTGATTGGAGGGATTCCTAAAATGAAGTCATACGAGCCTGCTGACTGTCTGATAATTTTTAAATAGGTGTATGTTCTTGTTCATGATAATCCACTGAATTTTCTCGGTGGGATTGGTCAGTCACTACCAGACGAGTCTGCTAGGCAGCAAAATTAGGACGAACGAGTGTATGTTTCTGCTCATTTTTTTCCATCAAGTTAGGATTATGGACTTATCTAGAGAGGGAAAAGGTAAGAACCTGCTCTCTATTGACCGAAATTTGTCACCAGTGGTTCATCCAGCATGCTTGAGTTTAAGGGACCTGGGCTGAACGTCCAGAGGCACCACCCCATCATGTTGGGGGTTTACTACTAAGTGATTCTACTTGTGGTGATTATTAGTGGGATTCATCAGGAAGGACCCATGCATCTTTGATTTGAGGATATGATTGACCTCTTAACCCAACTCCTTATAATACATGAGGGGCTAGCTGTTGATTTCCAGGGATAAGGACATAAAATGGTTGAAGATGGTGGTTGGCACCGTATCCTTCTTAATCATCAGTCATCGCTGACTAGATGATTGAGGGTTGTTACTATCTTGGAGAGCCTATCAGGAAGCCTCCAATGTTGGAATAATACCATACTGATTGTAGTCCCTAACCTTTACATTGGAGACCCATTATTGAAGACATTGAGTGGGTTATGATTTCCTTCCCATGGATGAGGATCCATCTTGAGGAGTGGACTGGGCATTCATGGGTGAAAACTTGAAGGAATCCATTTGGAGTGAAGGGTGTTCTGGGAAAACTTGATAACAAAAATAAAATCCATTAAAGCATCATATTTTAGATGGACGCATGATAAAGTCCTTTGTCTAGCCTTCCTTTATCAATTGATAGAGGCCTGAATGGTGTGTAACAATATTAACATGGTTAAGGATTCACATTGGGTTCACCATTTTTGTTTTGTAATTCCTTGAAACATGTGTTCTAGTTTAAGAAACACTACTTACAAGTGGTTTCCATTGGATTTATTCATGGAATAAGAAACATCCAATAGTTCTTTATCCAAAAGGGACCTACTATCCAAAGGCAAGTATACATTAAGTTTAAACATTGCGATACTTAAGAACATGCATTGTTCGAGAGGATGGGAGGTTGGAATCATCACACCCTTTTGGGGGGAATTATTGTCTACTCTGGGAATCTCTTTATAAATTTAATATATTTTCATGAATCCTTATTAAATAACCAAGTATAACATAGGTTTCCCTTTGAATTTTCAATCACTTATTAACATGTGTGAAATTTAGAATCATCCGTATGTATTCATGGTCCTTCATTAATGGATATTTCTGTATGTATTCTAGGTTCTCCATAAATGGTATCCTCTCATATACTATTCAGAGATTCTTTCAATCATCCTTATGATTATACTAGTTTTTAATCCACTCAGTGGGGAACTCTAGAATTTATTTCCATCCAGGGAGATAAAAGTTTGTTTTGATATTGGGATCGTACCCATAAAATGGGCTACCTACGTATCCTTGTGAAAGGAATTAGAACCCTCATAGTTTGGTGCCACTTAATGGGAAACATAATATGTTTTAAGGTCATCGGATAAGGATATAACCAAAAAATTTAATGTCATGTGGTAAGGAAATATATGAAAAAGGTACACAGTCAAATTTTGGTGTGGGACTTATGATGAGGTATCCCAAGGAACTTTTAAAGAATATGGGTTTCCAAGTAAGATTAGACCCTATTGAGAACATGGACCAGAAAGAACAAGGTTGATTTGAAGTATTGGGTTTGACCCTTAAGGAGGCATCCTACGTATCCCATGTGTATGGGAATCAAATCCCACATAGTTTGATAAGTCTCATAGGAGAGTATAGTCCTATGGGAGAAATGATTTTGGGATTACTTACTAAAAAGGATTCCTTGGTGATTTGGGGGTTTAATTTGGGGATTGTCTCTAAAGAGGATTCCCAGATTAAGGGAATTAGGTTTGGATTCCTAAAGATGATATCCAATGAGGTCGATCCCTAATGAAGGATTCCTATGTATCCCAATTATAGTGGGAATCAGAGTTCTCATAGTTCATTCACTTTGTTAGGGATTATGCATGAGAGCTTCCCATTTTAGGGGACATGATTGGGTGAACCCTTTTGGAAGGCCACCCTTTTGAGCTCAGACCTTTAAGAAGGTATCCTATGTATCCTGGTTTGAACCTGAACCAGATTTCTCATAGTTCAAGAGGTCTTGTGAAAATGTTGTGATCAAGAAAAATCTCTAAGCCCACATGAGTTATGCTCGGTATGAGAAAAAAGAGGATGTAAAAAATTCAACAAAGGAACCCACACTTTTCCTCCTCCACTGGTGGAAGAGGGCGCACCTATGACATCGACGGTGGATGAGGGTGAGGAGACCAGGGAAGTGGGTGAGGTAACGAGCCTTCCACATACTCACTTTGCATTTGACAAGGGCCCAATATAAGGAATGAGTGAAGGTAAAGGAAGTAGAGAGGTGCGAGACTGCAACCTCCAACTTGAAAGGTTAGGGGCTTAAACTAGGATAGTTGCCCTAAAATTGATCCTGGTAGGGGATTGAAAGGTGCTTTCATGGGCACCCTCAAATTATTAGTGTGATTTTTGGGTACTTAGGTGAAAGAGAGTGGATGACCAAGGACGTCTCTCAAAGGAACATGTAAATTTGACTACTTATTAAAGGTATTTTAAAAATAACATAAAATGGAATAAGAACACTACTTGAATGGATGGGGGGAGGGTTACCATTCATAAATCTAGAAGAATTTTTTTGGAAGAAGATTGTAAAAATATTTTTTTGTTTTTATTTTTTTTGAAATGAAGTTCGATTAAAAAGACAAAACAAGAAGATGTTTTTTTAGAAAATATTTTGAAAGGTGAAATCAATTTAACTCTACCTCTTCACTAAATTATTTAACATTATCATTATCATCTAAATTAACATCCAATTAATTATGATCCCCTAACTTGTTATCCCCCGATACCAACGAGAATTAACTTTTCCACAAAGATGAAGTGAATTAAACCTTAGGGTATCTTTGAAACATGAAATCGCAACACCCTACATTGATTGGTGTTCTAAGGATTTCTTATGGTTAGTGGTAAATTGGGGAATATATCCATTCTATAAAATGAGGATGCATTCTATTTAGGGATTATATTTTAACTCTACAAATTTATCCCATGTTTCCTAGTATTACCGATTAAGATCATTCTCTCACAATTCATACTATACTCGACCTTGTGTGTTTTTGTGTTAATTGTTTAATTGTTTTCTTAGTTTCTGCTAATTTAAAAACTCAATTCATGGATCTTATTAAGTGAATTATATTAGCTCAATGATTCAAAATAATTAAATTAAGAGGCTATAAGATATATTGATCACTAATAAAACTAGCCTTCCATGGGCGGTGTGGTCATCATGGAGACGTTTTGCATGAGAAAAAGATTGAAAGTGTAGAACCCAATCTCAAATCCAATCTGGATTCCAGACCAATTAGGAAAATTAATAGAAGAATAGATTTGAACAAAATAGAAGAAAATAGAAAAAATAAAATTATAACAAATAATTTTATTAAACAAACAAATTTATTACAACACGAAGAAGAAAAAGAAGGAGAATAAGGAGAAGAAGAAGGAGAAGAAGAAGTCTTCATCGAAGGGATCCTTGATTCATGAGCTACCCTTATTTAAATGGTTGGGTAATTGGAGTGGATACACTTATCTTCTTTCCTATGCTTCCAATTTCACGTACCAACCCATTCAAATGAGAAAAAAAAATTTATAGAGTGGAGGAGAGGCTAGTTTTAAAGAGGTTTCAAGTGTGAATAGAGAATCTCGGAAAAATATTTTAAGCCAACTTTCACCCCCACATTCACCTCAAAATTACATTAACCAGCTATTCTTTTAGCATATTTATTTGTGTACAATTGGGTTGGAGAGATGATCTCAAAATTTCGGCCCAGTCAAAGCTCGTATGAAGACATTATGGCCCAAATACAGAACAAATGTCTAATCTGGTGGGCCCATCTCACCTTTGAATTCATGGTCTATTTAGTCCAACCAAATGAATGATGTAGCTCTACTATACAGAGATAAATTTGTAGCCCATTAGTTTAGGAACATTGTTAAAAAATTTCAAGTTCAAATAATAAATATTAATATATTTATATTCAAAATACTACAGTTCACTAAAATGGTAAAACGAGAATTTACATCAAATTTTCAAATGAATGATCTAATCCCAAATATTTTATAAATAAACATATTTAGCACAATGTGAGGAAATTTTATCGTTTATTATCAACAAAATATTCAATAAAAATGTGTTTTATCATATAGGGAGACTTTTATTTTTCATAAATGGAAAAGCAAGTGTGAACGGTACATTCCTTACCAGAGACCTGAGGTTCTGGGTTTTAGAGATGAGAAGGGGTGATTAGGACCCAAACACTAATCCTTAAAACTAGGAAAATCCCAACAATGTTCTTGAGAGAACGTTCCATGTGAATGTAGATATACAAACCCACATACACTCCATGATTCCTAACCCCATTGTGAAACAAATGTGGGAAACCTCTAACTGTGGATATACAAACCCAAATAGAAGTCGCAATGATGTGACATTCCCAAAGGTTTGATAAGATAAGAAGTTTTGGTGGAGGTCTCAATAAAATACCTTTTAGAAAATGGAGAATATGAAGAATAAGCCTTTACATTAATGGTTTTGAGGAGGTCTTGATGGCTTTTACACTGAAGAGTGTTGGTGAACCCAAAAGCGGCACCCTAGTACATACTGGCATGCAAGTATGGGCATGCAAGAAGGGTTGGGAAACCTGATTTTCACTTAAGCGATGAAGAAACTATATTTTAATACTTGGGAAAGACCTGACTCAAGCCTTCAAGAGTATTCACATGTATTCCTAGAAGTGGGGTGCTCAAGTTCCTGTGAGTGGAATAGGTGGCACGCAAGAGTTCCTAATTTAGGGAGTTTGGGAGATTTAGGCATGCAAGTGTTATGGATTTAAAACACTAAATGGACTTAATTCCTATAATACTCTTTCAATTCCTTCGCTATAGATTTTTATGAACTACCTTGAATGTTTCAGAAGACTTGGGCGAAGAAATAGGGTGACCAGAGCAACAATTATGCTTTATCGAAATTCATCCATACAAATAAAGGCCCCAAGGGTCTATTTATAGGAAGAAATAGAACCCTGGGTGAAAATAGATTTGGACGTGCAAGTACTTTGCATGCCAACAGTGTTTTCTAGACTATGGTGATGTAATTTTCAAGCCTTTGTAAATATTGATTTTCTTCATGTGTTTTATCCCCTGTTTTCTAAGGTATTTTTCTTTGTCATTTTTTAAACTATGTAATGGAACAGAGGTCAACAACCATATTTTTTTAGGTATAGTAGTCTCCTACTAGTGACCTTTATAGTTTGGTAATACCTTCCCCATCAATTCATTTATCAATTTAGATCCATTATAAGGAGAATATGGATGTATACTTAATAAACAACAAAAAACATGAAAATAAAAGATTCTCCATATTTATAACTAGATATATAGGCTTGAGGTACTCACTCAACATTTCACTCCCATTAGAGTTGATGCTAGAACTTTGTGCATAGAACCTTTGTGATGAGATGCAGATATCGTTGACTCTATTGAAATATCTAGGCTTCTTCTAAGAGTATAAAGGAATGATGTAGCATCTAAAATATGAAATTTGGAAAACCAGGGTTGAATATCATCCCATTCCCACTAGATATTGGAAAAGGTTTGGTAAGGAAGAAAATAACAATATTATACTCAAACGAGTGATGGTGACTATTAGAGCACCTAAGAAATCTCAAAATCATCCAATGCCTCCCACTGAGAGATAAAAACAAAAAAATCTCCCCTCATCCCAAGGAAAGGAAATATTAATGATAACCATGATTTAAGGTATTAAAGTAAAAAACTACTCCTTTTAAAATGAAATCGTTCATGGTTATTTTCTCAAATCCATGAAAAAATGTCCTCAAGATTTATGATCCTAGGAAATGTGAAAAATTCAGCATCAATGATAATCCTAACTATCACCCCTTTCATTGGAGGTTGGGACACACCATATAAAACTATTTTATCTTCAAATACATCCTACATAGAATGGTTGATGTCAGATAGGTGATACTAGGAAAATACCTAGGATAAGTGAACCATGTGTCCATAAGTAAAGTATAGGATTATGGTGATTGGAAATAAGTTTCATCCAAACATGAAAAAATGTTAAATGACTAGATGAATCAAAAGATAGTTTAATAGGCTCACACTATTCTTATAGAACAACCACATCAACTGATTTTAATCATAGAATCTCTTAAATTATCTAAATGGATTCTATAAAACTTATCCTCTAGAGAAAAAATACGTCCAAAAGACGTATATTAGAGAATAAGAACAAGAGTCTCACCCAATACCAAAACTAACCCATACCTTTACAGATTTCCTTCCCCTGTCATTCAGATCATGGTAACCACCCCAAAAATGTAATCCTCCTCAAATTAGGAACTACTCTTTTTCTTTGATAACATTTTTCACTTAACAGACCCATTTTCTGATGGATAATATGAATATGAACTTGAGTTCCCCATACATGACTGAGGATCTAGATATAGAGGCTACATAAGATGAGGGAATAGGGGGACGTGTAATCATGTTCAGTCTCAGTATCCTATCCACATACTCAATGAATCCATATATGTGGACAATACCCATGGGAAAATACTTAAATGATCCGTATAGAACCAGGGAGAAACCCTAAAATCATTCAATATTCATCCTCACCTAAATATTTTGGAAGACCAATTAGTAGGTGTGACACTATATGACCATACCTGATGAGTATCCAGACCAACTCAGCTTAATCCTTCCATGACAGGAATGATTTCAATTTATGTCTAATCGTCAGTACTACCTACCTGAATCACTTCAGTCCCAAGTAACATGATAAAGAGAAACCCCACATTGGTAAGTTTAGACATCTGGTACAAAAGAATGAAATTTTGAAATATCTTGTGGTTATCTCAACCAAGATCTCAATCTTGAAGTCTCTTCATATTTCAAAATAACTCAAGGTGGTTCTTGATGAGGCCCTCTAGAGTCCCTAAGAGTATAAGATAGAAGTCACCACAACCAAGGTGTATCAAGAGAAAACTACCTCAATATAATTTCATACCACTATCTTATTTATTGGGAAATGTCAATAAGAGTCCATTTAGGGGAATATATAACCCTTTAAATTTTTAAGAATACTTGAAGATGTTTAAATTTAATAGGAACTGATTGATAATGGCTCTGAGATTAATCTTATCCTGATCTGGACTCTCGGATATTTGAGATATATTGAGGTTTATTTTTTCTCCCTCAAACCTAATCATTCAGGGGTATGATAAGAGTGAGTAAAGGTACCTTAAAAATATCAAACTCAAGGCCCAATTCACGGAATTAGTGTTAAATTCCATGTTCATAGTTATCTAGTAGAATAAAACATATAATATTCTACTCAAATGTCCTTATATTCAAATCCATATGGAAGTAACATCATCATACCATCAATACTTGCAGTAATTCATCAATGTAAAGGTTTGAATATTGGGTGGTGATAACACCCCATTTGATTCTTATTAATCCTATTATACTGAGGAATTTTTCTATAAGAGAGAAGGGAATAAATAGATGACAAAGGGAGATATATTAGTTAACTATCATAATGGTTTGAAGACCGCTCATGTGAACCCCTAGAGCTTGCTCAATAATGATTATGTATTGCCTATAAACCTGATTAAGGTACAAATTTAGCTCTAGTGAGCCTATATATATTACAAAAATCACTATCCTAGGTCCATATAATAGTAACAATTACCCTTGAAATAGAATCTTCAATAAGAATCTATGTCAATTCTCAGAGCAAGAGTTCCATTTTTCCATCATCGAGACTTTAGGGGCCTCTCAATATACCATCTAGTTCAAAGGATTCTCCTATACCAATGATGGAAACTAAAAATTCCCATATTAAGACCCATACAATTTTTGATGTTAATGTTTTTACTACCATAAATGATTGTATAGAATAAGGCTAACATCTCCAAAATACTCCTGGTCATGATACTAATGCTCCGGAACTCTCAATTCCTAGCAATGAATCCATCAACTTCACAAAGGGGAGGGGGTTCCCTAAAACATTTATCCATCATGATGACACTTATTTAGATGTTGAGATGTAAGGTGAAGAGTATAACCTTATAAATTCCCATACATTATTTGATGAAGGCACCTCTACCACTATCAAGCTCATACAAATAAATTTTGGGTATATTAGAAGATATGTGGCCCACATTGATCAATGTCGTTATGCCCCTATAATAGAGAGAGATTTATATATTATTCTTAAAAAATACTATTATGTTTTTTCATAGAATAACATAGTGATATCATGATTGGATTATAAGGTTGAAACCCATCACCCGAGCATGTGAGATGATCATTGAGTATTTAAGCATACATCTAGGAGAATGCATCCCTCACGTGCTTCCAAAGTGGAGCCTGAAGTTGATAATATTATAAAAGATAGATTCATTCAAGAGGTGAGATTATCTAAATAAATAGAATTATCCTCTATAAGAAAAATAATGGGAAAATAAGAGTCTTCATTGATTTCAAGTATCTCAATCGACACTTCCTAAAAGAAGATTTCATTATTTCTATCATAGAACTCTTTATCGATGTAACTACATGATTCTAATCCCTTTCCTTTATGGATGTGTAATCAGGGTATAATCATACCAATATTTCCCCTAAATATGAGTAATCCACCACTTTCAAAGAACCTTAAAGGATATTATTCTACAAGGTCATGCCATTTAGTTTTAATAATGTTAGCATAACTTACCAAATGGGACATTCATTGTATTTTCAAACCCTGTCTATGATTAATCATATAATTCAATGTCAAATATATTGTAGTTATGTATTGGTGGTTCTTTGATCATATCACCAAACATAAAACAATATTAAACAAATAAAAATAACACAACTTGAATATGAACCCTATAATGTGCACTTTTGGGGTAACATTAGGAAATTTTCATAGCTTTTTGGTACACAACAAATGCATCAAGGATGAACTCGAGAATACCAGTATGATCGTAAAAATTATTCATCCTCAAAACCTTAAATATTTGATATGGATTTAGGTATTAATTAATTTCATTAGTTATTTCATAGAAAATATTGGAAACAAATGTCTCTCTTTAATGAAATTAATGAATAAGTGATCCTCTTATTGATGAGACGTAAATTTTTAAGAATCCAATGGGAACCTCAAGAGATATATTCCTCCCACACTGGTCCTAATACCACTAGTAGAAGGGAATACACTCATCCTATATGTGGAGTCTATGGAGTGATCACTCAAAACCCCTCTAATGTAGAAAATGATGTGAAGAAATAAAATATTCTCCAATATCATGACGAGATGATTCTAGATTCAAAGTCCTAATATTCCAATATCAAGAAGAATTACCTTGCACTCATTTTCATGGTGAAAATGTTATGGCACTACTTGCATCACCCTAAAGTCCATTTAGTCTCTTTTATTATCTTGTTCAAGTATATTCTCAACCACCCTATGCTAACTAGGCATTGAACTAAATGCAAAATTATCCTATAAAAATACAACATCCAATTAGAATTATGGAAGGAAATCAAAGGGAATGTGATGATTGATTTCCTCATAGAACATCTTTCCTCGAGAAGAATGTTGGTAAATATGAAACTAACTGATTAAGCAGTTTTCTATGACCATGTAACTCCCTAAATTTGGGAGATATATTTTTATAGAGGCTCTTAAAGTATGACCTAGAAAATAATGTATATCCTAATGCTCAACCAGGTTGGTCTAGGGATTACCTTTGTCTCCCTGACCAAATAAATTCTTCCATATTCCTACATTCTATCTAAAGGCTACACCAACAATGAGGCAGAATACATAGATCTTATTTCATGCCTAGAACTATCCCTAAGGCTGTAGATATCCCATATTAATGTCAAATTTGACTCATAAATTGGGATTAAAAAAATTAATCATGAATATTACATTAATAAAGAAGTGTTAACCCCCCCCCCCCCCATTCATTAGCTATGTGGGGGGACTGATGGTATAACTCCTTTTTGAACCAACGTTGAATCAGGTCCCCTTCTCACAAAATTATTTTGCTGATTTACTTTCTAACACAACTACATCCTTGGATGGCCATAACTAGGAAGAGATCATCTTCCATATTTCACACTAAATAGTGTTCTCCCAGTACATCATACATGACACGGAGGAGATGAATCCAATTAGTTCTTACCCAAGGTATTATGAGGTGACATCTATTATTAGATAAATGAACCCCATAAAGACTACCCTAAAAATGAGATACTCTCATTAAAACAAGCCAAAAATGAATATACATGACATTGAGCAGTGAACTTCACCCTTTTCAATGGGACAAATGAAAATAAATTCCTCTTAAAATGGGATTTTGATGTAGTATTCCTTAGTTACATTGAAGAATAATAATCCCTTATCTTCATGTAAGAATTCCATGTAAGCTCTTGTGACACCCATCTGTTAGGAACCCGGATTTCCCACCAAATTAAGAGGCTCAATTATTTTTGGCTGAAAATGATACAAGACTATTTGGAATTCACCAAGAAGCATTTTACCTATTAAATACATGAAAATTTAATCCATCAGCCTCTAGATATATTGCATACTACCAATTAATCTTGTCCCTTTTTCTTATATAGAATTGGTGTCAAGGGGCCATATCCCCCAACTATAACTAAGAAGTTTAATTATATCCTTACTTCCACTAACTTCTTTTAAAATTTTTTAGAGGCCATACGACTTAAGTAATTTTTGACAAATAAAATATTCAACATCATGATCTTCACCATCATCACCAGATTTGGTGTCCCTCATACAATATTGATGGAAAATGGAACCAACTTCTGTTATTCTGATTCAAAAAGGTTGTATCAAGAGTATAACATCGACTCCAACAATTAATCATGATACCACATAGTAGTAAATGGGAAAATATAGGCTTCAAATTATATCGTGTCAACTATACTTTAGAAAATCATTGATAAAGACAAGAAATGTTAACTAGACAAACTCTTGTACGCCTTGTGGTCTTATTGCACCATTACCGAAACCACCACACAAGTGACCCCATATTTATTTATCTGTGGATCATAGATAGTTATTAATATCAAAGTCCATTTCCCCTCACATAAAATCATTGAATGTGGGTTTCTATCAGAAGATGAAAAGTCACATAGTCTTCTTGATGTGTTATAATGGATTTATGGGAAGAGGTTTCATACATTACACAATATGGAAGTCCATCAAAACTAGATAACATGATATTTCAAAAGTAAGTTTTTCCTATGATCATTCCTCCAAGTAGAGATGTTATTAGTTCGAAGAATACTAATGATTCTAGGGAATAATCATCCAATTATAGAATAAATGTGGTAAGGACCATAAATCATACACAAGATCTATTCTAATAGAGCTTTCTCCTTAGACACATTGGATGGGGAACACATCTTGACCCCTACTAATATAAGGTTTCTAAATAAATACATTTTATAATTCCCACATGAAAATCCAAGTCCTTTAGTAAGACTCTAAACTACATAACACCCACATCCTAACCATATGATGTTGAACTACATGGTTGTCATCCTTGTTTCAGGATATTAAACTTTGAGGTAGAAGTTTATCTTGAATGACTATAAACTTCTTAGAGTGGCCCATTTATTATTTCCCCTTTCCACCTTACATGGTAACTTCACCAATATTGAAGTTTTTTGATACTCAATATGCTTGTGCCTCAGAGTATTAATGACCATATCCCTCACATATGATCCATATATATTCAAGGGATTATATTTTAAAATAACTACATATAGCTTGATTCCTATCAATACACGATACAAAGTGACACCTGAATACCAAATCATGGGCCAAGAAGTATGTTAAAAAAAATACCCATATGTATGAGTTGGACTTACTTAGGGGAATATATTTTTATGAACCATGTGAATATTGATTCGTGATTTTTCAATATATATAGTGACTCCTGGGTATATTATCTTAGGCCCAACCATAGGCGCATAACCATCATACCATTCATCTATGCTTGTTCTCCATCAAAGGAAGTCTCCCTTATTTAACTATAAGGTTGTGACTATTCACCCAATGGTGATAGAATCTCCCTACATGAGATTCGTTCACCTTAACAATACCGTTCATACTCAGATGTCATGCACCTGAACTATATTAAAATAACTATGTGTGTTTGGGTTCCTATGCTAATTAGATATGAAGTGACACCAAAATCCTTTGTCCTAGGACCAAAAACAATGTTTGAAAAATAACCCCTTTCACCAATATATGGGTCAGATCTGTGTATGGTATATTTATTGAAGAACTACATGTATCTTTATTCCTATTATCATAGGGTACATAGTGATGACCATACCTCTAATCAAATGTCCTAACACAAATTTCAAAAGAAATCCCTCCCCCAAATTTGTATTTGAGACTTCTAGAAATAATTTATTTTCCTTCATGGAACTACACTATGGAGAGTCCAAATTATCTACCCCTACATGTTACTCACATTCTTGTATAGGATACCTCACAAATATTTTTGCACGAATTGATAATATACCTCATCTTAAATATGATCTAGATATGAATAGGAGCCTTCATCATAAAGTTATACATCCGTGAACCTATATTGAGAATAATATCCTCTATTCATGTGGTTGATTAGTGTGGAAAATAGAAAACTATAACTACTTATGGCTTGATTTCTTTTATCATAGGATACATAGTGATTCCCAGATCTATTATCCTAGAACTTACCACAATTTATAACAAAAAATGAACATCTCCCTACATATGAGTTCAATATATGCGGGGTTCCATATAATAACTATGTGTAAATTTAATCATGTTAATAAGAGATATATAATGATTCCATGATACTCTATCCTAGGCACAACGGAAATAACCCTCTACTCATTGAATGAGTAAGATCTATGTTGGGGATTTCTTCATAAGTATTATGAATGGATTGATTCCAGTCTTTACAAGACATGTAGAGACACCCAGATGGGTTCAGCCATAAAGATAGAAAATAACCCCAACTCATCTTAGTGACTGATAAAATAACTCATCAATCATAATGGGTATCATCCACTATCATCTCAAAGATGAGTTGATTTTACCTCACACGGGAATCATAACCATACAAAAAAATAAACAAGAAAGGTCTCCCTCCCTGTATATAAGCTAGATCTGTATAGAAGCATTCAACATGGGTTACCTCATTTATATACCTATGATATGATAACCATTCAACAATATTTGTTGTACCTCCTTTTCATGCACCCCTAGGTATCATAATATGAGTTATTCTCGGATCACCACTTTTTACTCACACCAATCATGACTCATGTGAGCTTAGAGGTCATAGTCGATCACCCCATTTGATATAACTAGAAACATTATGAATAAATTAAGGAGAAAGAATGGTTCACCTTGAATGAACATAAACATAACATAAATGGTATAGTTCTATATACTTTCTTTTCTTATGTATGAATCATATATACACAAAATAACCCCAACTTATTACTGTTTATCCATAACTTTATACAAGGATAAAAGTTACCCTTGTGGATCACCTTAACTATATGAAAATAAACTATGTAACACAAATTAATTATTTCATGACATTAACTTTTATGATAGTTTCATCCTTATTGCATGAAGTTAAACAACATAGGCTATCATCCACCATCACTCCTCTTCAAAGGACCAAAATTTCATAACTATGGTCTACCAATGTTAGAGATACTTCCACCACATTTTTAGAAAACCTCAATCCATAAATTAAACATCATGTATTGAGTGTATCTTTTTTCCACATACCATTTATGGACATAAAATATAAGCATATCCATATTCAAGGGACACCCCTGTTTGGCTATGCATGTGTGCCCCATGTTGGGTCCAATATATGTGCCCCAAATTTGTCTTGTTAACTAGAGGTTTTTTTCCATGAAACAATTTCCTTTTATTTCTATGTTCCATGAAAAAATTATATATTTAACAACCTAGGTTGTTATGATCTATTTTTTTATTAAATTAAATTTCATTGATGGATTGTGTTACATTCTACACCAAGCCAATCTTTCATTACACTCAATCTTGGGTTATCTTTCACTACACACAACACTCTATTAGATTTCTCGATACATGACATTGAGTTTTAACAAAACCTCAACATATTATTGATATAGTTATTTAAATTATACCTCTGTAACCTAGCCATTATACTTAGAAAAATTAATAGTAATAACTAATTTTTAAATATGAATTATAATGATTTTACATAAAGAAACTTATTACTAATAAAATATATAATTTTCTATAAAATCATTATATATGGTTCGAGTGGAATCTCACATGTGAAGGATCTCAGTTTTTTATTCTCTGATGGGGTTATTAATTTCATTGGAAGTGTGATCCCCCACCATGGTGATTTGGGTATGCTTAATTTTACAAACCCTCCCATTCCAAAATCCCTCGATTCTTCAAATGATGGGTAACCTTGTAGGAATATTTTTTTATTTTTATGATTGTTTGAGATCCTTATGTCATTCCATTTCAACCATAATTTTTTGTATGTTGATATTATCAAGTCTCTTGTTAATGATTTATGGATCAAGGTGGGTGAAGAACTTAGTTTCCATCAACCAGTGGTGTTTGAAAAATGGTATGATTTTTTTGCATCCTGTACTTGTTTGGGTCACCTACTACAAAACTTTCAAATACATTTTCTAGGGAAACCTCTAGTCTTGGATTCTATCTATTTGATACTCAATATTTGTGAGGTCCACTCTATTGTAATCATGGGAAATGAAGGTCTCAAAATATGTAATCCTCTTTGGAAGGAGGAAGAGATGATGCAACTATACTTGAAGGTTGCTGGCATATTTTCTAGTTTGGGGCATGATTTAGAAGGAGTCAAGAAGACTGTGCCGGTGGAGGGGGATTCGCAGTTATATGCCTCCACCACTACATTATCATTTTACAAAATGATGTCTTATGGGGGGTAGTAATGGTAGGATCTTCCTCCTGGTGTTTGTCCAAACTCGACTCCCTCTAAAGTAGTTGGGCCTACATTGATCCATATGGATGAAATAATGCCTCCAATGTAGGAGCCTTCTGACCACCAGGCTTCTCCTGCCTCAACACATCTACATAATCATTTTTAGGACTTATATTATTCTATGGTTGGTGATACTAACAAGGAAGGGTGTAAAATGTTTATTACCAAGTGTAAAAATATGTTTAATGGTTCCAAGAACTAGTTTGAGCCAATGAAGAGTGATAAAGAAATAGATTTCCTACCTATTTCATATGGTGATCCGGATCATCACATGACCAGTAATGAAATATTCAGTCAGTTCTCAGTGGATAGGTTTGATTTTTTTCATGGTTGAGGGATTTATATTCCAAAGAGGAAGAAGGAGAATAAGGGGAACCATGACTATGGGAGTCACATAGTGCTTAAGGGGAAGAAATCTGAAGGGCATAAGGACCATTCTTACTCACATAAACCCATGGAGACAAGGTATTACAAAAAGGGTGGGGTCAACAAGGTTTCTATATCTAAATCCAATATGAAATATTAAGCTTATAATAAGAACATTAATCTCTAGTATGTAAACCAATTAGATGAGGGTTATGTATCTAAGGAACAAGAGTAGGGTGGAGACAAGATGAAAGCTTCACATCATTTCTAGAGAGAATTTATGTGTGTGGGTGAAGCTATAAGTGTTTTCCAACCTGAAATTCTAGAATAATTGAAACGCACGACCGATTGTCTCCTATCGACCGGTCAAAGTTCCGGTGCTCTTCTAATGTGTATAGCAGCACTCGGGTCGAATCCTCGGCGATGATACTTTGTAATAGTCGTTTGTTTTTAGTTAATTGTATTCTGATTGGGGGGTTTGTTTGTAGAGCTTATGAAATAATTTATGGATGATGTTTGATTTAACAAATTGATGAAGATTGGGGTGAGTTCATCATTAGGTTATTTAATCTTGTGATATCCTTGAGCTTTGCTTTATATTACATTTAAATTAACACCCATGTCACAAGATGATGTTGATTAGAATTCCTAAGTGTTAAGGCTTTGAACCAAGCCTTAACTTAACTTAAGGTTATAATCTCAATCAGATCTTATTTATGGTGGTGTATTTATGGTTCCAATAATCCATAGAAACCACATGATAAACAAAACAAGTCATTAATCCATGACATGTTAAGTCCAACAAACACTATGTTAATTCAAAGAATATTCATCAAGAAGAAGCTCTCAATCACTTTACATACCTAAATTATAACTCACCACAATGATAGATTTACTCATCCATTTGGGTGTATAATAATCTGGTTATAATGATTATGATTATAAATTAATAAGAGAAGAAAAAGAAAGGGATAAGAAAAGAGTGGTACGTCGACACACACACATGAACAATGATGATAATTAAAAATGAACTTTAGATTGAATGAGGAAGAAAAAGAAGGGAAGGGGATTCAACTGAATTTAAAGTATTTTAAGAACATAAATATTAAACTACAGAAGGTGGATGAGAATAAGAGATATTGAAGAAGTAACTTTCATTAAAACAGAATTACAATGAAAGAGAATTACAAGATTACAAAAACGAAGAACATGAAAGTGAAAACAAAGAGAAGAGGAAAGGTATCTCAAGTGAAAACTTGAGTATGGAAGATCCTCCCAAGCCTTTGTCAAGGCCTTGGTCGTGCCAATATATCCTCCTATGTGCCAACCGCTCTCAAGGAGAGAAGGGGAGAGTATTTATAGCCCAATGAGTGGACTGTTTGCATTCCCAATCTGTCCCTCCACTTGCATCGCCAATTTGGCTATTCAGACAGCCTAATCGTCAAATATCTCCCTTTTAAAACTTATATAAAATACTGTTGGCCGACTACTCTCAACATTTGGAGTCATTCGTACTTACGGATCAAAAGGTATGGCCGGTTGATTAAACAAAGTTAAACTGTCCATTTCAATCCAGTCTTTTTAAAGTCCATAATGTGAAAGGGTTTTTGAATAGGAATATGACTTCAAATTCAAATTCTTTAATCAACAAAGTCGGCCGCCTATATCTCCTCTTTCACACTAAAAAACTCAGCTCGATGTGATGCCTAAATCATGAGATATGTCATTCATACTATACTGATTGTAATTCTCGGCCAGAATGGTAGTCTGGACTTCAAAGCTTTATTTGGGCCCCTTGTACTTTGATTTGGGCCTTGAAATTTTTATCCAAGATGACATGTAGTGTCCCCAGAATTATGGGGGAGAGTTAATGTTTTTGGACTTCTGGATTGAGCCCAGTAAATCAATCTTCCAGGCTGGTCCAGTTTGTTCACAGATTCTTTGGTCTTGTTTGTGAGGACCATATGACCCTTCAAATGGAAGAATTGGCTCATGGCACCTTCTAATGAAATGTTGTATTTGAAAGGAGAATCCTACAAAACAATAAGAACACAATTTAGATCAGTATAGTGACAGTTATTATTAAAACATTAAACTGACTCAATTGGACTACTTCTAAAAATGCTCAAAAATTATACTTAATATTAAAACATTAATATTTCACACAAATTATGAACATTTCAAAAAAAAACCAGTAAAGGGGGAATATAATAAGTCATGAAAATATTAATAACATCAAGAATCCATTATATCAGTGTCTCAAGAATTATTTCCTATTAATAACTTGAATAGGATGAATATAATGATAGTAGTATAAAAATATCAACGTATAGAGCTCATTCTTCACTCAATATAATGAATGATTGAAGGGTCTATCCATATCAATGCAACAGTGGATGATGTTAACCATGTATATGAAAGAATAATTTGAGTTGATATTAATGAGGATCAAAGGGTCTAGATAAAAAAATATTGAATTTTGGTGTGATGATTCAATGGAAAAAGATCAATTTAGAGGAATATATCCAAACTTGGGACAATATGACCCCGAATTTTGAAGACATTATCAAGGAAGATATGGCTACTAAGGTATCTACACTACAATGGGGATTACGTAGAGTGTTTTATTATAATAATATTAGGATAATATTTAATAACTTTTTGATTTATTTCTATGTTAAATTACCTTCTGTTATGCTCTTTTTTAGGTTTCCCACTTTTTTTAAAAAAATGTTTTTTTAAATAAAAATTTAATTTTTATTCATCCTTTATGGTAAAAACAAGTTTACTCAGTTGTTAAACATAGAAAATATGGTGTAACAATGACCCAAAAATTATAAAAAACCCAGTATATGGACATATTTAGATATTAACATGTATAAAGTAAAAATATGTTCGATTTTTTACACTTTTTCCATAGAAACAATGTGGGTGGAATTATCTCTTTTAGAAATGACATGTTTTCCACCCACCTCCCTTATAAAAGGCCACCCACACTCCCACTATATTTACAGATCTGAATGAATTTTTCTTAGACAAGAATTATAAAAAAATATTCTAAAATTCCCTCCCATCATCCTATAATCCTTAATTTGTGAAGAAATATATCCAAATAAGGCTATTGGTGAAAACCAAAAAGAGAGTCATGAAGAAGAGGCAATGTTCACCAACAAACATTTTTTGTTTTATTTATTGCTAAAACCCCATAAATTATTTTTATATCATTATTATATAATAACATCAGTATATTTAATATACTAATATGTTTTTATGTTAAGGGTAAAACCAAAAACCACCCACACTTAAATAAAATGGTTCAAAAATCATCATTCATGTGTACGGTGGACTACCACCTCACAAAATGATGTTTGTTCATTTTTCCATTAATACCAATAAAGGATAGAAATAATGATGTAAATAATATTTATATATTTTATTCAGGATTTTTATGATTTTATTATGATTTTTTAATTGTTAAGTCACACATAACTTCATGGTTTCCATTTTTTGATAATATGATAACATCATTCATGTGTATGATGGACTACTTTCTCACAAAGAGATGTAATTCATTCCTAATTTACATGGAATGTATTAAGGAACGTTTTAAAATAATATATGATATATATAACATAATAATGAGTGTATATTGATAACATATCATATAAATATCTTCCTTTCAATCTGACAGTAAAACGAAAAAAACATTTAAGCGTACGTACGACCTACCCTTTCTATGAATGGTGTATTTCATTTCCTCTTTCTATCTTTTAAATATTATTATATGTAAATATATATATATATATAAAATATTTATTTTACTTATATTATGTTTATAATTCTATATAACATGAAATAGTTATTAAGGTAATAGAACTAAAAATATAACGAATCAAAACATTTATAAAAAAAGTCGTTATAACCCGAAAAAATAACTTTAACAAAGAATTATTAAAATATGAGTAATATAAAGTCATATGTAAATAATATATGGTATTAAATATATGAAAAAGGATCTATGATATATTTATGATAAAATTATATTTATTAAACAAGAGGTTTAAATGTGTATAAAGTGATTTAAGACTTAAGGTAAGAGAATTATGTAACAATTTTCCTTCTCTGAGACACATGTTATTTTATGAACCTATATTATTTTATGAGGTGTATATAATACCCATTTTACATGTTATATCATGAATATCCATATTTTCCTGATATTGTTTTCTTTATTTAATGTTATTCTCTCATGGGTAATATGATTCAAAGTTACCAATGTGCTAAGGGCTTATTGCAAAAATCTCACTATTTATCGAGATTATTTATGATTATGTCGCCATTGATGAAATATTATGATTTATATCTCAAAAATTATAATAAAATTTATTATATTATTGTTATTAATTATATATTAATTTAATGGTACCATTTCACACTCTATCGTTCTTATGATAATTAAGAAAATGTTTTTAAGAAAATTTGACTTTATTTCTCTCTTCGATCAGAAATATATCATATTTGAAAACCATGTTTTATATTTTTTTTAAAATGATTTAATATATTCAAATGAGTTTTTAAATGTATTTTTTCCCATTTTTTACTTTTTACAATTTTTTAAAAGAATCTTCATGTCATTTTCCAAAAAAAATCTCATTTGTATTTTACAAAAAATATGAAAGGAACCGTTATTTTAACATGTAAAAAATGGATGAAATTCTCCTACAATATAAATAATAACTAATTAAAATTTTTATTTATAAGTTCTCTAGATAATTTTTAAATAAAAAGGTTTTCAAAATTTTTTATGTTTTAAAAAGAGTTTTGCTAAGAAGAAGGGATATTTTCTTCAAGAAATGTTTTAAATTATATTTCTAAATTATTTTCCATTGAATATGACAAAAATTGGTGTTTTCTATTTCTTTCTAGGGACATGATCTATGAATAAAATTAGTATTATTTCTATGAGTGGATTATGTTTTGTTGGCATGATGTTTATGAAACCCATTTCTATTTCACGGGTTATACCATGACAAAATGCTTATAAAAACCCACTTATTTTCATGGGTCATGCTATAATGAAATTATTTTGAATCTTGTCACTTTTTTAAAGGTTATGATATGATGAAATATTTGGGATACCCGTTTAATTTCCTAGGTTATGATATAATAAATGTTTAGGATCTTGTTTCACACATATGTAGGATTTAAATATGTGATAGGTGGGACCTATATCTTCTTCTAATGCATTGGGTAATGATTTATATATCAAGAGATAGATAGGAATAAAATGGAGAGTGAAATATGTTCAGTAATATAGGGTTGGAATAGGTAGTGAATCCGGTTTAGTAATATAGGGATGGAATGGGGGGTGAATCCACATTAATAAAGGATTTTGTCCACTATGATGGTTTTGGTAGTGATTCTTAACTAATATAGAAATGTTTTTCGATGTTTATATGTATGCCACAAATTCCACATATTATGATCTCATGGATTATGATATTTTATTATATTATGAGTCATTCCTTATTAACATCCAATATATATGTCGTGACACATGATTATGATCTTTGATATGAATAGTATGGTTTTTTAATGTTATTCTCATGTTCTCATAATCTTATGTTCATGTTATGCTTACATGTCTCTCAAATTTTCTCTTACCAAGCATCTGAGATCACTATTTATTTTGTTTCCATTCCCTAAGAAATGAATATAAGTTTTACATATGATATGTATAATAAGGGTTCTAGTTATCAGGAACATAGTTGGCGATGTTGTAGCTCACTTATGTACCAGTGTTTATGTTTGCAGGTTTCCAAAGGAAGTAAAATATTATGGTTCTTGGGAGAGTGTTAATGCAATGTAATAAACATTCCATAAAAAATTATGTAATGTCTATTTATTAAGTTCCTAGGTATTAATAGTTGATATTATTGGAAATATTTAGCTAGATTTGCAAACTAGGATGAGAAAACCATGGTGATATCTTAAAGAACATGTCTAAGTAAAAGTCTAGGGATGTGTCAAAGTATAGGGTAACTGTCCTAGAATTTTGTTAAAGGATCGAGCTAGTGATTTCCTAGAAACACATCCTTATGTAGATACTAAATGAGGATGTGTATCTAGAATAGATGTATCAAGGGGTTATAACCTTGAAAACACCATATTGAGCTAGACTTGATTGGGAAATGCTGTAAGATAATGGGCCTTGTTGCACACCTTGTTTGACTCTCCTGGGGGACATGCATTGGAAATTCATAAATTATTTACAAACCATCATGAAGTATTTAAATAAAACATGTATGTGAAAGACATGGATAAACCTAAAATGACATAAATTAAATTATTTTTCATAATTTAGTTATAATATAAGTGATTTTCATGATTATGTGGTTTACCACTATTATTATTATTTATTACTTCATTGTATTTTATTTTAGTCAAAGGTTAGAACCAAAATGAATTGATTTAATTCAGAGTGGGATGGAAAATGAAATTATTATTCTCCTAATAAGCCAAATTTTATGGGATATAGAATGAAAAATATAATTGTTGTTCTGACTAAACTTTCTCAAGCTATGAATCATGATGGATTTCCAAACAAGCAAATTAGGGAACAAAATGTTTTTGAGTCCTTCATGAGGCAACGTCCACCTTCTTTAAGAGGGCCTTCTGATCCACTAGCTTCTAAATAATAGATCAGTACCACTAAAAATATATTTTCTATTATCAAATATTTGGAATACAAAAAAGTAATTTTGGCTGTCTTCAATTTGGAAGGTGAAGCAGATCAATGGTGGAATCTTATCAAAAATACGATACAACAAGAAGAAATTCATTCCATGGATTGGTATGAGTTCAAGTACTTAATTTTCAATAATTAATTTCATCACATTCTTTGTACAAAGATGGAGAAATATTACTTTTATATAAGGTAAAAAGATGATGAATATATTAGTACCTATGATTCTAGTATATCAAAATTGCGAGGTAGGATAATGGTATTATCATACCACTTAAAATTAAAGTTGATTGATTCCCCAATGGCATAAAACTATGTCTCAAAAATGTGTTAGCCATAAGGGAATTCATTAGCTATGAAAATATTGTTTTATGTGCAATCAAGGTGGAAATGGAAGCCAGAGTTATGTATAATGAGAATGGGAAGTTAGTTAATGATTCGAGTAGAGAATAAAATGCACAAAATGATCCTCCCCCTAATTTAGTGCTTCAAGTATAATGAGAATGGGAATTATTCTAACTAATGACCAAACCTGAGGGTTAATGATGATGATATATGTTCAAAACATCTTAATCTAAGGGAAAAGGGAAAATATATTATGATCACTATTTATGATGAGGGGTGCAATAATTATTTTGTGAAAGGTACACTTAGCATAAACTATAGAACTGATAATGTATTATTTGACTATAGATATACCCATTCTTTCATATCTAAATAAAATTTTAAGGGTATCAGGATTCCACCCAAATGATTAGATGTGGAATTAGTATTGTAAACCCCAGACGGTATGATGATCACATATCATGTCTATGATTCCTCTCCAGTTGATTTTGGTTATAATTTTCTTCATAAAAATATTATCATTCTTCCTCTAGTTGAATTTGATGCAATCATAGGCATGTATTTCCTTTCTTTTTATAAATACCACATCAATTTTTGAGGAAAGTTAATTAATGTTTAATTTTAAAATCCATCCTTTGATCATATATTAATGTAATGATATATATGAACTTTTGATGGATATTATAACCACTGTATAGATATTAATACCAATTCATAAAGGGTGTTTATCTAAAATGGTTGGGAAAAAAATAGACATCTATGATAAGGATATTGTTATATAATTTTTAATTCTTTTCCAGAGGAGTTTTCTAGACTTCCACAAAACATTGGAGTTGATTTCTCAACAGAAATCATACATGGTACCACCCCAATTTAAAAAAATACATATATAATGGCCCAGATTGAGATATATGAATTTCAGAAACAACATCAAGAAAACATTTATAAGGGATTCATCATGAAAAATGAGTCACATTTCGGTGTACATGTTCTTTTTGGGAAAAAAATATGGATTAATGCAATTCTACATTGATTATCAAGAGATCAATATGATCAAATTTAAGAACGACTATCCTCTTCCTCGTGTTGAGGATATTTTTGATCAACCGTTCAAATATAAATACTTTTATAAGACTAAACTTTGTTCTAGATATCATCAATTGAGGAATAATAAATATGATATACCCAATAAATCATTACATAAAAATCATGGACACTATGAATATATAGTGATGCTTTCCGGTATTATTAATTCCCATTCTCTCTTTATGTATTTAATTAATAGATTGTTTAGTGATTACCTTGATTAGTTTTTTGTAGTCTTTATAGATGATAATATTATCTTTTCAAAGAGAAAGGAAGAGCATGAATACCACTTGAGAATTGTATTAATGACCCTAAGGAAAGATAAAATATATGAAAAATTTACAATGTTGGAAATTTTTCAGTAAAACCTTTCATTTTTGGGTCACATAATCTCAAGAGAGGTTATTTTAGTAGATCCATCAAAGATAAAGGCTTCTGAATGTTGGCCTAGACCAACCACAGTGACTGAGATCAATAGTTTTCTTGGTTTAGATGGATATTATTGAAAACTATTGGATAATTTCCAACATCTATATAATAATTTGACCACGTTGACTCATAATGGAGAAAAGTTCCTCTAGATAGATGAATTTGAGCAAAATTTCAAGAAACTTATGAGAAGGTTAGTAACCAAACATGTGCTTATATTACCATGTAGTGGAGAAAGGTTTGTAATATATAGTGATACAACCAAGAAGGGATTGTGATGTGTTCTTATGAATAATTTAATGGTTTTAAATTATTCCCTAGGATAATTGAAGGTTCATGATCAAAATTACCCAATACATGATTTAGAGTTTTAATGTGGTAATTGTTTTTATTAAAGATATGGAGGCATTATATCAAAACAGAAAAGTGTGATACATATATTGATCACAAAAGTTTAAAATATATATTCACATAGAAGAAGTTGAACATTTTCCAAAGATTATTGTTATAGATCATTGGATATTACGTCTTCACAATACATTACCACCCTAGGAAAGTGAAAATGGTGGACGATGATTTGAGATGAAAGGATCATGCTATATTATCTATGATGAGGATCACAAAATATCCAATATTTTTGGGAATTTAAATAGTATATCATCACCATTGATTTTTTCATTAGAATACTCAAAAAAACAAAAGGGTATAATGTTATATTGGTTATATTCGATCACCTTACTAATTGAACACACTTAATCTCTATCAGAGAAGACATATCTCTAGATTAGATTTACAAGATATACATTTGAGAAGTGGTAAGGTTATATAGAGTAACACATTCCATCATATTTGATAGGGATTTTAGATTTATATCAATGATATGGTGAATTAATTAGAAATACCTTGATAAAAAAATTGAGTTTCAGTATGACTTATCATCCACAGATGGATAGTCGGTTTGAAAGAATAATTAAATCCCCAAAGGATATATTGATATCTTTTTCTTTGGATTTCAAAGGTAGTTGGGATCAACACCTACAACTAGTTGAGTTTTATTTCAAAAAACTTTTTAATTATAGTATTCAAATGGATCCTTATTTAGACCTATATAGAAATAAATGTAGGTCGATAGCATGCTGGAATGAATTTGGAGAATGAATGTTATTGGTACCTAATATAGATGATGAAATGGAAAAGAACATTAGATCTATTCAGTAGAATATCAAGGCAGATCAAAGTTGAAATAAATTTTATATTGATAATAACCAATGTGATTTAGAATTTCAATTTGCTGATAAAGAGTTTCTAATAATTTCTCCATGGAATAAGGTAATGCGATTCAAGAAGAAATAGAAACTAAGAAAGAGGTATATTTATACCTTTGAAATTATTTATTCTATCAGGTCAGAAGCCTATCGCTTGGTGCTTCCAACAAACCTCTCTCAAGTCTACATGGTGTTTCAAGTATCTCCTCTAAGGAAGTAAATACCTGTCCCTTCACATTTATTGAATTCAAAGGTCATACTGTTGGAACAAGATCTTTCCTATAAGGAACAACCAGTGGAGATTCTGGATATTACATAGAAAGTTCAATTAAACAAGACCACTCACTTGGTCGAAGATTTCTTCCAAAATAACCAGTTCGTAGAATCTATGTTAGAATCCTAGGATATGATGAGGTAGAATTATCCTATTTTTTTATCCGAGTGATGGATTTCGGGGGAGAAATTCATTTTAAGGGGGTAGAAGGTAAAACCCTGAGTTTTTATGAAATCTTATTTTTCATTAAATAAAATTTCTTTGATGTATTTAATTACACACTACACCAGGTAATGCATGAATTACATGAAACCATGGTTTATATTAAAGTACATGAAAATATTAGTTAGCTTGCATGACACACAACACTAAGTTTTAACAAAACCTCGATATATTATTAATATAGTTATTTAAACATGACCGTTGTAACCTAGTAGTTATAATTAGAAAATTGAATTGTAATAACTAATTATAAAATATTAACTATAATGTTTTTACATATATGAAACATATTTATGGTAAATTATATAATTTTTATTAACATCTTTATATGTTTCAAAAATACAATTTTCTCAAACATATTCTTTTTATGTGTTTTATGAAAAATAATAAAATTAATTTTTGAAATATTAAAAATTTTAATTTCATAATGTAAACATTATTTTTGAAATAAATTTTTTAAAATTATCTTAGGTTAAATTTTCTGGAATTTTTTTGTAAAGTTTCATTTTTTGATGAATAGTGAAAAATAATGATTTTTAATCAAAAATCGTCTTTTCATCAAATTTATTTATATAGTTAAATTAAATTTTAATTTTGTTTTATAGTATATTTAGTTAGATTATAAATTTATTAATCAGATTTATGTCATTAGAATCAATTTCATATTTAAACTGAATATAAAATCTTTGTAAACTTTTGATTTTTCTTCCCTTTTAAAACTCTCTATCTTGGAAAGTGTGTGGGATTAATTTTAAATTAATTGATTACACTTCTATGATTAATATTTATAAAAATATATTCAATATTTTGAATCATAAAAATTTATAATGTTTAATGAGTTCAAATTAATTTTTTAACAATGAGATTTGTGAAAGAAATAAAAAATTAATTACAGCGATTAAGATAAAAACAAGATTACTTAGCTATTGAACTTTGATAATAAGGTGTATAAATGACCCAAAAAATTTCCAAAACCCATTTTATGGATAATTTAGACTTTATAATTCCCATGTTTTTAATTTTATCCATTTTTTAAACTTTTTACATATGGAAAACTTGGGTGGAATTCTCTCTTTAAAAAATTACATGTTTTCCACTCATCACCCTTGTAAAAGGACACCCTATCTCCCCCTCTCGTTACAAAAATAAAGTCATTTAGCTCAAATAATACCTATCCAAATATCTTCCCAACTTCTCTCACCTCATACTAGAATTATCAATTTGTACATAAAACCAACCAAGGAAGTCCTTTGGTGAAAACCAAAAGGAGATACCCGAAGAAGAGGTAACATTCATCAACAAACATTTTTGTTTTATTTATTCCTCAAACCCCTTAAATTATTTTTATTTCACGATTATATAAAAATAATAATTATATTAAATATAATGATACATTTTTATGTTAAGGTTACAACATCCAATCACACACACTTCCATCAAATGGCTTACAGAATCACCGTTTATGTGTACAGATAACAACCTCCTCACAAACCAATGTCATTATTTTTTTCATTACCACATATAAAGGTGGATAATAATTATCAAAATATTTTTTATATATTATATTTACTATTTTTATTATGTTATTATGATTTTTTAACTTTCATATCACACATATGTTAATGATTTTATTTTTTGGGAATACGATAACGCAATTCATGTGTAAGATAGACTTCCACCTCGTGAAGTGAAGAGATTCATTCATGGTCTAAATGGAATGTTTTAAGGATTATTAAAATAAAAATATACGACATATATGTCACAAAAATGAATCTTAAATGATAATAAATCATATAAATTTATTTATTTCAATCTGATAAGAAAATGGAAACAACGTTTATGCGTACGTATGAAATCACATATCTATAAACAATGTATTTCATTTCTTATTTTTATATTTTATAGATTATTTTAAGGAAATATATATAATTAATGTATATAATATTTAAATATTATTATAATTCTTTAGATTATGAAATCATGATTGAGGTGATATAATCAAAAATATAATTAATGAAAAAATTTATAAAAAACAAATTGGTTATTACCCAAAACATAACATTAACATGGAATTGATGAAATAAGAGTAATATAAATTCATAAGTAAATAATATATGATCTAATATATTTGAATATTTTTCTATGATAGATTTATAAAAAACATATATTTGTTACATATGATTTTGGAATGAGTATGATGAGAGTCAAGAATTAAAGTAAGGGAGTTTTTTACTCATTTTTTCCTTTGAGGCACATCTTATGTTATGAACATATATTATTTTACAAGGTATATATAACCCCCATTTGATATTCTATATAATTAATCTCATTGATTTCATGAAATTTTATTCTTCATGAAATTTTATTTTCTCATAGGGATTATGAATCAAAGTTACCAAAGTGCTAAGAGTTTATTTCCAAAATCCCATCATTTATTGGGATTATTAATGATTATTCTTCCATTTATGAAATATTATGATACATATCTCAATAAATATCATGATGTTTTTTATCCTATTTATATTCATTATAAAATCATTTAATGGTTCCATTTTTCCACTCTTTGGTTCATAATATAATGAATACTTTTTTAAGAAAATTTGAATTTATTTCTATCTTTGGTTAGAAATATATTTTATTTTAAAAGCATGTTTTCTAAAAATGTTTTCAAAAATTATTCAATATTGTACAATGATTTTTTTTAAATTTATCCATGTTTGAATTTTTATAAATTATTTTGAAATAAATCTTCCTCACATTTTCCAAAACAATTCTTGTTTGGATTTTATATAAATTGTGAGATGAAAATTCATTTTAATGTGTACAATATGGATATAAATATCCACCACCTTGACCGATCAATACATAAAAGAATACTTTATATGTTTTCAAGGTTATCTTCAAATAAAAAAGTTCTCAAAATGTTTTAGGTTTTAAAAATAATTTTCCTAAGTAGAAAGGATATTTTCTTCAAGATCTTTTGTAAATTATATTTCAAAATTATTTTATATCTAAGATGAAATTTTTTAGTGTTAACTATTTATTAATTTGGAAATGATCCAAGAATAACATTAAAATTATTTATCTAACTGGTTTATGTTTTTTTGACATGATTTTTATGAAACCAATTTCCCTTCCATTGATTGTACCATGGAAAAATGCATATGAAAACCCGCTTCATTTAATTGTTGATGATATGATGAAATGTTTATGAAACCTATCACTTTTCCATATGATATGATTTAATTAAATGTTTTTTAGACCCATTTAATTACATAAGTTATGAAATGATTAATTTTTATGATCTTGTGGCATAGAAATGTATGATTTCATTATGTAAAGTTTGGGCCATATATCTCTCTCAAATGTATTGAGTAAATATTTATATCTCGTGAGATAGAAAAGAATGAAATTAGGAGTGAACTTGTTTCATTAATATGTGTCTGGAAAGGGAAGCGATCCCGGTTCAGTAATATCGGGTTGGAATGGGGAGTGAAACAAATTTAGTAAATGACTTTTCCCACTATGATTGAAACGTCCCGACACAACTTACCACTAAACCGATAGCTGGACCGGTTACCACCTAAACTCAAGAGCGTCTCCCCATACACCATAGTCTTCTAACTATTAGTGAGGTCGTAAAGGTTGTTTGTGGGGAGACTATACCCTCATACTTGGAATGAACAATGGTAACAGATAATAATACTCAGATAACATCGGAAGCAATAAAAAGAAATAACAAGTTAATATTGAAAAAGGATGATGCTAGTTTTATAATACATTCATGCTATGTAAGAATATACATTAAACAATAGTAAATAGTACACCATGATTTTAATTACATTACAAAAATGAATAAAAGAGAGTAAATCCCAAAGGTATTCACCATGAGAATCCCAAGATCCAGCACGGTCCATTGGTCCCAACATCTAGGAACAATAAATATAGTAAAAGAAAGATCCAAAGCCCCGAAAATAGTTTGGTATACTCAGGCACCAATGGTAACCGAGTACGGTGTGAAATAATCATATCAGTAGGCCAAAACCCACCGGTATCATGTACTATCCATCCTATGAAATGTAAAACTACCAGTGAAAGAAGATATATATGTAAAAAAGTAAGGAAGTACTCAAATGTAACATCCTTCATATACAAGTACCCATTTAATATACATGTCATTTAACCTAAAGTTAAATAGTTCAATATAATGAATTTGTATGTTTTTAGATCTAGCCTAAGCCTGGAATCCCACGTATAACTGTAAGCACAACCGATGCCACATAAGGTCATCAAAAAAATACATGTTTAGACTAAAACCAAGCTTATGATTTGGCTTGGTAGACACATCATAAGTCATCTAATACAACATTAAATTATAACCAGATTCCATCCTTAAAATTCCCAATCTGTAATTCAAGTGTCACTCTAGGTGAAATTTCCACCAACAACCTACAAGCCCGTACTGACGAACCTCTCTGGAAACTGGTATCACTCTAGGTGTGGTATAAGTCAATGAAAACTGAGTCCATCCCTAGGGGGCCTATAGGGAATCCCCAAGTATCCCTCATAACATATAATCAAATTCCTCTCAATCCCATCCATGACATCAGTCATATAATTGGATCCATGTATCACTTTCCATATATATACAACCTTTGTGGGCCCATCCATGGTATACATGGTTCACTCATGACTTAAATATAACAAACCCTTTTGAGAACGTCCATGGAATCCCTTAGTGGATCCACAGCTCACTCAAGGGATGAAGGTACAATAGTCATAAGAGACCCTCCAAGGAATTATAATCTGAATCCATGATCTACCCAATGAAATTTACCGTTGAAACATTCATGATTCAATTAATCATTCAAATAGCCATGATAAGGTAAAAAACACTAACATCTAATATAACTCACCTCAAAAGGGTGACTCAATCAAGGACCAAACCCATGAGGATTGACCTTTAATTTACTCGCATGGGAATAATTCACAGAACAAGAAACACATGAAAATTAAACTATTACATGGATTTAACATAAATTAACTCACATGGGAACATAATTAAAATGTTCAATTCATTTCATTTAATGAAACTGAAAAACAAGGAAAATCTCAAGGGCTTGCATTCAAATACTCACATGGGCATTCTGAGCACAACAATTCTAACCAGCCTAAAAATATTAAAGAGGGATTAATTATAATATATATCATATAGAAAAATCCTTATAAGGAATGTCATTATTAATTAAAAAATTACATAAAATGGGACAAGGTTCTTGATCACTCATCCCTTCCCATTAATTTTATTTAATTCACGAATTGATACAAAAAATTACACAATTAACATTCCATGACATGGGGTACAGAGGGGCACCTAACAGTGTTCTAGGTAAAACACCATTAAAGTTCCATTTAACAAGATAACCAAAAGGGGTGATTTATCCTTGTAAATATATCTCAGGTTATAGATTTAATGATAACTCATGTGGGAACCAAGAGATATAATAGGCATCATATGCCTAACACAAATTACATGGCTAAGTCCCTGATTGGATCACGTGGGAAACAATATCCAATAATACCAAAGGGGCCAGACAATGACATAACATATTTCATCCAAAAAATAAATACAATATTAAAAGATCAAACCACAAGAAATCAAGATATATTACTATCACTACTTTTTGGTTTGAAGGCAGTTCACCTCCGTTGGTGGGGTTTTATTATAAAAACAAGACTTTATCAAACAAAAAGTCATTTATTATCATTAGGAATTTAATTCAATCTATGCAGTTCAATTAAACTAGAAAACTCACATGGATAACTTATTTAAAGAAGAAACTAATGCATTATTAAATAAAGAGTCAAATATAGGGACCCTACCTCAACCAGACCAAGCTATCGCTTGGAATTTGACGCTTTCTAACTCAAGTAGCTCGTCACTCGTGCACACATACTTCTATATATATATATATATTTATATATACCCTTTAACCTAATTCATGTATTCTCCACACCATGATGGAATACTCACATGGATGATATACATAATTATATAAATACATACCTTTATATATGCCTGTGATTCTTCTAAAGGCACCAAAACTCACTAAAACATCACCTGAAACCCTTAAACATCACACGATTCCCAAAATAAGGATGAAAAGGCCAAAAATTGGTATAAAACCTTACCTTAGATTGAGGAAGAAAAATTAAACAATCCAAACCACCTCGCCTTCAACAATGGTTTCTAGAACCCATACCAACACACCCCAAGAGGCCATTTTTGTACCCTGAAACAAAAAAGAAACACAATAATGAAATCAACCCTCACTCTAGGGTGTTCAGCTGAATGAAAATAAGAAAAAGTAGAGACCAAAATCCAACTGGAAATGGAAGAGGAGGGAGTGGAGAGTCTTACCTCAAAGCTTATAATGAAGAACCAGTGGAATCGATGGAGAAAATTGTAAGGAAGAGGGGATCCGAGAGAGGGTTGCATCATACCACAAAGGGGGAGCACCCTACCTTGTATCATGTGAGTGAAGGTGATGGAGAGGTAGATTTAGGTTTTATTTTACCTTATTTTAATTTAATATAATTAATTAAAATAAAAAAAATTTATATTAAAAACTGGGTGTTGTGCATAGTTAAGTTCCACGGTTTGTCAAACTATGCACCAACCATGTGGCACCCATCTATTTAAGAAACTCCATACTCATGGTCTGTCCCACACGTTTAAACTAACTGTGAATATACCATATGAAAGCCTCTATAAACCCAGAAGTATGTTGCATAGTTACCTTCTACAGGCTGCACGGTTTGGTATACCGTCAGAAAACTGTGCACCCTCTGTAGGTTCTTAAAAACCTACCCTTCCCAGTATGGTGCTCCCAAAAATCCTCGAGATGCCCGAGAAAGTTATCGGGCCTTCAAACAAGTCCAAAAAAATAACCTATAGACATTACAACTCTTGGAAGTATGTTCTGAAGTTCTATTTAAAAAATGAACCATCTGATAATTATCGAAAATTCAAATTCCCTTAGAATTTTTTCTGGTTAAAAAATAATGGTTCTTACAAAATCCCCCCCTTAGAACTTCTCAGCCCCGATAAGCCTTGGAGAAGAAAAAAAATATCTCACCCAATATAAAAGGGCCATGAAAAATTATTCAAATGGTCACATAACATTCTCAAATTCACAATGCACCTCAAAATATATTTTAAGTATACGACACTCACACCCTCAAAACTCAAGCCAATACTCATTTCCCAACAAAAACATCAAAGAGGCTCCTAC
Organism: Viscum album; assembly: GCA_963277665.1. NCBI lineage: Eukaryota > Viridiplantae > Streptophyta > Magnoliopsida > Santalales > Viscaceae > Viscum > Viscum album. The sequence goes on along the minus strand of OY728130.1, from coordinate 6,548,545 downwards.
CAAAACTCGGTTAACCAAGACACGATCATGTCTTCATATTTTTAAGAAACCATCCAAAGGCGCTCCTCACCATAGGATTTATCATTTAGAAGATGCCAATTACAAATAAGGGCTTTCTCCCCATAGATGGAATTGCCTTATTAACACTCCCTGAACTATTTTACAACCAACGAGTCCACTGAATCTCAAAACTAACCATTAGTGACTTTTAAAGACCAACCAAACACATGGACATTTAAAATAATTGTGCTTTAGCGCAAACCTCAAATAATTACATTCAATCCCAACAAAAAGTCTGAGATACCCTCAGATTCAACCCACTAGAGTCTATGGAACTACCCTACGTAGCCCATTCCCCATTCTATAAGCGACACATTGTTAAAAAGCCAAAACGTCTACATAAGAACACTATATAATCCCACAATGGTATCCGTATAGAGGTCAATTCAAATTAAATGGTAGGCATCCATGAGTCCATCTATGGCGTTCCTACTTGGGAACCAAAGTTTCAATCAGGATTAACCAAGCCTAGACATAAACCACACATCGAGTGTGAAACACAAAGGAGATAACGATCTAGACCAATGAATTTAAAAATTTAGCGTGGCATATAAACGACACTATTTTAGTGAATCGAGGATGACATCAAGACAGGGAACATGCTCATCAGTAAGCAGAGACACTAACATGATCGTAATGGTTCTCCGAAGAAAAACAGTCCAACCACTATTGGCCAACCCCTTACAAAAATCTCAGCTCCAACTACCGACACATCAACAACTAAACCACGATGCCTATACCACCAAAGGAACTCAGGTTCTATCAAATATTAACACCAAAACCCTTCCATGATTAATAGAGTTTTAAAGGGTTACCCAAACCACCATCCTCGCAAAGTTGTGCTACAAATCAAGCACTGACACGTACACCAGAACTGAAGTGACACATACCTATGACACATTAACATACATTAAAGAATTTGGTCATCAAATCCAAGATCAAAAAGACTGGCATGTCAAAACACCTAAGTCTTAGAATGTACTTCTGAGCAGAGGAATGAACATGATTTTGAAATTCTTTACTCACTAAACTCTATAGATCACCCAGAAACAACCATAATATATCAAATCTCAGGGTTTAAAGGAACTTAAAAGGCTCATTTTAACATTAATGCTTGACAGTTACCGCATACATCAATAGATACTAACCCAATTTTACAATAGAAATGACACATCTTGCATACCATTCATAGGCGATCATCCCTATGTAATCACATAACATATGTTTTACATAGAAACTGGCACAAAATCACACCATTCATACAACCACTAACTCAGATGATGACTTATGGACTCATCCATTACCAAAGAAATGAAATGTTTACACAATATCCTAAGTAACTAACCATGCTCGATGCATGCTAAACAACTGTACTGAGCATTCCTAGATGCTCAACCCCATATCAAGGTTCGAGGTACAGGACCACCCATCTGAACAACGGTGCCCTGTTTAAAAACAAAAGTTTTACTACAGATAATGACACTGAATGACATCAACACTAGAAAACATGCAGTAGAAGTAAGGAATCAAGCTCTAAGGGTGATACCTACGACAATATATCCCCATATGAAGCATATGTATCAAACCTATCTCTTGGTCAAATAGAATGGGGTTTCTAGGATCAAGAGCCTCTTTCATTTTATCCAAAGATAAAAAGAAATAGCATATAGATAAATGCTCACATCTTGATTCCATAGAATACGAACAAAACATTAAAACTGATTTTGATCAAGGTTCTAAGAAAAAGACACCAATTTAGGTTCTAATATAAATACATTTACTTAATTTATTTCATCCTTTAAAAATTTGAAATAATTTTAAGAAAACCCTCAAGCACTGTTGTACCCAACAAGGCACTTGACATACACTTTAGCAAACAACTCAAAGAAAAAAATTGAAATTTAGCAAATAAATTACTTTTAATCAATTAGGATTCCTTGAAGGGTCCCATTAAACCATCATATATTCTTCAAAAAGAAATCCATAAATAGTTGTTTAACCATTTAAATCGTAAACACCATAACAATTTATCTTATGAGGACATTCCCCAACTAACCTACTTGGGTCTAGTAGTGCATTTTAAAAGTTAACCAACGATTAAAGTTCAAACATCAATAGCTTTAAAATTCCCAAAAATTTCCAAAAATACTGGTTACCCAAGGCCTAGTGACATGGGTGTCCATCTACCAATGGATAAGGTTCTCATACACCTTACCATTAGCATTTGGCTCCCATTAATCAAAAACACTAAATTTTAACAGTTATCATTACCTACATTATTCGTTTAAAAAAATTACAAAGTCATTTATAAGGATCTATATTTGGTTTGAGTATACTGGTTACCCTTTTCCATAACATAATGCATCTATACACTTTATTATTGAATATTGGCTCTTTTCTAAACTACAACAGACAATTTTCAGCACACACAACCATTTTACACATCAAAATAACATGATACAACAAGAATAAAACCATACCATATATCTTCTAAGAAGATTCACCATAAACAATAAATTTTAAATAAGAATTCTTTTCAAAAAATCTCTCAATATATTATATAATAGGCATGCTAACAGATAACCTAAACATGTATAAAAGAATGAATGGGATCACTCAAGGAAAACTATCATACATAGTAGGAAACCAACAAATGTAGATACATGGCATGAAATATTCATGGGATGTGATGTCCTAGGTGACTAATATGATGAATTTAATGTTACTTCATTACCATTTTTGTCCAAGATAAAAATACTATAAATTCCATAAATCCACAAGCCAAGTAAAATACACCATTCACCCAAGGTGAAAAGCACATTAACTGGAAAATCGAAGAGTATAAATAATAATTCCCAGCCCTGGACACTTGGTCATTTCCCATATGTGGGGTGATCATTCCCAAGCATGACTATCTACCAAGTGCCGACACATTCTTACTCTCTTGTCTACCAGCCCCAAATAGTAATAGAAAGGGAAAAACCCTCTAATACCACTTTGTAATGTCCTAACCCAACATAACACTAAACCGATTTCTAGATCAGTCTCCAAATGATGTCAAAATAATATCCCCATATGGCAGAGGCTTCTGACTAGCAATGAGGGTGTAAAGGTAGTTCATTGGGAAACTATACCCTCATTATCAAAGTGCACATCAGTAAAAAATTGTAATACTCTATTGACAATAGAAGTAATAAAATGCAATAACTAAATATTGAAAAAGGCTAATGAAAGTTTTATAGTGCATGAATGCTATGAAACAATGTATATATGAAAGTAGTAAATAGTACACCATGATTTCATTACATTACAAAAATGAAGAAAAGACTATAAATCCCAAAGGCAATCACTACAAGCATTCCGAGCTCTAGATTGGTCCTTTTTTGACAACTTCTAGGTTCAAGAAATATATCCAAAGCAAGATCCAAAGCCATGTAAACAAGTAGGCCAACTTAGGAACCAATGGCACCTGAGTAAGGTGTATGATAATCATATCATTAGGCATGAGCCAACCAATATCAAGTCAATTCCATCATATTCAATGAAAAACTATCAATGAAAGAAGAGAGATATATATATATATATATAAAGTAAGGAAGAACTCAAAATTAACACCCTTTATATGTAGGTACCCATTTAATATCCATTTCATTTAATATAAAGTTAAATAGTTCAATATTTGAATTTTTAATTCTTGAGAGCTGGCATAAGCACGAAATCCCCTATATCAATGTAATCACAACTAATCCCACATAAGGTCATCTAAACAATACAAGTTTAGACTGAAACCAAGCTTGTGATTTGTCTTGGAAGATGCATCATAATTCATCTCATTCAACATTCTATTATAACCTAATCCCATCCTTGAAATTATTAATATGGAATTCACATATCACTCAAGGTATGATTTCCACTAACACCCTACAATCCTATCCGGACAAACCTCTCAGGAACCCGGTATCACACAATGTGTGGTATAATTCCATGTCAACTGATCCCATCCTTGGTAGTTCTATAGGGAAGCCACAAGTATCACTCATAACATATAATAAAATGCCTCTCGATCCCATCCATGACATCCATCATATAACTAGATCCATGTATCACTCGACATATAAGTATAGCCTTTGTGAGCCCATCCATGGAATCCATGGATCACTCATGGTTTAAACATAATAAACCCTTTTAAGCCTGTCCATGAAATCCCTTAATAGATCCATGGTTCACTCAACCGATGAAGTTATAATAGTCATAAGTTCCCATCCATGGCATTCTAATCTGAATCCATGATTCACCCAGTGCTATTTATCATTCAAACATTCAAGATTCAATTAAAAATACAAATAGCCTTTCCAAGGTCAAAACCACTAGCATATAATATAACTCACCACACAAGGGTGACTCAAGAAAGAACAAACCTCATGAGGCTTGGCCTTTCGTTTACCAACATGGGAATAATTCATAAAACAAGAAACACATGAAAATTAAACTATTAAATGGCTTTAACATAAATTAACTCATGTGGACACAAAATTAAAAGGTGAAATTCATTCCTATTAATGCAATTGCAATCCAAGGCCAAGATCAAGGTATTTCCTTCAAATACTCACATGGGAATTCTAAGCACAACAAGTCTTAAAAGCCTAACATGATTAATGAGGGATTGGTTATAATATATTTCACATGGTCCAAGCCTTATAGGTAAGTCATTCATAATCAAGAAATGACATAAAAAAATCAAGGGTGTTGGTCACTCATCCCTTCCCATTCAATTTATTTAATTCACCAATTGATACCAAAACCAATTAAATAATTAACATTCCATGACATGGGGTAAAGAGGCACATCTAAAAGTGTCCAAGGCCAAGTGACAAAAAAGTTCCATTAAACAAGCTAACCCAAAGGGGTGATTTAACATTGTCAATATATCTTATGGAATATATTAAAATATAACTCATGTGTGAAAGAAGTGATATAATAGACATCATATTCTTAACAAAAATTACATGGCTAAGTCCCTAATTAAATCACGTGGGAAAAAAATCCAATAATACCCAAGGGGCCATGCATTGACATACCATATTTCATCATTTACATGAAGAAAATATAGAAAGCTCAAGCCACAAGCAATAATAATATATCACTATCACTAATTTTGGGTTTGAAGGCATTTCACCTCTATTGGAGGGGTTTTATTTTAAAAACATAACTTTATCAAACAACAAGTCATGTATTATCTTTAAGAAGTAAATTCATCCTATGAAGTTCCATTAAACTAGGAAACTCATATGAATAACTTAAATAAAGAAGAAACTATGGTTTTCTTAAATAAATAGTCAAAGATAGAGAACCTACCACAAGAAGACCAAGCCATCGCTCGACATTTGACACTTTTTAACTCAAGTAGTCTATCACTCATACACATATAATTCCATATATATTTATTATTACCCTTTAACCCAATGCCCATATTCCCTACACCATGAGGGAATATGAATATGGAGGATATACATATACATATATATATATGTGTATATGTAGATATATATACATACCTTCCTATATTCCCGCAAGCCTTTCAAAGGCACAGAAACTCACTACGACAACACCCGAATCATATAAAAATTACAAGATACCGAAAATAAGGATTTGAAAAGAAAAAGAGGTTTTAAACCCATACCTCAAATGTCTTAGGCAAAATGAAACAAGTCGAACCACCTTCCCTTCGACAGCAGTTGTCAGAAACCAGACCATCACACCCTAAGAGGCCATTTTCATGCCCTAAAACCTGATGAAATTAAAAAATGAAATCAAAACTAACCCTAGGGTGTTTGGAAAAAGTAAAATATGAAAAGGTTTAGACTAAAAATTTGCTGGAAATGGAAGATGGGGGAGTGGAGACGATTACCTCAAAGCATCAGATGGAGAACTGGTGGAATCGATGGAGAAAAGGGCAAGGAATAGGGGATCCAAGAGAGGGTTTCGTCGCACCTCAAAGGGGGATGCCCCCTTCCATGCGTCGTCTGAGTAAGGGCGAGGGATAAGTATATTTAGGTTTTATTAATTAAATTTAATATAATCTAATTAAAATAATTAATTTTTTTAAAAAAATGGGTGTCACACATAGTTAAGCCACACGGGTTTTCAAACAGTTTACTGACTGTGCGACACCCTTATGTTTAAGAAAATATATTCACATGGTTTGTACCCCACAGTTAGCCTAACCATGAACATACCATCCAAAATCCTCGATCTCCCCTGAAGTATGTCGCACGGTTACCTACTACGGGCCGTATGGTTTGGCATACTGTGCTCAAACCGTGCGCCCTTTGTTGGTTCTTAAAAACCTTCCCTTTCTAGTCCAACGCTCCCAAAACTCCTCAAGCTACCCAAGAATGTTCTAATTCCTTCACCCAAGTCCAAAAACATCACCTATAGAGATTACACCTCTTGTAATTATGTTCCAATGTTCCATTTTAAAAATGACCCATCCGATAATTACCAAAAATTTAAATTCCCTCAGAATTTCATCTGGTTTAAAAACATGTGTTCTTACAATGATGGTATTGGTAGTTATCCTTGACAAATATAGAAATGATATTCAATTCTTATGTGTATGCCACAAATTCTATGTTTTATGCTCTCATGGATCATTATCTTTTATTCTCTTATGACTCATGTCTTATGAACTACCAATATATATGTCATAAAACATGATTATGATCTTTGATATGAATCATATAATTTTCAAATGTCATTCTTGTGTTCTCATACCCTAATGCGATTATCATGTTCTCTGACACTTGTGTTTATTCCATGACACATGATTACGACCCACCCTTTCTTATATTTTCTTTCCCCAGGTTATGAAGATATGTATTATATATGATATGTCTAAGAAGAGTGCTAGTTATGAGGAATGTAGTGGTAGATGGATTAGCTCAATTATGGAACAGTGTTTATGTTTACAAGTTTCCAAAGTCACTAAAATATCATGATTCTAAGGATAGTGTTTTTGTAATTTAATAAATATTTAGAAAAAATGATGTAATTTTTATGTATAAAGATCCTGGGTCATTATAGTAGAATAATATTTTACCCTAGAGTGTTTTTGGTCAACCCTTATCGTTCTATCCTATACCATTACTCATAATCTATGAACCTAGAGCCAGAATTTATAACATCCCCACCTCACATTCAAATTGGTGTTGGATTACTATCAATATTGGGAATTCTAATTGGGTCATTGTGTCACAATTTTTTCTATTCTATAGTCTAGACATAAAACATGTGAGAATAAAACCTATAAAGGTAAGTTTAAGAAAAATTCACGTCTCCAATATCTAATAATCACTATTCAAGAGATTAGGCAGAATTTAGAGCATAAATTCAAGAGGTAAAAAAGATCATATGGCTTATCTCACGACACTATAAAAGTCTAGACTTGTTCGATGTACCCTTTGGTGAAAGAAAAATTTAGAAAAATAATGTATCACATCCATTCAAATTGATAATGTGTTCCATACTTGAGGATGAAACTTTTAAGGTTCTAGAACCCTCATTGAATAACATTTTCTCCATAACATACTTCATTACCAAATTATTTAAATTATCGAGAATATTCCATTCTATCAGTAATAAGAGTGTCTAGATTCAAGTTTCTCCTCTAATTTACTATACATACATGGTTCATGATGGCACCTACACATGTTCCCCCAGTTTTTTCTATCAACCAAAGGAATTTTTAACGTGAAAAAAGATACTCAAATATCAGTAAGTCCTAAAACAATTTCAACATAACTCATCCGCACATTATGATTTATGATCACTACTGAAAAATATTTCTATCCCAACAGAGATATACCCATAGTTTAGAGAAACTGCAGTTATATGATTTCTATCCAAGGATATACCAATGGTTTTTAAAAGGTTTTTGGTATAGGGGTATCAATATGTGAAAGCCACTTGGGATACTCCTCCACCAGTCCTCATTTAAACCCTATGCCTCCCCTATGAGTTTGTTCTTCCCCCTCCCCTCAGTATATTTCGGCCTCCTCCCTCCCCAAGTCAACTAGATTCGGCATCCTCTCTCCTCTCCTCAGTCAAATTCGGCCCCCTAACCTCCTCTAGAGAAGTTGGAGTCCCACAGATGACATTGTACCCATATGATAGTGTTATTTATTTCATTGATTTTGTTGGGATATTTGTGAGGTAATATTTTCTTCCCTACTCTTGTTTTTTCTATCGTGTTCCTCTATTTTCATGGGCATGAGTCACTTTTATAAAAATTAATTTTTTTCTCTATAGTTTTTAATATTTTTAAAATATTTTAGATTATAGATGCATGATTTTACATATATTGTGATTGAGGAAACTTTATGGAAGCAACTACTTTCTATAGTTATGGTTATTTTAGATTTGGAGATAGATTTAGTAATAAGAATTGGATTTCTATAGGACCTGATGAATTAAAATTAAATATCCATCATTTATGGTGTGATTTTATCTTGAACTTAACTCCATTATATTTTTATTTCATCTTAGGGATCTATATATAGTGGTTGATTTACTAACTAGTAATAATATTTTTGTTATGTTAGCGACTTATAGTTTATTAGAAAACCGTGTTGAGAATGTGAGAGTTCAAGCATTGAAATTCATCATTTTATGATGCAATGAATTCATATACAATTTTATGTATCTGATTTAAAAATTTTCATTATTATAATTAGTGTGGAATTATCATGATTCAAATTCATTGAGAAATCAGAGAGATTATAATAAATAAAATAAAATATATAAAATCATTAGTAAGGGGTAAATATATTTTGATATATTTTCTCACTTTGGAACACAGATTATTTAGAGTAACCTATTGATTTAACTTTTATGATAACCCATAATAATATATATTATTTATATAACTTTTAAAATGGTGTTTGAGATTGGGCTTACTATACACATGCTTAATATTGGAGATTAGTGGAAATTAGAGGATTTATTCTCCCTTAGGTTTAGTTTAAATATAGTATTATCCTCATTGATATTTTAGTTTGTATGATATTATGTGGATATTTATATTTTTATTAAGATATTGGATTAATTTATTCTATGTTATTTGGTGTTGATTTGTGTATTTTCTTCCATTCTAGTGATTAAAGAGGTTATTTTCTCTTATACTACGTTTTTTATAACCTCATTGATAGTCTCCAACCAAAAACCAATTAAAACTAAGCTATAGGGTAACATAATCTATTTTAGCTAATGTTATTGTACATATAATCATTTTTGAAAAAAAATATTTAGATTAAAAATTAATTTATATAAATGATTCCCTAAGTGAGAATCCCATGATTTTACTTAGTATATGAACATAATTTGTATGAATCATATCTTAGTGACTTCTAGAAGTTCAACTACCTATAAAATACTGAACGTGGACATGCCACATCTGTAATAATGAAATGATAAAAATCCTCAGTATATACACCATTATATTTATCAATTATATTATTAGTAAATATATATTATATATCATTTTACCTAAGTATAATTTTGAATCTATTATTCAATTATAATATTTTTGTTTTAGAGTTTTTTTAGAATGAAATAATAAATGTCATTGATTCAGAGGGTAAAAATTAATTTTGAACATATAATTTTCAATTTTTATATGCTATTGGTCTAAAATACATTTCTTACCAATATGTTAGATGCTTTATTATTTTTTATAGTGTTTATCTAATATTTAATATATATTATAATCATTATCACACACAGATACCAACCTTTATTTGTTATTTGTAGTCACAACTTATAGTATATTGTATTTCTTTTATCATTTGTTTTGATGGCTACTATTATGCCTTGATGACATTCATATTAAAAATTTGTTGTAATGATTTTTTTAATTATGGTTTACATTTTTATTGGAAAATAATCTTTTTTCCTTATAATAGAATGAATAAAATATGGATGTATCATAGCGATCAGATTTCAACCAAGTTTTAAAATAATTTTTATTTTTTTTAGATTTTTCATTTAAAAATAATTCATATAGATATTTTTTTTAGTTTCCATGATATAATTTTGTTGGAAGACCATGGTTAATCTGGGATGAATTTATCTTCCATATAAAAATATCTAGATTTCAAAAAAACTATTATTTTTTGAATCACCATGGATAGACAGGACCATATTATACTATTCATGAATAAAAATAAGGAAGTAGTATGGAGAATTTGATATTTGATCGGTTGAAATTAGTGAATCATCATGAGAGAGATAATATGCCAGTGCAATAAGTCAATTATTATAATTCACATGATGAAATTACTAAAGATTAGGATGTTGAGAGCGTGAAAATTTTAATGGATGATTCCAAAATTCTAGTATATCAAGAGTGAACTAAAATGACCAAGTTGGAATTTTTAATGTGGTTATATAATTGAAAACCTTTGTATGGAATTTCTAATACCACCATTGATTATATTATTACCTTTATGAAGGAATTTCTTTCTAATGGTGCATATACTCCCTTAAATCATTATAAGGCATAAAAGTCAATTAAGTAGCTTAAACTTTCTTCTAATAATGTTCATGCTTGTCCGAAAGATTGTAGCTTATTTTGTAAGGAAACAACTAATCATAATGACTATAAAGAATGTGATACATCTCGAGGAAATGAGAATATAGAAGGAACACCATCTTCTGTGCCACAGAAAGTCATGTGACACTTTCCATTGATTCCTAGAAATTAAAATATATTCATTTTTGTAAAAATATATTCCAATATGCGATAGCAAGATGTTGAGAGAATTAAAGGTAATGATGAGTTTTTTCATCATGGATATGGATTAGCATGATGAGAATTTTATGCACAACACCCTGGTTTTGTATCTGAGGTGCGTAATGTCAAGTTGGGTTTATACTATGATGGTTTTAATCTATTTAGTGGGAATCTTACTACTCATAGCATGTGGCTAGTTTTTATTCATGTTTATAATCTTCCTCTATGGATGTGTATGAAAAAACATTTCACTTTCTTATGTATACTGATATCTGGAAATTTTAATCCAAAGAATGATATAAATATCTATTTGTAGCCTTTAATAAGAGAGTTGAAGCAGTTGTGGGATATGGGTGTGCGAACATTCTATGATTCTTCAAAATATATATTTTAAATGAATTCTTCACTTGTATTTTCTATAAATTACTTCCTTGCTTGTGCAATGATGTCTAGTTAGTTCATGAAAGGAAAACTATCACGTCTTTTATGTACAAAGAATACATGATTAATAAGGTTTAAATATCGTCGTAGTTTCAGTTTCATGGGGCATCAATGATTCTTTCACATGGATAATCAATATAATAAGAATTTTTGGAGGTTTGATAATACTATTGACAATAAATGACCACCTCAATATATGTAAGGTAGTGATGTGCTTAATAAATTGAATGATTTATCTTTTTCATTATGAAAAGGTTAGCTAAAAACTAAAAACAGGAAGAATGATGACACTGAATCCACTTGAAATTGGAAAAATAGAAGTATCTTTTTTGAGTTTCCATATTAGTATACAAATTTTTTACATAATTATTTAGACGTAATGCACATTGTTAAAATTATATATGAAATTTTTCTTTCAATTATTCAAAATATAAATGGTAAGACCAAAGATGAATTTCAATCTTGTTATGACATGTTGTATTGGGGTATTCGACCACAAATCATCCTATGTGTATAGTTGAAAACAAATGGAAAGTTCCTTGTTCTTATTATGTGATGACACCATTAGAGAAGGACCAATTTATGAAATTATTGGAGAATATCAAGGTTCATGATGGCTATTTCTGTAACATATCTGAACGAGTCAACAAAAATGGATTTGAAACTAAAATCCCTAAAAACTCATGGTTATCACATCCTTCTTCATGAATAGATTCTAAAAGAAATTCGGAATTTTCTATCCAATAATGTAAGGGTGATAGTGATTCACTTGTGCCATTTTTGAAATACCTTTTTTCTAAAATGTTATCCAAGTCATTCTTGATAAAAATAAAGAAGGAGGCGCCATTAATTTTTTGTATTTAAAAAAATTGCTCCATCCTTTTTCACCTGCATGCTGTATTTAATAGTTCATATTCCAACAAAAACAAATCTTGGGGAACCAGTTTATTTTTTGTTGATGTATCTTACTGAATGAAATATGTCCACACTAAAATAATTTGTCCAAAACAAGAATTATCCTACTAGTTCAATTGTGAGAGGTTATCTAGATCAAGAATGTATGGATTTTTGTTCAATGTATTTACCTGATGTGAGCAGAAGACATAAATAGACAATAAGAAATGAAGATTACTAGTGTGGTGAAATTGAGCCCTCATTATCATATCTTCCCCAAATAAGAGTAATTATTGTGTCTTATACATCAGCTACATTGATATTGGAATTACAGGATAGGGAACATCACAAAGTCTTATTTATATATGGTTTGTTCGATGAATATATCAAGTAATTAATTTGGATGTTTATATATTTTCTCATATTATGGAATTTCACATATATCGTAGACTTTTATTATCATTTTTTATAGGGAATATAATGAAATTATATGTAGAGTTCATTGATCTTTGCCTTTGATAAGGATATAGGATTTTCTTGGTTGAAATCAAGGTATGACCATTACTTTAATTAGACTAAAATACAGATATCAATTTAATTGTACTATTCATATACATTTCAGGTATTGAGTTTACCTATTGAATCTGTTTCTCAAGAATTTAGAGAATTTAATTTTGGTCCTAATTATTTGGTTCTAGAATTAAATTCATTAATAATCAATGGGTATAATTGTTTTACAAATGATTGAGCGGTGAAAATTAGAACAAAACATGATGTTAATTTTTTAAATACTAAAATGGATTGTTATGACAGTGCATCAGATATTTGCCTCAATATGAAGATGTGTATTATTATAGACATGTTGATAACATATTATTATTATATTAATAATCTCAAGGTTGAGTCACTATGAGTAAATGTAAATGGTTTGATTCAATGACATGACATGGAATATTTATTGATGACTATGTATTCAGAGTTATTGATAAGAGTCGATTTCTGCATACCGATGAACAATACATTTTTCGCATCAATGGTTAAACAAGAGTTTTATGTGAACGATCTTATCAGACCTGATTATGGTGTCATTAATGATGTAATACCAAGACATACTTTTCATTATATTAATGATGAAATTGGTACCATTAATGTCCCCATTGGTGTTGACCAAAATATTTCATTTGATTAATCAAATTGTACCTTTGTGAGAGTTGATGTTGAAACTGATGTAGTGGTGGGTAATACATAGAAGCAACCATATATGTTCACTTTTCATTCAGTTAACCTTGACATGATTTTCCAAGGCTAGTATTACTGTAATTACTTTAATTTAGTTTTAGTTTATAATGATATGTTTGTTTTAGTATTGTATGGTGTCATTTCATTTAATTAGATTTATTTAAAATTAGAAAACTAGGTTTAAAATGAGTTTTTAAAAACTATATAACTTGGTTTTACATTATTATTACTAAAATACATTATGACATTTCTTATGCATTCTTTGACTTCTAAGTTGTATGAATGATTAATAAAAACTGTTTCTAAAAAATGTACATTTAATTCTTATGTATATTATGATACATACTTCAAAACATCAAAAGAAGAGAATATTTGATCCTGATTGATAGGTGGATGAGTGTGCATTGATTCATTCGATTCTCTCAGTGTGTATAATAATTGTAATATTTTTCTTCCCCATTACATTTAATTCCATGTTAATATTCTTTATCAAAATTTTTAGGGACACTATGTTACACTAGAGTTGACTCCTTATTATGATATTATGGGTTAAAGTGGGAATGCTCCTAGACCGAGATGGTGCACCCATCATACATGTTCCCACACTAACCCACTAGTAGACACCCCATATATCACACGATTCCATCCTTTTATTGACTCTCCATGGATTTTATTATACATTCCTCCATCATCATCTCAGTTACCATCTTATTCACATAACATGTCTAGGCCACATCCAGGGATGATACGACTGATGCCTTCATTATCTTATTTAGCCTATTCTTCCCATACCATGTCTACATTACTTCCGTAGATATTCCCAAATTTACCATATCCTTATACAATGATGTATTCCCCAAATTACTACCCATATTCTTCCATGTATATGCCACCTCTGATTCCTACCATCCATCCAACTTCTGATGAGTCTGTTCAATCAGCTTCCACTCTAATGGATGATGACCACCCAGAGCATGAATTTGAATAGAAACATCCTTTAGAGGGTTCTGATCCAAGAAAACTCACAGATCAATCATAGTCTATTGAGAATCTTACATCAGGTGTTTTTATTATAGCTATGTCAAATTGTATCACTGAATTTTTGTCATATTGTATCGTGACTTAATTTCTCTTCCCCCTCTTTTCTTATTCACTGGGATATTATTCTAGGAAACATGGGAACACTCATATACAAGAGACCTAGAATTTACGGACACAGATAATGTAACGACCTGAAATTTTTAAATAAATTTTGTTTCCTAATTTTATGTGTTATTGTTATACTCAACAAAAATGTTTTATTTGATAAACAAGATTATAATTAAAATGAGATCAGTGGGTTTTGACTATTATATAACCATCGGTCAATATGACCGCTGTGAACAAAATGTTTTGATTATTGTCTCTAAATATAAGTAATCTTGGTTAATTATTATAGAAAGAAGATTCGATGGCCTCACCTAGTAGTCTTGGACCGATCGAAGCCCATCTAACAGAGCTTGGGAAGGAGGTAGCACCACTGGGTTTTGTTCTGGATCAAATCCAAGCCGAACTTCATTATGTGAAGCTGGAACGGAATCGCCTTCGTGAGAAGTTCAAACTGATAGAAATTACTACTCGGGCAATGTTGACTGAGCCGCCCCAAGCTTCTATCACCCTAGCACACCTTACTCTTAGGTCCTATGCCGGTATTATAAGGGGTTATGTAACGAGACCGTAACTACCTTGTGTAATCCTTGTTTTAAATAAAAATTGGGATTTCTTCTTATGATGAAGTTTATGAATTTTGAAATGACCGGATAAATATAGTATGGATATTTTTGATGAATTTTAGAAAAAGGATATTTTAAATATGTTTATGAAAACCCTAAATAATTAAAAATGTGTAATGATTTTCAAAAAATGGTCTTCTGCAATTATGTTCAGTACTAAATTTATAGTCTAATAAGATCAACTTGATTTTTGATGAATAGTAAATTATGAATAGTGATTTTATGATTAGGATTAGTAATATGACCAAATGGATTAGTAATCTCACTTAAAGAAAGTTTTAAAATAATCTAGGCACCTTGATTAAGTAATGTGATTCAATAAAATAGTTAAATAACGGTTTCATTAATTATTATTCAAGTATTAATTTTTTCGGGTGAATAGTGTTTTTTAATTAAAAATTTAATTAAAAATAATTAGAAAATTATTTTTATAAAAATGACTTTATTTTTGAACTCAGTGCATCGATATTATGTTATGGTAATTTTTGGGGTTTTTTCTGAAAAAAAAAATGAATTTTCGATGAATAGTGTTTTTATTTAAAAATTAAATTAAAAATATTTAGAAAATTATTTTTCTAAAATGGATTTCATTTTTGAAATCAGAGCATTGATATTTGGTTAATGTGAAATTTTGGGATTTTTCTGAGAAAGTTGAATTTTCAGTGAATAGTAAAAATACAGTTTTAGGGTTTCGGTATGTTTAATGACATCATAACGGTGTAATGATGATGTCATGAGATCTTTTGAGGGTTGGCCGGCCAAGGGTGATGAATTATTGTTTTGGGGGCCCCTTGTGGCCTAAATCCATGATAAATGACAAGGGAGAGCACATGGGTTTGAGAAAAGCACATGTGAGGTGTCCCTTGGCCATTAATGCCTTGTCCTCTCACTTTCCCTATAAATATCAAGCCCTCCTCTCATCCATTCTACTCCCCACTCATTCCCAACGAATTTCTGGTCTCATTCCTTTTATGCTTCATGTTCTTATGTTGGAGGATGTTCTTATATACTCCTCTTACTACCCTTTTCATGTTCATATAATGAGAGATCCCCTCTTACTCTCATTATTTCGTTTTATGAAGTTTTAAGTGGCGCCGTTAGGCTGCCGAAATTTTTGTAACGGATTCTCTCTCCCTTCACATTTTTCAAGATCTATTTTCATGTAAAGTATTTCAAGTTCATTTTTATTATGTTGGGGTATGATCTCTAAATTTATCATACTGATCTTTCATGATCATATGATGAGAGACCCCATTTTATCTCTTTAATTCAGTATTTTGAAGTTTTAAGTGGCGCCGTTAGGCTGCCAAAGTTTTAAGTAGTTCTTCACCCTTCTCATTTTGAAGTTCTACTTTCATGTCAATTATTTGAAGTTCCTTTTTGTTATATTGGGGTATGATCTCTATATATATCATACTGGACTCTTATGTTCATATGATGAGAGACCCCATTTGATCTCTTCAATTCAGTATTTTGATGTTTTAAGTGGCGCCGTTAGGCTGCCGAATTTTTAAGTGGTTCTTCACCCTTCTCGTTTTGAAGTTCTACTTTCATGTCAATTATTTCAAGTTCCTTTTTTGTTATATTGGGGTATGATCTCTATATATATCATACTGGACTCTTATGTTCATATGATGAGAGACCCCATTTGATCTCTTCAATTCAGTATTTTGATGTTTTAAGTGGTGCCGTTAGGCTGCCGAATTTTTAAGTGGTTCTTCACCCTTCTCGTTTTGAAGTTCTACTTTCATGTCAATTCTTTCAAGTTCCTTTTTGTTATGTTGGGGAATTATCTCTATATCTATCATACTGAACTCTTATGTTCACATGATGAGAGATCCTATTTGATCTTTTCAAATCATTTTTGTTGATGTTTAAGTAACGCCGTTAGGCTGCCGAACTTTCATAAGAGAAATATAATTTTTTTTTCTTCCTTCCATGTTTTTCATTTCAAATGGTATTTCCTTGAAATTTCATTACCATGATCATGTATCCTTCTTATTATGTCCATGTACTATTTTATGGGTCATTTATGAATTTTTGACCCATTTACCTCTCTTTTAATGTCTTCTAAAACCTCGGAACATTGCCGTTATGCTGCAGAATTTCTATCTCAAAATGTCTATCTCTTTTTCTAAAGTCCTTTTATTTTATTAAGTGAATACTCAAAGATCTTTCTTCTAAAGGGGTATTCACATATATACCAAAATGTTCTATTTTAAATTCTGGGATTTACATACATGAGACCAACCTTCCTTTTCTGTGGGTTTTAAAGTGATATAAAGATCATGTCTTTAAAGCAGTTTTTTAAAAAGTTATGATTATGAAATGAAACCCATTTCCTTTATTCTATATGGGTTATTTATGAAATTTTTGATGATGATATATGTGGTTCACATGATAGTAAATGCAAATTTAAGGGTGCGCCCTGATAGCGCTCCAATGCATTGGGTAATGATGTAACCACTAGAGATTACAATTTTCACGATACCTTGGTAAATAACCTTGGTAATTTTAAAATGACACCTTGGGGATGGACCTTGGTGATATGTTCATGATTGTCTATGTTAAATCATTTAGCCACATCTTCAAGTTATGAAAAAGTTTTATTTTTATTATGATATGCCTCATGATTTCATTTTCATGCATTAAAGTTCTTTTCATGACTTTATTGATGTATCTCAAGTTCATATGTAAAATGTTTCACTTGTTTCCCTTGCTGGGCCTTCTGCTCACCCTTCCTTTTGATGTATGTCCCCAGGTTATGAGATGCAGTAATGAGCCTAGGTTGAACATGAGGAGAAGACTTTCAAGTGTTTAAGAAGAATGTTCTTTTTTGTTTCATGTTTTATGTTCCTTGTTTCCAGGACACTAAACCTTAAAGATCCTCAGTTCCGTGTAATGGAATGAAAAGTTATGTTATAAAAAGACGGGATGCTATAGTTGGTATCAAAGGGAGGTTTAGTTATTTGTGGAAATTAGGATATGAAAACTCTAGGAGGAACCCTATAGAAAAGTTTAATATAGGAAATCTTCCTGGTATTTTGGTGAGTATTGAGAAAGGGGTTTCCAAGAAAATACATCCCTGTCTAGATACGAGTAGGTAGAGGTGGCTCTGGCACAGATGTACATAGGGGTAAAACCCGAAAACACCGCTTTGAGCTAGACTCGAACGGGAACTGGTACACGACAACGGGCCTTGCTGCACTCTTGGTTACGACACTCCCGGGGGATATGCTTTGGTAAATTCATAAGCTTGGTATGAACCATTGTTAAAGGAACAAAGATAAAATAAAATAAAGGTTCACATAAGAATATATGATCATTCATAACCTAGATGGGAACCTAGGAGATCACAAGTTAGGGTATACCTTTCATATACAAGTTATCCTTATATGCTTTCAGTTCCTTTTCATGATTATTATCTAAGTACTTAAGCCCCTAATTATGCTTTCTCTTCTTAGTTAATGGTGGGAAATGGAAGAACATGTTCCAACAACCAATGTGATAGGAAATGCGACGATTTTCATATTAATATGACAGGGATGATTAGGGGATTAAAATATGATTATTATTTTGGAAGACGTTAATTATTTTGGGAACCATATTTGATCGAGGTAAATAGATTACTATGGTATTTTCATTGACGAGTAAGGTTGACTTATATTTTGAAGAATAGATGAATTTAAGGTGAACTTATAGTAATTTAGGTTACTTATGGGAATGACTAACCTATCTTGGGTAAAATATGTTTAGGTTAGCTACTTTTTTTATAAGATGTTAGGAGTGGTTGATGTTGTCTGGAGATGAACAATGAAGTTGTTTTGGAAGACTATGTTATCAAATCCTTATTGTATTTGGGATTCAATCTTAGTTTGGTTTGTTTTGAAGAATTTTAAGGACCGTTATTTATGGAATGGTCTATGATGAACTTTGGGTAGTACCATGGAACTTTGATGATTTAAAAGTAGTTTCCATTCCTATGGGATTATTTCTTTTTGAAGAGTTGTTTTACCTTAACCTTTCTGTTTTTGGGATAATGTTTAAAGATAGAAGAAATAGATAGTTAATCTTTTGTTGATTATGTGATTCTATAGAAGATGATTCTTGTGCTTTTATGAGACCAAGTGTTTTTGAATTCTCATCATTTGGAGAAAAGATTAGTGTTGGTAGGGACTTGTTAAAGGATGAAACTCTACTTAAAGGTAGGTATATTTTCTTATGTTTTTGTTCTATGTAGTAAATGAAATCCTCAAAATTATGAAAAGAAACGTAAAACAAAAATGTTGTTGGTTTACGTTTCCTACTAGGCAATCAAAGATCGTTTACACACATCATAAGTTTGGGATTTTCTCATGGTTAACTTTCTCCTAATCATGTTCTCTATCACTCTCCCTCAGAACTTGACCCTTTGTTTTCTCCACCATGTCCATGTTTTCCTACATGGAACCCTAGTGTGGGTTAACTCGGGTGACCTTTGTACTTCCCTTTCTTTATTTTAAAGTAATAGTTTTACTGACTCCTTTTCCGATGTGGGACTTTCAATGAAATTTCAAAACCCAATTTTAAAATTGCGAGGATGCAATTTCTTAAGGGGGAAAGATTGTAACGACCCGAAATTTTTAAATAAATTTTGTTTCCTAATTTTATGTGTTATTGTTATACTCAACAAAAATGTTTTATTTGATAAACATGATTATAATTAAAATGAGATCAGTGGGTTTTGACTATTATATAACCATCGGTCAATATGACAGCTATGAACAAAATGTTTTGATTATTGTCTCTAAATATAAGTAATCTTGGTTAATTATTATAGAAAGAAGATTCGATGGCCTCACCTAGTAGTCTTGGACCGATCGAAGCCCATCAAACAGAGCTTGGGAAGGAGGTAGCACCACTGGGTTTTGCTCTGGATCAAATCCAAGCCGAACTTCATCATGTGAAGCTGGAACGGAATCTCCTTCATGAGAAGTTCAAACTGATAGAAATTACTACTCGGGCAATGTTGACTGAGCCGCACCAAGCTTCTATCACCCTAGCACACCTTACTCTTAGGTCCTATGCTGGTATTATTAGGGGTTATGTAACGAGACCGTAACTACCTTGTGTAATCCTTGTTTTAAATAAAAATTGGGATTTCTTCTTATGATGAAGTTTATGAATTTTGAAATGACCGGATAAATATAGTATGCATATTTTTGATGAATTTTAGAAAAAGGATATTTTAAATATGTTTATGAAAACCCTAAATAATTAAAAATGTGTATTGATTTTCAAAAAATGGTCTTCTGCAATTATGTTCAGTACTAAATTTAGAGTCTAATAAGATCAACTTGATTTTTGATGAATAGTAAATTATGAATAGTGATTTTATGATTAGGATTAGTAATATGACCAAATGGATTAGTAATCTCACTTAAAGAATGTTTTAAAATAATCTAGGCACCTTGATTAAGTAATGTGATTCAATAAAATAGTAAAATAACGGTTTCATTATTTATTATTCAAGTATTAGTTTTTTCGGGTTAATAGTGTTTTTTAATTAAAAATTTAATTAAAAATAATTAGAAAATTATTTTTATAAAAATGACTTTATTTTTGAACTCAGTGCATCGATATTATGTAATGGTAATTTTTTGGGTTTTTTCTGAAAAAAAAAATGAATTTTCGATGAATAGTGTTTTTATTTAAAAATTAAATTAAAAATATTTAGAAAATTATTTTTCTAAAATGGATTTCATTTTTGAAATCAGAGCATTGATATTTGGTTAATGTGAAATTTTGGGATTTTTCTGAGAAAGTTGAATTTTCAGTGAATAGTAAAAATACAGTTTTAGGGTTTCGGTATGTTTAATGACATCATAACGGTGTCATGAGGATGTCATGAGATCTTTTGAGGGTTGGCCGGCCAAGGGTGATGAATTATTGTTTTGGGGGCCCCATGTGGCCTAACTCCATGATAAATGACAAGGGAGAGCACATGGGTTTGAGAAAAGCACATGTGAGGTGTCCCTTGGCCATTAATGCCTTGTCCCCTCACTTTCCCTATAAATACCAAGCCCTCCTCTCATCCATTATACTCCACACTCATTCCCAACGAATTTCCGGTCTCATTACCTCCCAAGGAGTCCTCCCAAGGTGCCCCCAAGCCCTCAAGGTCCCAACCTTTGAGGTTTAAGAGTTACATTTTAAGGTAAGGGATCCGACCTCTCTCTTTCATTTCAAGTAATCTCTTTTATGTCATTCCTTTTATGCTTCATGTTCTTATGTTAAAGGATGTTCTTATATACTCCTCTTACTGCCCTTTTCATGTTCATATAATGAGAGATCCCCTCTTACTCTCCTTATTTCGTTTTATGAAGTTTTAAGTGGCGCCGTTAGGCTGCCGAAATTTTTGTAACGGATTCTCTCTCCCTTCTCATTTTTCAATATCTATTTTCATGTAAAGTATTTCAAGTTCATTTTTATTATGTTGGGGTATGATCTCTAAATTTATCATACTGATCTTTCATGATCATATGATGAGAGACCCCATTTTATCTCTTCAATTCAGTATTTTGATGTTTTAAGTGGCGCCGTTAGGCTGCCGAATTTTTAAGTAGTTCTTCACCCTTCTCATTTTGAATTTCTACTTTCATGTCAATTATTTCAAGTTCCTTTTTGTTATATTGAGGTATGATCTCTATATATATCATACTAGACTCTTATGTTCATATGATGAGAGACCCCATTTGATCTCTTCAATTTAGTATTTTGATGTTTTAAGTGGCACCGTTAGGCTGCCGAATGTTTAAGTGGTTCTTCACCCTTCTCGTTTTGAAGTTCTACTTTCATGTCAATTATTTCAAGTTCCTTTTTGTTATATTGGGGTATTATCTCTATATATATCATACTGGAATCTTATTTTCATATGATGAGAGACCCCATTTGATCTCTTCAATTCAGTATTTTGATGTTTTAAGTGGCGCCGTTAGACTGTCGAATTTTTAAGTGGTTCTTCACCCTTCTCGTTTTGAAGTTCTACTTTCATGTCAATTGTTTCAAGTTCCTTTTTGTTATGTTGTGGAGTTATCTCTATATCTATCATACTGAACTCTTATTTTCACATGATTAGAGATCCTATTTGATCTTTTCAAATCATTTTTGTTGATGTTTAAGTAACGCCGTTAGGCTGCCGAACTTTCATAAGAGAAATCTAATTTTTTTTCTTCCTTCCATGTTTTTCATTTCAAATGGTATGTCCTTGAAATTTCATTACCATGATCATGTATCCTTATTATTCTGTCCATTTACTATTTTATGGGTCATTTATGAATTTTTGACCCTTTTACCTCTCTTTTAATGTCTTCTAAATCCTCGGAACATTGCCGTTATGCTGCAGAATTTCTGTCTCAAAATGTCTATCTCTTTTTCTAAAGTCCTTTTATTTTATTAAGTGAATACTGAAAGCTCTTTCTTCTAAAGGGGTATTCACATATATACCAAAATGTTCTATTTTAAATTATGGTATTTACAAACATGAGACCCACCTTCCTTTTCTGTGGGTTTTAAAGTGATATAAAGATCATGTCTTTAAAGCAGTTTTTTAAAAAGTTATGATTATGAAATGAAACCCATTTCCTTTATGCTATATGGGTTATTAATGAAATGTTTGATGATGATATATGTGGCTCACATGATAACAAAGGCAAGTTTAAGGGTGCGCCCTGATAGCGCTCCAATGCATTGGGTAATGATGTAACCACTAGAGATTACAATTTTCACGATACCTTGGTGAATAACCTTGGTAATTATAAAATGACACCTTGGGGATGGACCTTGGTGATATGTTCATGATTGTCTATGTTAAATGATGTAGCCACATCTTCAAGTTATGAAAAATTTTTATTTTTATTATGATATGCCTCATGATTTAATTTTCATGCATTAAAGTTCTTTTCATGACTTTATTGATGTATCTCAAGTTCATATGTAAAATGTTTCACTTGTTTCCCTTGCTGGGCCTTCTGCTCACCCTTCCTTTTGATGTATGTCCCCAGGTTATGAGATGCAGTAATGAGCCTAGGGTGACCATGAGGAGAATCTTTTCGAGTGTTTAAGAAGAATGTTTTTTTTGTTTCATGTTTTATGTTCCTTGTTTCCAAGACACTAAACCTTAAAGATCCTCAGTTCCGTGTAATGGAATGAAAAGTTATGTTATAAAAAGGCAGGATGCTATAGAAAATGTTGGATTACAATGAAGAAGATTTGATGGTAGGTAAAAATGCAAGGCAATGTAGAAGTTTCTTGTCCACTTTAGCCATGTACCACAATATCATTATGGTGGAACCAATCTCATGGAGATATCTCAGTAATGAAATCAAGGAAAAAACATGGGAGGAGATATGGGTAAGAAAACGTTATAAATTTATATCTATATTCTTGTTGCATTTATATGAAATGAAATGTTCATTGTAGAGTTAGTTTAACTTTGCTGAAATATGAGCTGCTAAGAATGAAAGGTTGATGGATATTAGGTAATTATGGAGATTATACAAGAACGAGTAGTATGTTTGTTGGAATAGAAGAGTTGGTTCTGATTTAGAGGGTGTACCCACATTCCCTGATTATCCAAAAACTCAATATCAAAAAATGATTGCACATTGACAGACTGATGAATTTAAGGTATTTCGTATCATTAGTGTTTTTGATATAAAATTTAATTCTTATTAATTGTATTGAATTTTTATGAATGGGTCATGGAGAAACAAAAATAAAAAAATATTCAATGAGATATCTACACACATTGGGGTGCACTACAATTCCCAAGCATGAGAAGCGAAAGGTGATTTAATTTGAATTTAAATAGTTTCCTTATTTATATTGTTACTTATTTAGCTTTTCATGCTGAAATTTATGTTTCATTATCATTAATATCTTTAATAAAAGGCTTAAAATACCCCTTTCAAATGGCCATTAGGCCTATAGGCCAATTAGATAATTATCCATTAGTCTTATAGGAAAACTTGGCCATTAGGCCTGTAATCCAATTGACCATTATGCCTATATGCCAATTGGACATTAGGCCTATAGGAAAATTGGACATTAGGCCTATAGAAAAATTTTCCATTAGGCCTATAATACAATTGGACATTTTTCCTAATAGACAATTAGACTATATTCCAAATAGGCCAATTAGACATTAGGCCTATAGGTCAATTGGCCATTTTGCCTATAGGAAATTTTACCATTAGGCCTACAGGCCAATTGTCTATTAGGATTATTAGCCATTGGCCCTATAGGTCAATTATCTATTGGTCCTATAGGCAAATTGGCCATTAGGCCTAATTAACCTATAGGCCAATTGAACATTATGCTTAATGGCCAGTTGGATAATTATGCCTAATGCTCAATTAGCCTATAGGCCAAATGGACAATTGGACAATTAGGCCTATTGACCGATTTTCTTATATTCCTAATAGAATAATTTTCCATTAGGCCTATAAGTCAATTGGACATTAGAACTATAGTAAAATTGGCCAATATTTCTATAGGACAATGGGACATTAAGCATATAGGCCAATTAAACCTTATTCCATTAGGCCTAACAACCACTTTTCCTATAGGCCAAATAGAAAATTGGACATATAATGAATAATATGGAGTTAATATTATGAAATTAATAAAAATAATTCTTATTCATGATTATTAAATGTTTATAATGAGTACTTTAAATTATAAAGTGTTTATTACTAGCTTTTATATAGGATTTTTTTATGAATGTTTATCACATTAATTATGGATTTTTCATTTATTTAAAAGTTATTAGATTTTATTATTATTCATGATTATAAAAAATTTAAATTAAAAATATGTGTATACTAATAAATTCAATTTTCATCAGGCTATATTGGGCATCAATGTTTGTTTACCTCGAGATAAATTATTTTTCTAATGTTGGAAAAAAAAGATAGGATTGCAGAAAATGCACAAACATAAGAAACAATTGTACGTTTTTTATTTATATTTCAAATATTAATACAAAATTCATAATTAAATATCTTGTTTATATTTTCAATAGACTGTACTAGAGTCCCTTGATGATAAAGAAGATGACATCTTCTGTCCGAATGATCATTTGAGTTGGGTATTAGGTGAAGAGAACCAGGGAAGTGTCTGATGTCAACAGGAAAAAAATAATCCCATATAGCTATTGGTCCTAATTGGGCTCCTCTCAAAACTCTAAAACCCCCCTAAGCTGCAAAGCACTCACACAGAAGCAGGTAAAGAAAAAAAATAGCTTTAGAGGAGAGTGAATGAAGTAAACAAGATTGTGAAAGAAATAAGATGATCACCGAATAATTCCTGAAATCTATGTTGGTTATAAGTCAATAAATTCTATAAGAAGATTATAATACTATCAATTCATATATGGAATCAATGTGTTCTTTAAATGATGCCTCAACTGATGCCAATGAGGGTCCTACTGGTGATCAAGATGAAGGTGGTGATGATGATGTTGTTGATGATGTTTCCTCTCCATATGATGTTGTTTGCAAGGATGTTGTTTCTAATGCTGATGATGACGATGTTGAGGATGAGGATATTGAAGATGGGGGATATTTTGTTCCCCTCCCTTTTTTGACATAGAAGGAAGAAGACTTGTGAAGTTCTATAATGACATAAATTGATTTGTTTTATAGATGTATATGAATTAGTATTTTTTTATGATTTGAAAACTATTAAAAGTTGTGGGTTGGATGATAAATGTAGAAAATTTATACAACATTGAATTTATATTGTGTTTTTATCTAATTTTTTGGATAAGGATACTGAAAAAGAATCCTTGGTGGTGATACTTCCAAATCCAGGCAATTAGCTATACCCACGTTTCTAAAAACCATGGGTATATGTTGTCTTATGGGAAAAGATATACCAACAATTCTTTAAACCATTGGTATAGATCTATACCAATAGTTTTATTGAAACTGTGGGTATGAAAAAAATATATGTGACCTATGCCCACGATTTGTATAAGAACTGTGGGTGTAGGTCTATACAGACGCCTTATCAAGCCATGGTTCACAAAACCATGGGTATAGGTTCCCTTTATAGTAGTGGATCACCCTCAACATTTCTATACCATATTAATATCCTCTATTAAAACTCCTTGATATGTGATTTACTCATCCCAAAATATAACTATTCAAATATATTGGAAATCCTCGATGTCATGTCACCATATGAAATACCTATTGTCGGGGAAAGGATGTGATACCACCTTTTTGAACATTTTGATGGTCCTTATCATGAGACCCCAAACCACATGACACATGGTTCAAGATTCATAACCATAAAATAAATAACCCTTTTCTGAGGTAGTCTATACCAAAATTAATCCCTCCATCCACATAAATGTTCACTCATCCCTTGTTGTATAAACTATATTTAGAGTATCCTAACCCTTTTTAATGCTTATTTCATGTGACCCACTTCATGCCCCGGTCATTTAAATAATCACAAATATCCCATAGATATCAGTTACAGGGAGAGTATCAGCTTCAAGGGACTACTCTTCATAATACATGACATGTGTGGGATTCTATATATGTGATACTATTTTTTCCTACCAACTAGAGGTATTTTCACCATGTAAAAAGGTCCTTATATTTTCTAAAGTCATGATAACATTTCACCAAAACACATCACATCAGTGAGATTCAAGAACACCCATGACTTGTTTGTCCCATTTCATCCTGAATATTTACGTCCTTTGATACATGATTTACCTTATTTGGTTATTTTTTCTTAAACTACAGTCAAATCTACACAACCTTAAACTGTAATAACACCTACTCAAAGCTATACGACCTTAAAATGTCGCAAAAATGGTAAAACTATACTACCTTAAAATGAAGCAACACATGTTCAAAGATATATGACTATAAAATGTAAAAACACATGGTCAAATATATAAAAACATAAAATTCAACAACACCTTTTCAATGCTATATGACCTTAAACTGCAACAACACACAATCAAAGCTATATGAACATAAATTGTAGGAAAACATGATTAAATCTATAAGATGTTAAACTAAAATAACACACAATAAAATATATATGAAATTAATCTATAGAAACACATTGTCAAAGCTATATGACTTTAAAATAAATAAATACATGCTTGATTCTACATGAATCTAAAAATTATTTATATTGGTTTGAATTTCCTGACCTTAAAATAACTAAAGGAAAAGATACAGTACTTGTTAGGTCGAAAACCTATAATGGGTTGTATAGGTAAAATTTTAACCATTTCTCATTTTATATTATTTGAAAAAACTAATCATTTAAAAATAATAAGAAAAAAATGAATAAATCTTGTTAGGTTGAAAACCCATGAAGGGAAGACTAAGAAAAATCCAAGTCTCTACCTTCCAATACTTCCTCATGTTCTAGTGGGGCCCACCATATGCTCCCACCAATAGTCATTCTATTCTTTCTAGTCCATCAAACATAGATAAATTTAGATAATTACCTTTCTATATCAATATAACCTAAATCACCCCTTTTGAATCAAACAATTCATCATTATTCTAAACGAAGAAGCTCTAGTGCTCTGATAATGGATTTTATACATATATCCATCCATGATCCAAGCCTAGGAGTAATTTATCATTATCTTGAGTAGACTATCTCTAGTGCATCAGTGATGATTTTTATAAAGTTATCCTTCCATGAACCACACCCAGGAGAAATTCATCTCGCATAAACACTTGGGAATTATTAGTGAAGTAGAAGTAGAGAAACGAAAAATTATGAAATAAATGAGCGTTTTTATTCATTAGTAAAAGTAAGAGGAACACATACAGTTAGAAATATCTCCCTATTAAAAGTAACCTATTGTAGGATATTATCTTTAGAGGATTGAAGCTCACTAATGGATAATTGGGTCTCTCAATTATAAAAGAAAATTAATCTATCTCTAAATACTCAATTTCTTCAACAAAGATAAGGATCTCTACCTGAGAAGTTTACATTTCTTTCTTGGACAAAGTGTCTTATGAAAATATTTTACACCTCCCAAGAATCCCCCTTTAAATGTCCAAATCCCATTAGAGTTGGATTATTCAAGAAGAATCTTCATCAATAATAATTGTTTGATCTAATTACACAACTGTGTTATGGGAGGATTGTTGAACCATCATGGACCAATGTTTAGCACACCATGCCTTTAGTTATACTTTGTGAAGGAATCCCTCAGCTTCACCTCCTCACTATCAAGCTCAGATGATTTCATTTATGATAGTATAGAGTGAATCCCCTGTTACCCTGGAGTATGAACTAATGTTGAAGCCAATGCAGATGTGTGATCAACTCATCTTTAAGAGTGTTAGAGATCAACTTATATATTCCTTTCCACACATGCAGACAATTAGTTCTTTAATAATCAAGGTTATTCTAGTCTAGACCAGATTCACTCCCTAAAACTAGAATATAATCCATTCTGAAGTCACTCATATAGATCAAGGTTCTTTCCTTTAGGTCCGTTGAGGTGGTTTCCTAAGCTTCATCAGTCAGGACCTCCATTTTTGGTGGTAATACTATGAAATAAATAATAAAAAATTATAATGATGGTATTTTGGGATGGAGGAGTAGTACAAACACTCACCCTTCTCAGAAACCAAATTAAATTACACAGTGTTTAACCCCAATTGAAATAACCACCTTTTCATGTCCTCTAGTAGGACCCCCTTGTCTATGGTAAAGTAGGAATCAACCATCATGGTAACCTCACATTTAGGAACTTCCAGGGAACTTTCGACTCCTACCATAATTTGACAACATTCTAGACCATGACTGTCTTTTGTGGAGGCTTCCTCTTAGGATGGATGGAGAGGAACCTCAAATAGGGATGAGCCTCCTAGAAGAGGTTCAGGGTTAACCTCTTCCAGCCCTAACTCCTAGATGGATTCTTTGAGTTTGGTTAATGGGGTGGGGCTTCTAATGTATGTCAATAGATCTTGTATTATGTGTAAAGACTCATAGAATGAAAACAACCCTAATGATGACCCCTCCATTGACATCCACCCCTCCACTAAAGATACATATTTCTCCAATGATTCACTTGATACTACTAGCGTCCCCTCCATGGTATGACTGGTTATTTTGATTTTTGGGATTTGTGCCTCACTCAGGGAATCATTATTGACATCCTCAAGTTCATTAGACCTCCCTAAAGAGTTGGATACTATAGTCAATAAACCTTGGTGTTATTATTCAGATGTTCATGAGTAACCTCAATCATAACAAAATGCCCAGGGATGAATCAAAGATCCACCCCTACCAAATTTTATTGAAAAATAAAGGCAAGAAACAAAGCATCAGAAACGAGATTTACATAGTCCGGTATACACCATGCCACAAGCATCAGCCTCAACGAAGCGCCTACAACATTCAGGAGCCAGAAAGGACTATTCAAAGCCTGACTCTTCCAAAGCCAACTTTGATAGAGCATTAGACACTTGATTGGCCTCCCTGCAAACATGAGTCACATCAAAGATAATATCATCAAGAAGGTGAAGACATTTAACCTAATAAGGTAGCATAGCCCATGGAACATTCCTGGATCTCTGTTTGATTAAATCCACTACCACCATAGAATCTGATTCTAGCCAGATAAAATGCCAAACAAAATGAATAGAATATATGATTGCTTTAATAATAGCCCATAATTCAGCTTCAATAGTAGATCCCTTCCCAATGAAATGATAAAAACAGCCTTTGAAAAAGCCACGATAGGTACGGAAGACACCATCGTAGCCTGAAGGTCCAGGTGTCCCTGCAGCCGCTCCATCAACATTAACTTTCAGCCAGGAGGGAATGGGGGGAATCCATCTAATAGACTTCAACATTATGGCTTTTTTGGGTCTACCACTAACACCAAAATTCCTCAAAACAATAAAGTTAGTTAACTCATTTTTCATGCAACCAGTTTGAATCCTGGAAGCTGTGCAGACTGCCCTGTGAATAGCTTTGACACCAGAGTAAATAGTAGGAGTGATATCATTAAATAGATAGTCATTTCGGGCCTTCCATGTGATGCCTATGGAGGCGGCAACAACAACCATAGTCAGATTCCTCACCTGTTCACTGCATTGACCATCAACAATAGAACAAAGCAGCCCTTCCATCGAGAAGATATTTAATGAAAACCATGTCATGTCTTGGATGTAGTTCCATAACCTGAAAATGAGAGGAAAATAGAGGAAAATGTGCTCAAGGGATTCCTCATCACCATAACATAAAGGGAATTCCGATGCGAGATGAATGACAATCCTTTAAAGAGTGGACTGAACTGGTAGTCTTTTCCTCCAGATTTTCCATAAGAGCAGAAAATCAGTGGGTGGGATGAAATAGGTCTTGAAAGCAAGAAGCCACCCGGGTGCTGGGGATTGGCCAACACAAATATAATGGTTCAAAGATCTGGTACTGAGGATCCCATTGGTACTATGATCCCAGATGAGAGTATCCCGATCCATGTACTTATAATTCAGGAATTCAGAAAGCAGATCGGAAGGAATTATATCCACAAATTCTGGATTGAAATTCTTCACCGATGCAATCTGGACATGGATCAGATTCTGGGGAATCACAACAGCCTACTGAATAGGTATGGAAAGCCAGGAAGTTGTCCAGACATTCATAGGTGAGTCCCTACAAACCAGCCATTTTGAGTACATAAGAATCCTATTAAAGGAAGACTTTATAGCAGGCCAAACAGAGGATGAGAGGTAGTGAGGATATTCATTCCAAAGTCTTGAAATAAACTGGGCACCAATGAAGTCCATAGAATTATCTTGGAATGATATAAGATTCCATGTAAATTTTCTAATCAGGGCATCATTGAATAGAGCTAGATCCTTGATACCAAGACCCCCCATATCAATGGGTTTAATACATTCTTTCCAGGAAACAACCACCAGTTACTTTTCATACATGGTGCTAGTCCATATGAAGTTTCTTATAAGCCTATGAATATCCTTGATTAGATTTCAAGGCCATCATTAAAAAGAAAAAACATAAACAAACAAGGATGTTGCCACAGAGTTCACAAGACATATTCTTCCTACTTGGGACATTGCCTTCCCCTTCCAATTAGCCATTTGATCAGTGATAAGTGAGAAAATGGGCTGAAGATGAGATCTTTTAACTCTGCCCCAAAAAAGAGGTACACCAAGATAATTAAAAGGTAGAGAACCCTTCTTAACTCCAAGAAACCTAGAAAGCTTCCTCTTCTTTCTGGTAGTCACTACTTTTCTGAAGACAACAAAGGATTTAAGGGAGTTAATAACCTATCCAGAGACATCCTCATAGTGGGAGAAGATATCCTTTATCTAATTAACTGTTCTTAAATCAGCCCTTCCAAATAACATGATATCATCAACATAAAACAGTGAGAAGGGGCATGAATATCCCTTTCAACTTGAATTTTATTGTACAAACCACCTTGGACCAGGTTATCAAGATAGTGACTTAGATAATCCTCAGCCAAAGCAAAAAGGAGACCAGAAAGAGGATCCCCTTGCTGAAAGCCCCTGTGGCACTGAAAAAATCCCCTTGGAGATCCATTAATCAGAACAAAAAGCTTAGCACTCTTGAGGATAGAATTAATAAAATTGATAAATTTTCTAGAGAACCCATGCATTTTCAAAATGGATAAGAGAAAATTCCATTTCATAGTGTCAAAGGATTTTGAGATATCAATTTTCATGGCAAAGAAACCAGGTTTTTCCTTTTTCCTCATAGAATTGATACATTCAGATGCAGTAAAGATGCATTTTTGAATGCTCTTTCCTGGTACAAACCCAAATTGGTTTAGGGTGATAATGTTTTTGGCCACATGATACATCCTGTTCTAAATGATTTTGCTGATAATTTTAGGAATTGTATTCCCAATCGCAACTGGTCTAAAGTCATTAAAACCAAAGACATTATCCTTCTTAGGAATCAAGGAATAAAATTGGAATTGGAGCCAAAATTCATGGAGGCAGTGATAAAGAAATTTCTAACTGCAGTCACAACCTCATCATGAACCAACTCCCAGTTGAACATAAAGAATTTGTTAGTGAAGCCATCATACCAGCAACACTATCAATATTGAGGGAGAACAGGGCTTACCTTACCTCCTTTCCTTTCGGAATGTCCACAAGCTTATAATTACTTTGATCGTCAATAGATGGAATGATGTTATGAGCAATTCTGCTAGAATTATCTACTACATTCTCAAAATAAATCACAGAGAAATAACTCACAACTGCATTTGATATTTCAGCTTCTATATTAAAGATTGAACTGTTGATACTCAGAGCAGAAACCCCCTTTTGAGGTTACCTTCCTTGTGAATTCTATGGAAGAACTTTGAATTCCTATCCCCCTATTTCAACCACTTGATATTATATAGAGACATGAAAAAATTTACTTTAATTTTGAGCAGGTTATCCAACTTTGAAAGAGCTTGGATTTCATCACTGGATGGCATATGACACATCTGATTGACATTCTGATAGTTTAGAAGATGATTTTCAGCATCTTGAATGTCCTAATACATTTTAGAGAATCTGTTTTTACTCCATTATATCAGCATTATTTTTGTTCTTTTCAATTTAGAACAAATATTTTGTGATGCAGATGCAGAATTTTCTGTGTTCCAGGCATCAGTGACAATATCGTGACACCCTTGGATGACAAGCCATGCATTGTTGAATTTAAAGGGAATAGGTGCATGTATTGGCCCACCAGAGGAAATATCCACCACAAGGGGGTTATGATATGAGTGAATTTTGGGAAGAAAAATACCAGAGGCAGAAAGGGTGCTGTTGTTATCATAAAGTTGAAGAAAACATCTATCCAATCTGCTAGCCTGTCTTCCATTCTGAGTATATCTACCCCAGGTAAATTCAGCACCCACTATATCAATCTTAATGAGATTACATATGTCAATGCATTGAGAGAAATCCTTGGCTACAAAAGATGATGAAAATCATACCACTCACTTCAGTGAAATTAGGATTCTCTAGTTTTTTCCCTCCGATAGTGTTTGATACTTGATAATAGAGGTCCTCCCCCACCACTAGTCGAACAAACAATGGTTAAGGGATAACAAAATAAATACCTTCACATTATTCCTTTTTCATCATCACTTTCCAGGCGATTGTTTCCCCTCCTTGATTTCCTATTCAGGGTTATCTTTAGAGGAGGCCTCAACGACTTACTCAGGGGAGTTTATCATTGTTCCAATCATCCCCACTTCCCCTAACTTCACTTCCTATAAATAGAACGTAGATCAGAATAAAAAGATTGACTTTAAGATAAAACATTAAAAATCCTAAATAAGTTGTATTACATTTTTGGGATAAACAAATGTGTCCCAATCCTCATCTCTAGACTATTTGAGAACTCTTTCATGACCCCCCAGTATTTTATTGCTTACACTCACCGAATAGCATGAAACCCTAAGTTAGTGGTGTGGATTAGTATATCCATGTCCTGAATATTCTTATATATTTCAAGGGTTTTTGTTTCATAGACAAATTATCTAGGTATTTTTATGTTACTGATATGGGGAATGTAAATTACGCTTTTATGTAGTACCCTTACATCCTATGTATTATCCAATGTTTCACAAACATGCCAAAAATTGAGAAACTCTAGATATATATCTTTCAAATCATACATCGGATTATCTTGTTGAGAAAAAGAAGACCTAGAAACGTTGACTTGAGACACTTCTTGGGTATTTGAACCATTGAAGGGGCCTCATCCTTTAAATTCTGTCTAGATCTCCTTCGATAAATATCTTGAAGAATAGGATCAACCCTTGGTGGTAAAGAATTATGGGTCATTAGATGCTTTGGATACCTATAAACCTCAAACATTTTATGTTTCATTGAGGATTTGTTAGTTTCTCTCTTCCCTCTAACTGAAGAAGATTTAATAGTGAATTGTAGGAAGTTATTTTATAATATTCCCGAAAGGTATGGTGATATCTATGGGAATAACCAAATAAAAACGTCATGAATTCATCCTCAGGAGGAAGTTTGATCATAAACCCCAATCATCTCATGATACATCATCGCCCAAATCATTCCTGCTTCCATAGGATTTTCCTCTTATCAAATAACCAATATTGGAAATACCATTTTGTTTTGAAGGCATCGAAATTGACATGCAAACCATTAGGGCACGTAAGCTTGAAAATTGATATCATAGTCAATACGAGTCACCAACATGTTATCCCTAAGTGAGATAATATAGGATCACAACTCATATATGGCCTTACTATCATCAGTTATTGAACAAAAAATAGATGATTCATATAGATATAATTTTAATTCCATGTGAATATATATGATCTTAAGGCTATCTTTTCTAGTTTGTGATAATGGAATGATTCTAGAAATAACTAGAATAAATAGTTGGAACCTACATCATGGGATCCCTATAGTACTGAGTAGGTCATAGGTATTAATGTGGGCCTCTATATAGCCCCATAAAATATATAATATACCTAATACATGAAAGGGGTGCCTCCCATTGTGTACATGCACAAAAAACTAACAGATCTTCAATAATATTAGCATTGTCAATCCCACCGGATCTCCCATTGCTAGTTTGGTCGCCATAACAAAGGTACTTGAATTGAATCTATTATTAGA
Organism: Viscum album; assembly: GCA_963277665.1. Classification (NCBI taxonomy): domain Eukaryota; kingdom Viridiplantae; phylum Streptophyta; class Magnoliopsida; order Santalales; family Viscaceae; genus Viscum; species Viscum album. The sequence continues at coordinate 6,513,647 of OY728130.1, read as the reverse complement.
ATCTCATACTGGGATAAGATACACACTTAGACACATGTCAATGAACCCTACTATTAAATTCCCCACTATAATTGTTGGAATGATTTCATATCCCCATTTTACAAACTCACCGTGGTTAAGCTATGTTCAATATGACTCAGTAAATCATCTTTTCTGAATGGAACAACATAATGTAGGGTTCTTGTATGTATGTTTCTGTTTGTGAGGGACTATGAAATAGTTTTTACAAGTCTCAAACTTGATCCAAACACATGGATTAGGCTCTTTATCTATGAAATCCACACCTATTCTCAGTAGCTCTCTGACCTGGTATGGAACACTTTGGGGATATCTACCCACAATCCAAGGGGGGATGAACTGATAATACATTATTTTGAGGATTGGAGATCCTAAGATATTATAGATTTACCATAAATAGATTCTCACATCTCCATGTTGGAGATGAGAGGTGTTTCTTTGGGGACTCCAATGACTCAAATTATCATGGATTAGCCTACTATTATTATAGACAATCATTTAAAAAACCTAAATGGTATCATAAATTTTATACTTGAGGAGTTGAATATAAAAATATGCACATGTTACCTAGACCTAGTAGGACTACATCCACTAAGCTATTAAGTATCCCTTAGGAAAAAGGTCCTATTCATCATTCTATCCCTTGGTCTGATCAATGGAAGAGAGATGAAAGATGGAGGAGTTGCAGGGAATATCAGATTTTTAATGATTTTTTTTGTTTTTTAGGGTAGTTTTATTATTGTGAAGCCCACATGACAATTGACTAGTTTCTTGATGGATGTAAGAACCCTTTGTGATATGTTCACCCCACCCATGATAGTGTACTTAGAGATCCATGAACATAGGAGAAAGGTATCTAGTCGGGCAATATCTACATCATTCAAGAAATTAAACTCATATAAGGAAAAAGAACTCCAACATTGGGAACTACCAATTATGCTTCTTAATGGTCATTGATAAGGATAAAAATAAGGGTTATTTTCTACTAGATCACTTTTTATTGACTTCAAAAACCATAATCTTAAAACAAACAGTATCTTCAGTGTTTGGTATAACATCAGAAGAACTATCCATTATAATACTACCAAGTGTTTCAATAAATATGTTAGCATGATGAATCAAGAAATAATAATAGGTACCCCCAAGATAAGGATGATATATGGGTGAACGAAACTAGGATAGAATTTGAAAAACTCAAAACTCTCACCCATGTAACCTCACCCATGTGTCCTCATCCAAGTGATCTCACTAAGACCCCCTCGTTGGGGTGGTACTTCCAAGACCTCCTTCCTAGAGAGGCCTAACTATGTCCCACTCATTGGGGTGGACTTACCATGTCCTCCCCTCTAGGTTGGCCCCACTAAGGCCTCATCATTGGGGTGGCCCTGCGAAGGCGCCCTCGCCAGGGCGACCCTGCTAAGGTTCAAAGGAACCATCACTCACCTTAAAGAAACAATGAATATGGGGAAAATAATTTAGAAGGTGATAAAATTATTAGGTGGTGACAGGACCATATATATTTATAGAGAAGTTGATCAACTCTCCCTTCACTATCAATGTGGGTTACCGAGCATGACTAGTGAAACCCGCCCAAACTTTCTAGCGTGGATTGCCCCAACCCCCTAAGTGGGCAAGTTGTGAATGTAATCATCCACTTGTCATGCCAAGTTGAGATGAAATTAGAATACACTCATTAATGTTATTCTTGAATATTATTTTATGGGGGGGGGGATCTGTCGGTTCTCCCTTTTTAATACAAATGATATGTAAGGGGAAGCCCCATTACCTCACAAAAGCCTCTTATGGTCACCCAGTCCACCTAGAACTTACCTCATGTCGTCATCCAATCTAAATCATGCTGGTCACCTAAGGTCGCCCGGTCTACCTCACACCTAACTCTTATGGTCACATAGTCTTCCTTGATTAGGTATCCTCTAGTCACCCAGGGTGCGTTGCCTATATCACCTACACACATTGCCCTACTCTATCAGGCCTTCTCCCTATAGGACTCTGTATTTGACTAAAAATATACCCCATTATCAATTATATATCACATGAGTTCCCCCATTATAGATGTGGTAAAGATAGAGAGAGCCTCTTTTAGTTTCTTCACATAGGCCAACAACACTTCCCTAGGTATCTTATGACAATAATACTTAGGAAAACTAACTTAAATAGTAATATGGGTTATCCAAAGCCTTTACATGGGTGACCAACCACCTGAGGCTCATTAACTGGGTGACTTACAACTCATGGATCATTACCAAGGTGACCTAAAACTCAGAGATCATTACCTAGGTGACCTATCTTCCAAGGCTCATTAACCTCATGATGCATCGCATAGGTCACCCATCTATAAAACCTTTTCCCTCGGGACTTCCCACTTAAGTGACCCATCACTCAGGGGTTCCCAACTAAGTAACCCATGACCTAGAAGTGATCAGCTAAGTGAACAATCACCTGGTGGTTCCCACCTAAGCAACCCATCCCCCGAGGGTTCCCACCTAATGGAACCATCAGCTGGGGTGCTCGCCTAAACGACCCACTATTCAGGGGTGCCCACCTAAGTGAGCCATTGCCTAGGAGTGCCCTCCTAGGGTTAATTTATCATTAAAATACCAAAACCCTTTACCCAAGTCACATATTTTGGAATGTTTCCATTGATTCCTCCTTATATATATAATATACAAATGATCAGAGTATAAGGCACATCAACATTCCTTCTTTCGATCATAAATTACCTTTTTAAAGGGTATCAACCACTTTTCCTCTATAACATAATCGGTAATTGGTGTGTTTGATATCATTTATCCCCACAGTAATAAGGGCCCCAATATTAAGGGAATTAGTGAGATTTATTTGTCTTATGTAGAGAAACTTATGTATTACTGTTTTCTTAAAATAGAAAGCAAATTTGGAGGCACCTGCACCTTATATTTTACAATCACCTGAAGTGTAATCCTTGGTGATGACCCAATTAATGGAAACCACATGAGATATTTATCTCCTCAACCTATATGCAGAAAAAGGGTCATCCCATTAGGGGTAATCTTCTAATTTATACCCTACCTAGGTTTAGAAATTAGAATAATGTTATAGTACGATATAACTCCTAGAGTAAGCCCATAGCATTTCTTGAAAGATTCAAAATCCTTTTTTTCCTTCTGTAGCCCCTCCCTCATCCATTAGCAGATACAATGTAGATTTTTCATGGGAAAACACAGCGTGTAAGCCACATCAAAATCAAGTTTCATACTTATAAAAAACAAATATTATCACCTCTTATCTCTTATTTCTCAGTCCGAGCATGACTCATGTGGGATTAGTTGTTTGAGTTTATTTTTATATAAACATAATGATTACATATCTCATCAAGGGACTATTTACTATGTGTAATCACCAAAAAACATATTTACTTACTAAATGGTCATATTACCTATAATAAATTTCTTTAAAGATCCATATTCTAAACAAGGATCCTTAGGGGCACATCTATATGTGTATTTCCTACTCAATCCTCTATGCCGGGTCGAAATAATTCTCTTAGTTATTTAAAAAAATATATAGGGATCATGATAATTTATAAAAATTATTATCCTTTATCACGAACCTCAACCCATTTTAGATTCTTTAAATAGATTTCAAATTGTGATTTATTATTCAATATTGTTGTTTTTTCATTCATTTGGTAAATTTTTAAAAGATGCATGAAACATAACACAAATTGAGTTCTAACATGGAATGATATTTTCATACAGACAAGTATCCAATATTCAATTAATTGTTTTGATTGAAAACTCTAAAAATAAGCAATTTTTAGTTATATTTATTGAACATTCCATTATATTTTTATATCAAACTAAATATTCACTTATAATATTTTTATTACAAACCTTGATATATATCAGTCTACTGTTAGAATTTAAGGAGTTTCATATGCCCAAATCCATTGGAAACTATAACCAAATTCCATATCAATCTGAACCTATAAATAAATAATTGTATAATGAAAAAATTAGTAAAACAATGTACTTATAAGGAAATTTATATAACAAACATCAATCTTCTTTGTAATGAAATATATTTACTAAATAATCCAAAAATAATAAGGAATTTGTTTTTCTTTTTCAATGTCTATATAAGGATCATTTTTGCTTTTATTTTATAGGTGTAAAAAATTCATTATGACAATCATCTTATCCATTACTAAATGAATAAAATTCATCAATGTTATGGTTTTAAATATTCAACCACTACCTACTTTATGTAGTTCTTTAGTGGGATGGAGGAAGTGAATATCACACCTCTCAAATGATTCCTAAAATAAATGATTAAACGCACACACAAACACACATTGGTTTTCTATTCTAATAACTTTAATTAAAATAGGACTTAATTATATTAGATTAAAATCTTTAATAAATAAAAAAATCCCAAAATTATTGCATTATCTATTTCTAATATGCTAATAAATGGAATTTTATAGAACCTTCCTGTATTTACTTCATGTAATTTGATCTTCTAGAATTTTTCTTCATGATTTTTTTAAATGTTATGATAATAAAGCGGGATATTGTATTAAACATATAATATTTAAATAAATAAATTTAATTAATTATAAAAATCAATGCTGTAATAAATAAGGAATCCCAAAATGAAAATAAAAATACATCAAAAACATGAAGTCAGATGAAAAAATAGTCAACTTATTATTATTTGAGACAATATATTTACTTAAGGGGTATATTTTAAAGATTTTCAATTACTGATCCCTATAAGTCCTATATTTTCATGATTATAACATTTAAATTCCTCTAATTATCATGTGATGAGACTGATATTACCTCCGAAAACCCTCTATAAATTAACCAGAGGTTGTGGACTAGAAAAAATGGTATAATTTCACAAATATGAGACATTGACTTCTAAATAAAAACCAATAACATCCAAATAAAACCACCAGAAAATAAAAATGTAAATTACAAATGAACATAATCCTTGAAAAATTATAATGATAACAAGTGACAATTAATGGATGTTAAGTTCATAAAAATGATATAAATTGAAGAAAAAATTAATAACCATAATGAAATATATAATGATAAAGCATATGGATTATGGATATGGGGAACTCATGTAGCCCCAACCGACTATAAAAAGGTTTAATCCTAAAAAACTCTGATACGTCACTCAGAAAAAACATCCATCTCTCCACTAATGAAACCAATAATGATAAAACAGTAATGAGACACATTTCTTTATAAAAGAGTAGGTGAAAAGTATTAAGTTTGAATATTCCAAAACAATATACTCCACTGGATTGATGTTCATATATGAAATCTAAGGAGAATAAAAAACAAAAAACATTTCTTTCCCAAACCCAATTTATGGAAAGACCATAGAGCTTAATTAAGATATATTTATAGAGGTGAGAAAAAATATCGAACATGGTCATTCCAAATAAAATATCATGCCTTAAAAAATATTGTGTTTATAGAGTGAATCATGTGGGAGAAAACCATGGTCGACATCCTCACATCACAACCAAGTTAAACGATCAAAATTACCCAAACTATCTCTATAGCATAATAGAAAATATCTCTCGATATAAAATTATAGATAAATAACACACCCATACACACACATATACAAAAGTACACACACTAAAAATATGACCTAATAAACCACAACCCTATTCACATAGAGACATATTTGTTCTAATTAATACTTTTTAAAAGAGTACACAATCATGCTGATAACACATACCATTGAAGTCATTGTTCCTTGTAAAGATCCCATATAGAGGATAACCCAAAAGGGTAGTGGTGTCAATTCTGATATTAGAATCTAAGAGTTACCCACCCAAAGTAATATCATAGATATTGGAAATAACTTAACATTTATAAGGTTATACCAATTAGAATATATAGGTGGACACATCAATAAAAACATCGAGGTGGTTTTCATATGAAACAATATAACTGGAATAAGAAGTATAAACCAAATCCTAATCATAGTATCCTATATATGGTTTTACCCTATGCCTTGATCTCAACGTAAATCTGAGCCCCAAATTTCTAAAATCATCTAAATCCACCCATATGAGGGAAGATACATCACTCAATAGTATAACACCACATAATTTTAGTCCTAATAACATATTATTATATCTCATATGGAAACTCTTAGTAAGGAAAAGCTCAATCCTTTACCTAATCACTAGGCGTAGAGGGACAATGACATACAAGATGGATAAAGTCACTATGGTATCTCAATATAAAACCAATTCTTATGTATGTATTAAGGAATTCATATCATAAACTATATAACACACTACCATACACCTAATATAAACTATACCATGAGAATTACAAGGGGGATCTTAATATAATTCTTGTATCACATCAAAAATCCTTGGTTTAATTATGTGGAATAACTATATATATATAAAGGAATTATCATTGTGGATACTAGAGAAATTAATCTACTAAAAGAATTATATTCATATAAGGCACACCATATTCATATAAACCATCATCATGAGCCTTAGTTTTCACTTGAGGAATAACTGAAATCATCATTATAAGAACTCGTCCACACTGAATCTACCAAGGGAAAAATAAACATATACATCAGGGGGGATTTAATATTTGGTACTATTATAATCCTTCTAACATCATACAATGAGTAAATGATCTGAATAGTTAATATAAGGGGTGGAGAGTACAAAGAGACATTAACAAACTAATTTAGAAACACATATCATGAACAAACCCTACTAAAACATTCGTATGTTATCCAACATAAGATTAATCCTCTTAGAGTAATATAATAAATGAGACAAGGCACCATGTCCTTTGAATAATGAGCAGTAATATACATCAATGTGTTAATTTATCTCAAATTGAAATCAAAAAGTCATATTCGACCTTAAATTTAACTTCCTTAAGTAATCATGACTGGACAATTCATTCTATCAAAGAAGGAGTCAACAAAACAATAACCTATCATATAGTATTATATTGAAAAAAACATTTACTAGAGGAACACTAAAAATCATTGGGATAATAACCCATATAAACCAAAAGAAACACAATCCTACACTAATTAATAATTTCTTAAATGAAAAAAACAACAAAACTGCTTAATGTTTTCAAAAGGAAAATTAATAAAGGAAAACCTACAAAAAGGAATCCTATTATAAAATTCATCCAATAGTCTTCACTAAAACCATATTAAAGGATCTAAAAAATTACTTTTAATATTCTTAAAATAACCATGGGGAAATAAATATGATAAATCACTAAAAGAGGTAGAAGGATTGAAGGTTAACAGCCATCCAGAGAATCATTAACCAGTCGGTGCCCCATTGGACCTTCAATGTAACAACACTATCGGTGGAAACCAATAGTTGTTTAGTGGTGTAACTAATGTTCCATTAGTCTAGGATGTTGTTTTAAAAAACCAACCCAAATATTTCTCTAACTAATCCTAACACAAAACCATTAATCTATCAACCACTCTACCAATTCAAGCATACCCATGAGATATTTATACATTTAATCTATAACATATATCCAAATAAATAATAATAAATTTTTTACAAATTTATGAAAACTCTTAAGAACCAATGATGAATGATGAAGATGATGAATATATGAATTCTGATTAATCTTTCAAACTGATTAAAATGAAATTTTAGGGTAATTAATTTTTTTACCATGGTTCTAGAAGGTATTTAACAAAAAAATTAATTTAAACCCAAATGGAAATTTTATTAAAAATTGATCTCAAGAAAATAGATGAAAATTTTCATAAAATATTATTTTAATACCGAAAACACATAAACCAATCATCAAGTATTCAGATGATTTTCAAGGAGTATGAATCTCATAATACCATATCATGATTCAAAAATTCTATCAAGATCAATGTTGGTTTAAAAATGAATTCACGACAAGATGGAATAAAATAACATGAGAAAAATAAAAAATGAAATATACAAAGATAGCCCACCTCAATCCACTTTTAGGATTTGGGTTACCATCTCCAAAAGAGGAAGACATATTCTTGAAGTGATACCAAGGATTGGGTCAAAATATAAATGAGACAATGAGTTAATCAATACCCCATACATTACATAAAATAATTTATATTTTTAATTCAAAATGAACTAGTAAATATTTTTGAAAACCAATTATCTCAAAATAGTATGAGATTCATACCTTGTTGAAAAACCTCATTTTTATATCAACACACTGTGTCATTGATTCTAATGGTATTGTTTTGAAAAGTAAAACTTTTTATAAATATTTACACATGTTTTTATTCCTTTTACTGAAAAATAATTTTATTTGTTATTTTTTATGTGATAAAGGCTCAAATATATATTCTATACTGAAGAAATATTTACAATAGGATAAAATATGAGTTTATCAATTCATGTGATTTATATTGCATATAATGATATGTTGATGACATTTTTGGATTTATTTATATCATTATATGAGATATGAATGGTTTACTATCTATGATATACTAATCTTTATATTATTATACTATAATACATAGAGTGATATACCCAAAATGTATAGTTGATATAATGATATTTTTTGATTTAATTTTATGAAATTCAATATTTTAGAAATTTTAATTTATGAAATATAAATTATTTGAATAATTTATATTAGTTTTGATACTATGAGTAATATATATGTGATTATTTGGAAGAAATGAACTTTCAAAAATCATTTTGAGTTTGTGGGACATATTGTTAATGAAAAATTAATAATCATTGAAATAAAACTATATAATTAAGACATTGGTATCAATTTGAATAAATTTTCATATATGATAATTCCATATGAATTATTGATATAATAAATTTGGGTTTTGGGAAATATTATTATGTAAAATTAATTGTATCTAAAACAATGTAATATAATTAACATTTTTGTATCGATATGTATGAATTTTGATATATGATAATGCTATATGAATTGGTGAGATAATGTGGTTTATTCTTGTAACGTGAAAAATTATTGGTAAGTATCACCAAATGATATATACTGTATTGTTTTCTAATAATATATAAAATAAATGAATAAAGATATTTAATAGAATCAAAAGTAATGATAGAATTATAACTGCCAATATAACTAAAAATGAGCATAAATTTAAGACCCACACAAATAATTGTAGAGATAAAATCTATGATATGGGGACTTCCTTGTGTAAAAATATTTAATAAATAATGAAAAGTATCAATTCTGGTAGTTATAGAGGGAAATACATTGATATAGACTATGATATAAACAGACTCAATACAAAATACATTTTATGGAAACATTATAATGACTATTATATAAGATTAAAACCATGGTGATGAAATTATTTAATGAAAAAATATTAATGACATAAAAAATTGGATTGAAATGTAAATACCATTGATGATATAGGATAATAAAATAAGAATAAAGAAGATCAAGATCAATACTATGATTTTTCATGTTTCTTAATTATTTTTTTCTATCCTAAAACAATCAAATTACTAAAAAACTATCATGAATTTAACCCACCAGTAATCCCCCTATAATGAAATAAAATTGGGAGTGACCCAAAATTCCTTCATTAATAAGGACATGAGTTAGTGACTAACACCAATGATATATCATCATACATATATGGAAGGAATTACTCATTTGAAATATATGTGAAAGATATCATATATAATATTAATTAACTTCCTACCTATAAGTACATTTTAATGGATATCAAAATCCATGTTATGTCATACAAGAAAAAACAAATCTGTGATATAGACACAAAACCACAAATAATATATAAATCCTACAAGTATAATGTAATACACTTCCCCTAATATTACTAATATGTTTAGAGAAAAGTTATTTCTACACCACCAGTAACATGTCTTGAATTTTTTAAAAATAGAGTATATAAAAAATTGGTGAGTATATAAATATACTCAGTAGGTTCCTCACTGAAACTATCATGTATCAATGTGAATATAGTATTCTAATATATGAATGAAATAAAAATAATAATAATATAATCAAACAATAATTACCAGAGTCAACTAGAAATATATATTCACCCCTTACCTCAAAGTAAACACACATTCCATTTCATAATAATGGTATGTTTTCACCCAATAATTCCACCTCTAATTAAGATAAATAATCCAAATAGTTATCCATTTATAGGGACCTCACTATAAAATATCCAATAAGATACCCACATACAAGGACCTAACTATAATATCTATAATATAGTGGTGAAATTAACTCATTAGTGATAACTTTTTTTGTCTTCATGGATCATGAGAGACCTACTGATTATAGGTGGAGGAGTTACATGATTACAACTTTGATATACCTTTCACACTGAGGAAATAAAATGTGATATATGATGTGATGTATAGGTGGAGGAGTTATAGTTGGATGATATTGAGGTGGAAATGTGGATATATTGTGTGGTATGTGGTGATACTCCTAAGGGATGGCTAGACAATGATCAAAACTAGGTGTTTTTTCATGGAAAGTTGTTTTTTCTACCAGTGAATTAATATCTAATACACCATGAGTTTCATATCTCACCTTTAAAAATGAATCCTAGTAATAAAAATATGTATCATTCTTAGAGAATTCAATTATGGTGGTTAGGGATGAAGGGTTCAGTGGCTGAATTTTTGTCTTAGTGTTTGGTGTGTTATTAGGTAAAGTTAGATAATCGTGTTCTTACTTGTTTTGATCATCCATTGTATGTTACTTGAGGGAAATGGTAGGGAATATCAATGGATTTCATTATCTTTTTCCATGAAAAGATGGGTCATGTGATGATATCTAGGTGATTGTGGATTTTTTGATGAATTTAGAAAATTTACTATCATTTAGGGAGTTGAGTGCGGTGGATTATTTATTGGAGTCGTATATAGAACAGATTGTGTTTCTTCATGTGGTTCTGATAGTGATCATATTTGATTGAGATATTTATTTCATACCATGAGTGTAAATGTCTCTGAAATTAAATTTTAGGTCTTAGTTATGCCTAAAAATACATTTTTATCCTTATAAGGATGATTATATTGAGTAGAAAATATAGACATCAAAGGATATGATTCATGCATATGTTCTGTATTTTGGAGGTTCATGGGAAAACACTTACCATTGGTTGATTTTTATTGTAATAATAGTAATATTTTATATATCTATACTTATCAATTTGAGCTAGTGTATGAGAGACCTTGAAAATCAATGTTGTGTTGGACCAAGGTTGGAGGTTTAGAGATTCTCGCTCCTGATTTGGCACCAAGTACAACATATAAGGTATAAATGATTCATGAGAAGATGAAGGTTTCTGAATATTATTAGAAGTCTTATCCTAATCGTATGATGATACCTATAGAGTTTAAGGTCGATGAAAATATTTTTTTGAACGTTTTCTCTCATCATGGGTTGTTTTGGTGTAATATAGAAAATAATATTAATATTTGGTATATCAGACCATTTGAGGTGTTGGATTGTGTTGGTGAGATGAAGTATCTATTATCTTTTAATCCATATATGGATTTGATTCATGAAATTTTCCAAATATTTTATATTTTTCGATATCTTCATGATAACTCATAAAACATTTATTTGTAATAATTATATATTTAGAATGATACAACATTCATAGAGCAAATTTTTGATTTTCATGATCATTGGGAGAAAGTGCTATGTGAGAAACAATTTTTTTAGATTGTTCATTTTAGAGTAATAGTGGTTTGGAGGAGTGTACATGAGAGCAGGAATCACTGTTTCCGATTCTTTCGTCTGGGCGCGCGCATCCGTCTGTGGAGGACGTGCTGCTGTTGCCCCGCATTCCCGCTTTCCAAAGGCGGGTGGCATTCGTTCCTTGTTCAGGTATGCCTGCTCCATGATCGAAACGGGATGATGGGATGTCGGTTCTTCCTTCCGTGGATTCCTCCTCGGAACTCGTCACCTAGTCCGGGTCTCCCTCATAGATTTAATACGTTGTTCATGAATCTCATTCCCGATGCCATATCTTCATAGACACCGGTTAATTACACTACTTCTGTCAAGACATTCTATGGGGTCTTGACACGGTAGCGACCTTCGGTCGGAGTAGATGGCAACATCAGGCATGTCAGGGCATCTTTGGGTGCATGGACAATGGGGAACCTGTATTCTTCCTCATGAGAGGGCATCTCAAGGGTGCATAACTCGAGGCATCCCGCGTCGAGTGAGGGGAATCCTATGCCATAGGCGTGTGCCTGAGGTTTTCCTCATCTTCCTATGTTTAACACAGGGTATGTTGCAAGAATAACGTCTAGCAGATACGGTTACACCAAAGTCGTGTCATCCGAGGTTTTCCTCAGGCATCTCGTGTTTGTCACGAGGTAGTTCACGAGTGTAACGTCTTGCAGAGATGGAATGAGGGTGATCAGAACGTCCCATAGAGACGGATCATATTGGTATATCCCTAGGAGGGAACTCTTGGAAGGTTTACCAAGGGGATGGATCAGAACGCCCAATGAGGACGGATCTGAGGTGGTGCGCCCCATGGAGGGGAGATGTCACACTGTAATGGCTGATCTGAACACCACTGATGGCAGATCAGGGGAAGTGCACCCCAGGATGGCGTACACCATGGATTACCATTGGTTGGGATTGAACCTCTTGGAGGTTCCCTACGTACCCTTGGTCCGATGGATGTCATCAGCGAACCGACGTGAAGGTGGACCTTGGTTCGATGGGCATCATCATCATACCGATGTGAAGGTGGACCTTGGTCCGATGGGCATCGTTAGCGTACCGACATGAAGGTGGACCTTGGTCTGATGGGCATCGTCAGCGTTCCAACGTGAATGTGGACCTTGGTCCGATGGGCATCGTCAGCATAGCGACGTGAATGTGAACCTTGGTCCGATGAGAGATGGGCTTGAACCTCGGGGAGGCTTCCTACGTACCATGCCTTGACATGGATCAAAGACCTCGTAGTTCAAAGGGTTTCATCGGTGAACCGATGTGAAAGTAGACCCGTGGGTCCACTGGTGGTGGGCTTGAACCTTGGGAAGGTTTCCTAAATACCATGCCTTGACATGGATCAAAGTCCTCGTAGTTCAAAGGATTGATGGAATACAGTTTAACGTCATGCAGGACGACAGTGAACCCTGACGTGAATGAACGACGGGTGGTGGGTGTTGGTGAACCGACGTAAATGATGGACCTTGGTCCAATGGGAGATGGGCGTGAAAATTGGGGGGGGGGGGGGCTGGCACATCGACTAGGAGACGGTTTGGGCCAATGATTGTTGGGCTTGGACCTCAGGGAGGCTTCCTACGTACCATGCCTTGACACGGATCAATGTCCTCATAGTTCGGATTGGGGAATGCAGTTTAACGTAATGCGGGACGGGGGTGAACTCGACGCGGATGATGATGGGTGGGCTTGAACCTCATGGAGGCTTCCTACGTACCATGCCTTGACATGGATCAAAGAACTCGTAGTTGAGGTAGGACTTTGTTGGTGAACCGGCATGAAAGTGGACCTTGGTCCAAATAGTGGTGGGCTTGAACCTCTAGAAGGCTTCCTACGTACCATTCCTTGACATGGATCAAAGACCTCATAGTTCAGGTGGGAATGGGTATGCAGTTTAATGTCATGCAGGACAAAGGGAGGGGCATACATTTTAACGTCATGATGGACGAGGGTGAAACTCGACGTGAATGAACGACCGAGCAATGTGGCTTGAACCTCATGGAGGATTCCTACGTACCATGCCTTGACATGGATCAAAGTCCTCGTAGTTCACTAGGATGGGTCGCAACGGCTTTCCATTGGACCGGAATGCAGTTTAACGTCGTTCCGGACGGGAATGGGACCCGACGTGAATAGATGACGGGTGGGCTTGAACCTCATGGAGGCTTCCTACGTACCATGCCTTGACATGGATCAAAGTCCTCGTAGTTCGCTGTGATGGGTCGCAACGGCTTGACATTGGACTGGAATGCAGTTTAACGTCGTGATGGATGGGAATGGGACCCGACGTGAATAGATGACGGGTGGGCTTGAAAATGGGGGGCCTGGCACACCGACTAGGAGACAGTTTGGGCCAATGATCGTTGGGCTTGAACCTCAGGGAGGCTTCCTACGTACAATGCCTTTACACGGATCAAAGTCCTCATAGTTCGGATTGGGGAATGCAGTTTAACGTCATGCAGGACGGGGGTGAACCGAAGTGAATGATGATGGGTGGGCTTGAACCTCATGGAGGCTTCCTACGTACCACGCCTTGACATGGATCAAAGACATCGTAGTTCAGGTGGGGCTTTGTCGGCGAACCGACGTGAAAGTGGACCTTGGTCCAATGAGTGGTGGGCTTGAACCTCTGGAAAGCTTCCTACGTACCATGCCTTGACTTGGATCAAAGACCTCGTAGTTCAGGTGGGAATGGGTATGTAGTTTAATGTCATGCAGGACAAAGGGAGGGCCATACAGTTTAACGTCATTTTGGACGAGGGTGAAACTCGACGTGAATGAACGACTGAGCAATGTGGCTTGAACCTCATGGAGGATTCCTACGTACCATGCCTTGACATGGATCAAAGTCCTCGTAGTTCGCTAGGATGGGTCGCAACGGCTTGCCATTGGACCGGAATAAAGTTTAACGTCGTGCTGGACGAGAATGGGACCCGACGTGAATAGATGACAGGTGGGCTTGAACCTCATGGAGGCTTCCTACGTACCATGCCTTGGCATGGATCAATGTCCTCGTAGTTCGCTGGGATGGGTCGCAACGGCTTGCCATTGGACCGGAATGCAGTTTAACATCGTGCTGGACGGGAATGGGACCCGACGTGAATAGATGACGGGTGGGATTCAACCTCATGGAGGCTTCCTACGTACTATGCCTTGGCATGGATCAATGTCCTCGTAGTTCGCTGTGGGTGGGGGTCAAGGTCGGTTATCACTCTAAGCCCACGTGAGTCATGCTCGGTGTGAGAAACAAGAGGTTGCAAGGACCTAACGATCACGTTGCGAAGGATGCGTCCGTGAGAAGTGAAGAGGTGCTTACGCGTTAGGCGGCCCATGGTGTTGGGACTTACTCCAGGATGGAGGCCCATTGAAAAGGATGATGATGGTTTCGGGCTTGAGCCTTAAAGAGGCTTCCTACGTACCATGCCTTACATGGATCAAAGACCACGTAGTTCTTCTGATGACAGCTTACCCCCGATTGGGGGTTTCAACAGCTTACCGTTGGATTGGGTGTGAACGGATTACCGCTGGATAGGGATGTGAATGGATTACCGCTAAATGGGGTCTCAATGGCGTACTGCTGGATTGGGTCACAACGGCTAACCGCTGGAATGGGTGTGAACGACTTACCATTAAATGGGGTCGCAACGGCTTACCGCTGGATTGGGTCACAACGGCCTACCGCTGGATTGGGTGTGAACGACCTACCGTTAAATGGAGTGAAAATAGTGGATGGGGATTACGCTAGGAAGCTGCCCGGGTGCCGCTATGGAGCGGCAATAGTGGATGAGTCTTATGCTAGGAAGCTTCTCAGGTGCCGCTATGGAGCGGCAATAGTGGATGGGGCTTACGCTAGGAAGCTACCCGGGTGCCGCTAAGGAGCGGCACTGGTGAATGGGGCTTACGCTAGGAAGCTGCCCAGGTGCCGCTAAGGAGCGACACTGGTGAATGGGGCTTACGCTAGGAAGTTTCCCGGGTGCCGCTAAGGAGCGGCACTGGTGTATAGGGCTTACGCTAGGAAGCTGCCCGGGTGCCGCTAAGAAGCGGCACTGGTGAATGGGGCTTATGATAGGAAGATGCCCGGGTGCCGCTATGAAGCGGCAATGGTGAATGGGGCTTACGCAAGGACGCTACCCGGGTGCCGCTAAGGAGCGACAATAGCGGATGGGGCCTACGCTAGAAAGCTGCCCCGGTGCCGCTAAGGAGCGGCACTGGTGAATGGGGCTTACGCTAGGAGCTGCCCGGGTGCGGCTATGGAGCGGCACAGGTGAATGGGGATTACGCAAGGAGCTGCCCGGGTGCCGCTAAGGAGCGGCACTGTTGAATGGGGCTTACGCTAGGAAGCTGCCCGGGTGCCGCTAAGTAGCGGCACTTGTGAATGGGGCTTACGCTAGGAAGCTGCCTGAGTGCCGCTATGAAGCGACAATGGTGAATGGGGCTTACGCAAGGAAGCTTCCCGGGTGCCGCTAAGGAGCGACAATAGTGGATGGGGCTTACGCTAGAAAGCTTCCCGGGTGTCGCTAAGGAGCGGCACTGGTGAATGGGGTTATGCTAGGAGCTTCCCGGGTGCCGCTAAGGAGCGGTACTGGTGAATGGGGCTTACGCAAGGAGCTGCCCAGGTGCCGCTATGGAGCGGCAATGGTGAATGGGGCTTATGCTAGGAGCTGCCCATAATGTCTTCCTCATGTCTGGACATGAGGGCATCCCAACTCACTGGCGGATCGAGGTAATCACCTATGCACTAGTGCACAAGCGGGATAATGCCAAGGGCATTGGAATCTATCCCAACAAAGGGAGATGAAAAGTGTGAATCAGATGCCCAATATTCAGAACATCGTGAGATTGGCGTGGTGATGGAGGATAACTGTTGACCGTGGCGGAAACGCAGCGTCCATATCACGTTAGCCAGAAATGAGGACAAACAAATGAGGGTCGACTGCTGACCGTGTTCGAAACACAGGACCTGACTCAAAGTGTCGCCCAAAGTCTTCCGGGGCACTGGCCCAGGACAGCAGGCGGACCATAGGTCAAGCATCCATACTATTAGGGGGTCCCTCCAGACTTGGAAGTGAGTGACGATCTGAATGAAGGACACACAAAGCGTGAGGTGGAGTGATGGAATGTTTTAATGGATTCCAACGCTCTTGATATTGCGCCACTGTGATCATGGCATAATGCATCTTATGCATAGAGCATAAGTCATCTCTTATTTGGAACAAGAGGCATCCTATGTTTGGAACATAGGGATTACTACTGTTTATAGTCATGTAGATAGGACTACTAGCATCTCATGCTAGGAGAAAAGGGAATCTCTCATATAGGGCAGGAGGCATCCTATGTTTGGCACATAAGGATTTCTACAGTTTAGAGTCATGTAGATAGGAATATTGGCATCTCATTCTTGGAGCATAAGGAATCTCTCATATAGGGCAAGAGGCATCCTATGTTTGGCACATAAGGATTACTACAGTTTAGATTCATGTAGATAGGACTACTGGCATCCCATGATTGGAGCATAAGGCATCTCTCATTAGAATCAAGAGGCATCCTATGTTTGTTATATAGGGAGTACTATAGTTTATAGTCATGTAGATAAGACTACTCGCAGAAGGTGCCTAGAAATGGTTGGTGTTGGGACTTACGCAAGGGCGGCCCTTTCTGGTTCAACCTGGCATAAGAGCCAAGTGATTCGGTTTGGAGGAGTTTCCTGAGGAATGGTTCGACTCAAGGTACTCGGGGAATTGATGATGAGAATCTCAATTCACGACATGGAATGGAACCCAGAGGAATATGTCAACTCAAGGTGTTTCATGGTGTGTGGAGGGGTATCTCTAATCATGGTATTCCATAGGTGGAAGGTTGGAGCACATAAGGGCACAATGGAAAATCCCGGCATCCCAACCCGAAAAGTTCGCGGTGCGACTGTCCATTTTTCATGGAGGTCTGTGACGGTAGCGAAGGGACCGGCCCGGAGGGTCGGGACCGTAGCCCGGCAATGACCCCGAGCGGGGGTGCGGGGGCGCAGCCCCCGTGGTATGGACCGGTGGGCACGAAGGTAGGATCCTCATAATGGATAGGTATTCGTGAAGCAGCTTCGCGGAGCATGGCCTCGCGGAGCAATAGTCTCTCACGGAGCAAAGGGGTCTCGCTGAGCTTGGTCTCGCGAAGAAGCGTCGTGGAGCATGGCCTCGCGGAGCAATGGTCTCTCGCAGAGCAAAGGGGTCTCACGGAGCATGGTCTCGCGAAGAAGCTTCGCGGAGCATGGCCTCGCGGAGCATGGACTCACGGAGTCTCGGCTCGCGGAGCAGCGACGCGAAGGAAGCTGCTCGCAGACCATGGCTCCGCAGAGCCGAAATGCGGAGCTCCGCTTGGCCGCCCAAGGGGCGAAGTGGCCGTGGCCGTCCTCTCGGAGAAGGGGGGTGAGCTGGGTATTTATAGGCAAAGGGCGCCACGAAGTAGAACTCTCGAGCCGCATCAGGTGCTTCGCGGTGTGCTCGCGAATGTCAAATTCGTTCGCGGAGAGGTACCGCCTCCGGAGCTTCACTGCGGGCTCGCGAACATCAAATTCATTCGCGGAGAGTTACTGCCTCCAGAGCTTCACGGGACCGCACTGCTCAGGTGCTTCGCATCTGTGCTTCGCGAGGGGTCTTCACGGCACATCGCGAATGTCAAACGGGTTTGTGGAGCCTCTCGCCTCATTGCTTCGCGGCGGCGCTCCGTGATCACGGAGGGGGCTTCGCGAATGGGCTTCGCGAACCAGATTTCCATCCCAACTTCAAACGTCCATAACTCCTAATCCGTTACTCCGTTCGGGCCCTACGACCTACAAAATAGAAGCATGTGAAATGTACTATGATCTTGGATCATGTATGGAGGCATTTGGAAAATTTTGGGGATGCGTTTTCCGGGGTATACAAAAGCCACCCCTAAGAACGGGGTCCCATGAGGATGAGAAGGGTGAGGCAGACCGCGTTCTTAGGAAACGACTTAGGAAAACACGTGCATTGGGGTCCATTGTACCTCGATCGCATTGAGGATAAAATCAACTAAATCTCTAAGCCTGTGTGAGCTATGCTCGGTGCAGGAAACAAGAGATAATAGGAGATCTTGTACGAGAGTGTAAAACAATGGAAGGTGTGAGGGGATCGACATGGGACATCAATCACCATTTGGTGGAATCCTGAAAGAGAGAGGGGTCACGGCTGGAGAGTATGGCTCTCTGAACAACTGACCTGCTTTTCCCACCCTACTCTGGAGCATGAGAGGGGTAACGCTAGGGGCGTTAGCATCAATCCAAACAGAGGGTAGTGGGAGGTGTGAATCACGATACCCAAAATCCAGAACACTCTGGAGACGGCGTGACAATAAAGGACAACCGTTAACCGTGGCAGAGAAACGGTATCCTTACTGCGTTAGCCTGAAATGGGGACAACAAATGAGGGTCGACCGCTGACCGTGTTTGAAACACGGGACCATGTCACAAATGTTGTCGGTCAATCTTTCGGGACGTTGGCCCAGGACAGTTGGCGGACCATAGGTCAAACATCCATACTGTTAGGGGGTCCTTCCAAACATGACCAGTCTTCCAAAACATTGGCCCAGGACGGTAGGTGAGACGATGCGGCATGAGACAAGGCCATTAGGGGGTTCCTTTAGACATGAAAGAGGACGAGGGTTTGAATAAGGGGTATGCAAAGTGTGGAATATGGACTGATGGTTTGTCCGAACAAAATCCAACACATAGGTAGTTACACCATCTTGGTGGGAGTACGCCATATGGGCGCATTGGTTTGATCATGGATCATTCCTTCTTTAGGACAGGGCCTCTCTGGAGAGGGGGTCTGTCACTTCCAAATGGGATCATGGGGCATCCTGAACATGTTCAGGGCAAAATTGCAGATATGTAGTTCCCCCCGAGGGGTCAGGCCAGAGGGATGGAAATGGGGAGGAACAGGATTTTACGATTCCTGGGGCTGGACCCTAGGTGAAATTCCTGGGTGTCTCTACGTATCCCATGATGATGGGAATCAATCCGTACGTAGTTCTAGAAGCATAGTGTAGTCATAGACCAACACTGGTAGGTGAAATCCTCTCTGATAGAGGCTCTGGTGCATCCCATGATTAACAGGGGTCATCCTGAACTTGTTTAGGGTAGAACCGTAGTTTAGTGTCATGCGTTGAGGACACATGGACTCCTGTAGTTTAACGTCATACGATAGGACGTGGAATAAAAGGGAAGATCCCAGGGAGCATGTGGCGTGGTAGATATGAAACCGACGTGAATGAGGACTTGGAGTCCAAATCACACCACATACCCCCAGAGGAAACTTTTCAGGTTGAGGGACCAAGAGTAAGGATTGGGCTGGGCCCGAAGCAGAGTGGTCGGGCGTTCTTACGTACCCCATGAAGATGGGAATCAAGCCATACGTAGTTCTGGAAGTGCAGTTTAACGTCATGCGGGATGATGAGAAGCTTGGACGTGTTGGTACACATCCTGCCAAAACTACTAAGCCCACGTGAGTCGTCCTCGGTGTGGGAAACAAGCAGTAGTGGTGGGAATTTCCCGACACGGAAAGGGGCAGGTTAGGGAAAAGGGATGCTCGGTGAATACCGGCCCAATAACACTAACATGATCATTTAGCGCACCTAGATGCACGAAGAGAAAGAGCCGAGTATGATGGAATTTCACTTGAACATGAGGAATTGGAAATGTGT
The DNA here is from genome assembly GCA_963277665.1 of Viscum album. Lineage (NCBI taxonomy): Eukaryota > Viridiplantae > Streptophyta > Magnoliopsida > Santalales > Viscaceae > Viscum > Viscum album. Next base: position 6,493,134 of record OY728130.1, on the reverse strand, counting down.
GAATCATGGTGCTCGAGATTCAGATCACGATGATGGCGGCGTGATGATGGAGGATAACTGTTGACCGTGTTCGCAACACAGCATCCTGCCGCTTTAGCCTAGAATGGGGACAGAAAAATGAGGGTTTACCGTTGACCATGTTCGAAACATGGGACCATGTCACAAATGTTGTCAAATATCTGTAGGGACGTTGGCCCGAAACGATTGGAGGGCCCTTAGGCCTAGAATTCATGGAGAGCCCTTATGCCTAGTATCCATGTCGTCCGAGGGTCCTTTTGTATGTGGAAGAGGATGAGGATCCAAATAGCGAGCTCACAAAGCTTGGTCATGTGATGAGGGGAATGTCCGTATGAAAATCCCACACTTCGGGCTCTTTGTCGAAACACATCTAAATACGACAACGAGACGTATTAGAGAGAGGGAGCGGATTCCTTTCCCATGGGGAGATCTTAGTTTAGGGTCGTAGAATTCGGACCATGGATGGGTAAGGGGAGCAATGGATACATGGAAAGGTGGTTACAAAACCCGACGTGAATGAGGACCTAAGACCTACTTACCATGCATTCTATGGGGAAATGCTCGAGTCGAGGGACCGAACACGAAGGTTAGGCTGGGCCCACGGGTAAGTGTCCAAGCGCTCCTACGTATCTTATAAGAATGAGAATCAAGCCATACATAGTTATGAAAAGGTGGCACGGTAAGGTACCAGTGCCAGGGAAAAAAAGGGGGAGTGCGGCCGTGGCCCTTGCACTAAAAGAAGCTGAATTTGATAAGTCTTGTTTGTTCTTTAAGGTGAATGGTTTTTTTGTGAAGTGACAGACCTAAAATAGTAGGTCGTGATGTCGCCACAAGGATCAAGCCGTGATGGTCGTTGACAAATGGCATGGCACGTGACCAATCAACGTGATGTCCTCTACAACGAGGTCACCAAAATGCAGTTCCGTTTTTAGTCATGCGGCCAGGACGATAATGCCACAGTTTAGGGTCATATGATAGGACCAAGCATGTATTTTGTTGTCATGCAGCGCAGACATAGCAGAGGCGATGCTAGGCGGGGAATGTGCTTAGTGTTATGAGTCACAATTGATGGATACATGATCTCACATCACATTGTACGCCATTCCAAGAGGGAGACCTCAGGCCGAGGGGCCTATATAGAGATAAGAGGTGAAACATGGGGGGGAGACTAGCTCCCCAAATGGGCTGGACCCAACAAGGAGTCCGGGCGGTCTTATGTATCCCATTAGGATGGGAATAAAGCTGGACATTGTCCTGGATGGATCTTAGTTTAAGTTCTTGGAGCTTGGACCATGGGAGCCCCGAAGGACGCCATATTGCAGCTTTGTCCCCCTGACATGCAAAGGTGCACTGAGGGATAACGCCAAAAGTGTCGATATTCCACCTGGACATGATGGGGTGGAAAATGATGTGAATCATTAAACCAACATTCGAGGACTGAAGGGGCCGGCGTGACGATAGAGGATTACTACTGACCATGTTCACAACACAGCATCCTGTCGCGTTAGCCTGAAATGGGGACAAACAAAGGAGCATCGACCGCTGACCATATTCGTAACGCGGGATTTTATCAATTTGTTGTCCAAAACCCTCGGGGGCGTTGGCCCGTAACGGTAGGAGAGCCCTTGGGCGTAGTATCCAGGCCGTTCTTAGGGGTCCCTCCAGGTGTGAAAGGTAATGGAAGCCCAAATGGAGGGGAACACAAATCTTGACAAGTGGAAGGAACTTGATCAAGTTGAATCTGACACTCTTGGTCCTAAACCAAAGTACTCTTAACACATGGGTGAATCACTGCTAGGAGTCGAGGGACTCAACTTGAGGGTAACCAAGAGATGGTGGGTTCTTGGGATAAGGGGGGCATGATGCCCAAAACCTTGTATCATACCTACATATCCCCCTCCTGGAGAGGGATAGGCCAAGTAGCCTAGGTGACCGTGAGATCAGGATATCTCTAAGAGGTGGGGCTGGACCCGAAGCCTAGACATTTAGGTGGTCCTACGTATCCCATGAAGATGGGAATCAAGCCACACGTAGTTCTGAAGGGTGCCTTTTAATGTAATGCTGGACAAGGAATATGAGGGCTAACTCTCAGAACGGGGGTGTGCGTGGTGTAGCTATTGCAAACCCGACGTGAATGAGGACATAATCCCGAACTACGCCACGTGGTCCCGTAGTCGGGGTCCTGAATGCAGGACTAGAGGGGTGGATTAGCTGAACTCAAGCTGGACCCAAAGACAAGGGGTCTGGGCGGTCCTACGCATCCCATTAAGATGGGAATCAAGTTGAACGTAGTTACAGATGAGAATCTTAGTTTATGGTCTTAGAGCCCGGACCGTGGATGGTGACAACTTCCCGAGTAAGCACAGATGTCAACCCGATCCCTAAGCCCATGTGAGTTAAACTCGGTGTGGGAAACAAGGGTGGGAATCCTTATCACATTACTTGGGGCGAGTCAAATGGGAGTTGGTAGAGAGCCCCGAAGGACATCTTCGACACGGCTTGTTCCCCCAACGCGCAGACGTGCACGAAGGAAAAGTACCAAAAGTTCCGAGACTCCACTTAGACACGGTGAAGTGATGAAGGGTGTGAATTGTGCACCCGACATTTTGGGCCTAATGGGTTGGCATGGTGAGAGAGGAAAACTGTTAACCATGGTGGAAACGCAGCATCCATATCGCGTTAGCCTGAGGTGGGAACAAAAAACGAGCATCGACCGCTGACCATATTCGCAACGCGGGATTTTATCGATTTGTTGTCCGAAACCCTCGGGGGCGTTGGCCCGTAACGGTAGGAGAGCCCCTTGGGCTTAGTATCCAGTCTGTTCTTGAGGGGGTCCCTACGGGTGTGAACGATGATGAAAGCCCTAATGCAGGGATACAAAAAGCCTAGAAAGCGGGTGAGGACGTGTCCGAGTAAAGCTTGGCATTCCAGGTAACAAACCAGAGTGCTCTTAGGCACATTGGTGACCCGCCGAAAATGGATTGACTAAACAGCTCAGGAGGGAGAGGTACATGGCTGTGGTCATTACAAGACCGACGTGAATGAGGACATAATCCCACACCACACCATATAATCCTCTCATGGAGGAATCGGTAGGCCAAGGGGGCCAAGATGGGATGAAGATTCCCGAGAGATGGGGCTGGACCCGAATCCTAGACATTCGGGTGGTCCTACGTATCCCATTAGGATGGGAATCAAGCCGCACGTAGTTCTCCAAATGTAGTTTAACATCATACGGGACGAGGAGGGGAGTAATATACCCCTAAACAAGGGGAGGTGTAAGGTATGGCGAAGAAGCCGACGTGAATGAGGACGTAGTCCTACACCACACCATTCAATCTTATAAGAGAGGACCTGGGCCATGGCCCGGAAAGGCCAAGGGGCCTGATGGTTAGGCATTGGTCAAGTTGGCCTGACCTACTTGTAGTTTAATGTCTTCCAATGAGGACGAGGGTCGGGGACCCGAGAAGGCCAAGGGGCCTGAGGCTGGGCCTCGTAAAAGGAGGGTGTACGACATGGTAAATGATCCCGACGTGAATGAGGACGTAGTCCTACACCACACCGTACACCCCGGGTAAGAGATTGGGCGGAGGGGCCCGAGAAGGCCAAGGGGCCTAAGGTCAGGCATAAGTCAGGAAAGCCTGATGGGTCTGCAGTTTAGCGTCTTACATGATGACGGGGTTCGAGGAACCGAGGAGGCCAAGGGGCCTGAGGCTGGGTCTCGTAAGGGAAGGCGTACGGCATGGTACATGATCCCGACGTGAATGAGGACGTTGTCCTACATCACACCGTACACCCTGGGTAAGAGGGGACCTGGGCTAGGGGCCCGAGAAGGCCAAGGAACCTAAGGTCAGGCATCAGTCAGGAAGGCCTGACTGGTTTGTAGTTTAACGTCTTACATGAGGACGGGGGCGGGGACCCGAGGAGGCCAAGGGGCCTGAGGCTGGGCCTCGTAAGGGAAGGCGTACGACATGGTACATGATCCCGGCATGAATGTGGACGTAGTCCTACACCACATCGTACACCCCTATGGGGAATCGGGGCCGTGGGCCCGATCGCTAACACCACCCAGGGGGAAGTTTTTCACTTTGGGATGGGGCAGAAAGAATCACTACACTCGATGTATGGGACATCTCGGGGTGGACCCGAAGATCCAGGACACTGTTGACCATGTTCGAAACATAGCGTTCCTATGGTGACCCGATATGGGGGCAAAAAATGAGCATCGACCGCTGACCAAATTCGCAACGCGGGACTTGTAACGCCTTGTTGCATGAAAACCCTTGGGGGTGTTGGCCCGTAACGGTAGGAGAGCCCTTGGGCGTAGTATCCATGCCATTCTTGGGGGTCCCTCCAGGTGTGAAAAATGATGGGATCCCAGACAAGGAGTGGGTAAAGCATAGCTGTATCCATCCACGAAAGAGGAAAAACATCTCCAGGGGGGATGTACAGCCGGGTCGAGGCTTTCTCGATGTGAGTTGGGGAAAAAGTGTGCACCCTGCCATGTGTCTTGACCCGTGGGAAAGATTTTGGCTTTCGGGCTGGGCCAACATATGACATGTCCGGGCGTTCCTATGTATCTCATGAGGATGAGAATCAAGCCATATATAGTTCTTTAAGGCCATGCAGTTTAGCGTCATGCGGTGAGGACGTGGGAGGATAGAAGAACGGGAGTGGGCACATGGTGTGACCCTTACAATCCTTGTGTGAGCGGGGTTGTATGAGCGGGGCTAAGAAAGCCTACTCCCTACTACACAAAGATCCTCCAAGGAAACTATTCCCAGGGGGGGATAGTGGAAGAGAAAATCTTGGGGATGGGCTCAAGACAAGGTGTCCGAGCATTCCTACGTATCCCATGAAGATGGGAATCAAGCCACACGCAGTTCTTGAAATGCAGTTTAACATCATGCGGGACGAGGAGCATCTCATTTGGGGATATGTATGGTACGACAAGTAATCTGACATGAATGAGGACGTAGTCCCACACCATACCGTACAATCCCGTAAGAGGGTAAGTCGGGGAAAACAAAACAAGGGGCCTGGGGCCGGACCGCGGTCAGGGAGACCTGACCAACTTGCGGTTTAACGTCTCGCGGTGAAGACGGGGGGCCAGGGGCCCAAGGAGGCCAAGGGGCCTGAGGCTGAGCCTCGGTCAGGAAGGCCTGACTGGCATGCAGTTTAACGTCTTGTAGTAAGTACGGGGGGGCCAGGGGCCCAAGGAGGCCAAGGGGCCTGAGGCTGAGCCTCGGTTAGGAAGGCCTGACTGGCTTGTTGTTTAACATCTTGCAGTAAGGACGGGGGGCCAGGGGCCCAAGGAGGCCAAGGGGCCTGAGGCTGAGCCTCGGTGAGGAAGGCCTGACTGGCTTGCAGTTTAACATCTTGCCGTAAGGATGGGGGTAGATCTTAGTTTAAAGTCATAGAGCTCGGACCATTTTTTGCAGTTTATCGTCTTGCAGGACGAAGATGCAGTTTAAGGTCGTGCAGGACCCTATAGTTTAAGGCCATGTTGGACCATACAGTTTGAGGTCTTGTTGGACCTAGGTGCAGTTTAGAGTCTTGGTTGACGATAATGTTCATTTTTACGTCATGACGGACGAAGATTAGCAGCTTAACGTCATGCAGGACGATGATGAGGAGTTTTACGTCATGTAGGATGATGATGCAGTTTAATGTCGTGCAGGACGATAATGACCAGTTTTATGTCATGACAGATGAAGATGAGCAGTTTTACGTCATGCAGGACGATGATGCAGTTTAAAGTCATGCGGGACGATAATGATCAGTTTTACGTCATGACATATGAAGATGAGCAGTTTTACGTCATGCAGGATGATGATGCAGTTTAAAGCCTTGCTGGACGATAATATGCAGTTTTACGTCATGACGGATGAACATGAGCAGTTTTACGTCATGCAGGATGATGGTGAAGTTTAATGTCATGCAGGACGATAATGATCAGTTTTACATCATGACAGATGAAGATGAGCAGTTTTACGTCATGCAAGACGATGATGCAGTTTAATGTCGTGCAGGACGATAATGGTCAGTTTTACATCATGACGGACGAAGATGAGCAGTTTTACGTCATGACAGACGAAGATGAGCAGTTTTACGTCATGAAGGACGATGATGCAGTTTAAAGTCTTGCTGGACGATAATGTGCAGTTTTACATCATGACGGACGAAGATGAGTAGTTTTACATCATGCAGGACGATGGTGCAGTTTAATGTCGTGCAGGACGATAATGATCAGTTTTACATCATGACGGTCGAAGATGAGCAGTTTTATGTCATGCAGGACGATGATGCAGTTTAATGTTGTGCAGGATGATAATGATCAGTTTTACGTCATGACGGAAGAAGATGAGCAGTTTTACGTAATGACGGACGAAGATGAGCAGTTTTACGTCATGAAGGACGATGATGCAGTTTAAAGTCTTACTGGATGATAATGTGCAGTTTTACATCATGACGGACGAAGATGAGCAGTTTTACGTCATGCAGGACGATGGTGCAGTTTAATGTCGTGCAGAACGATAATGATCAGTTTTACATCATGACGGACGAAGATGGGCAGTTTTACATCATGCAGGACGATGATGAACATTTTTACGTCATGTAGGAAGATTGTGCAGTTTAATGTCATGCAGTACGATAATGATCAGTTTTACATCATGACGGACGAAGATGAGCAGTTTTACGTCATGCAGGACGATGATGAATAGTTTTACGTCATGTAGGACGATTGTGCAGTTTAATGTCATGCAGGACGATAATGTGTAGTTTAACATCATGACGGACGATGATGAATAGTTTTATGTCATGACGGACGATTGTGCAGTTTAATGTCATGCAGGACAATAATGATTAGTTTTACGTCATGACGGACGAAGATGAGCAGTTTAACGTCATGCAGGATGATTGTGCAGTTTAATGTCATGCAAGACGATAATGATCAGTTTTACGTCATGACGGATGAAGATGAGCAGTTTAACGTCATGCAGGATGATTGTGTAGTTTAGTGTCATGCAGGATGATAATGATCAGTTTTAAATTATGACGGACGAAGATTGTTATGCAGGTTAATGTCGTGCAACTAGGACATGGTTGTTATGCAGTTTAACGTCATGAAACTGGGACGTTGAACCACACGAATTGTGTCGGTAGAGGAATGGTCATCTCTACTCCATTCTGGTGGTTTGGGATGAGGGGGGGTCAATATGATGGGAATTCCATAAAATCCCATGATCATGGAGATCCTTCCACGAGATGCTATCAAGGCCACAGGGAGGACATCTGTGGTTGATGCAATGTGGTATTTGGGATGACACAGAGTGTCTCAAGGGTAGTAGGGATAACTACATTACCTTGACCTGTAGTGGAGAAGAAGCCAGGAGCGTTGGTACGATGGGGCGATAAAGCCCGCAAGGTGTGGAATCCTGGAGAAACGGTACGACGGGGTGAAGGAGCCCGGAAGGCGTGGAAGCCTGGATGTTGACACGACGGGGCGAAGTATCCCGGAAGGCGTGGAAGCCTGGAGCGTCGGTACGACGGGGAGAAGGATCCTGGAAGGCGTGGAAGCCAGGATGTTGACACGACGGGGCGAAGGAGCCCGGAAGGCGTGGAAGCCTGGACGTCGGTACGACCGGGCGATGGAGCCCTGCAGGCAGGGAGGCCTTCGTGCTGAACGGTGGTGGTATGAAGAGTACCTCTGTAGTTTCCGGTGAAAATAGAGCGGGGTCGACAAAATGCTCATAGAGTTGGGGAAGGATTCCCCCTTCATGGCCTCATGAGGCGGCAGAGTCGGCGAGGAGCTGATGGAGGTGGGTGGCGGAGCCACATGCGTGGCCTCTTGAGGTGACGGAGTCGGCGAGGAGCCGATGGAGGTGGGTGGCGGAGCCACCTGCATGGCCTCTTGAGGCGGCGGAGTGGGCGAGGAGCCGAAGGAGGTGGGTGGGGGAGCCACCTGCGTGGCCTCTTGAGGCGGCGGAGTCGGTGAGGAGCCGATGGAGGTGGGTGGGGGAGCCACCTGCGCGGCCTCTTGAGGCGGCGCAGTCGGCGAGGATCCGATGGAGGTGGGTGGTGGAGCCACCTACGCGGCCTCTTGAGGCGGCGGAGTTGGCGAGGAGCCGAAGGAGTAGGGTGGCGGAGCCACCTGCGCGGCCTCTTGAGGCGACGGAGTCGGCAAGGAGCCGAAGGATTTGGGTGTAGGAGCCACCTGCGCGGCCTCTTGAGGTGGCGAAGTCGGCGATGAGCCGATGGAGGTGGGTGGCGGAGCCACCTGCGCGGCCTCCTGAGGTGGCGGAGTCGGCGAGGAGCCGATGGAGTTGGGTGGCGGAGCCACCTGCGCGGCCTCTTGAGGCGGTAGAGTCGGCGAGGAGCCGATGGAGTGGGATGGCGGAGCCACTTGCGCGGCCTCTTGAGGCGGCCGAGTCAGCGAGGAGCTGATGGAGTTGGGTGGCGGAGCCACCTTCATAGCCTCTTGAGGCAGCGGAGTCGGCGAGGAGCCGATGGAATTGGGTGGCGGAGCCACCTGTGCGGCCTCTTGAGGCGGCGGAGTCGGCGAGGAGCCAAAGGAGTTGGGTGGAGGAGCCACCTGCGCGGCCTCTTGAGGCGGCGGAGTTGGCAAGGAGCCGAAGGAGTCGGGTGGTGGAGCCACATGTGCGGCCTCTTGAGGCGGCGGAGTCGGCAAGGAGCCGAAGGGGTTGGGTGGCGGAGCGACCTGCGCGGCTTCTTGAGCCGGCGGAGTCGGCGAGGAGCTGACAGAGTTGGGTGGCGGAGCCACCTGCGCGGCCTCTTAAGGCGGCGGAGTCGGCGAGGAGCCGATGGAGTTGGGTGGCAGAGCTACTAGCGCGGCCTCTTGAGGCGGCAGAGTCGGCGAGGAACCGATGGGGTCGGGTGGCGGAGCCACCGGCGCGGCCTCTTAAGCCGGCGGAGTCGGCGAGGAGCTGATGGCGTCGGGTGACAGCGCCACCTGCGCGGCCTCTTGAGGCGGCGGAGTCGGCGAGGAGCCGATGGATGTGGGTGGAGGAGCCACCTGCGCGGCCTCTTGAGGTGGCGGATTCGGCGAGGAGCCGAAGGATTTGGGTGGTGGATCCACCTGCGCGGCCTCTTGAGGCGGCGGAGTCGGCGAGGAGCCGAAGGAGTTGGGTGGCGGAGCCACCTGCGTGGCCTCTTGAGGTGGCAGAGTCGGCGAGGAGCCGATGGAGTTGGGTGGCGGAGCCACCTGCGTGGCCTCTTGAGGCGGTGGAGTTAGCAAGGAGCCAATGGGGTCAGGTGGCGGAGCCACCGGCGCGGCCTCTTGAGCCGGCGGAGTCGGCGGGGAGCCGATGGAGGTGGGTGGCGGAGCCACCTGCGCTGCCTCTTGTGGCGGCAGAGTCGGCGAGGAGCCGAACGCGTTGGGTGGCGGAGCCACCTGTGCGGCCTCTTGAGGCAGCGGAGTCGGCGAGGAGCCGAAGGAGTTGGGTGGCGGAGCCACCTGCGCGGCCTCTTAAGGCGGCGGAGTCAGCAAGGAGCCGAAGGAGTTGGGTGGCAGAGCCACCTGCGCGGCCTCCTGAGGTGGCGAAGTCGGCGATGAGCCGATGGAGGTGGGTGGCGGAGCCAGCTGAGCGGCCTCTTGAGGTGGCGGAGTCGGCGAGGAGCCGATGGAGGTGGGTGGCGGATCCACCTGTGTGGCCTCTTGAGGCGGCGGGAGTCGGCGAGGAGCCGATAGAGGTGGGTGGCGGAGCCACCTGTGCGGCCTCTTGAGGCGGCGAGAGTCGGCGAGGAGCCGATGGAGTGGGGTGGCGGAGCCACCAGCACGACCTCTTGAGGCGGCGGAGTCGGCGAGGAGCCGATGGAGTGAGGTGGCGGAGCCACCTGCGCGGCCCCTTGAGGGGGCGGAGTCGGCGAGGAGCCGATGGAGTCGGGTGGCGGAGCCACCTTCGCGGACTCTTGAGGCGGCGGAGTCGGCGAGGAGCCGATGGAGTTGGGTGGCAGAGCCACCTGTGCGGCCTCTTGAGGCGGCGGAGTCGGCGAGGTGCCAATGGAGTTGGGTGGCGGAGCCACCTGCGCGGCCTCTTGAGGCAGCGGAGTCGGGGAGGAGCCGATGGAGTTGGGTGGCGGAGCCACCTGCGCGGCCTCTTGAGGCGGCAGAGTCGGCAAGGGGCCGATGGACCATAGTCTTCAAACACCAAATGTTACTCATCCGCTCACATATAATGGAGAGGGAATTCACATGGATGATGCCACAATCTTCCCGACACATTTGTTCTACTCACTATTGAAGGAGAAGAGATTCATTTCGGGTTCACCATTTCTGTTTCCGACGCTTTCGCCGGGGCGCGTGCATCCGTCTGTGGAGGACGCACTGCTGTTGCCCCGCATTCCCGCTTTCCAATGGCGGGCGACATTCGTTCCTTGTTCAGGTACGTCTGCTCCTTGATCGAAACCGGATGATGGGATGTCGGTTCATCCTTCCGTGGATTCCTCCTTGGAACTCGTCACCTAGTCCGGGTCTCCCTCATAGATTTAATACGTTGTTCGTGAATCTCATTCTCGGTACCATATCTTCATGGACACCGGTTAATTACACTACTTCCATCAAGACATTCCATGGGGTCTTGACATGGTAGCGACCTTCGGTCGGAGTAGACAACAACATCAGGCATGTCAGGGCATCTCTTGGTGCATGGACATTGGGGAACCTATATTCATTTTCATGAGAGGGCATCTCAAGGGTGCATAACCCAAGGCATCCCACATCGAGTGCGGGGAATCATATTCCATAGGCGTGTGCCTGAGGTTTTCCTCAGCTTCCCGTGTTTAACACAGGGTATGTTGCAAGATTAACGTCTAGCAGAGACGGTTACACCAAAGGCGTGTCATCCAAGGTTTTCCTCAGGCATCTCGTGTTTTTCATGAGGTAGGTCGTGAGTTTAACGTCTTGCAGAGACGGAATGAGGGTGATCCGAACGTCCCATAGAGACGGATCAGATTGGTATATCCCTCGGAGGGAACTCCTGGAAGGTTTACCAAGGGGATGGATCAGAACACCCAATGAGGATGGATCTGAGGTGGTGCGCCCCATGGAGGGGAGATGTCACACCGTAATGGATGATCTGAACACCACTTAGGGCGGATCAGGGTAAGTGCACCCCAAGATGGGGTACACCACGAATTACCATTGGTTGGGATTGAACCTCTTGGAGGTTTCCTGCGTACCCTTGGTCCGATGGATGTCGTCAGTGAACCGACGTGAAGGTGGACCTTGGTTCGATGGGCATCATCAGCGTACCGACGTGAAGGTGGACCTTGGTCCGATGGGCATCATCAGCGTACCGACGTTAAGGTGGACCTTGGTCTGATGGTCATCATCAGCGTACCGACGTGAATGTTGACCTTGGTCCGATGGGCATCATCAGCGTACCGACGTGAATGTGGACCTTGGTTTGATGAGAGATGGGCTTGAACCTTGGAGAGGCTTCCTACGTACCATGCCTTGACATGAATCAAAGACCTCGTAGGTCAAAGGGTTTCATCGGTGAACCGACGTGAAAGTAGACCTGTGGGTCCACTGGTGGTGGGCTTGAACCTTTGGAAGGTTTCCTACGTACCATGCCTTGACATGGATCAAAGTCCTTGTAGTTAAAAGGATTGATGGAATACAATTTAACGTCATGTGGGACGACAGTGAACCCTGACGTGAATGAATGACAGGCGGTGGGTGTCGGCGAACCGACTTAAATCAGGGACCTTGGTCCAATGGGAGATGGGCTTGAAAATGGGGGGGGGGGGGCTGGAACACCGACTAGGAGACGGTTTGGGCCAATGATTGTTGGGCTTGGACCTCAGGGAGGCTTCCTACGTACCATGCCTTGACACGGATCAAAGTACTCATAGTTCGGATTGGGGAATGCAGTTTAACGCCATGCAGGACGGGGGTGAACTCGACGCGGATAATGATGGGTGGGCTTGAACCTCATGGAGACTTCCTACGTACCACGCCTTGACATGGATCAAAGACCTCATAGTTCATGTGGGACTTTGTCGGCGAACCGACGTGAAAGTGGACCTTGGTCCAATGAGTGGTGGTCCTGAACCTCTGGAAGGATTCCTACGTACCATGCCTTGACATGGATCAAAGACCTCGTAGTTCAGGTGGGAATGGGTATGCAGTTTAATGTCATGGAGGACAAAGGGAGGGGAATACAGTTTAACATCATGCTGGACGAGGGAGAAACTCGACGTGAATGAATGACCGAGAAATGTGGCTTGAACCTCATGGAGGATTCCTGCGTACCATGCCTTGACATGGATCAAAGTCCTCATAGTTCTCTAGGATGGGTCGCAACGTCTTGCCATTGGGCCGGAATGCAGTTTAACGTCGTGCTGGACGGGAATGGGACCCGGCGTGAATAGAAGACAGGTGGGCTTGAACCTCATGGAGGCTTCCTACGTACCATGCCTTGACATGGATCAATGTCCTCATAGTTCGCTGTGATGGGTCACAACGGCTTTCCATTAGACCGAAATGTAGTTTAACATCATGCTGGACGGGAATGGGACCCGACGTAAATAGATGATGGGTGGGCTTGAAAATGGGGGGCCTGGCACACCGACTAGGAGACAGTTTGGGCCAATGATCGTTGGGCTTGAACCTCAGGGAGGCTTCCTACGTACCATGCCTTGACACGGATCAAAGTCCTCGTAGTTCGTATTGGGGAATGCAGTTTAACGTCATGCGGGACGAGGGTGAACCGACGTGAATGATGATGGGTGGGCTTGAACCTCGTGGAGGCTTCCTACGTACCACACCTTGACATGTATCAAAGACCTCGTAGTTCAGGTGGGGCTTTTTCGGCGAACCGACGTGAAAGTGGACCTTGGTCTAATGAGTGGTGGGCTTGAACCTCTAGAAGGCTTCCTATGTACCATGCCTTGACATGGATCAAAGACCTCGTAGTTCAGGTGGGAATGGGTATGCAGTTTAATGTCATGCAGGACAAAGGGAGGGGCATACAGTTTAACGTCATGATGGACGAGGGCGAAACTCGACGTGAATGAACGACCGAGCAATGTGGCTTGAACCTCATGGAGGATTCCAACATACCATGCCTTGACATGGATCAAAGTCCTCGTAGTTTGCTAGGATGGGTCGCAACGGCTTGCCATTGGATCGGAATGCAGTTTAACATCGTGCTGGACGGGAATGGGACCCGACGTGAATAGATGACGGGTGGGCTTGAACCTCATGGAGGCTTCTTATGTACCATGCCTTGGCATGGATCAAAGTCCTCTTAGTTCACTGGGATGGGTCGCAACGGCTTTCCATTGGACCATAATGCAGTTTAACATCGTGCTGGACGGGAATGGGACTCGACGTGAATAGATGACGGGTGGGCTTGAACCTCATGGAGGCTTCCTACGTACCATGCCTTGGCATTGATCAAAGTCCTTGTAGTTCGTTGTGGGTGGGGGTCAGGGTTAGTGCTCACTCTAAGCCCATGTGAGTCATGCTCGGTGTGAGAAACAAGAGGTTGCAAGGACCTGACGATCACGTTGCGAAGGATGCATCCGTGAGAAGCGAAGAGGGGCTTACGCGTTAGGCAGCCCATGGTGTTGGGACTTACTCCAGGATGGAGGCCCATAGAAAAGAATGATGATGGTTTCGGGCTTGAGCCTTGAAGAGGCTTCCTACGTACCATGCCTTACATGGATCAAAGACCACGTAGTTCTTCTGATGACAGCTTACCCCCGATTGGGGTTTTCAACAGCTTACCATTGGATTGGGTGTGAACGGATTACCGCTGGATAAGGATATGAACGGATTACCGCTAAATGGGGTCACAATGGCTTACCACTGGATTGGGTCACAATGGCTAACTGCTGGATTGGGTGTGAACGGCTTACCGTTAAATGGGGTCGCAACGACATACCGCTTCATTGGGTCACAACGGCCTACCACTGGATTGGGTGTGAATGGCCTACCATTAAATGGAGTGACAATAGTGGATGGGGCTTACGCTAGGAAGCTGCCCGGGTGCCGCTAAGGATCGACCCTGGTGAATGGGGCTTACGCTAGGAAGCTGCCCGGGTGCCGCTATGGAGCGGCACTGGTGAATGGGGCTTACGCTAGGAAGCTGCCCGGGTGCCGCTAAGGAGCGGCACTGGTGAATGGGGCTTACACTAGGAAGCTTCCTAGGTGCCGCTAAGGAGTGACACTGGTGAATGGGGCTTACGCTAGGAAGGTGCCCGGGTGCCGCTATGGAGCGGCACTGGTGTATGGGGCTTACGCTAGGAAGCTGCCTGGGTGCCGCTAAAGAGCGGCACTGGTGAATGGGGCTTACGCTAGGAAGATGCCCGGGTGCCGCTATGATGCGGCAATGGTGAATGGGGATTACGCAAGGAAGCTTCCCGAGTGCCGCTAAGGAGCAACAATAGCGGATGGGGCTTACGCTAGAAAGCTGCCCGGGTGCCGCTAAGGAGCGGCACTGGTGAATGGGGCTGACGCTAGGAGCTGCCCGGGTGCCGCTAAGGAGCGGCACTGGTGAATGGGGCTTACACAAGGAGCTGCCCGGGTGCCGCTAAGGAGCGGCACTGGTGAATGGGGCTTACGCTAGGAAGCTGCCTGGGTGCCGCTAAGGAGCAGCACTGGTGAATGGGGCTTATGCTAGGAAGCTGCATGGGTGCTGCTATGAAGCGGCAATGGTAAATGGGGCTTACGCAAGGAAGCTGCCCGGGTGCCGCTAAGGAGCGACAATAGTGGATGGGGCTTACGCTAAAAAGATGCCCGGGTGCCGCTAAGGAGCGGAACTGGTGAATGAGGCATACGCTAGGAGCTGCCCGGGTGCCGCTAAGGAGCGACACTGGTGAATGGGGCTGACGCAAGGAGCTGCCCGGGTGCCGCTATGGAGCGGCAATGGTGAATGGGGCTTATTCTAGGAGCTGCCCGTAATGTCTTCCTCATGTCTGGCCATGAGGGCATCCCAACTCACTGGCGGATCGAGGTAATCACCTATGCACTAGTGCACAAGCGGGATAATTCCAAGGGAATTGGAATCTATCCCAACAAAGGGAGATGAAAATTGTGAATCACATGCCCAATATTTAGAACGTCGTGAGATTGGCGTGGTGATGGAGGATAACTGTTGATCGTGGCGGAAACGCAGCATCCATATCACGTTAGCCAGAAATGAGGACAAACAAATGATGGTTGACTGCTGACCGTGTTCGAAACACAGGGCCTGACTGAAAGTGTCGCCCAAAGTCTTCCGGGGCATTGGACCAGGACAGCAGGCGGACCATAGGTCGAGCATCCATACTATTAGGGGGTCCCTCCAGACTTCGAAGTGAGTGGCGATCTGAATGAAGGACACGCAAAGCGTGAGGTGGAGTGATGGGATGTTTGAATGGATTCCAACGCTCTTGATATTGCGCCATTGTGATCATGGCATAATGTATCTTATGCATAGAGCATAAGGCATCTCTTATTTGGAACAAGAGGCATCCTATGTTTGACACATAGGGATTACAACAGTTTATAGTCATGTAGATAGGACTACTGGCATCTCATGCTAGGAGCATAAGACATCTCTCGTATAAGGCAAGAGGCATCCTATGCTTGGAACATAAGGATTGCTACAGTTTAGAGTCATGTAGATAAGACTATTTTCATCTCATGCCTGGAGCATAAGGCATCTCTCGTATAGGGAAAGAGGCATCCTATGTTTGGCACATAAGGATTACTACAGTTTAGAGTCATGTAGATAGGACTACTGGCGTCCCATGCTTGGAGCATAAGGCATCTCTCATTAGAAGCGAGAGGCATCCTATGTTTGTTAGATAGGGAGTACTACAGTTTATAGTGATGTAGATAGGACTACTAGCAGAGGGTGCCTAGAAATGGTTGGTGTTGGGACTTACGCAAGGGCGGCCCTTTCTGGTTTAACCTGGCATAAGAGCCAAGTGATTCGGTTTGGAGGAGTTTCCTGAGGAATGGTTCGACTCAAGGTACTCGGGGAATTGATGATGAGAATCTAAACTCACGACATGGAATGGAACCCAGAAGAATATGTCAACTCAAGGTGTTTCATGGTGTGTGGAGGGGTATCTCTAATCATAGTATTCCATAGGTGGAAGGTGGGAGCGCATAAGGGTGCAATGGAAAATCCCGGCATCCCGGCCCGAAAAGTTCGCGGTGCGACTCTCCATTTTTCATGGGGGTCTGTGACGGTACCGAAGGGACTAGCCTGGAGGGCCAGGACCGCAGCCCAGCAGTGACCCCGAGCGGGGGGCGGGGGCGTAGCCCCCTGCGGTATAGACCGGTGGGCGCGAAGGTAGGATCCTCGCAAAAGATAGGTCTTCGCGAAGCAGCTTCGCGGAGCATGGCCTCGCGGAGCAATAGTCTCTCGCAGAGCAAAGGGGTCTCGCAGAGCTTGATCTCGCGATACAGCTTCACGGAGCATGGCCTCGCGGAGCAATGGTCTCTCGCGGAGTAAAGGGGTCTCACGGAGCCTGGTCTCGCGAAGCAGGTTCACGGAGCATGGCCTCGCGGAGCATGGACTCACATAGTCTCGGCTCGCGGAGCAGCAATGCAAAGGAAGCTGCTCGTGGAGCATGGCTTCGCGGAGCCGCAATGCAGAGCTCTGCTCGGCCGCCCAAGGGGTGAAGTGGTCGTGGCCGTCCTCTCGGAGAAGGGGGGTGAGCTGGGTATTTATAGGTAAGGGGCACCGCAAAGCAGAACTCCTGTGCCGCCTCAGGTTCTTCACGGCGCGCTCGCAAACATCAAATTCGTTCGCGGAGAGGTACTGCTTCCGGAGCTTCGCGGCGGGCTCGCGAACGTCAAATTCGTTCGCGGAGAGTTACCGCCTCCGGAGCTTCGCGGGACCGCGCTGCTCGGATGCTTCGCATCGGTGCTTCGCATCTGTGCTTCACAAGGGGTCTTCGCGGCGCATCGCGAACGTCAAACGGGTTCGCGGAGCCTATCGCCTCATTGCTTCGCGGCAGCGCTCCGCGATCACGGAGGGGGCTTCGCGAATGGGCTTCGCGAACCAGATTTCCAGCCCAACTTCAAACATCCATAACTCCTAATCCGTAACTCCATTCAGGGCCCTACGACCTACCAAATCGAAGCATGCGAAATGGACTATGATCTTGGATCATGTATGGAGGCATTTGGAAAATTTTGGGGATGCGTTTTCCGGGGTCTACAATCACATATTCAAGATCTATATCAATTGAAACCTCTGTGTTTTGGGTTTTATTTTTTGTAAATAAAGATCAATGAGTTTGAGGGAATGTTTTACCATGTCAATATGTGGATGAATCATATCTTGGATGAAATTTGGAAGTGCCTAAGAACGTTGGGAAGAATAATAGGGTTCCTAAGAAGAATATTGAAACTCTTGTAAGTTTTTGAGGTAAAATGATTGTATTATTAATGATATACTCACTTATTGGACAATAAATTTTGGTCAGTTTACTACCATCACACATAGAAAATAAAGAGTAAATAATTTGGAGATACTTATTGAATAACTTGTGATGATAAATTAATGCAACCCTTAAGTGTGATGATTGTCTGTGTTGTTATCCATGATTAAATGCAAGTCATAATTCTCTCATGGTATTTTCATGGTAATTTTTTTGGAGGTCCATTATATTTACAATGATAGTTTGAAGGTGATTCTGCTTGGTGATTGATATTTATATTTGGCTCAAGTAGATTTATTGAAAATAAGAATCCCAGATTAGAGAGAACAATGATTTATTATTTCTATGAAGATTCTAAGAATGTTTTTTGAGAAGATCTTTCCTTGTGATTTGTAAAAGTGTTAATTATTGTTTGGATGCAATTAGATGAACTTGGAATTAGATTTCATTCATGACATGCTATATTTTAATGATATTAAAAGACTATCCATGTGATAATATAATGATTTCATGAGGTTTAAATACTAATTTTATTTTATAAAGAAGAATAAGGATTGTTTATGTAAGATCTAATTTTATTTTAAGAAAACATATAGTAATTATAAGTTGAAATTGTTTCCTATGTAAAGGTGACCCCAATATACAATGAACTACTTCATATTCAACAACCACATACATTAGGGTCATCTATAAATTTCAATTCTTACATCAAGGATTTACTAGAGCTGCGTACAGGTCGACACTCAAGTAAAGGTGACGTGTATGAGTTATCAAAAGAGACTTGTGTAATGGTTATTTCTAAGCTATATAAATTTCACCTTATAACTATGTATGGGTAATGCTGAAATACTAGAGGATATGTAAGGTTCATCTAGAATCTACATGATTTTCAATCAGAATTCTAGTGACCTGCATAAACATTATCTGTGAAGCATGAATATCCATTATGTAAGAATCAATCATAATGAAGGATTTATTATTTACATAAACATGAATTTAAATTTTGTGGTATTAAACTATATACAGATAAGCTAAACAAAGGAAATACTAAAGGATATTTATATATGGGTGAATCCATGTATTATTCATTTGAGGATTCATGTTTGAGTCATCCTGTGAGAGTTTTAGAATTTATATTCTGAACAAGTGAGGATTAATATCAAGAAATTATTATGAAAAGATTCAATAATAAAAACTATATGGTTATTTTGATGGTTTATTATGGTTTAAGAAAAATTGAATATAAATTTAAAGAATTAAGATGTCTTTGTGGCCGTATGAGTTTAATGCAGTCACACGTAGTTGAGGAAGAGTGTATATGAATTTATTGGATCGTAAGTCTTTTCACCAAAATGTTATAATTTTATGGAAAGTATGAATTTGATCAAATTTAAGTCTTAAAAAGTATTATGATAATGTATGTTAGAGAAAATATACTTCTGAGCTTGTGTTATGCTTTTAGAATTCCACATGCCAACTTAGGATGAAGAAGAGATGAATTTATTTTAACAGGAGTATGTCAAGTAAACAGATATTTCAAGACCAAAATATCATTATAGAGATATAGTCATGATTATTTAATATTATGTTAATGTGAATAAATGAGAAATTTATTGTAGTACTATGTGATAAATGTAGAAGATTACCATTAGTTATTAAAATGAAAATTAAGTAATCTTACTGTTCTATTTTTACTACATGATCACATGAAATTTAAAAGGTTAGATATGTCAGGTATTTTTGGAAGTTTATTGGTGAGATAAGAATCCACAATTTATTTTTATATCATGTAAAAAATAAGAGTTGAGTATTTAGGTGGAATTAAATTAAATATATCTATGATATAGTTGGAATCTAAATATGAAGGAAGTAGGAAATGTTGAGTTTCATGGAGATTCATCGAATCTAATTATTGGAATATATTCACATATTTTTATTATATAGATATATTTTCCTGATTACTGCTAGAATAATTATGAGATGAGATAAATATGATACAACACCTATTTAGTTCATTGTATTATAATGATTGGGATTGTTGTGTGGATAGTTGCATTGCACCATGATGTTTCCAACTGAGATATCTTCCTTTTTCTAGGATTAGGTTGGATTCACCATAATATTATTTATTATTAAATCATTTTGTTTTGTTGTATCAATTTTTGACCCAAAAATTTGGTAATATTTCATCACTATTCTTTGGTTTTACCCGCTTTACACCATGATTCCTTGCCCCACATCATTATTTTAATCCCTTGAGTTATAATTATTAATTCAAGGTGCCTCTAAAATTCTCTTTAATTAAATCATCTATCATAACACCCTAGGAATATTTTGAGTCGTATTTTATTCCCTTTGGTCATACCTTAGTGGATATTAAGCTTTGGGCTCATGTGATCGATCTCTCATGATCAAAGTAACCTCTATCTCCCTATTTTCATCATTATTATCTTATTATATCTTCTTAAGGTGGATATGTTAGGGGAAATTGTTTAGTTTTGTTATTTATTGTCCAAATTATTTGATAAGGTGTTGTCATGTATATGTTTTATGGGGTGTTCTTGTGAGTTTGGTGGTATTTTATGATCATCATCTCCCAATTTCGATGCTACGATTGTTGAAGCATCCATTGAGGTAGGGGATTGTAAATTTTTTTATTTTTTTGTTAATGTGTAACTTTATTTTTTTATCTTTTATTGGATGAATAAATGAAATTTACCCAATAGAGATAATTAACTGTAATTAAATGAAGTGGAATGGATCATGTATCAATAATGATTTAATTTCATTCTATTGTTATTTTCATAATTGATTAAAAATATGTGTTTTTTATGTGTAGCATGATATTGTGATTATGTTTCTATTAATATGTTTAACCATGACTAAAATTCGTGAAACCCACAAATATGTTAATTTAAATAAATAATTCATTTTCGGAATTTTTTATTGCTTCTCTTTTATTTCTTATTACATTGTTTATACCGATGAAGAGTATAAAAGAATAAATGATTTTTTATTTTACAGATGTCATGTTTATTATTTTATTATTTATTCAATATTATATATCTTCTATAGTATTTCTATATTTCTATAATCAATTTATTTTTAGTGATGTTGGTGCTGTGTGGTTGGATTATTGTGGTAAAGGAGTAGAAAATGGTTGTGTGGTTATTTTTATTATGGTGTAGAGAAGGTGATGTGTATTTTCATGGGTTATTGGATTTTTTTTTTTAATTCTTTCATAAATAATTAATGAAGTGGTGGATAATTGATATATGGTGAATGAAACTATTGTTGATGAAGATGAAGTGTTTACATATAATTGTAGTGTATCAAAATGAATATATCATAATGAATTTAATTACAGTTGGTAATTGATAAATGTGGAATTGAGAATGAAATATTAATTGGTGTGATTATTGTGTGGTGTTGGATGTGATGTCTACTGATGGTAGAAAATGATTTCTATTGTGGTAGTGGAGGGGTGATGGTTATGGTTATAGAGGTGTTTTATTAGTTTATTTAGATGGTCATCAAGGAATATGAATCCCATAACACTGTATTAAAATTCAAAAAGTACAATAAGATGAATGTTAGTTTATAAATGAATTTACAACTAAATAATATAAAGAAACATCACAAATATAGAGAAATGAATTATGTTGAGATGGTTTGTGAGAGTATGATATACTCTATAATACCAAATGTAGGATCGAAATAATAGACATACTGAATAAAGTATCTAAGGATTCTCAATATAAAAGAGGCGGGGGGATTGTATTCTTTAAAAAATTCATTTGGAACTCTTAAATATGGTTATGTTTAACAAGGTTAAACAAGGTAATTCACAAAACGTCTAAGTTCTATACACTTTCTAGATTCTGGAAATATGATTATGAGAAAGTGAATCCAAAAAGATGGTTCTAGAAAATGAAACATAATGAAAGTTTACTATGACAATGTTTCTACCTTAAATAATATAGAGTCTTACTATATCAGAGTACATGTATAAGGAAGTATAAGATAGTTATACTTTCCTCAACAAATAAAATGTAGAGGAAAACGTATAACAAAACAAGTAACAAGTAGTAAATCTTTTAACCGAAAGAGGAGGGTATCCAACAACCTTGGATAAAGGTACCTTGATTTATACTTTCAATAATGTCTATCTTTCCCACACTAGGGTAAGCCCTCTATACAGAGATCGGAGTCTGTCTTGCTATCCCCACAAGCCCTCAACTTCAAGGTAGTTAGCACCTATTTCTTCCTCAGCAAGGAATCCCTCAACTTCAAGGTAGTCAGCACCTCTATCTTCCACAGAAAGGAAGCCCTAAACTTCAAGGTAGTCGGAACCTCTGTCTTTCTATCCCCAGAAGCCCTCGATTGTACACAGAAACAATCAGAGTCGCACGAAGAAAATATGAACAAGAAGTTCATTACGCACTAAGCATAAGAGTCTCTCTATAGAAAACACTTCAACAGCATGTAATCTATAGAGTCATAGAACTGTTCATCAATGTTTTTGAGCTCTTTCAAACGAGGTCCTATTTATAGGCACGACATCAACAGTCACCTCCCTCCTCCAACGGTCATATTTTTTCTTGATTTTCGGAGGGACCTGTATACGTTTGACTCCAACAATGGTTAGTTAGTAACTAAATTCATGACATCCTTTTATAATAAAAACAATTGTAAGAAAAAATATGGTTATATAACCAAAATCAAATATTCGTAATATAAGAAAATAAAATTTCAGAGTCTAACCAAAAACACATTCGGTGTCTATAATACAAGGATATTCGAATTCTGTTTTCTAAGGAATTAAGAACCTGAACTCTATAGAATTCCAGAGTCTGAATTTAAAAGAAATTCAGAATCTGGATTCACAAGAATTCAGAACCTGAACTTAAAAATTTCGGAGTCAGAGTTCATGAGAATTGGGAGTCAGAACATACAGTTTTTTGAGTTCGAGTTCATGAGAATTTGGAGTCTGAACTTAAAAAGTTCAGAGTCAGAGTTTATGAGAATTCAGAGTTAGAAATTAAAAAGTTTAGAGTCATAGTTCATGAAAATTTGAAGTCTGAACTTACAAAGTTCAGAGTTTGAATTCATTAGAATTTAAAGTCAGAACTCAGAAGAGTTCAGAGTCTGAATTCAGAGAACTCAGAGTCAGAACTCAGAAGAGTCAGAGTCTGAATTTAGAGAACTCGGAGTCTGAAAATGGAATTATCTTTATCTAAGTATTATATGATTCTGAGGTTTTAGATATGAAACTTAATTTTACACTTAGAAAATATAATGAACAATTAAAAACATGGTAAGGATAAATTTCCTTGGGGAAGTAAAATGTTTCTTATAGAAGTAAAACACAAGGTACAATGAGAATTTCCTTGAAATAAGGTGTTTGTGATTTTCAAAACAAGAAGTAATGATAGATTCATAAGGATACCTTTTTGACTAATAAATCTCCCCAAAAATGAAGGAATGTAAAAGTCATAAGGAAAACCTTATTGACTCCACAATCTCTCCCTTTTCGGAAAGCACAAACATCCTTACGAAAACGAATAAAAGGACATGGAAAATATTTTTATAGGCTTAGAAAATAAATCTTATATCCCTTATCATATGGGGAAAGATCAATACAACTAACTCCTCCATAGGCTTTGGAACACTAAGGATATTATTATATATTTCCATAATTATATTTTTCATTATCTTTAGAATGAAAATCTCGGTAATGAAAACTCCCCCATAGATAAACCCCCCTTACTTAGGAATATTTCTTCTTTTCATAGTATTATTTCTCCTTTCTCTCCTTTTTGATTTTCAAAAATAATTTTAGGGAATGGAAAAGAAATTATATTACCTAAAATATTAGTACAAATAATCCAAACAAAAAAAAGAAACCAAAATTTCATTAGGATTGGAAGAATTTGTACAAGGAATGAATAAAAAAAGATCGGATTGGGTCTATTTTCATTCCTTATCATTGGGTATCAATTTCATCACTATGGTTTTTAGCCTTTTGAGTTCCTTGTGGTCTTTCTATACTTTCTTTAGGAGCTAATCCTGATCCTTTGCTTTCTTCTCTAAGGCCTTGATTCTTTCATACTGAGCCTTAAGAACCTCTGTCTGAGACTTTATGACTTCTTCCTGCTTAACAAGCCTTTTTCAATCTCAATCTGAAGATCTCTTTCTCTCTTCCAGCTTTGATCAATATAATATAGCTTCCAATTCAGATCCTTTACCTCTTGAATTCGAGTATTCTTCTCAAGAGTTAGCTTTTCCTCAAATCTAGTCGAGAGATCCTTGATTATACCATCTTCAATATCAAAAGATTCCTTAACATCACGTTGAAACTCATCAAGCTCTCTCAAATCTTAAACTATCTTCTTTGACCAGCTAATGACTTTCTTACAAGATTTTTTATGGGAATCACAGTTAATGAAGAAGTTTTTGAAATTAGCCTCAAGTTTTACACACTTATCCATCACCATGGATACTGAATCTGATTTTTGATTCAACATGTGGTGGAGCATCTGACATCTTGATTCAATGATTAGAAAGATCAAAATGGTGTCAACAAGCTTCTTCATTGATTGAATGACGAAATCATGTCCAAGGGATGATGATTCCGAATCTGAGACTTTTCTTGGTGAGGGCTCTTTCTCTAGCTCAATAACTTTTCTCTTAGAAGATCCACCAGCTTCTTTCTTCTTTAAAACAAATTTAGTAGGTCTATCTACAACCACATATTTCCCCTTATCAGTTCTCAGAATGGCTTCCTAATCTAGTGATTCATGTTCAATGTTAGGCAGATGAACAATTCTATCATCATCTATCTTCCCCGTCTTAGGTCCTCCCTCATCATCTTCTGGGTGAATGAAATGATGATTATAACTTTCTTTCATAGAGAGATTAGTCACTTCCTCTTCATCTTTTTCATCAAAACCAGGAGTAACAAGCTTTGAAGATCTAGCTTGAGAGGTATGAATTGGAAATTTCTCAGAGTTACATTCCTTCTCATGAAAGTATTTAACTTTCTTTATGAGTTATTCAATTTCACCACTACTTTCTTCTTCTTCCACTTCTTCCATAGCTTCCTTTTCTTGAACAATCTTTTCTTGTACTTTTTCCAGAGTGAGAAATTTCATCCCCGGTGTCCCAGGTAAGGCCTATACCAAGAAGGATTTAGGTACAAGGATATTCTCACATGCTTTCTCATTATCCCTCAGAAGGGATTGAACAATCTCAGCCTCTAACATCTTATTCTTTTTCTTCCTTTTCTTAGATTGCTTCTCAAGCTCATCAGCTATCCTTTCTTTTGAAGCCTTAGCTTCTTTAGGATCCAATCTAAACCATGGATCTCATTCATTATGATATTTCTTGTCTTCCCTCCACTTTTCAACAACCTCATCCAGATAGGATTTTTTCTTCTTAGGCTTTGGAGGTGTGGATTGAGCTTCCTGAGATTTTGGTGTTTTCTCTTCCTCTTCTACATCTTTCAAATTTCTTTTCGTGGTAGCCTTTTTCGATGGTTCAACCACTTCTTGTTATTTTGGAACAACTTCAGTATCTTGTACTGGTAGATCATATAATTCTTATGATTCCGTAGAAAAACTAGCTTTCATCCTTTTTAGGGTATCATCACTAATCAACATGACTTTGCAATTCCTCGGCTTTGAACTGCAATGGATTTTGAAAGACTGAAGACACCGAACAATCAACTTGTAAAGAATAGCCGGATAAATTATAAAATGAGACATTAGATTTCCATTCTTGATATTCTCCATCGTAACTAGAATACTCTTGACCAAATATATCTTCCTCATATTAACCATAAAATTTTGGATGTACATGTCACTTTTATTCAAAGTTTCCTTATCCCCTTTTCTCAGAATTATGAAACCATAAACCCATAATTAAAGGATCCAGTTATTTGAAGAGATGTGAGAAATCTTCAGATTCTTGACATATGTAAGATCAAGACACTCCATAGATTTCACCTTGACAAAACATCCTTGAATATCCGGAAACTTATGGGAACAGAACTTAGCATCCCCTTTAAATGGAACTCCAACCAAACTAGTTGCCTTAGTGTCATGAACCATCCCGGGTCGACCCTGAGCCGGTCACCTGAGCCGGTCCGCAACAAGTCCCGAGGGGCGTTCCCGATCCCCCCGGGATGGCAACAAGTGCCAGGAATCATAACTTTAATCATTGGGAACGATTTGGCCCATGCGAAAGAGTTAACCAGACAAATAAAACTGATGATAAAAAAATAAGAACTAGCAGCAGAAACATAAATAAGTCAAACGTACCTCCTTGTGACCTCTTAGGTCACCACCCAACTCAAAAACACACTGATCCAACATTGAGAAGATGAACCAGAACCCAGTACGAGAAGCTGAACCTGCAACTGAAATGATAATATAGGCGTGAGCATTAAAAATGATCAGTAGGGATGCCAAAGTAAACCACAGGATCCAACCAAAACCACTTTCCAGAAAAAACCCCAAAACACTTGTTTGCACATACAAAGATAGAAAAAATAGGGCTTTCATATTTTAAAAGAAAAAGGATCCCGTTTTACCATCTCAAAAACCAACACACGTCACAACCCATTTTCCCCAAAACAATGCCTTTATTGAAAACTGAAATTTCAAATTCATGTTCATCAAATTTGTGCAAAAGAAGAGCAGGTAATAAATAAATGCTGGAAAACCAAGTGCAAGTAAAAGTAGACAAACATAAATAAGCAATAACCATGGGTGATACTAAAAATCCTTAGAAAATCCCTAGATGTACTCAGGTTCAGACTACCTGCCGGCATGGTACTCCACAGTCAATAACCAATTGGCCGCCCTAACAGCCAACCAGTGGAACACCCCACGAGGCCTACCTACCAAGGGGGGACTAACCCGTCTAATCGAGGTTAGCCAGCACCCGTCACTCGATAATCTATAAGATGCCCAGGACCCCATGGTGGTTTTAGTAATATCGTGTAAGTGGGAGGCCCTCGCACGCGTGACTCATCTCACCGCACTTGCCAACCCCCTACACGAACACCGCTACACGACAACCCTCAAGGGAAGTCCCCCTGTAGAGGTGCCCTGCAAGAATGCAGACAATAAAAGTTTTCTCACATTCAGTAAGGTGCCAACCGGGCCTTCACAACATTAGGACCTTCAAACAGTTCACAAATGGGCTGGGTTGCCAATCGGGCACAATCCACTTTTCTCAAAATCCGACACAATCATCCCTTTACATTTTAATATTTCAAACGAACCTTTACACCAAACAACCATTCATAAAAAAAACTTGTTTTAAGAAAATATAGTTTGAATGTGTCATTTTCTTTTGGAGGCACATCCATGTGAGTACCTAGTGCTCCCATGGATGTGCCAACATCCAATGGTACATTTAGTTTTTAGAAGAATCGCCTAAAAAACATTTTTCTTAAAACATTTCAGCATTGAAACCAAACTCAAATTCTTTCACAACACTTTATAAAAACAAATTCATCTTTCCAACCAAGCACCATTTCCAAATCTTTTCTAAAATAACTACTAGTTCTTCTTTTTGTTAAAAAAACACACCAAAGAAATTTATTTACATTACAAAAACACAATAACTATCAATTGCAACCAAACACATCACAATTTAATTGATCTAACTTTACAAAGAACCTATTCACTTCATATAAACAAGCATCAAAAGCCACTTTCAGAAATTTAAAACAGCAACATAACTAAGCCAGATGCTTTTCACAAATACGATAGATATGCAATGATATAAAATAATTGATTGAAAATATTCAAGTGATCAAATATTGAATCTAAAAGGGAAATGGTTGGAAACACCTACCTCGAACAAAGTCCACGTCAAGCTTTCTAACTCAAGCAGAAACTCGCTCGCACGCATGCACTTCCACATGTATATATATATATCCTTAAACTGATGCATGTGTTCCTCGCGCCATGAGGGAACATGCACATAGAATATATATATATATATATATATATATATATATATATATATATATATCTATACATATTCATACCTGGGAATATGCGTGCGCACCATCGAAACCAACCGCAACTCCCTACGATAAATCCTCGAGACTCAGAAAACCACAAATCCGTAAAATAAAATTAATCCAAACAAAGAAATCAAGATACCAATCAAAAACCAACCCTACAAAAATCACAACGTTCACAATTAAAAACCAAATAACACTTTAACAATTTTTTTAAACAATTTATCAATGTCGAAGCATCACAAAAAATCTCCACGAGAAAACCATAGCGATGCGAATTATATTTAAAAAAAACGTCAAAATAATATTTGTCACTTAAAGAAGAAAAACATCGTCGACGCAAGAAGACGTAAACCAGAAATCGCCTCTGGACCAGATAAAGACCTCAAGGGTCAGCAACTAAATTCTACATTTAAATTCACGAAAAAAATATATATAACAAAGTGTAAATATATCCTTACCCAAAAAAATATCAGTGAGCAGTCCGAAAAGATCTGAATCGCTTCGCCTTCGACGGCGAAGGGTGGGATGCGATTCGATATGACCAGAAACACCCTTCGTGAACCCGACGAGGGGATTCATGGCCACACCGGAGCAACGCAGGAGGCGCTGCACAAAAAGGGATCGGGTTTGTCGAAGTTGGCCTCCAGACATGGGGTCGGGTTCTCTGAAATCACGTCGGGAGGGAGGCCAGGGTTGCCGGAATTGCGCCGGGAAGGGGGGTCGGGCTCGCCGGAGTTGCGCCGGGAAGGGGAGTCGGGATCGCTGGAGTTGCACCGGGAAGGGGAGGCCGCACCGGACTGAGTGGGGGCTGCGCCAAACGGAGGGGCTGGGTCGGGAGAGGAAACAGGGGTGGATCTGGCTGGGAGGCGCAGCTCTGACTATTGGGTGCTGGCCGAGAGGGTCGGCCGACGGTGGTCTGGCGGAGGCGGACGGCGAGGCAGCGGGAACGGCGCGGCAGGAGAAGATCCGGCTGGGGAGCGGGGTTTCAGGCTGTGGAAAGCGGCCGAGGGAGGAGGAGCAGAGATGGCCGGCGTAGCCGATGGTGGACGGTGCAGGGAACAGGAGCGGCCGAGGCCGTAGTGAGGAGGGGAGAGCCGCGCGAGCGGAGTGAGGGCAGGGGGCGCTACGCACAGGGGGGAAAATGGGGAATGTTAGGGTTAATTTTTTTTATACAAATATATACATATATATATATATAACATATATATACTTTTATATATATAATAAGAACAATAATAAAAATATTATATAAAAAAATTGAAAATACAACATTGTTATAAGACTAAAGTCGAGAAATAATTAATTAATTAAATTATTCTAAAGTCGAGCAGCCGCACGACATGCATGCCGTAAAGTGCGTGATTGAGCAAACTGCGCTCAAACCGTGTCACATGGCATTGACCGCTTACAGGGTCAACTGGGTGCTTGTCACGCAGTCTTATAACTCGCACACAAGTTGCACGTTCAACCGGTCGGGGTGTGACAATTCTCCCCACCACAATCACTTTCTGCCCCCAGAAAGTCACCAAGCCTACAGTTAGCATACCTCGAGTCTGTGGCCAGGCAAAACCAGAAGAAACTGAGAGGCTAGGGGTGGTCATTACCAACACAAGTCACCCCCGTCCAACTCGAGTACAATTATTTTCCGAGGTTTGAGGGGAGAACACGGGAGGGTTCTCCCCACCACAGAAATCTACTAACACAGAGACATTGAAACTCAAACACACCACCCTGGGGGGGGGGGAAACACGGGAACTCCCAAAACAAACCCAGTTACTTTCTCTACACAGACTGAAAAACACTCGGAGACTCAAACAGGAAGCTTGATATGAAATGACCCAACAGCTTGAGGATAAGGAATTATCTCAACCCCTCCCACACCGACCGAACAACTCCTCACCACAACCAGAGTCTAGGGAATTTTGAGCCCGAACTCACCAAGGGCCTCGAAATACCGCATGTTAATTTCACAACACCCAACATCCCCCTAAAGAACACAATTAAGACTCAACTCAAAATTAGAATAACCCGTTCATTTACGGGCCCATCACCCTTCAAGGAGAGCCGAACGATTTGAAAACACACTGAGAACAGATAAGACCGCTTAGACTGCGGTAGAACAAGTTCATCTCGCGACCGCAACAAAGGTGATATTACAATGATGAAAAGAATAGAACAAGGAATCTTTTGATATTTTTCTTCAGAAATATGAAAACAGAATCCGAAGCAAGGTTCTCCACACCCTCGGAAACTCCTGACTGCGCGCGAGCTTCACCCCGAGACCTGTGGCTGGGGCCCTGATGGCTGAAGCATCTCCTACCTCACAGTCAGGCACTTTCATCTCCTGGTCTCTAACTCCTTCACAAGCGACGCTTCTTCCAGAACTCTCCCTGGTGGCTTGAACAACCGCATGGTAGAAATACATCGAAGGGATGCGGTAGGACGACATAGAATTTCTGGATAGGCCATACTAGTGGCACACAAGAGAGCGGTCCGACGAACTATGAGCCGGTACCGAAGAGGATGGTTTCTTGGAGACAGGTTCCACTGGCCCACACTCCTTGCCAGGTGGGGATCCTTTGCGGAAGTCGACCACCGTTAATCACACACAAAACTCCAACGACGATGAGAAATCTCATCTTCACTAGTCTAAAATTGAACCCTCAAATAAACCTGAGATGGTACGCACCATAACAACCCTTGGAGTTCCCAACAACCTGAAGACCCA
This sequence comes from Viscum album, assembly GCA_963277665.1. Classification (NCBI taxonomy): domain Eukaryota; kingdom Viridiplantae; phylum Streptophyta; class Magnoliopsida; order Santalales; family Viscaceae; genus Viscum; species Viscum album. Next base: position 6,462,934 of record OY728130.1, on the reverse strand, counting down.
ATCAAATTCCACCACCAAACAACTATCCCTAACGGACTTTGATTTCATTGATCAATATGCAATATGCAAAAGAACTGAAAACTGGGCATGACTCATTAGCAACCTTAGCGACCTTTCTGGGTGGCATACTCATGACAACATGTGAAACATCATCGAAACCGGCATCAAGACAAAACTCAATCAAGGAAAAAACACAATCCAAGGTCAAAAGGCCCATAAGCCAAACATATACAAACACATGCATAAATAACTTTCCAAAACAATCATTTCTTTAAAATTTTAAAACCCTCCTATGGCACCTTGTGAACCGTCACATGTGCGTTTATTCAATCTCGCTCACATAATCTAAAAACAAGTGCCCCCTACACACTCTCCGTACATACCCACGCACATGTGACCCTCCATAAGGAGTGTCAAGGTTCAAACACTTCATTCCTTACCAAATCCAAACACATATCATATTGTTCCAAACCAAAACACTTTTTCTTTAAAACCCCACTTTACTAATTTCAAAAACAAATTGGAAGAAACCCCCTTTTTTCATTTCGAAATCACTTTCATTTTCAACACACACACACACAGACCGAGTTTAAAACAATATACAACCAACTATAAACCATCAAAATGAGGGGCTAGTGTCTGCACTTAACTCGGCGACCTGGTGGTGAGACATGCCCCAAGTAAGACATAACACTAATAGGACCTTAAAACGGGATCTTGGACTCCACGTGGGTCACCACCCCACAAGAGGCTGCAATGTGAACCGATTCGCTCCCATTTTCATCCCTCAATCCAAAATAACCCAAGACAAAAGACTCAAATCCCAGACTAACCCTGGTATCTCAGGTCTCGTCACGAGCGGTGGTGATCAGGCACTGACCCGTAACCTACCTCCTGAGCCCCGACAGTCCTAACCTCTTTCTACCAGACATCCCAAATAACAAGAGCCTCCTTTGATACCATTTTTTCATGAACCAGCCTGGGTCGACCCTAAGCCGGTCACCCGAGCTGGTCCGCGACAAGTCCCGAGGGGCGTTCCCGATCCACCAAGGATGGAAACAAGTCCCGGGCATCAAAACATGAATCATTGGGAATGATTTGGCCCATGCGAAAGAGTTAAGAAGACAAATAAAACTGATGATAAAAAATAAGAACTAGCAGCAGAAAGACAAATAAGTCAAACGTACCTCCTTGTGACCTCCTAGGTCACCACCCAACTCAAAACCACACTGCTCCAACATTGAGCAGCTGAACCAGAACCCAGTACGAGAAGCTGATCCTGCAACTGAAATGATAATATAGGCATGAGCATTAAAAATGCTCAGTTGGGATGCCAAAGTAAACCACATGATCCAACCAAAACCACTTTCCAGAAACAACCTCAAAACACTAGTTTTCACATACAAAGATAGAAAAAATAGGGCTTTCATATTTTAAAGGAAAAAGGATCCCGTTTTACCATCTCAAAAACCAACACACATCACAACCCGGTTTCCCCAAAACAATGCATTTCTTGAAAACTGAAATTTCAAATTCATGTTTATCACATTTGTGCAAAAGAAGAACAGGTAATAAATAAATTCTGGAAAACCAAGTGCAAGTAAAAGTAAACAAGCAGACATAAGCAATAACCATGGGTGATCCTAAACATCCATAGAAAACCCCTGGACGTACTCGGGTTCCGACTACCTGCCAGCATGGTACTCCACAGTAAATAACCAACTGGCCGCCCTAACAGCCAACCTGTGGCACGCCCCATGAGGCCTACCTACCTAGGGGGGACTAACCCGTCTAATCGGGGTTATCCAGCAACCGTCACTCAATAATCTATAAGACGCCCAGGAACCCATGGTGGTTTTAGTAATATCGTGTAAGTGGGAGGCCCTCGCACGTGTGACTCATCTCACTGAACTTTCCAACCCCTTACACGGACACCGCTACACGACAACCCTCAACGGAAGTCCCCCTGTAGAGGTTCCCGACAAGGATGCACACAACAAAAGTTCTTTCACATTCAGTAAGGTGCCAACAGGGCCTTCACAACATTATGACCTTCAAACATTTCACAAATGGGTTGGGTTTCCAATCGGGCACAATCCACTTTTCTCAAAATCCGACACAATCATCCCTTTACATTTTAAAATTTCAAACGGACCTTTACACCAAACAACCATTCAACAAAAAAACTTGTTTTAAGAAAATATAGTTTGAATGTGTCATTTTCTTTTGGAGGCACATCCATGGGATCACCTAGATGGATGTGCCAACATCCAAGGGCACATTTATTTTTTAGAAGAATCGCCTAAAAAACATTTTTCATAAAACATTTTAGCATTGAATCCAAACTCAAATTCTTTCACAACACTTTATAAAAACAAATGCATCTTTCAAACCAACCACCATTTCCAAATCGTTTCTAAAACAACTACTGGTTTGTCTTTTTGTTAAACAAACACACCAAACCAATTTATTTACATTACCAAAACACAATCACTATCAATTGCAACCAAACACATCACAAATCAATTGATCTAAATTTACAAAGAACCTATGAACTTCATATAAACAAGCATCAAAATCCACTTTAAAAAATTTAAAACAATAACATAACTAAGCCTGATGCTTTTCACAAAAACGATAGATATGAAATGATATAAAAAAATTGATTGAAAATATTCAAGTGCTCAAGGATTGAATCTAAAGGGAAATGGTTGGAAACACCTACCTCAAACAAAGGCCACGTCAAGATTTCTAACTCAAGCAGAAACTCGCTCGCACGCACGCACTTCCACATGTATATATATATCCTTAAACTGATGCATGTGTTCTTCACGCCATGAGGGAACATAAACACAAAAGATATATATATCTATACATATTCATACCTGGAAATATGCGTGCACACCATCAAAACCAACCACAACTCCCTATGATATATCCCCGAGACTCAGAACACCACATATCCCTAAAATAAAATTAATCCAAATAAAGTAATCATGATACCAATCAAAAAACAACCCTACAAAAATCACAACGTTCACATTTAAAACCCAAATAACATATTCACAATTTTTTTAAACAATTTATCAATGCCGAAGAATCACAAAAAAATCTCGACGAGAAAACCATAGCGATGCGAATTATATTTAAAAAAAACGTAAAAATAATATTTGTCACTTAAACAAGTAAAACATCATCGATGCAAGAAGACGTAAACCAGAAACCACCTCTGGACTAGATAAAGACCTCAAAAGTCCGCAACTAAATTCTACATTTAAATTCGCGAAAAAAATATATATAAAAACGTGTAAATATATCCTTACCCAAAAAAAATTGGTGAGCAGTCCGAAAAGATCTGAATCGCTTCGCCTTCGGCGGCGAAGGGTGGGACGCGATCCGATATGACCCAAAACACCCTTCATGAACCCGATGAGGGGATTCGCGGCCAGGTCGGAGCAACGCAGAGGCACTGCGTAAAAAGGGATCGGGTTTGTCGAAGTTGGCCACCGGACAGGGGGTCGGGTTCTCTGAAATCACGTCGGGAGGGAAGCCAGGGTTGCTGGAATTGTGCCGGGAAGGGGGGTCGGGCTTGACGGAGTTGCGCCAGGAAGGGGTGTCCGGCTCGTCGGAGTTGCGCCGGGAAGGGGAGGCCGCACCAGACCAAGAGGGGGCTGCGCCAAACGGAGGGGCTGGGTCGGGAGATGAAGCAGGGGCAGATCTGGCCGGGAGTTACAGCTCCGGTGGTTGGGTGCTGGCCAGGCGGTGCGGCCGACGGCGGTCTGGTGGAGGCGGACGACGAGGCAGCGGGAACGGTGCGGCAGGGGGAGATCCGGCTGGGTAGCGGGGTTTCGGGCTGTGGAAAGTGGCCGAGGTAGGAGGAGCAGAGCGAGCCGGCGTGGCCGGCGGCGGACGGTGCAGGGATCGGGAGCTGCCGATGGCGTGGTGAGGAGGGTAGAGCCACGCGAGCAGAGTGAGGGCAGGGGGCGCTACGCGTAGGGGGAAAAATGGGGAAGGTTAGGGTTAGATTTTTTTTATACAAATATATATATATATAACATATATATACTTTTATATATATAATAAGAACAATAATAATAATATTATAAAAAAATCGAAAATACAACATTGTTATAACACTAAAGTCGAGTAATAATTAATTAATTAAATTATTCTAAAGTCGAGCAGCCGCATGACACGCATGCCATAAAGTGCGATATTGAGAAAAATGCGCTCAAACTGTGTCACATGGAATTGACCACTTATAGGGTCAACTGCGTGCTTGTCGCGTAGTCTTATAACTCGCGCAGAAGTCGCACGTTCGACCAGTCGGGGTGTGACATTAGTGTATGAAAGAACATAGGTCTTTCCATAGCATTTGAATGAAAACTTATATCTGCCTTCTTCCTTAAAAACACTAACTGACTCATAAAACTCAATAAGCTGATCTAGATACACCAAATCTTGAGCACCTGGCTTTGATATACAAACACTCTCCCATCCATTCAGCTTAATATTCTTTGAAATAATCAAATCATACTTGTTGAAGAAATTTGGATGCACCAGCCTTTCTCTATATACCTACCATTCCGGAATTGGCTTGACAGTAGAAATATCTTTCTAAGATGATTCTTCTGTAGAAATTCAGAGTTGAGAAAACTCTGAGAAGTTTGGAATTGGCTTAAGTAGAAGGTCAGAACTTCATCACACAAGAGCTTGAGATCGATGTGGGACAACCCTTCATGGGTCCTTTATATAGGTGTTTAAAGCAACGATTCATCTTTAAAACTCAATACAATGGCTGAAAATACTTCTAATCATGTCTGACGGTTGATATGATAACCACAAGTAAATATGGAGAGAATCTGATCTTTTGAGGTTGTTAAGAAAAACATTCGAATTTAAGGAAACTCAAATCCAAAAAAATTAAAACACAAAAGAAAATAACAACAAGTAAATGATTATTGTGAAAACTTAAGAAAGAAAACATACCATTTCGATTTTCAGGAAAAATATTCGTAGTCAAGAAAAATTCTTCTTGAAGAACTTTAGATTCCGAGAAAAAAAACATGACTATGAATTTTTTTTAATAAACTGGCTACCAAAATTTCTATTTCAAAAAACATAGCAAATCTTCATTATGAAGAATTTGAAAATCTCTGTTATCGAATTTTTGAAGAACTCCACTACAAAAATCTTTATTATGAAAATTTTGAGTATGAAAATCTTCATTACGAAAATTTTGAGTGCGACAATTTTAGACTACGAAAATTTTCATTACAAAAGATTTGAATAATATTACTACGAAAATTATGAAAACCTTCATTATGAAAAACATGAAAAACTTACAAGAAAATGTACTTCCCATACGAAAAGGATTTTATTACTGTGAGGATATTAGTTCAAAAGAAAGTTAAAAATGAGGATTACGTTATCGTTATCATTACTAACTTCTATTTAATATATTCAAATCTAATAGAGGGTAAAGATTTTGTGAAAATATCAGCATGTAGATCTTGCGTTCCAAAAAATTGAAGAATGATATCTCCTTTTAGTGTGGGATCCCTAAGAAAGTGATTCCTAATATCTATGTGTTTTTAATGAGAGTGATGTGAATGGTTTTTACTAAGGGTAATGTCACTTGTATTATCACACAAAATGTGTGTTTTGGTAGAACTCATACCATAGTCTGGGAATGTGTGTTGCATCCACAACACTTGAGCACAACAACTTCCAGCTGCTACATATTCAGATTTAGCAGTGCAAAATTCTACTGAGTGTTGCTTCTTGCATGACCAAGAAACCAATGAATCTCCTAAGAAATGACAGGTTCCGGATGTACTTTTTCTATCCATTCTACATCCACCAAAGTCTACATCTAAAAAACTTTTCAAAACATAATCATTTCCAGAAGTATAGAAGAGTCCTAAATCCATGGTTCCCTTTAAGTAGTGAAACTTCTTTTTCACTACCTTTAAATGAGATTCCTTATGAATGGATTGATATCTTTCACATATGAATACTAAAAACATTATGTTCGGACGACTGAATGTCAAGTAAAGTAAAATTCCTATCATACCTCTAAATGATGTTTGATCTAATGGTTACCCAGCTTCATCAAGATCAAGTTTATTTGAGGTAATGATGGGAGTACTAATACTTTTAGTGTTGTCATATCCATAATTTTTAAGAAGATCTTTAATATACTTATTTTGGGATATATAGGTTCTTTCTAGTTTTTTAGAAATTAGAAAACCCAAGAAAAATGTTAACTCTCCCATCATACTCATTTCAATCATAGATTCCATTAGATCTGCAAAGGAATCAGTTAAAGATTACATACTTGAACCAAATATAATGACATCAACATAAATTTGAACAATCAAAACATTTTTGTTATCTTTTTTTTATAAAAAGCGTTGGATCTTCATTTCCCTTAACATAAATATTTTGAAGCAAAAATTATGTATGTCTATTATACCAGGCTCGAGGGGCTTTCTTAAGTACATAAAATTCTTTGGTATGTCTAAAAACATGATCATGATGTTTTTTATCTTTAAAACCAAGAGGTTGTTCAACACAATCTTTTTCATGAACATAACCATTAATGAAAGAACATTTCACATCGATTTAAAAGAGTTTTAAATTGAATAATTCTACAAAGGCAAGTAAGATCTGAATGTATTCAAGTCTAGCTATTGGAGCATAGGTTTCTTCATAGTCTATTCCTTCTTGTTGATTATAGCCTTTAGAAACCAATCTAGATTTATTTCTCAAAATGATTCCATTTTCAAGAAACTTATTTTTGAAAACCCATTTGACTCCAATAACAGAAGTTTCCTTAGGTCTTTCAACCATGTTCCAGACTTTGTTCCTCTCGAATTCATTTAACTCATCTTGCATAGCTTTGATCCAGTCATCATCACCTAAAGCATCATCAGTTATTTTTTGGTTCTAATTGGGAATAGAATGATAGATGTTATACTTCTTTTATTAAGTAACTTCAAGTACTTACAGGTTGATTCACATCACCAATGATACTATCACTGGGATGATTCTTTAGAAACAACTGGTTTGGGTTTTTTAAAACATGTTCATCAACATAGGGTAGGAAATCTTCTGGGGTAAATGCTTCAAAAACATTTTCTTGGGAATTTTCTTTATCAGAAGGATCTTCTATTAAGGTTTGATAATCAGTTTTTGAAAATACATCCGAAGATGTTGATTGTGGTTGTTTAAAAACAAAGGGATCAGTTTCATCAAATTTTACATGTACTATCTCTTCAACAGTACAAGTGTTTTTATTTAAAACTATATAAGACTTAGAGGATGTGGAGTAGCCTAATAAAATTACTTTATCATATTTTAGTGTGAATTTTTGTAGATTATCATTAGTATTCAGAATGAATACCTTGCAACCAAAAACCTTGAAATAGGAAAGTCTAGGTTTTCTACCATTCCCTAACTCATAAGTAGTTTTATCTAGAAAAGGTCTAATCAAAACTCGATTTATATTTTAACAAGCAGTACTTACAGCTTCATCCCAAAAATGTCTTGATATAGAATATTCACTCAACATGGTTCTTATTATCTCTTGAAGAATTATATTTCTTCTTTCAACAACACAATTTTGTTGAGGAGTTCTTGGTGCTGGGAAATTGTGAGTAATGCATTTTCTACTAAAAAAGTTTCAAAATCAGAATGTTGAAATTCTCCACTATGATCACTATGAATAGTTTTAAATAGAGTGTTTTTCTCATTTTTAACTTGGGTTATGAAAATTTTAAAACATGAGAAGGATTCAAACTTCTTTGCTAGAAAATTGACCCACCTAAATCTAGTGTAATCATCAACTAAAACAATTACTTATTACTTGCCTCCAATGCTTCCAGTTTGTATAGGAACAAAGAGATCCATATGCACTAGCTGTAATGCATAATTAGTTGGGACTTCACCGACTGATTTAAAACTTGATTTATGTTTCTTACCATATTGATAAGGGTTACAAACTTTTGAAGAATAAAATCTAAGCTCCTGTAGATCCTTAACTAATCTTTTCTTATAAATTTTTCATAGGTTCTTAAGGTTACAGTGACGAAACCTTCTATGCCACAACCAAGAATGATCTTCCATTGCACTAAGTCATGGTATATCTTGGCTCCTAAGGACTTCTAAGTTTATTGTGTACACATTCTCTTGTCTATGTGCAGTAAGAATAAACTATTCCTTATAATTGGGTACTAACAACTTATCACTCCTAAAATTCAAAAGGTAACCTTAATCACATAATTAACTTATGATATTGAGGATGTGATTAAGACCCTTAACAAATAAAACATTTGAAATCAATGTTTTTCTAAGAAGAACGATTTTATCTATACCAATAATTTCTCCCTCAGCATTATCTTCGAATGTTAATTTCACTCCTTTCATCTTGATAATCTTTTCAATGAATTTTTTGTTACCAGTCATATGTCGGGAACATACACTATCCATGTACCATGTATTTTTGTTGGTTCATTCTTAATTTTCCTAAAAACAAAAGAGTTTTACTTTCAGAATCCAAACTTTCTTAGATCCAGAAATTTCAGAAAGAAAAATCTTAGGAACCCACGTTTTCTTAGAAAAATAGGCTTTATGAAATCCTAAAGACTAAGTTTTGTTTAAGGAAAAACATTTTCCCCAATGACCATCGCACTGACACTTATTATAGAATGGAGCACTTTGAGGAACAAAATAATTTTTACTAAAAATTTGTTTAGAACAAGTATAACCAAATACAAAATTATTCTTTAGAGGTCGGATTTGAGAATACATCTTATAAAAATTTTCTTTACCTATGGTAAAGTTTGATAAACAATTCCTCAAGGAAAAAATCTCGGATTTCAGTTTGATAACCATGTTCCTGTCTTCTAAAACATTTGATTTGGAACTAGTGTTAGGCTCAAAAAAATCATTCTTAGAAATTATGTTTTCTAGATCCTTAGAATGTTTATTCGTCTCTGAATTTACTTCCTCAAGATTTTTTGAAATACATTTAAAATAAATAATTTTATTATCATGATATAGAAATATTTGATATTTCTTTAGTAAGAATTTTATTCCTAGAATTTTTCTTATCATGATTTTTCAAGAGTTTTGAAATCTCAATCTCAATGAGTTTAGCAAACCTAGAAACTTCTTCATAGGTAGATAAATTATTTTATTCATCGGAAGAATATTATTAATCAGAATAGTTATAATATTTATCATAACTATAATTTTTATTTAAGGAAACATTGGTCATTGATTCATCATTGTGTATCTTAGCCATCAAATAATGATTTTAAATAGGTATTCTGGCTATTTGATCAAGATTCTTCTGTCCAGAAGATTCTTAATCTGATGATTCATATGATGAGTCACCACCACTGGAACTCCAGGTGTCATTAGATTTCAATAAATTCTTAACATTATCTTTATAGTACTTCTTTCTATTTCTCTCAGAATGATTTTCATTTCTTTCTTTTCTCTTAAGCATATAAAAATCAGGCCTTATATGTCCATATCTCATTCATTTATAACATGTGAATTTTAAACAAATATTTTCATTCCTTTCCTTCTTCTTATATTTGGATTGAAAGTTCTTCTATCCAACAATCTTGTTCATCCTTCGTGTAAGATTTTACAACTCATTTTCTGAAGATTCACTTTCACTAGTTTCGGATTGAATAACAGCCTTCTTAGATTTGGATCTAGTAACTCTCTCAGGAGTCTTGGATTTCATATGATTTGAAGTTGTAGTAAAAACAAAACTTCCATTCCCATTCTCATTCTTTACATTATCAGCATCTCTCTTTATTTTGGTCTCATGTTGAAGAAGAGTTCCAAAAAGTTCATCAAGAGAGATCTGAGTAACCTTATTTTTTCATCAATACCAGTCCTTTTGGATTCCCATTCATTGGGAATAATGACTATGATATTATAAACAAGAGATTGATAATCTAATCCTTTATCACCCATAGATTTTAAAATATTCACAATAGTTATGAATCTTTGTTTCACATTATATACGGGTTCTCCATAAGGAAAGAAAAAACCATGATATTCAGCTCTGAGCATGGTTCTTCTTGTTTCAATGACTTTGGAAGTTCCAAAGTGAGTAACTTCAAGTTTCTTCCAAATAAAATTTTCTACTTCACAAGATAAAATTTGTCTATATATATTTCTAGTCATAGAACAATGAAAGGTATTGAGTACCTTATAATTCAGTTGATACTCATGATTTTATTGATCGGTGAAGGTACTGACTTCCTTGTCAGGGATTTTATATCCTCTAATAAGAATAAAAAAATTATCAACTCCAGTATTGATAATAACTATCTTCATGCGATATATCCAATATTCGTAATCATTCCTATCAAAATAGGTGGTCTTGTTGGATTGAGATTGTCTATGGAACCAACATTGATTCCTGCCATTTTAAAGAAAAATCGTTCCACAAAAAACATGTTTAAAAGAACAAGTTCAGATTCATGGAAAAAATTCCTAAGCAAGAAAAAAACTAGAATAATGAAAACTGAGCAAGAAAAGCATAGATGTGAATATAAGTATTTTAGAGACCTCCTCTGATAACAATTGTTGAGATGGTATGTGGGAGTATGATATACTATATAATACCAAATTTAGGATTGAAATAATAGATATATTGAATAAAGTATCTAATGATGCTCAATATACAAGAGGGGGTGAATTGTATTCATTAAAAAAATTCCTTTGGAACTTTTAAAGATGGTTATGGTTAACAAGGTTAAAAAAGGTAATTCAAAAAACCTTTAATTTCTATACACTTGCTAGATTCTGGAAATATGATTCTCAGAATGTGAATCCAGAAAGATGGTTCCAAAAAATGAAACTTAATGAAAGTTTACTACGACAAAGTCTCTACCATAAAGCGTATAGAATATTACTAAATCAGAGTACAAGTTTAAGGAAGTATAAGATTGTTATACTTTACTCAACAAATAAAATGCAGCGAAAAACTTGTATCAAAACAAGTAACAAGTAGAAAATATTTTAACCCAAAGAGAAGAGAATCCAATAAACTTGGATAGGAGTCTCTTGATTTATACTTTCAAGAAAGTCTGTCTTACCCACATCAGGGGAAGCCGTCGATACGAAGATCAGAGTCTTTCTTACTATCCCCGCAAGCCCTCAACTACAAGGTATTCAGAACCTCGATCTTCCTCAACAAGGAATCCCTCAAATTCAAGGTAGTCATCACCTATGCCTTCCTATCCCTGAAAGCCCTCGATTGTACTTAGTAGTAATCAGAGTCGCACAAAGAAAATCTGAACAAGAAGTTAATTACACACTAATAATGAGAGTATCTATCTAGAAATCATTTAAACATCATGTAATATCTAGTGTCATAGAACAATTCATCAAAGTTTTTTATCTATTTCAAATGAGCTCCTATTTATAGGTCTGGCTTCAACGGTCGGCTCCCTCCTCTAACAATCATATTTTCCTTGAATTTCAGAGGGACCTGTACACGTGTCACTCAAACAACAGTTAGTTGGTAACTGAACACACGACATCGTTTTATAATAAAAACAAGTGTAAGCAAAAATATGGTTACATAACCAGAATCAAAATTCAGAATGTAAGGAAATAAAAGTTCATAGTCTAACTAAAAACACATTTGGTCTCTATAATACAAGGATATTTAGATTTTGTTTTCTAAGTAATTCGGAACCTGAACTCTATAGAATTATAGAGTCTGAATTTCAATGAAATTCAGAATCTGGATTCACAAGAATTTGGAACCGGATCTTACAAAGTTTAGAGTCAGAGTTCATGAGAATTCGGAGTCATAACATACAAAGTTTGGAGTCCGAGTTCATGAGAATTCAGAGTCTGAACTTACAATGTTCGGAGTCATATTTCATGAGAATTAAGAGTCAGAACTTACAAATTTAGGAGTCATAGTTCATGATAATTATGATTTTGATCTTACAATGTTCGGAGTCTTAATTCATTAGAATTAGGAGTCATAACTCAAAAGAGTTCTGAGTCTAAATTCAGAGAACTCTGTGTTAGAACTCAGAAGAGTTCAGAGTCTGAATTCAGTGAACTCGAAGTCTGAATTCAGAGTCTGAAAACAAAATTCTATTTATCTAAGTATTATATGAATCCACAGTTTTAGATATGAAACCGAATTTTACACTTAGACAAGATAATGAACAATGAAAGACATGGTAAGGATAAATTTTCTTGGGGAATGAAAATTTTCCTTATAGAAGTAAAACACAGGTTACAATGAGATTTTCCTTGAAATAATGTGTTTGTGATTTTCAAAACAAGAAGGAATGATAAAGTCATAAGGATACCTTATTGACTTAACAATCTTCCCAAACATGAAGGAATGGAAATGTCATAAGGAAAACATTATTGACTTAAAAAATTATACAAAGATCACATACCTTGATCCACAATCTAAATATGGGCCACCATCTCTAAAATAGTAATAAGTCTTATTAAATTGATACTATAGATCTGATGAAACTATAAAGGAGAGAATGTGTGAAACAATACACCCTCTTATACGTAGAATAATTTTTTTTTAATTTAAAATTTACATTTTTTTAAAACCAATTATCTGAATATGGAACGAGATTCACCCACTGGGGAAAAAATATTTTTTAGAAAACTCATTATATCATTGATCCGAATGATCTTGAACATATGGTTTGGGGTATCAAAGTTGGAGTTTGTGATTGGTACATCATCCAATAACCCAAACCCATATAGTGGCAACATTTTAGATAATGTTAGTTCATAAAAACCTATTTTATACTTTACACTATCTTATGATTTATTTTATAAAATCTTATCTAAGAAATAATAATAAGACATATCAAACGATTTTTAGAATATTTTTTTAATTAAATGTAGAGGAAATAGGTCTTTTTTTAACTTGATTTAGATAATTTAATTCAATAAAAACACCTAAACCAGTTTCACATAAGTTTGGACTAATTAATTTCTTTTATTTGACACAACTATTATTTTAATTTTTTTGGAAAAAGTTTCACTGGGATAATCCATTTACTATTATGACTGTGGTATATGATCCTTGTAGTCTGTTATTTTCTCAACTCTCTTTTTACCACTTTAAGAGGGGTGATATTTATATGGTGTTGATATTTCCCTATAAGATTATCCTCATCCTATAAAAGTGTGTGATGCAGAAAATATACATGCCAATACTGGGAATATTAGTCCATGTCAATCATATTACATTTTTTTCACTCTCTCAAAGGGTCAAGTAGTTTTTATTCCTACTCTTGAGAGAGGTTATTGGAAATAATGACATGAAATTTTCTAATAACACTAATAAATACATATTTTAAATTAGAGGGATGTTGTTCAAATTAAAACACTGATGTTTTTTGGATTGAGGGAAGGGATTTAGGGGGAGTGAGGTAAATGAAACTTTTTTGTATACTCATGTTTATTCTATATATAATTATAAAAAAATGGAAATGATATTTTTAGAATCATTGATATTTATGGGTACCTCAGAGTGAACACACTCATAAATTAATATACAAGCATTATATTTTTAACACCCTTGTAATAGTCAAACATTACTCAAAGCCCATTGTATAAAATTGTGATGAAAATTCATAATGGGGGCTAGTAAAATAATTTAGTGAGTGTGTATCATTGTGTATCAATTATATCAAGTAGAAAAAAAGAATGGAATACTCTTCAATTTGGGTTTCCATTGCATTAAGGATATTGAGACATACCTTTTCACCCTCTGTATTTCATGGAAAATATTATAATATGAATGATTATGATTTTTTTTAAGAAATAGTCTTATAAATATGAGATGTGAATTTCCTTAGTATTTGGTATCTTCCATCTTAATGTTATAGAACTATTTATGGAAAATGAGGTTCTTGACACAAACAATGACATCCTCGATCACTCTAGTTGGGTGTGTTGTGCTCTATTTGGTATGTTTCACTATGATAAAAATTGGTTGAATCTATCTAACCTACATATAATTATTCATGTAGTGAGACATCATATTAGTTAAAGAACATTAATAAAACATTGAATTAGAAAATAAGGTCTCCCCTATGGTGTAAGTTATCCAAAATGTGCCCAAATCCTTGAATTTGGTTGGAATTGTCGGTTGTATCATGGAAGAGACATTCCATTCAAGGATAACTATATTATTCACCATTATTCACTGTCTATGGGTGAATTTTCATTTTATAAATTTATTAAAATAATGAATTTGTTTTACTATATCGAATATAGGAATGTTAACTTGTAGTTTTTTAAAAGCATCTATGATGTCACTATAATTTTCATTATGAAATGTTCTATTGTATTGAGAAATAATTTGGGGTCTATGGAGGGGAATGAATAAATAAGATTAATCCTCAAATATCACATATTTTACCTTTTTCTGTGTTGTTTATATTTATATTAATATATTACTATCTAAGAGGGAGAGAGAGAGTTTTCAAGATGAGGCCATATGTGTTCTGTAAAATCATTCGAAGGATAAAGGTATTTACCATTATGAAGTATAATAGATCATAAAATTCTGTTTTATTTTGGATTAACAACATTATTGAATGATTTTTACTAGAAACATACTTCTTTATCTGGAAAATAGTGCTTTATAGTTGTCTCACTTGAGCCCATCAGTCTTGAATTTTTAATTGAGTTATCTATTGGAACTATAGGTTCTATGAGTCCTTTTTATTAACTATTTCCTTGAGTCTAGGCTCGTGTTTTGGATAAATAATGGAATTATTCCAAGATGGTGGAGAAATATAAGGAGGCATACTTGGGCCCTTTTGAAACCTATTTTTTTGGGATAGATTTCGTTTCCTCATTGGTATTGTGGTTTCGATTTACACCGTAGATTAAGATCATGTGAATCGTTTTATTACTTGAAGGGTGGTTCATATTGAACTAGATTCCTAGTAAATATTGTTGTATAATAACCATATTAATACTAATGTTGGGGGAATTTATAAGATAAATGGGTGTTATCAACACAAATACTATAATTTAAAGGATCATATAGAGATTTTAAATTACCTTGATTTGATTCAGTTGTCTTAAAAGTGATTGTATTTCATTAAGTGTATAATTAAAATTTTTATAGGGATGAATGGTTTACCTCATGAAATCTTTGAGTGGGTTCTATCACTCATGTCCATAATTTTTGTGCCTTTTTATCCATTCTGGTTATTATGTCATGAGAGATAGTAGCATTTCTATCCACTATAGAACTAATAGTTATAGAATATATCATGCCATAATCCATGGGGATAATTCTATTATGGAATAATTGGATTAATATTTGTTTATTAATTGTGGGTGGGAGAAACTAGAGAAGAAGCTTTTAAATATCTCCCAGTATTCATGAAGGATTTATCCTTATGATTCCCTAATTACAAAGATTTATTTTCTGATGGATGTGATTTGAGAATAGGGAAAAAATTCTCTTGAAAGAGAAATTTATGGTCACTCTAGCCACCAATTATGGTGGGATGATAGTGTAACCAATCTGTGTTAATGGTTTCAAGATTTTTTTTATTCAACAATAAAATAAGAAAATATAAGAAAAAAATGATAATGATGATGAAAAGGATAAGCTATATTACAGAAATAGATATAAAAGAGAAGAAAAAAATAAAAGAAATAAAAAAGTAGTAAATATAAAAAATTAAATTAAGTGGGGAATGGATAAGGCAAAGGTAAATAAGGAAATTTTAAGAAATAAAATATAAAATAAATAATTAAAAAAATAATAATCTTTGACACTCGAAAATAGTTCCAAATTTATTTCACTCCATCGAATATGTCAAATCCGATGTATATTGATACTAGAATTTTTATAATATATCATAAACCCTTGGTCAACTCATGATAAAGACATATATAATATAATTAAATGAGGATTTAAATTTTAAAAAATATACTTTTTATTGGAGGTATGTTGTGTTTTATTTAATTCAATAAATTAAGCACATCTGAAAATAAAAGGAAATAAAAAATTTATTGTGATAATATAAAGTATGATCAACCAAGGGAAGTACTTCGATGATCATCCTTAATCACTTTAAAAGATATAGTTTATATATTTTAATACTCTATTTTAACTCTTATAACCATAATGTTACTAATTTAAATCTAGGATACTTCCTATGGTTTAGTCCGAAAAAACATATGATTCACCGACTGTTACCGATGAATGGTTGATTAGTGTTCGACATTACAACCAAAACTCACCATGGAATAATCTAAGGAAATAAATGTGTTGTCTAGGTTTGTATGTTATTTTAGTATGATATAATTAAATAAATTCTCATGGTGATGGGAGTGTTCATGTGAGTTCAATATATTTATATGAACCATATAGACACCTTGATTGAAAAGGGGAAGACAGAGTTCTCAATGGTGTGTCAAACATCACATGAATTGGTACCCCCAAAAAAGATAATGTGGATGTGGATGTGATATACTAGTAAAAACATAAATTAAATAAGACGACATGGAGATAAAAACCTAAACTCGAAGAATTAAAAGTATAATTCACAAAATACAAACATGTATATCAGGATTTACATGACTTAAATCCTTAGGTGACTATAGTGATCTTATAAATATATGGAAGTGTATGAAACTATATATGAGGAATAAGGGCATCCCAAGAAAATTAAAATATTCTTATTATTGATAATACAAATATATTTATTGTTATATTTATTTTTATTAATAAATTACACAAGGTGGATCCAAAAGAAGTCAAATATATATGGAGTTTATGTGGCATACTGGGGGAATAATTTTATACCTCCTATATCCACATATATGACTAAATTATCTATCAAACATCGACTTGATGTTTTTGGATATATGGGACTTTTAGTTATCTATTAATTAGTTGTGGCATAAACCCTATTGGAGGTCCATATCCCATGATATTTTTTAATTACAAAAGGTGTCTCCAGTCCCCTCACCCATATTTTATTCTCTTTGTGGACCCTATTGGGCTTCTTGTAGCTAGATCTATATCAGGGAACAATTAAATAAATTATATCCTAATACATAATTCATTATAAAATGGATTTTTTAATTTGAATTAATATATATAATATTATTATAAAAATAAAAACATACTATCGAATCATGCCATAGTTTAATTTCATCATTTTTAGTATCTTTTCAAAAAAATTAAAAACATTTTTAATAGAAATGGTATTTAATTGTGGGATTATAGACACCAGAAACAATTTATAATATATGTATAAGTGTAATGGTCGATCATTTTTATATCCTTGATACTATTTTTTAAACCACGGAATATTGAGGGGGTTTTAAGGGGACACACTTGTCTTCACTACTAGCCTAGGAGGTGTTCAATGGGGATGACCCATGATAGGAACTCTTATTGTTTATGAAATTTATACCTTCTATTTTTATCTCATGAAAAATTTATTTTTTTCAAGATATATCTCCTTTCATAAAATGATGGATTAAAAAATTAATTGTTTCTTTCAAAACTACAAATAACTATAAGGTCACAATTATTGGTTGTGAGAATGAGGATATGTTTTGTTAAAAATTATTTAACAAAAATATTAAAAGAATAATTATATATTCTACAAAAGTAGTTTTAGAGGATATACAATAGGAATTTTGGATATAGTTTCACAAGTTGTTATGTGTGATTTAACATAAAATTAAAATGAATTATGTCTATGAGGTTTTAGTGAAAGTGTCATATTGATAGAAATACACACTAAATCCAAACTACTACATGATTAAGGTTACAATTTTGGGGTTTATGTTGAAGTAAACCTTGTCAAAATGAATGTTATTATGTCATGGGATTATATATAGAAGTGTATAAATTATAATATAACCCATGAATAGTATTTTATTATCCACTAAAAGATATCATGATTAGTTATAACATCATTAGATGTTATTTGGTGGAGTTTTTAAGGGTGTTTATCAAACATTTAAAGTGTTATTCATTTAATCTTAGTTTTATGAATATTACAAATTGTTTATAACATGTTTCCTAGTTTAAACATTTATGAATGGTTGATAATGATGAAACAAGGAACTTTTATAAAACTTTCAATGATATATAACTTTAAAAGATAATCCTTGATTCATATAAAAAGTTGTTGAAACCATGAAATTGAAATAAATATTATGATGATAAACAATTATTGATTTATAGTCCTTATTTCACACCATCATTTAATATTATGGGTCTGGTAGGCCACAAATCAAATAAGAATACAATTTAATAGTTAGATAATTCATACAGATATTATGCATGAAAAATTATATTCCATGATCGTTTGATAAGTTTCATCTAGATGATGATGAAATTTTTGAGATTATAAGGAAATGTGATTTTGACTTTCATTCAAAGATTGAATTCTCTATTAAATTAGAAGGGGTTATGCACATACTATTATTGAGTAAGAATTAGATTTAAATAGTTTAGATTGATGATGCATGCTTTTTTACAAAATTTGTGGATGATTTATAGAAAATCACTAGAAGTTTCATGATGGTTGAACAAAGGAGTGAAATATTGAACATTGTATCTGAGTAGTATGCCATATTTGTAAACTATTATTGGTTCTACTAGAATACATAGCTATGGAAATACCATATTGGTCACATTAGTGAGAGAAAATAACCAATCATTAACTACTAAATGAATGATGAATCTCAAACATGTGTAGTTTGAAACATGTTAAGATTGAATCCTAAAAAACTAAAAAATAGTGTCTTTTATCTTACAAGTATGGTTACCCAAGTCTCAAAACATAGAGCTTGTACATATTTTTGTACAGGGATGAGATATGATATATTATCATTGAGGCTCTTTGTACAATGATACTTACATCAATTGTTCCACGCATAAGGTGTGAGTGTGCTTTCTAAAGAGTGAATAAAAAATATTCAAAAATTTCATCATGTGAAAGACATGGTTAAAAATGAGAGCAATTTAATATTTAAATTATTTTCTTCTAATAAGGATAGTCTGTTCAATAATAGAGTTCAAGTACTTTTGTTGGAAGAAAGCGATTAGGTTTGGAAGAACCATACATGGGAAACTAACTAGAATTGTGTAGATAAACTGATGAACAAGACACTGAATGAGAGATCCAAAATCATAGGACTACAATTAGATTTTACATAGGAGTTTTTAGATGGGATTGTGAGTGTATTGTATTATTTAGTAGATATAATTCCATTCATACCTTTTGGTAAGAGGGAACTTAAGGAACACTGGACTCTTAATATTTTTATGTACCACACCTAGATGTTTTTAGAAGTATCGCCAGTGTCTATTTTGATTTCATTGAAAGGGATAAGTTGGAATATCATTCAAAAATATGTTTCTTTAAAGGTTATGAAAGTGAGGACTTTATTTTTTTATTTTGTGATAAGGATAAATATATGGTCATTAGAAGTCAAAATGTGGTCTTTAATGAAGGCATCTGTATAATAATCAAAACATAAGACTCAGTTGGGAACAAATATTTGATGAAGCATGATCCCATGAATTTTAATTTTATATATTTAATAGAAATTTTAGGGAGTATAGAAAATATAATGGTTTCTAAATAATCATCGAAGCATAATCTAGGATGATTCAAGGGATTTAGGGAAGTGATTCATTATGGTAGACTTCTGTTCGGTGGTGACAGATGACTGGGGACAATGCTGTTGATAGTAGAGGATGGGTTCATTGGGGGAATACTTGGATGTAGAAAAAGGGAGGGTATTTTTTTTGAAAATTTATTTATTTTAAAATAAATTTTTTACTTAAATTTTTTATTCCATTTCAATATTCCATTTATCTTTTTTGGGTGGAAATCACATTCCCATATTTAAAGGAACCATGTTTTCCATTATGGTGCACCATACACACTTTTTGTAACTTTTAATTTCCATTTATATTTCTTATCTATTCGTTCATATCTCTCAAAAATGGCCTTAGTGTAGTTTGAAATTATGCATTGAGTGTAAAAAACTTTATAACACCATTTTAATAAATATTTATTTTCCAAATACATATATATTTAAATACATCATCTTTCGTGGATTAATAAACATTATTTACATTTATTGATTGTGATATTATCTTGTGGTATTATTTATTTTACTGGTTACTTGTATATTTAATAATTTAATTAGTATTGTACTGATCAGGTGAATAAGTTACTATTATAATAGGTTCCTTATTCCATCAATAAGAATATTTACTATTATTAACAGACTAAATTCTATCCTCTAAAATAATTCTTTTCACTCTCTTAGTTTTTCAATCATGTTCATTATTTTCCTTATATATTTATTCATAATATTAATGTATATTTTTTTGTTATTCTATATAGAATATTATTTTTCAAAGTTTAAGATTAATGGTGTTGTCATATATTTTTATTTTTTGTAAAACTCTAGTTGTTGCCGTTATAGTGAATGAAACTTTATAGTTTTTATTGTATTGATTTTATGGAATAAATATCTCCAATTGTGTGATGAATATTAAAAAAATGTCAATTAGATTTGTAAAAATTTAGGTCTTATAATTAGTTCTGATAGATTTACCACAAGGTAAGTGAGCTCTTCAAAATAAGTGGATTTAATGGATATACAAATAAGTGGATGGTAGGAAATGATACGAGGTAAGGTATGTGGGGAAATTATTTTAATCAAAGGAAGGAATCAATTTTAATAATATCTTATATGTAATGGTAAAGTATAAAATTATCTAGACAATTTCAATTTGGTTGAATTATAAGGTGTAAATCTATAAAAAAATTATTTGAAGATGATATTCATTCATTGGTATTTAGAGGAAAAAATTAAATGGTTAAATCAAATGGTTTCCATGAATATGGAGAGGTAGATCTAGTGTGTAGGCTTAAAAAGCATTTGTATTTACTATAAAAACACCCAAATAGTTAAAAGCGTGGGTTAGTGATATGATGAAACAAATTTTTTTGATATAATGTAATGAATTGTTGATATTTTAGAGTGTTTTTTGACTATAATATTTGAATACTTCTCTTGTATATGGATAATGTGCTTGTGGTAGGTTCTGAGATTAATGAGATAAAAGTTCTAAAGCAGCAGCTAGTTGAAACATTCAAGATAAAATATTTTGGAGCGGAAAAATAAAATTTGGTGATGAAAATTTATAGATACGGAAATAGATGGACATTTATGTTTTCTTAGTTTGAATAATTTGAAAATATTATAAAAGAGGTTTAAAATGTATAGATCAAAACCTATTTCAACACCATTGGATGACAATTTTTATGTTTTATAAAATTATGAAACCCATAAATGATAATGGGTCCAAGTACATTTTAAGAGTTCTATATGCATAAAAATTTTAAAGTGTTATGCATGCTATGGTTTGTTAAATATATGATTTTGTTTTCAAAAGGGATTACATTTTTTGTGAAAGAGATATTTTTTTCCGGTTTATGTCAATTCTTGGGAAGGAACACTGAGAGTCTAGAAGTGGATATTTTTATATATTAATTAGAGAATAGGAATATCTATGTGTTTTAGATGGAATGAACTATTTTTGGGATAAGTGGATGTAGACCTTAGAGGGGATGCTGAGAGTAGGAGTACTAAAGGATGTGTATTCACTTACAAAGAAACACTATTTAACTAGTTATCATGATGATAACAGGTAGAATCACTATCAATCACAAAATTTGAGCATGTAGTAACAAGGGAGGATGGAATGTAGATGATCTTGATAAAGGTTCTATAAGTGGAACATATAGGGGAGTAAGATAAATGAATGTTATTTTAAGATATTCTGAGTGTAAAAAATCTTGATAAGAATCCATAGTTTTATTTTTAGATGAATCATATTTGGAGAAACATCACTTCATCTATATTTTTCTGCAATATAAAGTTTGATTACTATTTAAGGTTATTGGGAGTTAAATTCTGATGGATATAATCACAAATGTCATAGTTTGGGAATGTCTGGCTCAAACCCTATTAAGTAAGATGGAGAGAATAGTTAGGGTTTGAGATCATTCTTTGATACCATGTTAAAATAGTAGACCATTGACCTTGTACCCATGATTTCTCCTGATATAGTCATTTATATTTATTTGTAATGATTAATAATGATGATGAAAATCCAATATATGATGTTGGACTCACATCGTTTAACACTTATAAATAATTGGTCTCTAAATGGGATGTGTATGATTGAGTATGATAGAGTGGTGGTTAGTCCATTTGTAATCATGTGATTATTTGAGAGTTTATCTCTCCTCTTCTAGTGGGTTATAGTGTTTCTTTATGGGAATAGGGTATATCCCAAACCATGTCAATTACTTTTGTTTTGTAGTGTGGGTGTGACTCTTACCATTCATATGTTCACTTTTCATCGATTTATTTTATTCAATACAAAGTGTTGTGGGATTTTCTATCATGGATGCATTGTTATCATTTTCTTTTTGATATTTTAGTGGAAATATTTTCATCATTGTATTTTTGAAGGTGATTTGTATTTTGGAATAACACATAGAGATAACCACTATATAAAAAAATCCAAACATACAAAAATAATATTAAACAGAGATGGAATTATTTCCATTAATGTAACTTAGTGATTTAAATATAGTTTATTAGTAAAAAATACTCTTTGTGTGTGTATTGGGATACGGTTTTTGAAATTAAGTGGAAATAATTTTTGATGCACCATGTTTTAGTGTGATATGCTCATATTCAAAAGGAAAAACAGGTTTGGTGGTATTTTGGATGAAATATATAAAACCTAGTTTTGAGAATGATTTTGGATATTTGGATAAGTTTAGAGTGTGAAATGATGATTATTCATAAGCATGAATGTGATCATGTAGACATGAATTTTATTTACATAAATATAATTTGGTTCTATGTAAACATAAAGGATATGTATAATCATCATTGTGCCCTGCATAAACATCATTCAAAATTGAATAAGGGTCACTCATATTTTTTGTAAGGATGGTCTTGTGTAACAATAATTCCATTTTTTCATAAACATAATTCCAGTTCTGCATAAGGATATTAGTTTACATATACATGATTCTTGTTCACATAAGAAGCACACCTTTGTTACTTTTTGGGAATGTTAGATAAAAAAATTATAGATATTATATTAATAATAATATCTGATTAATATTTTATCTGATAATTAATAAAGAGAAACTAAAGGAACTTAAAATGAAGTCAAAACCCCAAAAATGGGTTTTTTAAAATTTTCAATGATGTTCGACATGAACCTGTCAACATTGGAAAATCTTTCCTCAGTTTAATCTAAGGATCACGCATGAAGAGTTTTTAGCTGAAAATTAAGACAATAAAACCTGGTTTAAATCCAAAGATGCACTCAATGACTTCTCATCATTAGCAATATCATCTATAAGAATCTATAGCCAAAATCCTCTAGATCATCCACACATGCTTCAAAAATATTCGAGAGCATTTATCACTAAAATTTGGGTGCTAGTGTGGAGATATGAAAACTCCCTCGATGCTATGATGATCACTGAATCGCTGTACATGTGATGCCTGAGAGAGGGTTTTATTCGATCTCCTTGGATCCATAGCCTTTATCTATATAATAAGGGATAGAGGAGAGGAGAGATAAATCCCATGAATAGTCCCTGGTGGGAGGATCTCCTCTTCTATATATAGTGTGTTTATAAAATACCATGAATCTTCTCTCTGGCCCCCGAATACACAAAGCACTATAAACATCATGTTATGACTACTAATCTGAGCCCTAAATATTATTATCACTTTATTGTAATTTGTTAAATTTATTACCTGATAAAAAACGAGTCATTAAATCAACTTGTCATTCCCACAAATATTAATTGAACCTCAAATATGTTAAACTAATATTCATTCAATTAATATGTTCATGTATCTACTTTAATACTTGAAAATACAATTAATAAATAAATCCAAGTCCAATTATTCATAAATTTAATAATATTAATTTATTAATTGCATTGGTGATTTTACCTCCTTGGAAAAATCCTAGACCCCATTGGTGGGTCCCACCATATCCAATATACCGATTCAACCGAATAAGGAGGATCCTCAAATATGCTATTGTGTGGGACCTTCTAGGCCCTTATATCAATAGAAGTGAATAGTAATAATAGTCCACGAGCAGGATCTAGGAACCCATCATGGCCCCTAATGATATAAGTACTATCACAGTAAACAAAACCAACATACAAACACATACTATATAATATAATCTTCTCATATTTAAATATCTTAGAAACTAGGAAGCACCCTCATGTAATTTTCCTTTTATTGTGTTACTATTTTTTGATCTAATTGGATGGAATTACCTTGGATGTCCATGTCCATGTATTTATCAAGGTACTACCATCCAAATCAACATAGCCCAAGATCTATAACTTCCTTAACTTTGAAGCGACAAATTCTTTCTTGATCATTCAACCAATGTCATGAAACCAATGACGCACCCAACCCAAACTTCCACACAATGAATTAAATATCATGGTTTTCATCTTTTATAAAAGTATTTAATTGAATGGAATACATTGAAAATGATCTCAAGTCAGGATACTATTACACATGATCATAGATAGGAACATCCAATGACTCCCAAAAAATGCGGTGTTCCTATTGGTAGGTATGTCCTCATGATCTCACTACCAGAGATCACCACATGCGAACTTCATGAGAAGAAGTCTCAATGCTTATGATACCCCAACACGAGATATTCAAACATCTACTACGTCTAGACAGTACGGTGTATCTAGACCATAAGACCTTTCTTTAAGATTAAAGTCGTTTTATCTCGAGGTTCTCATTATAGCATGTGATCTGCAATAAACATTCCAAAGGATAATTAATCATTGGACATTACCATTAAATAGTAGATGAATTAATATTTACACTATAATGTTAAGAAAATGTCATGTATAGATAACAATATACATGATATGGTAATAAAAAAACACCTCACATTTTGGTATAGGGAACCCACTATTTAAATAGAAACAAACTGAGTTTCAAGGGAGAATTAATCCATGTTGTTTTGTTTTTTTAATTTTGATTGTTACTGATTTTAGGGAATAAAAAATGACCACATTTCTCATCAAGGAAATAGAATGAGTCAATGTGGAGAGTACTACAACAACATGTTGCATGTATTTTTAAATTAATGGGTTAGTAAGATATTTTTTCTATATCTTGAAAGGATTGTTTTATTTATTTGGAAGTAAGTTTTACCATGTGTGTAATGTATCAATTCAAACTTTTTATTTTTAAATTGATTTTTTATTAAAAAGGTACGTGACTATTTGGAAAAAAATGAAGGTATTTTTTTTAGAAAAAGTAGAAGAATGTATTTTGAAAAAATGGGGAGAAGTTGGAATCCAATTTTA
This sequence comes from Viscum album, assembly GCA_963277665.1. NCBI lineage: Eukaryota > Viridiplantae > Streptophyta > Magnoliopsida > Santalales > Viscaceae > Viscum > Viscum album. The sequence continues at coordinate 6,437,426 of OY728130.1, read as the reverse complement.
TACATGATTTGAATGAAAATTAAAGGGGAGGAGCATAGAATTATTGTTTTAAAATGGAACGAAGAACAACAATAGGTGTTCTATAATATCATGAACTTGAAGTTGAGAGTGAGTTTCATTAATAATAATAAGTTTTAGTATAATGCCACACCACTTTTGGTGTATTTTCATGTTCAATAAATAGATGGAGGTATTAATAGTAGGAGTGGTGCATTCCATAAGTGAAAGGTGAGAAGTAGGATTTCTAGGGTTTATGGTTGTAAAATAGGAGGGTTGGTGTATCCAATTCAAACATTATAACTAAAACAATAGACCTTTAGTGCTTCAAGTGCATAGGCACATTGTCATGCATGATCCTTGGATTAACCCATTTGAGTGAACAATGTAAAACCATCTATGCATCTATTTCTTTTATTAAATTATTTTGTTTCCATTTTCAAGAGAGAAATAAGAAAGAGACTGGTGTACCTAGTAAATATGAAATAAGTTCATCGAAAATGGTAAAATTAAAATTTCCCACACCCCATATTAGGGTATAATCTTTATTTATGACTAAGAAGTGGAATCATAGAAAAGTTTCAATGTGAAGCATTCTCTTTCAAGAAGTCCTGATAACTCTTTTCAACAAAAATGTAATACCTTTTTTAAGGTAATAATTTAAATCTATGGAAAAATACAATGCAATATTATTTTTGGTCATTGGGTATAGATGTATACATGGAAGCAATACATGGGGTCACAAAAATCATAGTGATTAGAGATCTTTCACAAAGATAACACAAGGATTTAGATACATATTATTAGATGATAAATGAAATAAAAAGATATTTGTATAACCCCATCGATAAAAAAGTGATGTCATTCATGTTCTCACATGAAATATGGGAGATGTTTTGAAATACCTATTAAGGTTACTCAAAAGATTGAGTGGTGAAGCTAAAATTATTATGGAACAAGGAGTTCTGAGTATTATTAGGAATGAAAAAATGGATTCCTTTTTCAATCAGATAGATTCTCTTATAAAAGATATGTGTGGTCTCGGGGTGATTATTCAGGATAAAATTATTTCCAAAAAAATCATGATAATACCCCCACATTAGTTCAATCCCAATGTATCTATGCTTAAATATAAAGAACTGAAGGAGGTAATGAAATACATCTTATGTAGAACTTTTTTAACTATAGAAGAGCATTAGTATACTACATTGTCTATTCAATGAATAAAGAGAGTTTAGTGTGTTCTATATAACTACACGGGCCAGTTCCCTCAATGCTGGGACACTCTACATGATGCATAGTTGTGGACGGATCATAGGTAAGACCTGTCAGATGTCAGACCACTACAGCATTGTTCCACTATGACTTGAAGTAAATAAATATATAATAATGAATCAATGAAAGTTATGAAGTCATGTAAGGTATTTTGGTCTCCTTCAGTGAAAATTCCTTGAAGCAACTGGTCAGGAATGTTTGGAACACAACTCACTTAAGATATTCCTTTCTCTAGTTTTTCTGATATAGTTTCATGAATTTGGTAATCTCAGAGATGAAGGATTCAATTTTTCCCAATAATTTCTCAATAAATCAAGTTTTGTTTGTTGGAATTTTTAAATATCATTGAGGATTGAGGAATCAAGGGAAATGAGATAGGGAGTGGTGCTTTGAATCATGATTAGGTTGTGTAAAAAACCTCTAAATATGAGCAGACGATGCACATCCCCTTTGAAGTCAGTCCATCAATACATGTCTGGGCAGAGCAAAAATCTGGGTGGGGGGGATGAAGGAGAATTATAAAAGTATAAATTCCTTCTGATCTAAGTTTATGGTGAGTTAAACTTCTCTATTGTTGATTCAACTGGGTGTTCATCCTTCGAGTGTCGATATGGTAGTTCGTGCGGATGCTATGTGAAAAACTAATAGTGTGTGACCATTATAATCAAGATAATGCCTAAAATAGAGAGGGACGAGGACTATAAGGTTGGAACAGTTGATATAGAACTAAATGATAGTCTTCTTGTACAAAGAGAAATATAGGAACAACACTAAATATAATTACAGGTTAGGGAATAATGTGAAATGGAATAGGAGAAGTAGAGTTGAGAGTCCCTTTAAACACTCTCCCAATCTACTGGATGAACTCCTAACAAAATCCTCTTTACCCTAGTATCCCCCATCACCTACTTATAGAAGCCCCTTTACTAATAGACTAACAAAATAATCCCTCCATGTAGGTCTTTTATCTTACCACCTCTAACAGACTAAAATATCACCCCAACAGTAACGTTTTTACCCCCATTCAAGTATTCATTAGTGTTCTTCCCAATAACTACAAAACGAGATTTTTAACATGTGGAGAATTAAAATTTTACATACCATGATTCACCCCCTCTCAAAGAATAAGAATTTTTTTGGACCAACACAATTTCTCAGAATTTTTTATTCAAATTAGGGTCTCAAACTTACAAATAATTTTGGGCCAAACTGATGATTGTAAAAAAATGATATAGTTGAATAAATTTAAGCATATTTATCTAAAATCAAATTGAATCATGTGATTCGATCCAAATATATTAGACTTATGATTTTTTATGCTGTTCAAACAAAAAACATTCCATGTATAGATCTTTTTAATTTTTTATTTTTATAATTGTTCTATGTATCGTACGTCTTTCCCATATAGTATAACTATCTATTACTTGTTGTTCATGATTCAAATAAAACTTTTATGCCTCCACATGTATTTAAAACATACCATAACGATCATTTGTCGTCGTATGTAAGACTCCTAGTTTGTGTGACACCCCCAAGTGATACTCTAGCCACATGTTACTTATTATTTTCATATTAATCTTCATGTGTGAAATTGATAAAGTCTCTTGGGTTTCTTTGTGATTGTAAAATTTCATTTAAATTGAACGGTAAATTTTATTGTACTATTATTAGATCAAATATTATATATGGTTAGGAGTGTTGGATTTTAATGGGACACCTTGAATTAAAAATAAGAGTAGTATAAATGAAAATGTTAAGAAATACATGTGAGAATACTAAGATAATATTAAAAATGAATATGTTTGAGAGAAATTGGATTAGATTAAATAGGAGAATAATTAATATTACTACATTAAGATGATTTGTAAAAGTTAGTACAAGAACCAAGGATTCACCTATTAACACGGTAAAATTAATAAAAAATTCACTTATTAAAAAGTAGGTATATAGATGAAAATGTCCTTAAATAAATCATTAAGATATTATTATTCTAAATGATTTCAATAAAAATATGGTCTTCGGTAGAGATAATTGGTTACATTTTATCCATATATCCAACCCCATTTAACTGGATTTTAAGGAATTATATCTACTGCTATATTATTTTCTTTGATTATATTATGGGGTGTTTAATGGTGACATATTTTGAACACCCACCATAGAAAGAAGTATTATGTATGGACTTAAACAAGTATAATTCATGACCTAAATATACTGAGTTGGATTCCAATTTCACCTCATTGAAATTAATTATTTTTAGTTCTAATCTGTATACAACCATTATTTGTGTGTGGGAAATACAACATAGTTCATGAGTTTTTACAATAATTGAAAAATATTCTTTTCCAAATGATTTAAATTAGAGAGGTATATTGCTTAATTATTCCCATTGACATGCTATTTTATTCCAAAGTAGCCACTATTTCAGCTTCTTCATGTACTGTACCATCTTGGTGAATTATTTTGGAAGGAATATAAAAATAATTATGATTTATTGGTTGTGGAAGAGATGAAGAGACATGGAATTTTAGGAACTTTTGATCTTTATTATGACCTTTCACATTGTAGTTATAACATAAGATGATGTCAAGAAGCACTAATATAGGTAGATTATCTTGCACTCCTTTTTCCCAATATATCTATTACTAATGTCATAAATTTTATTTTGGTTGTAGAAATTTGATGGAGGTTAATATAAATTTTTAGAATATTAGGATATTTATTGTTTTATAAAATGATTTTGATTTTAATTTTTCATAAAATGAATCAGATTATGTAAATGAATGATATTTTGTTTGAAAATTAAAAATTATATATGTTAATTTTGAAAAGAAAATAAAACATACTTTCGTGTTTCATATAAAAGGAAATGAAATTAGTAAGTCACATACATTCTTGTTTTTTCGATAATAAAAAATATTTTCTGAATTTTTTAATCCATTTATAAAAAATAAAAACAAAAAATGTTTTTTCTAAACTAAATACAACCATAATCTTTACTTTATAAAATTTCAAATTTAGTAGACCATGGGTTATTGATCTAGCCTTTCAGATCTTTTGGATTCTCATTGTCTAGAGACCTATGCTGTCAGTTTTGGTATTGTGATTTTTGGAATAAAATATTTTCCCCTATAGGTGGTTATATTAGAATAAATTTGTCGATTTTTTCATTTTTGAGGATTTATAGCCTATTTGGTGTGATTTATTTGTGGGTGTAATAAAATAAATGAGATCATTTTGGCTTCCCCCTATCCAATTTTATTAAACTATGTTTAAAGTAAAAATAGTGAAATTTATTTCCTTCCAATATCTATTTGAAATCCCTCTAAAATTGATGATATTGAGAGACAAATTATTTATTTTCATTCACAAATTAATTTATTCAAAATAGAATTAATTATAATATTTTCATTTGTTTATTTTTATTTTTAATGTATAAAATCATATATTTTATTTTATAAATCATTTTACCAAACTTATTGCTAAAACTTATTCCCCTGCAACTGATAGTTTATAAGAATTTATAGAGGTTAACTAGGTATCTTATTATGATTTAAAAATGGATTGTGCATGATGTGATTGAACTATTTTTTGAAGGTGTTTTTTTCAAATTCACAAAACCTTTTCCACTAAAATTTGGTTAATTTTCCCAAATAAGTTTAATAATTATCCAATTAAATTTTATTCCTCATGGTGGTAATCAAGAATTTATAAATCATATGGACGAAATGTCTTATTCTTCAAATTCTATTTGGACACTGGTTGTAAAAAATTATTTTTTAGATTCCTCTATGTATCATCATTATTAACGAGGATAAACATTAGAAAGGTATTTTTTTCTCATACATGAAATTTCAAAATCATTAAAAAATATATGGTTGTGGGGTTAAATTTGGTTTTAGGAGGCTTCTTATCCCAATATTAAATTTCCGATTATATTATCAAATTTATTCTCATTAGGTTTAATTTGTCTCTTAGGATTAAAAAATTGTATGAAATTCTTTCAAAAATGAATAATACAACTTTCACTCCTCTATGTAGTGACATATTCGATGGTGGACCTTGGACACATGTGGTAACTTCACCTATATTTTCTAAATTATCCAATTTAATTTCCTTTATCAGATAAACCTTTTATTTATAGGGTTGTAAAATAGGCCTACCAGCCTTATCAGGCCAGGTTTGGATGACATAGTCGTAGCTCAGTTTATAGATATTGATTTAATATTATAAAATATAACAAAATGAATTACAAAATAACCTAAGTCTACCTAACTTGAATAATGGGTGTCATGAATTTTTCCAATCAGAATTGCCTATTAGGTATATGGTGAAGACAAGAGTGATCAAACCACCTCTAATAGGCCATGGGTTTATATCTAACACTAAGGATATAAAACACAAAAATGAGTGAAATTATCCTAAAAATCCTCCAAACATGAAATAAACCACTAATAAACTCCATATAATATAATATAAAACTCAATAAAAAAGGCCTGTAGATTTCATATATTAAATAGGTCTTAAAAATACCAAAATGTAACTCATATGACACCAACTCATGAATTCCAATGATCACCACATGCCATTACAATACAACCTGATCGCCAACTTCCTCCGGGAAACCTATGAAAATAGTTTTATAGAAATGGGAAAACATTAAATGATATTTAGAAGGATCCTCCCCAAGAACCTATTAGGAAAATGTTAAATAAAAATACTAATTCATTAGTGAATAAACAATATAATCAACTCACCACTAAACTAGGTCCACTATCACCCATCCTCAACCATGTTTTTTCACTAAACAACACATATAATTTTAGTAAAATAACACCAAAATAATATTTCAAAAATGTACTCTAAACCCACCTTTATGATGGTCTTTAAATTACCCAACCTTAAAACATTACTTAATCTTGAGTTAAGTCAAGAAATCTACATTGAGGGTCTTTTCAGGTTTAGAGTTGTATAGAATTAGACCATAACTATTACAATACATCTAAAATATTACAAAGTATACACTTCTACTCTATCAAATTTTTTCACAAAAATAAAACTCCTTAAATAGTACAAGAATTATTTTCTTGATATATGTATTCTTGAATTTTTCATTTCTCCTGGACTTCTTTATACCATATGAAAAACATTTCAAAAACATGGGATGAGCATAAAAATATCAGTAAGGGTTATAAAATAAGGAAAGAAAACATTAGTTCATCAGTATATAAAAATCAATAAAATTATACTTTTCAATCATAAAAGATAAGCTACTTAACATACATCATGAAATCATAAGATTTATGAATAGTACATATATATCATAAATCACAATGGTAACTTGTGGAATCCATAACATACTTATATTGTATCTTTCACAACTATATAAGGAGTTACATTTGAAATACCCATCATAGTATATTCCTTAAATCTCTTAGGAGAAAAATTAACGTTTACCTCCTTTATGTTACCCAATTCATTTGAGAGCTAACTTGGGCTCACTCGCCCATTTTTTATCACAGAACCACCCATATATGTAAACAATGCCCAAGAACCATACCATAATCATAGCACATAAAACAAGCATAAAATAACGATAACATCTCTACATTCCAATCACAATATAAAATTTCAAGATATTAACATAATAAAATTTTTATCAAAACCATTTTCAATACAAAAACACATGAAATCTGTATTTGGTATTTATTTTATTTTTTAAAAATGTTATGGTTTATTAAGGAATCTAGATATCAAATAATGCTTGTATTGATGGAAAGGTCATTGTTATTTTGTACGTTAAAAAAGAAACATTAATTTTATCTTTTAGTAAAATTAATTGTAGAAAAAATATTCTCATTGAATTAAATTAGAATTCATAGGGGTTTATACACTGTATAAATGAATGTTGTGTATATATCAAAATATGCCTCAATGAATGGATATTGAGATGAAGTCCCTAACCTTGAGTCCGAATCATCACGTATGTTCCTTCTTCATCAGAAATAATAAACTTAAATTAATTTTTAATTCATTCCTATCCTTTTTGAAGTTTATTATTCCTTTTATATCACTTATTACCATGTTAGAAACATTACATAATTATTTAAAGTAATATTGGTCATTTTGTCGATATTCGGTACATGAGTTAAAAATGAACTTTTTTTTAATTTCAAAATTTCCATGTGATAAAAATTACATAATCTCAAGAATGATATTCATGGTTTAAATATCATATATATATAATATATATATGTATTTATAATAGTACATAACATTTGGGGATAATAAATGAAATGCACCATTCATGGAGACGGTAAGTCGTATATACGCATGAACACTACTTTCATTAATTTTCAAATCTAATGGAATGAAAACTAAATGATACATAGGTATATAATAATTAAAGTATAATATAATATTTTATATATGTTACAAAATTTCATTAACTCCATCTTTTATACGTTCCATGTGTGGCATGAACGAGTCATATCACTTTGAGGAGGCGGTAGTCCACACGTCCTCAAATGAAATTAGTGTATTTACCCATTATGGAAACCATAAAGGCATGATGTAAATGAAAAATATAGAAGAATATAGACAATATAAAAATACTATATATCATATATAAATAAATTTCCATCATAATGGGCACCATGAGAGGTGGTAGGAAAAAATCGAACAATCATCGTTTCGTGAGGCAGTAGTTCGCCATACACAGAAACAATATGTTCGTATCCATTAGATTGAGGTGTGTTGGAATTTAGTTAAAATAATTATCATAGAACATCCTAGTATATTTTAGAAATTGTTATTTTTATAAAATAATTTAATAAAGAGAGTTTAGGGGGTTTTATAAGGGAAATAAACAAAAGAATATTGAAAGAAGACATTACCTCAAATAAGGTATATCCTTTTGATTTAAGCTAAAAGGATTTCTTGAATTAACTTCTGGCCCAAGTTGAGTGTTATAGGCATAAGATATGGGATGTTAATAGATTATTTGGGTGGATTTTGTATGATACAAGGGTCTTTAGATGTGTGAGTAAGGGTTATAGGTGTTGCCCTTTTATAAGATGGAGGAGGGACACTTTAGGAAGGCATTGAAATATTATTTTATTATAAATTTATTTTTGGCTTAAAATGATACCAAGTCATTTATTTCAAAGATACGATGCGGTTGGGTTGAAAAACTCTCAACCAATCAGTTCTTTAAAATTCTGGGACCCACATTTAACCTTATTTTTTAGCTTTAACCCTTTGTTAACTAATTTAGATCTTACATTGTCTTCTTGTGTATTCATACTATATGGTTAATATAGTAACTATAAAATGCCAATATAACCTAAAATTGTTAATTAATTTAATTATAAATATTATATAATTAATTTGGCAGAATATTAGATATTTAAGACTGTTATATCATTTAATAAAATAGTATTTTTTTTAAATCTCATTTAGGTCAATTTTCATACTATTCATATAATGACTTTGTAAAAATCTATAACAACTTGATTATTTCAAAACAAAAACATCATTAATTCAAAGATAAAAAGTCATTAAAATCCCTAAAATTATTTTATGGCATAAAAAGTTTCAAAATAAATTTATATTAATATTTATAATCTCATTTATTCAAATTATTTATTAATAAGGTATTCCCTACATCATCATTGTTTCATAAATTTATTTATTTATTTGATGTATAATAATAAAATAAAATAACATGATTTAGGAAATATTTTTATATTTCTAATGAATATTTATAGCTTAAGACATATCTTAATAACCCCATATAAAAAAAATTTAGTAAAAGATACATGTTTAGGTTATATTTTTGTTAACTTTAAATTAAAATAAATATAATGTCATTTACACACACAAGTGGCTCCATGGAGTCCTAAAATTAACCCAAGTATGACCATCATCATAAATATCTCATCGAATAGGTTTCAGACACGTGTTATGTTAATTTAATATTATTATAATATTATTTTTTACCCTTATTTATCAGATTTACCATTTAACCATAGTGAATACAATATTTACTGAAGTCACTATTCATAATGTCTAAAAATAAAAGATAGATATTTACAAAATCTGGACCTCCCGATTCCAAAAATGGAATCCATTTTTCCAAATTCAAAACACAAAAGTTGTAGAAATTAATTTAAAATTAACTCCTCTTGTCAAAACCAAAAAGCGTGTTTTAAAAAAGTAAAACTACCAAAAGATTGACACATGTTTATGTCCAATTTCAAAGTAAAATTACTTAAAATAACCAAAATTAGATTAAATAATAAAAATATAATCCAATTACACATTTAAACCAATTAAAATTATAATCTAACTGTATAACTAAATTTGATTAAAAGGAAATATTGAATTAAAATGAAATATTTTTTACTATTCATTAAAAATGAACTTTGTCAGAAAAATACGAAAATTTCATCCAAACTAAAATTTTATATTCCTATTCTAAAGAAAAATTTAATTTCTTCCAATATAAAATATAAAAGTTACAAAAACTAGATTTAAAAAGGGTTCGCCCACAAAAGGCTATAAAACGAACTTTTAAGGAATATTAGAGTATTTCATGCTTAAAATCAAACTAATTCTTATTTTAAGACTCTATAATTTATTAGATAAATTCAAATACATTTAACAGACATGCATAATCATATTGTGGTTAGTTCTGTTCATTCACACTAATACAACAACTATTCTATAACTACCATTTAAAATAATAATAATATTATATTATTTTTCGGTATAACTCAACATTGGTTGAAACGTAAGATTTTAGAGAAATATGTTGTTGCGTGTTTAGTATGATATCAGACATCTCATTCCCTTTAAAGTAAAATTAATATTTAATTCCAAAATATTAGTAAATATGAAAATGTTATATTCTTTATTTTCTTGTGATGTTACAGGTGTATTTTGTCTCATGCGCCAACAACATATATCATATTGACCCCATACCATCAATATAATAACATGACCTCATCATAACCATGTAAAATACACAATTACATATCAATATCCACATTTTTTATAGAAAAACAATATCACATTGTAACCATTGACACATACCAAACCTATAACATCCCATAGGTACCTCTCATATCATTACATAATTTATACAAAATATTTCATTACATATAATCCAATGACCGTTTAGGTTTAGATATTTAGAGAATTAGTAAATTAAACATTTAAATAATAAAACCCATAAAATTCCCATCCAATGAACATTTTACCTAATATATCAAGAATATAATTATTTTAGATTAAGACTTAGAAATCTCCCTCAAAATTATCCACACATGAAGATATCATGGAATGGATAACATAGAATGAATAATTAAAAGTAAAATAAATACACATAATTGACCACATGTGCTTGAAATAAATACATGGATGTTATAATAGTATAAAAAATAACATGGATAATAATAACCGAATTCAAGGTGATGGAATGCATAATTCTAGAAATCTTTTATCATCAAGGATTCAACCAAGACATTAGTATTTCTATCAAGGCCATGCCCAATACACAAACCTTTTGTATTATAAAAATAAATAATGCAATTAGGGGATATATAATCCCAAACCTCACCTATAACTTCTTTAATTCATATTCATTCACTATATGAAAGATATTAATGACAATACAATACATAATGAACTTTCCTTAGTAATCCATACAAATCCATATTGAGATACAAACATAGGGAATGTCAATAATTTCCCAGCCAATAAATAGAATAACATGATCATAATACATCTATATAATGAAGTTGGATTGTAAAGTAATAAAAAACCAACTTTCATTAGTAAAACATAATCAGCCAAATTTTAAAAACAAAATAAAATATGTCAATACTTTCTCCAATCAATAATTAATCAAAATTTATTATGATAAAGAAGGTGAATGGATAAACAATACTTAGCCCAATTGTGACCCAAAAAATTTCATAAAATGATGACAAAGATGAACAAAAACATTAGAATAAGAACACATTACATAATAAATTTATTAGAAGAAAAATCATGCCTATAATAGATGATGATTTGGAAAGGAAAAGACAGTGGTAATAGTATATGTTATAGAGATTTGATTCTTATATTTTTAAATGTGGATAAAGTAGTAGGAAATGAGTTTAATCAATTATTGAGGCATATATATGGACATTATTAAAAACATCCATGGAATATGGTTATAAAATAAGAGGATCCCTAACTAAAAACTAGAGGTAGGGTTGACTTCCTTACAAAGAATAAATAATGAGTCATGGTGGGAAATAAAATAGTGATATGACTTGTAAAAATGAAAACATGACTTGTGAGGTGGAAAATTATAATTTATTTAGAAATAAATAGCATTAGAATTATCAATATCATTTATCTTTCGAAATCAATATCGATTTTTAAATTGATATTGGAGAAGAAACCATTATGGCATGGGTGAAATATTAATAAAAATCCCTCTTAGAGAGAGATTATGAGATTAATATTGAACATAAAATAAAATTAATGAAAGATAATTCATGATATAATATAAGAAATAGGAATTATACACACATTTTAAATTAAATTAGGTTCATGGGATAAAACATGTCTCGATAAATGAATTTGTGTTGAAAAAATATTACGGTAATGATAACATATGAATCAAAAAAACATAAGAGGGTTACCATGAAACAGTCATTAATAAATCATGAAATGAAATATATTAATTATAATTATAGTAAATTAGGAATTTAAATAAAACATACAAAATAATTTTTTTTTCATAATATCAAAAATGTATCATGTAATTAAGAATAGAGACAAATAACCATTAATTTTAATCCCGCTTAGTTGAATGTTCTCTAACATTATGTATAAAAAAATAACCAGATTAATAAACTATTTAGAAAAAATTATTCACACCAATAAACTTTTTAAAACATCATCTATAATTATTTACTATAAATTTATTTGTGAGTAATATTTTATTTTCATTATATAATGTTATTAGTCATGATTGTTTGTCTTGTACTAGATTTATAATAGTGGTTAAATTATTATTTATAGATTAAATGTTAATCATTATGATATCATTATAGGTATAGGAATATATTTTTTTAATGAATTATAATTTTACAATTTCATTTCATAATTATTTTAGTTTTGAGATGAAGTTGGTGATGAGCTTGTTTCAATAATTTTTAACAAACAAATTTGTGGTATATTTATTATAAGTTAAATATTATTGTATCCTTTATAGAACTTTAAAACAAACATTATTTTCTTATAAAAGTATAATTACCATATTATTTAAGTTTTAATATTCATCCATGATAGAAAATTAAAATGTTGTTAATGTAGGTTGTTAAACCAATTAAAATAAGAAAAAATATAATCTTACAGTGAGTATGGTTCAGAGATTGTTTTTTTGGAATAATATCATTATTAAAAATTTATAATTATTTTTTTTATATTTATTTCCTTATAAGATAATATTATAATAAATTTGGATAAATAATAAAATAATATATCAAAACCAAAAATATTTTAATTTCATGGTGGTGGTAGTCTGCACAGAAGCACAAGCGATGTGTACGTTTTTTATAGATCAGGAGGAATATTGGGAATAATTTATAATTATAGAATATTAATAGTGTAATAAATATCATATTAAACCATTAATTTTACTTTTATAAACATCTGTGTAGGTTAGTGATGAAAAATCAAGTACCCCGTTCATAGAGGTGGTAGTCCGCACTTACACATGTTAGTGTCTTCATTTTTTGAATAGTTTTGGAGGAAAGTAAAAAAATAGATATTCCACTGGTATTATATAATTTTTTTAATATTATTAATAATAATTTTATCCTAATTTTATTGATATAATAGGTTCTAGGGGGTTTAATTAGAAAATAATCAAGAGAGTTCAATTGAGAACTTTACCTTCCCCTTTAGATGTTCTCCCATGGGTAACACCTTTATGGCTCAAAATATTGGTAATTTTGAAAGTTCAAGGATTATAAGACATTAAGTCATATTTTTAGTTAATGCTGATTCTTTCTAGTGGGTGTAGAAATGTGGTAGCAGTTAACACCTTTTATAATTGAGGAATATAACATTTTTTTGCAAATACCCATTAATTTTCTAATGCTAATATGAAACTATTCAAGGACCTATAAATTCAAATTTTGGAAATAATGATTTTTTGGGTGATATAAGTTCAACAAATCCTTTACAATTAATTTTTTAACATGTTATAAACTTGTATCAATCCGTTTACTCTTAGATTTTTCACATTTACCAATTTTTTTGGTTTTAGCTGTGGTAATTAATTTTTATCTACGAAATTTAATTTCCTTGAATTAATTGAAAATGGGTATTAAAACAATTGTCCATGGATTATAAATATTAGATAAATTTTATTCAATAAAAAATATATATGTAATAAAAAATAATTTTATCATTAGTTCATTTCATGCATAAACACCCACTTTTAAAAAAATGGAATTTTAAGATTAAAATTTACGTGTATGAAAAAATTATTAATTTTGTTGATTTTAATGATAAAATTTGGTTTATTTTAAAATAAAATAAAATTTATTTTCTTTTAAAATCAATCCAAAACCGAAATTTACCAAAATAAATTTTAATTAAAAGAGAATACAAGAAATGGTTTCTTTTAATACAAAATATTACATATTTCCAATAAATGAATGAAATAGGTTTTATAAATTCATAATATTATTTTAAAAATATATATTTACTCCACAAATACATATATAGTCAATTAAATGTTTTTATAAACTTCAAGGTCTTTCATGTAAAATGAAAAGTTATAAAATATATAGTTTTGGTAAAAAACTGTGTTTTTCACTATTCATAAAGAGATCAACTAATTTTGAAAAAACCAAAAAATTAATCTTAAGTTAACATTGACATTTTGAATATAAAAATGGATTTTTTTCAAATAAAAACTCTTTAATTTGGGAATTTAACTTATAAACACGAAAAAATATAATGAAAACGTTTTTTATTGGGAAATTACCTTTAAAAAAATATTATCTATTAATATTTTGCTTTCATAAAAAATACTAATAATATTTTTATTAATATATAATTTATATATATTATATAATTTATCTGTATAATATTTATTTTCATAACAATCCAATTTTTAAAAAGGTTACATTTTAAATCCTAAATCAATCTTATTAGTTATTTAGCTACACTAATTGAATTTTATCAGTCTTAGTATTAATAATGATCGTTATTTCTATTTATATATGTATTTAATAATTCAGTTAGATATATTTTTATCTAATAATTATATGGACACATTTTAATGGTTATATACTATTTTTTTTGGTCCATTTTAGTTCTATATCGACCATATTTTCCATTACATAACTATTATATAAATTTTAAGATAAAAAACATAATTATGATACAAATCTAGAATCAAAAGTTCTAGTGTCTTGGGAAAATTAGGCTCATACATAACTTTTAAATAATAAAACAAAAACATTTATTTAAATCCATCTACTCTAACCTTATAAAATATCACATTCTCCATAGTACATGTTATCACCTGAGGATATACATCAATGAAAGGTGTGATATAAAATACTAGTGAGAGGATTAATAAGGGATATAAATGAATAAAACATGGGTGAGCATAATAATCACAATCATATCATAATAATTGGATCATCATCAACATCATTTGGTAAACATTTTGATAAATTCATGGAATTTTTCAATGCCTACAAATAAAAAATCATGTCATAGTTCTCAAACACTACACATAGTTGAGAAAAAAGAGAGTATCATGTTCATGCATAAAATATGTGCATAATCATAATATCGTAATTATGAATAAATATAACATCATGTTAATTCATAATATAAATTATATCATGATATATAACCCATTAACCAATGCATTAGAAGGATATATAATTTTGGGACCACCTATCACATCATAACATTTACATAATCATGCATGCCACAAAAAATGTATATCAACTGTAGTCATGAAACAACCCATGGAAAGGAATAAGTTTAATAAGAATTTAATATATAATAAATTTATTATTAAACATTGGGGTTCCAAAATGAAAAAGTGAGATCATAATTTTGAATAAAAAATCATTTTTATTGGAAAAGAAATAACACATGAGGAGTCAAATATTTGTTTTATAAAGAAAAGTCTTTTTGTAAAATCATTGAATTTTAGTTTAAAAATAAAGTTAGAAGCTTGTATATCCCTTAAATAATACAAAATAATAAGGAAATGATATTTTGGAACATTAATGGAATATTCATGCTAAAATTTATGTGAAATAAGGAAGAACCAAAGGAAGGGTCTTGGGTTCGAGAATCCCCTTACGTTTATTTTAGCTTTATTTTCCTCTTTTTTCTCCTCCTGAATAATAAAATTATATTTATTAAAACATTGATACAGAAGTGTATTATTTTACTTTTTACCAAAATTTATCAATTATAATAATTTTATTTCATTTTTTATTTTCCTTGGATAAAGGGATGTCCTTTTGATATCACGTTTCACTGAAAAATATCTCATTTTGCTTCAATTTCACTCTTTTATTCAATGTAATTTAAAAATTAGAATATTTTATTCCATAAAATTATAATAAATATAATTACATGTTTATATATTATATATAGTTTATAATATCCATCCATGATTATGGTTATATGTGTTGACATGGAAACTTCTCCATATGCGGTTAACCGACATTTGATGGGACAATGTTGGGAGAGTAGTAAATGGAAGATTAAAATTTATATATAGAGTAAATATAATACATACAGTAGATTAAAATACTTAATATAATTTAAAATTACTACATAATAAATATTATGTTTTTTAATGTTTTGATGAAAAAATAGAAGAATAATAATAAAAAAAGAGGAGTCAATCGAAACTTAATTAATCCTCGGTGTAACTTCTTTTGTACACCACTAAAAATCCCTTGTAGTTTGAAGTTGGTTAACTATAGAATGTCCCGAGGTATTTTAATGGACTTATGAGGGAGTATTTTGGTAGAGGATAGGCTTCGAAATGTAGGGAAATGATTGGTTTTATAAGGGGAGTGAGAGGTGTTATTTATTCTTGAGGAGAGGGGTGTTTTTAGAATAAAATATTGAATAAAATATTAAATCAAAGGTAAAACATGTAATAGTGAATTTTTGACAATATAAATGATATATAAATATAAAATAACGTGTTTAATACTTTAAATACTCTTTATAATTCTAATATATTAGTTTATTAAAAATTAAAGTTAAAAAAAGTAATTGCTATTTTAAGGAATCACTTTTGACTTGGGGTTTGGAAATTAATTTTATTTTATACTAATTAATCATTTATGAAATAAAATATATCATTGATAGACCTCATGTTATATAAATTATCATGTCATTTTTATATCATAAATTTTGTTATTTAAGATAAATTGGTCATGTCAAACACTCTATTTTTACTATTCACTTGAAAATTGAAGTATTTAATAAAATTTTAAAAAATTAAACTTTAGAAAATTTAAACGTTATTATTTAAAAAAATATTTTCATTTTATCAAAATAAATTTCTAAAAATTGTTATTTTAATTTTTAATAAAAAAATTAATTTTTTATGAATTACTTTAAAATACAGTCTTTTAGAAATGTGCTAGTATTTTTCCTGTTTTTTAATCATGGTATTTATTTTTTAGAATTATAATATTTATATTTAATTATATATGTCAAGATACATATTATTTATTATATTTTTATTATTATTTGTAGGTCAAATTACTATTCCAATGGTTAGGTTACTGTTACCAACAGTTAGGTTACTATTTTTAATGGTTGGGTTACTATTCCCAATTCTAATGGTCAAATTACTATTATAATGGTCACCATACCTCATATAAATGATACTTTATTATTTCACACAATATTCAAATAAATTCTTCTTAGGATTCTAGATTTCAATTTTCTAAAATGTTGATGGGTCCACTAATATTTTGTTTCTCTTATACAGTGTTGGTAGTGGGTGAGATAATTTTATTTGATTGAGGTGATTCTTTTTTTCATTTTATCCTTTATATTTTAGTTTTAATTTAAATGTTTGGAATTTTAATTTGTTTTAGTCCAAGTTAATGTAACATTATTTGTTAATGGAATATGTTTTTGTTGGTTTTATTATATGTATAATACTATATTGTATATTATAACACCCAATTATTTAAAGAGACAAATATTATTTATAAACTATGGGTTGTTACATTCATCCACCCTTTAAAAAAAATTCCCCAAAATTTGAACTCATATTATCGGTTGAGAATAGGTGAGGGTACTTTTGCTTCATTATTTCCACTCATAACCATATCGCCTATTCATACTTATGGTTCCTCCAAAACAATTTAACAAGGTACTTTTTTATTTCATAGAATTTTTTTTCTACATTTTTATATGAGAGGTCATTCTCCAATTGTACAACCTTATGATTCTATACATGCAAGGGATCGCGTATGTACTTCCTCATAAGTGATACATGTAACATATCATGAACTTGATCCATACTTCATGGAAGTTCAAGATGATAATCCACTTATAATATGAGATCAAGAATCCTAAAGGGGGAAATGTACCTATGGTGAAGCTTCACGTTATTTCCAAACTACAAGATTCTATTCCATGATGATATTAAATGGAAAACTTTGTCTCCAAATTAATACTCCAAGTCCCTTAAATGTTTCTCAACATAGATATTATATTTGATCTGAGCATTTTTATATGTTTTTGGATGTTTTGTACCTTCTTGGTCATATATTTCATAAAGTTAGGTCCAGGTAGCTTCCGTTCAACAAATTCATCCCAAAAAATTGGAGTTTTACATCTCTTCTCATACAAAGAATCCTATAGATACATATGAATAATAAAGTTGAAGCTATTTGTATATGAGAACTCAAAAATATGATATTATGATCCAATACCCCTTTTAATTCCATTGAGTTGGATCTTCAAATTTTCTCGAGCATTTGAATATTCATCTCCGATTGGCCATCAGTTTTGGGGTGATAGGTTGTGCTGAAATTCAATTCAGTACTCAAATCATGCAAAAGGATTCTCTAGAATTAGAGGTGAACCTTGGATCATGATCAGTTACAATTTAAAGTGGAAACCCATTCATCCTTACCATTTCCTTGATGTGTATCTTAGAAAGTTGTTCAAGAGAGAAATATCACCAGATAGTAATGAAGTTGGAAGACTTGGTGAGTCGATCCACCACAATCCATATATAAATATTTCATTTGGATGTATTTGGGAGACTATTGACAATTTCCATAGTGAAATTATCCCATTTCAACATGGGTATAAGCAATGGTTGCATCGCCCCTATGGACTTCTGTCACTTTTCATTAACTTGTTGACATACTAAACACCTTGAGACAAATTCCAAAAGATCATTCGTCATGTTGTCCCACCAGAAGTGTTCTTGAAAATCATGGTACATCTTGGTATGTTTGGGATGGATGGAGAATGATGTGCTATGTGCATTATCAAATAGATCCTTATTAATCATAGGTGATGAGGGAACACAAAGACTCATTCCAAATAGAATCACACCATCATCATCAATGTGGAGGTCATCTATATTCACTTTCATTACTGATTTCACCTTATTTTATAGCTCCTGATCATCCCATTGTGGCTCCTTGTTCTTATTTTAGATAGATGGTTAAGAAATAATTTGGAGAAGGTAAGATCAATTCCCTTAAGATATTATTTAAATATATATCCTTTATATATCCAATGATATAAGGTCTTTCTCAATCCAAATCATGGATAAAGTAACAGGTTCTTTTTTTCAAATATTATCAGCTACCTTGTTCTCCTTTATCAGATGTTTGGGAATAGATAAATTGTAGTCCTTAATTAGATCAAACCATATTCTTTGATGCATATTATGATAATTTTGGGTGAATAAATAATTTATACTTTTAAAATTGATATATATGTCCAACTTCCCACTATATATATAGTGCCTCAAAATCCTTAAAGTAATGATCATAGATGATAACTCCAGATCATGCATCAGATAGTTATGCTCATGGATCTTCAATTATTTTGAGGCATATAATATTACTTTATCATTAGGAATGAGTCCACAGACAACATGTATTACCCCCTATTTCTGGTATGTAACCCTTACTTGATTCTTTTAAATGGTTATAAATTTAAGGTTGATGAATGGGAGAGTCAGGAGAACATGGAATGAGTTTTGAGGCAAAAGGGGAAGTCGCACAGGCGGCGCACGGTTTGTCTAAACTGTGCGGCCCAACCATGGGCAGTGGGTCTTGGAGGCAGTGGCTTCAGCATGGGCGGTGCACGGTTTGTCTAACCATGCAACCAAACTATGCGATAATGGTGGTCGAGGCAGTAGCTAACTCACAGTTAGCGCACGGTTTGTCAAACCGTGAGAACTAACCATGTGGCCACTTAAACGAGATCCTATAAAAGTGGATCTCACGCATTTTTGCCTCTATGTAGCTCTTTTTCCCTCATAATCAGCCATAACTCTGGATTTTGGTTCTCCTAGGGTTAAGGAGGGTTCTCCCATCATTCTGGAGGTGATATGAAGGCTTCTCTTGATGAATCAAAGTGGGATTCTTGAGGTATGTGATCGTTCTTGTTCGGTTTCTTAGATATAATTAGATTTACTTCTCATATTCTCCCAGTTTCTTAGAACTACGCCCATTATGGGTATATCTAGGTGTGTGGATTCCAAATATGATGCGATTTGGTCTTGGTTGTGTTAGGAGAAGAGATCTACGAAGGGTTCTTGGAGAATTGACCTGGGTTTCTTGTGCGTTCTTCGTTCGTTGGGGGTTTTGTCAAAACCTTTGAGGTATGAGGCTTCACTCTCGACTCCTCTCGCAATAATTGATTGGATCGGTTTCAAATTGTTTATTTGAATGAAATTTATTGTGAAAATCATGGAATAAATCTTCATTACTGAGGATTTATGGTTTTGATGAAATTGTGAAATCTTGGTGAATTGTTGTGCAAAGTGATTTGGCTTCTTGAATTTAAATTTTTGATTTTAAATTATGGATTTTCTGAAATTGTAAATAGTTTCATGAAAAATGGGTTTTCAATAAAAAGAGTGTTTTGTTGAAATGGTTTGAGATTGAAATGACTTTGATGGGATTGGTTTTCAATTAAAAGGCAGTTTTATTGAAATGGTTTGGAATTGAAATGGTTTGGCTTTAAAGTGTTTTTTTTATGGAAATGGCTTTCAATAAAAAGGTGTTTTTATTGAAAGGGTGTTTTGGAATGATTGATGGGAAGATGTGGTCTGTATTCATATTTCCTTCAAGATGGAAAAGTGTTGGGAGTCTCCCCCATCAGTGTTCGGATGGAGAGGGGTTAGGGATCTCCCCTGCAAAACATTCATATTGCATTCCGGACAGATAAGGGTTAGGGGTCTCCCCCATCAGTTTTGGGATGGGTAAGCGTTAGGGCTCTCCCCCATCAAACATTCATATTGCATTCAAGATAGATAAGGGTTAGGGGTCTCCCCCATTAGTGTTGGGATGGATAAGGGTTAGGGATCTCCCCCAACAAGAATTCATGTGCATTTGGGATAGATGAGGGTAAGAAGTCTCCCCCATCTTGGTTGGGATGGATAAGGGTTAGGGCTTCTCCCCTCATCCAGGTAGCATGCATGGTTGGTTTCATGGGTTTGGGGAAATGTTTGGGTATTCCCCAAAGGAATGTTTGTAAAATGGTTCTTAAGCTTGTTTGGTTATTTTTCTGGAAAAATAACTTTCTGGAAAAATTTGTTTCAATTTCTCTTGGAATGAATTTGGTTATGAATTGCTTTTGAAACTTGTTTATATTGAGTTATAAACTACTTTTGAGAAAATGTTTTATATAAACTATTTTTATAGAAATGTGGCTAACTCTTCTATCCTAGTGGCATGAGTAGGGAAGTCATTGGGGAAAACCTACTGAGTTTTATACTCACCCCAGCTTTGGAACGTTGTTGATTTTGCAGATATCGTATTCCGGGAAACAGGTAAAGGTAAAGAATCTTATTGCTAGTGGTTTGTGGCGATGCTTGGGAGATGTGGTGGTGCTTGGTGCATGGAGATCCACGTGGAGTTCTGGAGTGTGTCTTGTCTTGTTTTGGGTCTTTTGTTTATTCTTCGCCTTGGTACTCTGATATTGTGTTGGTTATGTATTGGTTTATGGAAGAATGTAGGTCTCTTTTGGTATTGCATGAGTTGGTTGTTTCAGTAACATGCATCATATAGTGGTTGTTAGTGATGTTTTGGTTGGTTTATTTCTCAAAGGGTAAATCATCCCCCACTTTCATTGAAACCCTTCGGCATTGATTTCCATCCTTTAATGTCTTTGGGATTTCTCTTAAGGCCTAGTAATGACTCTTTGAGCTCTCAAGCCAATGAGAATTGGTGGGTCATTACAAATGGTATCAGCTTGTTCGATCCTTGACTAACAAGTGGTCATTAATGTTCATGGTCT
This sequence comes from Viscum album, assembly GCA_963277665.1. Taxonomy (NCBI): domain Eukaryota; kingdom Viridiplantae; phylum Streptophyta; class Magnoliopsida; order Santalales; family Viscaceae; genus Viscum; species Viscum album. Next base: position 6,415,580 of record OY728130.1, on the reverse strand, counting down.
TGGAGTTGAAATTCATTCTTGTCTATTCCTTGGGTTGAAATCTTAGGCAATAGTAGGATTGTCAAAACTTCAAATGTATAGAATAAAAGACTGTAGCTAACCTGTTTATGCTAAACTTCAAGTTACCCAGGTGTTAGGTACATAAGTGTTTTGGCTACGGTTCTAGATGTTGGAAATCTCATTGTCATGGGTTTAGCAAATGAGATGAGCATGAAATGCATTATAGAGGAATAACTTCCCACTAGGATTTCATATCTCATTGTTAGGAATGAGTAAGGATGTTGTGCAAGGTGTGAACTTTTGAAAAATTAGGAAATTGTTTCCAAGTAAAATATTTTGAAAACTATGGATTTACATGACACTAGTGGGTTTAATAATCATGAAAAACTTCTCAGAAGAAGTTAATAAAACCTTTCTAAGACAAGAAAACTATGGATTTACATGACACTAGTAAGGCTAGGCCATCCATAAATTGTCTTTGTCTTGGAAGGGTCCATAGATATTCCCTAACTGTGATCATGTTCCCAAAAAAATTTACTTTCTACATCCAATGGTCACAATTTGTGAACTTATAATACATTTTATATGTCCTTAATGTCTCTAGACCAATCCTTATATTCTCTTCGTGTTCCTAATTTATCTTGGAGTAAATTATATAATCATCAATAAAAACTACAAAATATTTGTTTAGGTACTATCTAAAGACTATATTAATAAAATACCTAAATATTTTAGTGTAATTAGTACGTTATAAGGGAATTATTATGAACTAATTGTGCCCATAACTTTTATAGAAACTAGTCATCTGAATATATTACTTCTTCAACATTAGTTGATGATATCCAGAATGAGGATCCAGCTTTGATAAGTACTGAGCTCCATGTAATTGATCTAAAAATTCATCAATAATTGACAGAGGATACTTGTTCTCTATGGTGATCTTTTTGAGATATTGATAATAAATATTCACTCACATCGATCCATCACTTTTTCTTTACAAGGAGAACTGTATCACCCCAAGTTTATGCATTAGGGAATAGGGACCCTTTGTCCAATATTTTTTGGAACTGGTTCTTTAACTCCTTCTATCCAATTAGGGACATCCTATAGGGTCATTTAGATATATGAGTGGAATTAGTTATAAGTTTTATTGACAACTCTATTTCATGATCTGTGGGAAGTTCGAGTAAGTATCCAGGAAAAAAATATTTGAATTCTTAAATAATAGGAATTCCCTCCAGGTTGATACCTTTTTTTGAATAAACCATTTGGGAAAGGTATTATTCTTTATAGGGTATCAACACCAACACTATTGATGTATTTTACAATGGAGATTCATGATATTCCTTTCATTTTTAGTGGAGCATTGAATCAATCAGAATATGAAAATATATTTAATTTTCTCAATAGTTGATGTGTGCTCTATATATTGAGATCCAATCCATGACCAATATAGCATCAAATTCCACCAATGGAATTATAAAAATATTTTATATAAGAATATCCTCACATAAAATTATAAGTGAAGAGTCAAATACTTGGGTTGCTATGATTTCACCACTGGGTGTTTTTACAAATATCTCTACTTCAAGGTATCAGGGCTTTGTCTCAATAGTTATAGCAATCATGAAGAATATATTTTAATTAAAATAACTTTAATCATATAAATTATTTTACATTCTTGAGTGAATATTAAGTGTAACTTTTATAACTTCATTTTTATAAACCACTTAAAAATTATTCATAGAATAAGAATTCCCTTTATCCTTTGGATTTGATGGTTGATAGTGCTGATTACCATCAAGGACCCATGGTTTAGTGAACTGTCTTGCATAGTTCCATTACTCCCTACAATGGAAGTATTGATCATTAGTGATTCATTAGGAGGTTAATTCATTTCCTCTACCATTTTGTCTCGATTCTTCATGTCTATTTGACATTCATGAGCTGGGTTACCTTCTCTCCCACACATGGTGCATTTACCCATCCCTTTTATAAAATTATGATGATGTTACTTCCCACATTTTTAACATGTGGGTAATTTGATCTCCTTTCCTCCTTTTTCATTTGACCCTCCAACTTGAAACTCCATTCTTCTATTCTTATCTCTATAACCATGGGACCATTATCTAAACTCTATATCTACTTTTAGAAAACATCAAACCATTTCTTCATAAATCCCAAAATCCCAAATAGATAAAGCCTTTCGAAGTGTGGTTTTAGACCACTAAAGAATCTATATATTTTTCTATAATTGTTGATAATAAAACCCAGGGAATATCTTGCAAGACATGTGAAGTTTTCTTCATAAGTCATGATAAATTCACCTTCCTATTTATTTAACTTTATGAATTATCACTCAATATTATTTCTAATATTTCAAGGGAAATACTTGTTATGAAATATTTTATTAAATTATTCCCACTATATGTAATCTATTTCATCCTTTAGCTTGGTGTTCATTATCAATTCCCACCATTGATCTTCCTATCCATCAAATTGATAGATGTCTAGAGACACATTCTCTATCTCAGAACAATGGATCATAGATAATATATTGTCCATTGAGTTTACCGGATTTTCCATGACATGTAGATTAGAAGATCCACTAAATGTCAGTGGTCATTGGCACATAAAGGAATAAATGGCTAGTTGATCCTTATTGGGTGAGGGTGGACACTCCACAGGATTTATATTTTTATTCATAGCTGAAGAAAACTGGGTAAGAATTTCCATGATCTTTTTAACTCCAACTCCCTTCACATTGGGGATGTCATTTGGGTAATCATTACATTTCCCTCACATGGGTAGTTGGATTAGTTTCTCATAGTTCCCACCATTTTCTAAAATAGAAAATATTTGAAAAACACATAAGTAGACAAATCATGAATAAATAATTTATTAATTTATGCAATTTACACTAGAGGGATATCTTATGGGATCCGTATGTTATCCTTTTTCTAAAAAAAATCCTCATGGATATTTGTTTATAATTAGACTTATCCTAAGTTTTTTCACTAAAATTATATAAACCTAAATAAAAAATTAATTAAACTGTACTCTGATAACAACTATAGAGGACCCTAATTTTCATTACATACCTATAAAATCATATTTAAGATAAACAATCTAATAAAGATATAAATACAGGACCAAAAGTTTTTGTTTCTTGGGAAACTTCGGTTCCTAAAAACTTGTACATAATAAAACATAAATATTTATTCAAATACTTCTTCCTTATCTTTATAAATTACCACTTTCTCCTAAGTACATGTAATCACCCGAGGATATACATTAAAGAATGGTATGAGATAAAATCATAGTAATATGATAAATAATATAAATTAATCAATATAACATGGTTGAGTATAATAATCATAATATTCATCATATCATAATAATAGGATCATAATTGAAATCATGTGGGAAACATTTGTTAATGGAATGAAATGTTGAAATGAATATAAATGATACATCATATCATAGTGGTCAAATACCACACAAATTTGTGAACAAATATTGCATCATGTTTATGCATAACATATGTGCATAATTCGAACATCATGATATTGAACAAAGATAACATCATTTTCAAAAATAATACACATTATCTCATGATATACATCATATTAACCAATTAATTGGAGGGATATACAATTTTGGGACCACCTATCACATCATAACATTTACATAATTATGAATGCCTCCTAGAACATATAACAATCGTAGTCATGAAATAACCCTAGGAATGGAATGGGTTTTATAAGGATTTAATAGAGCATACATTCATGAATAAAATTTAGGGTTCCCAAATGAAAAAGTAAGATCATAATTTATAATTAAATATAATTATTTTTTGTAAAAGATACAACACATGAAAATCTAAATATTTATTTAGAAAGAAAAGTTTTTTAGAAAATCATTGAAATTTAGATTAAAAATCAAGTTGGAAAACTGAATATTCTAAAAATAATAGGGAATAATAATGATATTAATTTTAATGATCATTAATGAAATATTGATACTAAAATTCATGTGAAATATGTAAAACCCAAATAATTGTAGTTGGGTTCACAAATCACTTAACCTTTATTTTCACTTTATTTTGTCGTTTTTTGCACATCCAGAATAATAAACCTAGATTTATTAAAACATTGATCCATAAGTTTATTATTTTAATTATTAATAATATTTATAAATTATAATAATTTTCTTATATTTCTTAATTTATTTGTTTAAATGGAATTCTTTTTGATGTCATGTTTAACTTAAAATATTATCGTTTTTCTTCGATTTCACTATTTTGTTCAATGTAATTTATACATTCATATAATTAATTCAAGAAGATTATAATACATATAATAAAAATTTCATTTAATATATATAGTTTATAATTTCCATCCATGATAATGGTTATATGTGTTGACATGGAAATGTCTCTATATGTGTTTGACCGACCACTGATAGGACATCGTATGGATAATGAGAAAGGAAAGTTTGATATATATATATATATATATATATATATACTAAATAAGATACATATAATAGGTTAAAATAATAAATAAAATGGGAAATTAATTTATAATAAATATTTTGTGGTTTGGTTGTGAAATTAGTGATGAATAAAATAAATAGAAGAAGAATAAATAAAAAATAAGAATTGGTCAAAACTTACTTAATCCTCTGTGTGACTTCTCTTGTATTCCACTACAACTCCTTGATGTTTGGAGTTGGTTTACTCTAGAAAATCAATAAGCATTCTAATGGGTATGATAAGGATGATTTGGGTAGAGATTATTATTTTTAAATTAGGTAATGAGTGGTTTTCTAATGGGAGGGAGAGGGTTATTTATACTTGAAGAGAGTGGTATTTTTAGAATTAAATAACCAATTAAATATTATATTAAAGATAAAACATGTAATAATGAATTTATGAAAATATAAATAATATATAAATATAATATAATATTTTTAATACTTTAAATCCTTTTTATAATTTTAAATCACTATCTAATTAACAAGGAAAGTGCAAAAACTTTATTTTAAGGATTCACTTTTGACATCATGTTTTTGAAAGTTCTTTTCAGGTTTGGAAAATGTGTTTAATGTATTTTAATTAATAATTTATAAAATAAAACATATCACGTATGAAACGCATGTTTTAAAAAGCATTATATCATTATTACATCATGACTGGTGTAATTTAAGATACATCGGTTATGTGAAAAAACTACATTTTTACTATTCACCTAAAAATTGAAGCATTTTGTAAAATTAAAAAAAACAAAAATTTTAGAAAATTTACAGGATTATTTCAAAAATGATATTAATTTTCTCAAAATAAATTTTTAACACATTTAATTTTAAATTCTAGTGTAAAAATTATGATTTTTATGAAATACATTAAAAATACAGTCTATTAAAAATGTGCTTATATATTTGTTTCTGTTTTTTTAACCATGGTATTTATTTTTTAGAATTATATGATTTATATTTAATTATATTAATCATTATACCTATTATTTATTATATATTTTATTATTTTGGGGTCAAATTATAATTCCAACAGTCAGGTTACTATTCCCAATGGTTTGGTTACTATTCCCAATGGTCATGTTACTATTCACAATAGTCAGGTTACTATTAAAATCATTATATTACCATCCCAATAGTCACATTATAGACTATAAATAAAAATTTATTCTTCCAATAAATATTCATCTTAATTCCTTTCAAGTTTCTATATTTTGATTATCTAAGATGTTGATTGGTTTACTAATATTTTGTTTCTTTTCTATATTGTTGGCAGTGGGGGAGATAATGATAGTTGACGGGGTGATCTATATTTTTCCATTTTAACCATTCTATTTTATAGTTTTTTCCAAACTATAATGTTTTTAATTTTAAGTGGTTTCATTTTTGATTTATATAATGGCATTTATTAATGAAATAATTTTTTATTGGTTTCTTTATGTGTTTAATACTATATAGTTTATTAGAACTGTCAATAATTTCTAGATAAAAATATTATTTATAAAATCTAGGTTGTTAAAAGTTTGATGTTTCTTATATCATACAGTATTTAACATAATAGGTCTTAAATGACTATATAATTTTAAATCTTGAGGTGCTACATTATCATTCCCTTAAATAAATTACATTTTCACAATTCTAATTATCACTTAGTAATAAAAGTGTTCAATGGTATCTAAAATATATACACAACTGAAGATATATTTTTAAATGATTCATCTAATTTAATATATTATATATGACTAAGAAACATATATTTACCCTAATCATGTTATCTTATTGCATCATCTTTCTTTTGAAACCTTTTTATCTATTCCTTCATTTTCCACACACGAAGCATCTTTTAATTCATTTGATTCATTCTTCTAGGTGTTTCTTTACATATTTTGGAGATAAGTGTAATTGAATCTTATTTTCTTCATCATATTTTCCACCCTAACATCCAAGAAACACCATCTTTCTCTTATTTTATGCATTGGGGATTTCAACTATGTTGACATTGTTAATCATAATTCTTGATAGTTGTTTTGACATAATCACAAGATTTATCTCTCTAGTTATTATCTCATTTGATTTTCATTGAAAAAATATCCATATTTTCCATGATATACATTGTTAATGTTATTCCATTGGGTATAATACATTACTAAAACCAAAATAATTTAACATTAGTGATGAAAAATTATCACCATAAGATACTTATTACATGAAGAATTGGACCTCAAAATCTCTTAATCTTTGAAACCATCACCACAGATTTTAGTTCAACCTTAATTACTCTTAGTTTAACCTGTATAATTATTATTTTAACCTAAATTTTTTTGATTTGGGTTCTCTCATACATCTTAACCAAATCCATATAATAAATTTCCAAAATTACCATGAAATTTATTAAAATATCCTAAACCTGGGAATCATTGAAATTTATGCTCTTGAGATCCAAATTTCACTTTATCCAAGAAAGAACTTATCAATTAATTTATACATTAACTTATAAATCTCTATGTTTCAATATAATATATCCACGTTCATTTTCTTATTAGGTTATCCAACATAAATATACTAAAATCCCACACAATGTTTATTAAAGGGAATATGATTAACCAAATAATATTCCTCAAAAGTATCTATCCATGTGTCAAGTCAAAGGCCTATTCATCATGAACCATAGTGAGGATTTAGTTTATACTCAACCATCCATTTTCAGAGTGATTACCCCAAGGTTCATCAATTTCATAACCACATCTACTTTCACATAACTAGGTAGATATGTAATTTCTTGGAAACCACATAATCTCAACTTTACCAAAAATTTGGGATGTTATCCCATAATTATACATTTCCCTTAGACTATCATTATGGTTTTCACTAAAGTTATATAATTGAAATACCTAAACAACATAAAATATTCAATATTACATCAACATAAAATTTTATACCAACCCAAGGGCTTATCTATACCTTGAAATTATGATTAACTTTAACAAATTAACCCTTAAGTTATCCTAAAATAACATCCAAATATCCAAATTTATATAAATTTTTTTTAAACAAAATAAAAAATCCTAAATGTAACTATAATATAATTACATGATTTATAGAAATTATTGTATTACATTCAATACCATTACATTTTAGTTTTAGATAATTATAAACACAGTAAAATAAAACATTAAATAAAAAAACTCATATCTTTCCCATCCAATGAATATTTTACCCATCATTAAATACTGTTTTATTTAATATTTTATCTTCAATATCTCCAAAAAAATTCTCAACAAATGATATTGTTTTAGACATATCACGGGAAATACTTTTCTTCATAACCTGGGGAAATGGAAACATAATAAGCCTGAGAAGAAATGATTATTAATAGAAAATTTATGTCTAAATATATCAAGGAATTGATAATATAACAATAATAATGTTTCCGACGTTTTCTCCGGGGAGAGCGCGTTCGTCCGCTTGGTCGCGACAGGTCCGACTTTCTTGTGTTGCCTCGCATTCCCGCTTTCCAAAGGCGGGTGGCATCTGCTCCTTATTTAGAGACGTCTGCTCCTAGATCGAAACCGGGATGATAGGATGTGAGTTTTTACTTCCGTGGATTCCTCCTCGTAACTCATCACCTAGTCCGGGTCTCCCTCATATATTTAATACGTTGTTCGTGAAACTCTTCCCAGTGCCATGTTTCCATGGACGCCGGTTAATTACACTGCTTCTGTCAGGACATTCTAAAGGGTCCGGTCAGGGTAGTAACCTTCAGTCGGGGGAATAGTCACATTGAGGCATCAGTAACATGTCTGAACACTGGGGAATTGGTGTTCCTGTCTTTTTTCCCTTATTATTGGGCTTCTCGAGGGCGTGGAAGCCCGAGGCATCCCACATCGAGCACGGGGAATCATATTCCATAGGTATGTATCTGAGGTTTTCCTCAGCTTCCTATGTTTAACACAGGGTTTGCCGCATGTTTAACATCCATCACAGACAGATTTTCCTGATAAGAACACTAGCTAGAGTGGATCAGATTGAGGAATTTCCCCTTGAGGGGGGACGCCGATATCGGGGCCGACCCATGGGAAGATTCCCGGATGCTGTGGAGGGGAGTGGAGTGGCCTGATCTCATCGGGATGTGGTGGCCCGGGTGAGAATCAGGATGGATGAAAGATGGATGAATGAACTTTAGGGGGAATGAAATGGGGTCATCGTAAGGGCGACAATGAAGTTGGTCTTGATCCTTGAAGAGACCTCCTACATATCCCCATGGCAGGGAATCAAAGTCTGTGTAGTTCGGTGGGACGATGGGACACCTGAGGAGGAAGCCCGTGAGAATGGATGCATAGATAAGTGATGGGATTGAACCTCGTGAGGATTCCTACATACCATTTCTTATCACGGATCAAAGACCATGTAGTTTAGGATGGACGCCGGAAGTCCAATGTGAAGGAGGAACAGGGGTCCAGGTTGTGGTGGTCTTGAACCTCATGGAGGCTTCCTACGTACCATGCCTTAACATGGCTCAAATTACCCATAGTTCAGGTGGTGGAAGTTTCGGTGAACCTACGTGAAGGTGGACCTTGGTCCGATGGATGTTGGGATTAAACCTCAATTAGGCTTCCTACGTACCATGCCTTGGCATGGATCAAAGTCGTCATAGTTCAAAGGGGCTTCCTTAGCGAACCGACGTGGAGGTGAACCCAGGGGTCCACTTGTGGTGGGATTGAACCTTGTGAAGGCTTCCTATGTACCATGCCATAACATGGATCAAATTCCACGTAGTTTAGGATAGACACAATGGCTTACCGCTGGACTGGAATCCAGTTTAACGTCGTGCGGGACAAGGGTGAACCCTGACGTGAGTAAATGACGAACGGTGGGCTTTAACCTTGTGGAGGCTTCCTACGTACCATGGCTTTACATGGATCAATGTACTCATAGTTGAAATGGATGTACAGTTTAATGTCATGCGGGATAGCATATAGTTTAACGTCATGCTGGACGAAGTATTGTCATGGCCAATGCTTACTCTAATCCCATGTGAGTCATGCTCGGTGTGAGAAACAAGAGGCAGCAGGGACCTGCGATCACGTCGCGAAGGGTGCGTCCATGAGAAACGAATTGGGGATTACACGTTAGGTGGCCCATGGTGTTGGGAATTACTCTGGGATGGAGGCCCAAAGTGCAGCAAAGCACAACGGGAGAGGGATTTGGGATTGATGATGGAGGTTGCCTCGTTCTCTATCGTGCCCTCCACTGGCCTTGGCAGCGGGGAAGTACGGAGGTGCATGGGTGCTACCTTCTACATGAGAGGCCTGGGGGCTTACACCAAAGTGGTTGCCCTTCCCCTATGTACATATGCTACTCCGAGATGGAGGATATCATCCCATGTGAGGGTGATTCCATTCCCGTGGAGACGAGCGGTGTAAAGAATGTCCGGGTTGGGGGGACCCTAAGTGCGAGGCACGGGGTCAGGTCACAGTTTAATGTCATGTGTTGAGGATGGGGTGCTTGGTAGTTTAATGTCATGCAGCTCGGACGTGGTGGATTTACTCCGCACCCCTAGGACTTACATAACAGGTACCCTCTGCCCCTTGTGCGAGGGAAGGTACCGGAAAAGATGTGGCAAAGGGGGTCATAGAGAGAACCATCGAGGGGTCCACGTTAGTGTGGCTATGCGAAGAAGCAATAGTTGTTAGCGTGCCTATGTAAAGAATCATTAGGCGAAGCAACGCTACGAGTGGTGTCATCTATGGGACATTGAAATCACATCGTGCAAACCTGGAGGGTCACACGAGAAGAGGAATTGGAAAGAAAAGGGGTATACATTGCGAAGTGGAGTTCCTTGGCCTTAGAAAGGGGAAGAATTACAAGTGGGAGCTGCTTTTCAAAGTGGAAGGGTGTTCGCGAAGCACAGCCTCATGATGCGGAGGTGCCTCGCGAAGCAAGGTGCTGTGAAGCAGTGTGCTTCACGAAGGAAAGTGACCCTACCTTGGCATGTGAATCACTTGTATAGGATGGGTGTTTCATAAATCATAAATGCCCTGCGGCTGCTCGGGTTCTCATGGGAATCCCTTCCTTCACGTAGGCCCTGAGGCTTCGCGAAAGGCATCCCTATCAGAAGAGGGGCTCAAAACGAGACAAGGCGAAGGCCTATCGTGAAGCAAAAATACCTCGCAGAGCTCATGATTCCCAGAGCGAAGGGTGCATTGTGATTTGGGAGCTGAGAAGCCGAAAGTTAGGATTTTCCATCTCGAGGGCTCAGTGGGATCCCGGTATTCATAGGCAAGGGGCGCCGCGAAGCAGAGCTCACGCGGCGTGAAGGTGCTGCGGTAGATTCGCGGTGGGTTTCTAAAATCAACCGGGTTCACAAAGGGTTACCACCTCCTCTGCTTCACGGCGGGATCGCGAACATTAGGGCGTTCGCAGAGCAGTACCACCTTTGGGGCTTGACGGCAAGATTGCGAACGTCAGGTAATTCGCAGAGTGGTACCGCCTCTGGGGCTTTGCGGTGGGCTCGCGAACGTCAGGGCGTTCACGGAGCACTAATGCCTCCTTCACTTCGCGTCGGTCGCGTTGCTCGTGGGAGCTCCGCATCGGGGCTTCGTGAGGCAGCACGCAGGATTCTTTTCCTTCTTCCCATTACATCCAATATTTTGGAGCCAACAAATTCCCCCCTTATACTTAGAGCTGTGGAGGGATCAAGGGTCGAAGTCTGAGGGAAAATCGCCAAAATTATCAGCATTTCGCGATGTGAACTCGCGAAGAGGGCACGCGGGGCAGACAGTGGCCCCGTGGTCTGGATGCGCCACGATGCTCCGTGGGGGCTGGATGTGCCGCGAAGCTCTGGGGTCGCCGCCTATAAATAGGGGTCTGACCTCTCTTTTGTCCTCTCGTGACTTTTTTCTTTTTGCGCTCTCGAATTCGTGAAGATCCACGTACTACAAGTCTGCTCTCCGCGAATCGAGATTCGCGGCGAACCGCGAGTCTCCGACTCTGCGACTGCGCCAAGCGAACTTCTATTTGCCTACCAAGTCCAGGCTTCGCGTCTTTGGCTTTGTGCCCATGCTTCACGAGAGATCTTCGTGAGAAACCTTCGCGATCTGACCTAAAATTTTTTCGAGTTCTGAAACCGAAATGGCCCATCTAGAAGCTGTGATGGGGGTGCTTATAGACGCCGCCCAGAGGGATAAGATGGAAAACTGTTTGGGCCTTAGAGAGATGGTCTGAAGTCACTCAAACCATAATTCTTTGATAGAATTGCAATCATAGAGTCATAAGAACTGTCCTTTGTGCAAGAAGATTCCCTTGTATGGCTTCGGGATAAGGGATGATGTCTTCATTCCTGAGGCAAGTAGGGACGAACCAGCTTGCTGGTTCAGGAGCATTCCATACCAATGCCAATGGTTTACAGCGGCTAATGGTCATGTACAGGAGGACTTCACACCTGTCACTGCCGATAGTCTGTACAACCATGTGAACAATATTGACGGGAAGCCACTGCAACCAGAGACATCCCCTCCTCTGTACCGCACCATGCTGAAGGCGGCTTTCTAGGATTCGAAGAAGGGGTGGTCCAATGAGTGGGACCTGCGCTAGGGTGGAAACTTCACTAACGAATGGGAATGGGCCAACTGGGTAGGCGCCTCATGTGAGGAGTTTGGAGCCGAGCTGAGGAGGGTGGGCCTATATGAGGTGGCATGGGCCTCCCAGTTCCACATTTACCAAACGAAACAGCTGATTCCCGAGCTGTTGAGCAGATGGTCGTCTAGGAACAATACTTTTCACCTGCACCATGGGGAGGTGGGCATCAGTCTGTGGGATGTCTATCAGATTTCGGGGGTCCCGATCTTGGGGGCCATGTATGATGAGTTCTTCCCTATTAGGAGCACGTGGGAGGATCTGGAGAAGATGTCGTGATTGGCGTCGGCATTGATGGAACTAGTCCCTAGAGAGGACAAGGAGACAGTGAGGGATATCCACTTTAATATGTGGTTCAAGCGGTTCTTGAACTTCCCAAAGGATCGTGAGTTCCCTCTAAGGCCTAAAACTTGTCCGAAAGGGGCTCAACGGGGCAAGTAGTACTCGTATTGGCAGCTCTTGGAGGACAACAAATGGATGACTTGGGGTTTCAGTGTCAGCACTGAATAGAAGCCGATAGTCAGGCTGGCAGCGTTCATCGCGGCCCTTATCTACGGTTGGATCCTACCTTTGAGGGATACCAACATGGGGGTGTGGCCCAACTCGTTCATCATGGCATCCATTCTGGCCATGAGACAGCGGGTCAATCTAGGGATTCTGATGCTCACCAAGCTGTACAGGATGTTGTGGCATGTTAGCGAGGACAAGAAGCTGCCAAGGATATGCAGTCCCTTCCACCTTTTGTACGGATGGATCCCAGCGCACAATAGGTGGTTTATGAGTATCCAAACCCCATCTCTCCACCAGGGTCGAACTTCCGCCCATCCATTCTGAATTCATCCGGGAGCTTCCCGATCGAATAAACCATACCAATGGTGCTGAACCAGGTGTGGAAGGCGGATGAGTTTAACTTCCACCCGTTTCCATTGCCGACGGGGGTACTCACTGATGACGGGCAGGGAACGGAAGAGCACCAGGCTTATCTCCAAGCCTTTAGAGGTGGAGTCTTTGTGGCATGGGTGTACCGTGAGCCGCTCTACGAATCGTACACCCCGCATCGGTTTGCGAGGTAGTTCCGGTGTCTGCAGAGGCTGACCCTGTAGGTCTACTAGGAGGTGCGTCACGAGGAGCACCTGTGTCTGATGAGGCAGTTGTGGATCATGTTCACATGGGAAGATGGGAAGATGCAAATTGCATTGCCTCTATGCACAGCCGCTTTCAGATTGGTGAAAAAGTATTCCATCAGCTGGGAGGCCACTTATCTAGGGTAGATGCTAAGGCATCCAACCGTTCGGGTTAGTGACGGCGAGCCTCCCCTATCCCGAGGTCGGGGTCAGAGGGTAGCAAGGGCCTCTCATGGTGGCGGGGCTGCCATTGCGCTGAGACCTACACCAGCCGAGGGTGTGGTAGCAGTGGCGGATCTAGCGATGGTAGTGGACCCGGTGGTCCCGGAAGAGTGGAGCCATCCGGAGGAGCGGCCGCCGAGGGGATTTCGTAGGATATCCACTTAGGCTCCGGAGAAACGACTGCGCCACATTGACATGCTAGAGGATTCCATTTTTCCAGAGGCCTGGGACATTTGGGATGTCAACCGGCAATTCCTCAGTCCACCTGATATGTGGGCACACTTGAATCGTCTCGGGATGGAGTTACCAGGCATAGGCCCAGTCTGGGCTAGGTTCACAGCATCTCCAGCAGAGGCGGAGAAATACATGGATGAGCTGGAGGACTACATTCACTCCAGTGGTGTCCCACGCCCAATGACAGACCGGGTGAGGGTACTGCTGGATCGGATAGTTCCCCCATAGCTGTCAGACGCCGATCTGAGGGAGCGCTTCCCCCTGCCGGAAGAATCGGAGGAATCCTCCCGGTGGGGATGAGGCTAGTAGAGGGAGCCCGTTAGAGGAGGGTGAAGTCGGAGATCAGGACTCAGATTCCGATGATTTTGCGGAGGTTCTAGAGGTATCATTCCAAATTTCTTTCCTCAGGGCCTGCTCTCAGGCCATCATGTATTTCTTACCAATGTTTGAACCATGCAGGAGGAACTTGTATGCAGGCCTCGCTCTCACCCCTTGGAGGGTGACGATGCTAGACCTTCAGAACCCACGCCTACGGCTGCGTCCAGTTATATATCTGGTGGGGACAGAGCAACTGAGGTGGCTCCTCTAGAAACTCCATACCTTCCAACAGTATATAGAGGACCACGCCTCGGGGTCCCGTCAGCATCGACTCAGGAGCAGCACAAGGAGTCTGATCTCTGTAAGTTTCCTCTACTGGATTCATTGCTGTCATATGTAGATCATGCCAACTGACTTTCATTCCCTTCCCTGTCGTACAGTTCTCCGACGGGCATGGGCCACTACGGCAAGGCTAGTCGGGATGTCTGGTGTCACCCCTGCTAGGGGAATTCCAGTGATGGTGGAGATAGTACCCCCATCTACCCGAGCAGCTGCCTTCACTATAATTGGCGGGGCCACCAGCAGGGTTGTGCTCGAAGTTATTGAGGTGGAATCTAACGGTGTGGATCAATCGGTCGACCCAAATCCCGCTATGCCTGCCCCGACGCCAGATGTCGCGCCAGATTCAACTCCAGATGCAGATCATGCTGAGGACTTTCTGTGGGTGTATCCTGCATACGAGCCTTCCAACCGCGTAGACTGGGATGAAACGGCCTCCGATGATGAATACAGCAGCATAGTCCACCGCTGATCGTGGAAGCTAATCACGCGCTTCATCAAGGACACCCCCCAAGCATCATGGATGAACGAAATTGAAAGACTCCGCTCACGATTGCGCGAACTGTGCGCTGGAGGAGTGGATGCCCAACATACTCATGCGATCATCCGAGATCTCATGGCCAAGAAGATATGGGAGTATGATCGCGGGCTCAGCATGGTCTGGAAATGGAGGAAGGTGACAAACATCAAGAAGCTCTAGGAGGCTGAATGTGAGGTCCAACAGTTGCAGGCCTGGGCGAATGATAACTCAGCCTCTCTAAATACACAATCTGAGCTGATCTCACGGTTGAAGGCCCAACTGGCAGAGGCAGAAGATCGTATGAGGCCTGCTTCTAGATACATGGCTGCCATTCAGGCTGACATAGAGAGGGCCAGGTCCAAGGCTGATGAACTACGCCCCACCGCTGCTGAGGAGGAGCGAGAGCTGAGTTAGCGGCAGTAATTCCTGGACGCCACAAGTCGAAGGGTGTCGGAGCTGCAACGCTCTTTTGATGGGGTTAATCCGTCCATGGGGGGAGTCGACCCACGGGTACTACAACAATTACAATCCTTTTAATGATATTCTTGTTCTTTGACTTTCTTATTTATTTGAATGTCGTAACATGCATGATTTCCACTGTTTTCATCGGTTCATTACATCCCTACAATGTTTGCGGGACGTCTGGCGTCAATTCCCTAAGATCACGTGGGTCAGGACCATCGTGAGAAACAAGAGATAGTTGCCTCATTCTCCCACCCAACATAGGAGTAGAAACCAAGCTTCAAGCATCCGGGGTTTGGATAACGAGTCCGGATTTCTGGAAATGGGAGAGACCTGGCCAGAGAAGGAAGTTCTCAAAATAGCCGAATTACCATTTCTTCAGCGTGCTCTTATGCACAAATGGTGCAATGCCAGGGATGCTAAAATTGGTATGAACAGATGGATATGGGAAGTTGTGAATCACTATACCCATGATTCGGAACACCGTGGGGATGAAATGAAAATAAAGTACAACTCTTAACCGTGGTGGAGAAACGGTATCCTTACTGCGTTAGCCTGAAATGGGGACAAAAAATGAGGGTCGACCACTGACCATATTCGGAACACAAGACCATGTCACAAATGATGTCGATCAATACTTCTGGATGTTGGCCCAAGACAGTAGGCGGACCCTAGGTTGAGCATCCATACTGTTAGGGGGTCCTTCCAAACATGACCAGTTTTTCAGAACGTTGGCCCAGGACGGTAGGTGAGCCGATGCGGCATGAGACCTGGCCTTTAGGGGGTCCCTTCAAACATGAAAGGGGATGAGGGTTCGAATAAGGGGCACACAAAGTGTGTAATATGGAGTGATGGTTTGTCCGAACAGAATCCAACACTCATGTAACTACAGCACCGCAGTGGGAGTACTCTAGATGGGCGCATCAGTTTGATCATGATTCATTCCTTCTTTGGTATAGGGTTTCTCTGGCGAGGGGGTCTGTCCCTTCCCAATGGGATCTTGGGGCATCCTGAACCTGTTCAGGGCAGAGTCATAGCTACATGGTCCTCTACGAGGGGTCCGTCCATGTTTCCGGAAAGGGGAAGAATAGGGTTAATGATTCCTGGGGGCTGGACCCTAAGCAAAATACCAGGGTGTCCCTATGTATCCCATGAAGATGGGAATGAATCCACACATAGTTCTTGAAGTGTAGTGCAGTCATAGACCAACACTGACAGGTGAAATTCTCTCTAGCAGAAGCTCTGGTGCATCCCATGATTAACATGGGGCACCCTGAATTTGTTCAGGGTAGAACCATAGTTAGTGTCATGCGTTGAAGACTTATAGACTCCCATAGTTTAATGTCATACGATAGGAAGTGTAGTGAAAGGGAGGAGCCCAGGGAGCATATGGTGTGGTAGTTATGAAACCGATGTGATTGAGCACTTGAAGTCCAAATCACACCATGTACCCCTGGAGGAAACTCTTTAGGTCGAGGGGCCAAGAGTGAGAATTAGGCCGGTCCCGAAGAAGAGTGGTCGGATGTTCCTACGTACCCCATTAAGATGGGAATCAAGCCATATGTAGTTGTGAGGAGAAGATGAGAAGCCTGGCCATGTTGGTACACATCCATCCATAACTACTAATCCCACATGAGTCATGCTCGATGTGGGAAACAAGAAGTAGTGGTGGGACATTCCCGACACAGAAAGGGGTAGGTTAGGGTGAAGGGACACTCGGTTAATACTGGACCCATAATACAAACATGACCATGTGGCGCACCTAGATGCGCGAAGAGATAGAGCCGAGTATGTTGTAATTCCACTTTAACATGAGGAAGTGGAAATGTGTGAATCATGACGCTTGAGATTTGGATAAAAATGATGGTGGCGTGATGATGGAGGAAAGATTTTAACCGTGGCGGAAATGCAGCATCCATATCTCGTTAGCCATGAATGGGGACAGACAAATGAGGGTCGACCGTTGACCATGTTCGAAACATGGGACCATGTCACAAATGTTGTCAGAGATCCGTAGGGACATTGGCCCGAAATGATCGGAGGGACCTTAGGTCCTGCATTCATGGAGAGCCCTTATGCCTAGCATACATTCCGTATGAGGGTCCTTTTGGATGTGGAAGAGGATGAGGATCCAAACAGCGAGCACACAAAGCTTGGTCATGGGACGAGGGGAATGTCCCCATGAAAATCCCACACATCGGGATCTTTGTCAAAACGCATATGTATATGACAACGAGACGTATATGATAGAGGGAGAAAATTCATTTCCCATAGGAATATCTTAGTTTAGGGTCATAGAATTCGGACCATGGGTAGGAGGAAACACAAGAGGCACATGACGGGTATTTATGAAAACCTGATGTGGATGAGGACATAAGCCCTGCTTACCATGCGTTCTCTAGGGAGTTCTCGAGTCAAGGGACCGAACATGAAAGTTATACTGGGCCTACAGGGAAGTTCTCGGGCACTCCTACATATCCCATGAGGATGGTAATCAAGCCATACGTAGTTCTGAAGGGTGGCATGGTAAGGTACTAGTGCCAGGGAAAAAGGGGAAGTGTGGGCGCAGCCCTTGCACCAAAATAAGCGGAATTTGAAAAATATTGTTTTTCCTTTAAGGTGAGTTGGTTTTTTTGTGAAGTGATAGGCATATGGTAGCAAGCCCTGGTGTCGTCACAAGAATCAAGCTGTTATAGGCGTTGACAAATGGCATGGCACATGACCAATACCCAACGTGATGTCCTCTACAACAAGGTCATCACAATACAGTACCATTTTTCGTCGTGCGGCCAGGACGATAATGTCACAGTTTAAGGTGCTATGATAGGACCAAGCATTTATTTTAACATCATGCAGCGCATACGTAGCAGAGACGATGCTAGACTGGGAATGTGTATGGTGTCGTGCGACATAATCGACGTGGATAGGGACATTATCCCTCATCACACCATGCAGTCCTGTAGTCAGGGTCCCAAAGGCAGGACAATGAACTCAAGATGGACCCAAAGACAGAAGGTCGGGAGTTCCTACGTCTCCCATGAGGATGGGAATCAAGCCAGACGTAGTTCTTAGGAGATCTTATTTTATGGTCTTGGAGCTCGGACCAGGGGTGGATGACAACTTTCTAGGTAAGCGCTGACCTCGACCCGATCCCTAAGCCCACATGAGTTGAACTCATTGTGGGAAACAAGGGGGGAAGATCCTTATCTGAATAACTGAAACATCCATCGAGGGGAAGTCGGTGAAGAACCCTGTAAGATTCCTCCGATGTGGCTTTGTACCCCTAATGCGCTGATGTGCACTGATGAATAGTATCAAGAGTTTCGAAACTCTACTTGGACATGATGAGGATGGAGTAGGATGTGAATCGTGTAACTGACATTTTCAGCTTAATGGGGTTGGCATGGCGATGGAGGATAACTATTAACCGTGGAGAAAAAACAATATCCATATCGCGTTAGCCTGAGGTGGGAACAACAGATGAGCATCAACCACTAACCATATTCGCAATGCGGGATTTTTATCTATTTGTTGTCTGAAACCCTCAGGGGCGTTGGCCTGTAATGGTAGGAGAGCCCTTGGGAATTGTATCCAGGCTATTCTTGGGGGTCCCTCCATGTGTGAAAGGTGATGAAATCCCTGATGAAGGGAGACACGAAGCATAAAACTAGGTGCGGACATGTTCGAGTAGAATCCGACATTCCAGGTAACATAAACCAGAGTACCCTTAGGCATATCGGTAAACCACCGACAAGGGTCGACGAAGTGACTTATGAGAGGTAGGCCAAGGGTCCAAGGTGGGATAGAGATTTTCAAGAGATGGGGATGGACCCGAAGCTTAGACATTCGGGTGGTCCTACGTATCCCATAAGGATGGGAATCAAGCCACATGTAGTTCTAGAAGATACCCAGGGGTAGGATACTCTCACGGGGATGTGTATGATGCATAGAGTTGCCTGACATGAATGTGGACATAATCCCTCACCACACCAGACAGTCCTGTAGGAAATAACCTGGGCCAGGGGAGCCCGAAAAGGCCAAAGGGCCTGATAGTTGGGTTCTGGTTAGGGAGGCCTGGCCTACTCGCAGTTTAACATCTTGTAGTGAGGACGATGGTCGGGGAATAGGAGTCCCTGGATAGAGGATGTGTATGGTACGGTGAAAAAACTGATGTGAATGTAGACATAATCCATCACCACACCATACACTCTGGGTAAGAACTTCTGATAGGGCCTGAGAAGGCCAAGGGGCCTGAGGCTAGGCCCTGGCGAGGGAGGCCTGAGGCTGGGCCTCGGTCAGGATGGCCAGACTAACTTGTAGTTTAACGTCTTGTAGTAAGGACGGGGGTCGTGGGCCCAGAGAGGCCAAGGGGCCTGAGGCCAAGCCTCGGGGAGGGAGTCCATATGACATGGAAAGAAACTCGACGTGAATGAGGACGTAATCCTACACCGCGCCGCACATCCCTTATAAGAGAATCGGGGCCATCGGCCCGACTGTTGGTGCCACCCGGAGGGAAGTTTGTCGCTTGAGGATGGGGCAGAACTAATCACTTCACATGATGTTTGGGACATCTTGGGGTGGACCCGAAGATCCAGGACACTGTTGACCATGTTCGAAACACAAAATCCCTATGGTGACCTGATATGGGAGCAACAAATGAGCGTCTACCATTGACCAAATTCACAACACGGGACTTGTATCGGCTTGTTGCTCAGAAACCCTCAGGGGCATTGGCCTGTATTGGTAGGAGATCCCTTGGGAATGGTATCCAGGTCGTTCTTGGGGGTCCCTCTGAGTGAGGAAAGTGATGGAATCCCAGTCAAGGAGTGGGTGAAGCATAGCTGTATCCATCCACGAAAGAGGCGAACATCTCCAAGGGGACGTGCAGCCGGGTCGAGGCTTGCTCGACGTGAGTTGGGGAACAAGTGTGCATCCTGCCATATGTATTGACCCGAGGGGAAGATTTTGGATTTTGGGCTGGTCCAACCGACGAAATTTCCTGGTGTTCCTATGTATCCCATTAGGATGGGAATCAATCCATACGTAGTTCTTGAAGGCCATGCAGTTTAACGTCATGTGGTGAGGATGTGGGTGGATAGAAGAACGAGAGTGGGCACATGGTGTGACCCTTATAATCCTTGTATGAGAGGGGCTATGAAATCCTACTCCTCTTCATGCAAGGATCCTCTGAGGAAACTATACCCAGGAGGGACAGTGAAAGAGAAGAGCTCGAGGGTGGGCTCAAGACGAGGCGTCCGAGCATTCCTACGTATCCAATTAGGATGGGAATCAATCCATACGTAGTTCTTGAAGTGCAGTTTAATGTCATGATGGACAAGAGATGAATCTCATTTAAGGATATGTAAGGTATAGTGGGTAACCCGACGTGAATGAGGACGTATCCCACACCACATCATACAATCCCAAAAGTGAGCCTGAGTCGACGAAGGACAAGGGGCCTGAGGCCGAGCCTCGATCAGGGAGACCTGACTGGATTGAAGCTTAACATCTTACAGTAAGGATGGGGTCTAGGGGCCTGAAGAGGCCAAGGGGCCTGAGTCTAAGCCTCGGTCAAGAAGGCCTGACTGGATTGCAGTTTAACATCTTACACTAAGGATGGGGGACGGGGCCCGAAGAGGTCAAGGGTACTGAGGCTAATCCATGGTCATGAAGGCCTAACTGGCCTGCAGTTTAACGCCTTACAGTAAGGATGGGGGCCAGGGGCCCGAAGAGGCAAAGGGGCTTGAGGCTAAGCCTTGGTCAGGAAGTCTTGACTGGCTTGTAGTTTAACATCTTACAGTAAGGACGGGGGTCGGGGGCCCAAAGAGGCCAAGGGGCCTGAGGCTAAGCCTCGGTCAGGGAGACCTGACCGGCTTGCAGTTTAACGTCTTACAGTAAGGAAGGGGGAGATCTTAGTTTAAGTTCATAGAGCTCGGATCGTTTTTCAGTTTATCGTCTTGCAGGATGATATCGCAGTTTTAATGTCATGCAGGATGGTGGTGCAGTTTAGGGTCATGCAGGAACGTAACGTGTAGTTTAGGGTCATTTAGGACCATACAGTTTAAGGTCGTATAGGACCAAGAGGCTCAGGCAAAGTACATCTTGAGGAACATGGCATTGGTGGGAGGATTTTTGCGCTCACCATTCATGGTCACCAAGGAGTATGCTCCATTGGGGTAAACCATATGGATGAAGTAAGGTCCTTCCCATTAGGGCTCTATCTTGGGATGTTTCCTACCAGGAATCATTGGCGCTTGAAGGGCCAACACTAGGTCACCCTACAAAAAAGAGAGAAGGAGAATCTTCTTGTTGAAGGCTCTGGCTAACTTATTCTGATGCCTTTCCAGATTGTGCAGGGCATGAAACATGTTCTCGTCCAGTGCTTCCAATTCAGTTAGACAGATTTCAGCCACCATATCTGGCGCCTGCTGGTCATAGACGGTAGTGCGTAATGATGGCATCTGGATCTCAATGGGAAAGATGGCCTCAGCCCCAGACACCAAGGAATATGGGGTCACCTAGGTGGAATTATTAGTCATCGTCCGATAAGCCTAGAGGGCGTTGGGGAGCTTTTCTGGCCAACTTTTCTTGTTTTGACCAATCGTTTTCTACAGAATGTTAGAGAGGGTTTTGTTGAACGCCTCGATCTATCCATTTTCATGTGCATGATAACAAGAGGTATGGTTCGAACGGATATTGTACATGGAATACAATTTCTTCTGCTCGACTGCTCGAAAGTTGGTGCCATTATCTGTGAGGATAGCGTAGGTGACTCCAAACCGGTAGATGATATTGGAGATCACGAAGTCAACGATGGAACATTCCTTTACCTCTTTTAGTGGAACTACTTATGCCCACCTAGAGAAGAAATCTATAGCAGTTAGGATGAAGCTACACCGGCGAGCTGTCGTTGGTGGATATTGTACCATGACATCGAGTCCCCACACTACAAATGGAAAGAGTACTTGGTGGAGTGTAGAGGCTCTGGTGGTCAATGAAGGAAGTTAGTGTGAACTTGGAACGCATGGAATCTCTTGGAAAAATCGTTATAATCATGGATCATAGAAGGCAAGAAGTACCCCAACCTCCAGATCTGATGGGACAGCTTTGTCCAAGCTTGGTGGGCACCACAGGAACTGGCATGAACCTCTTGAATAACCTGAGAAATCTCAACTTTGTGAATGCAACAGAGGAGAATACCATCGAAGCTCTGCTTATAGAGGATTTTCTCAAGACCGGGACTTCTCTGGAGGGTAAAATGCAGTGCGCGACATCAGATTCACTCACACTTAGCCTGGTCATCTGGGAGGTAACCATTTTGGAGATACTCAACGAAAGGTGATCTCCAGTCAGGAGTGGCCTCAATCACTATGTCTGAGGAACTCGGGTCCCCTTACGTAGAAGGTTTGGCAGTAAGATGACCTAACTTCATTCCGTCGTTGTCCCCTGGGGTGACAGGGGCAATGAATCTCCAGTGTGCCACATGTATGATCAAATCATCTTGCTCGAGTTTTGTGAGCGATGCAGCTAAGCCAGCCAAAGTGTCTGCTCAACCATTCTGTGACTGAGGGACATGGGTAACCTCTGGTCGAGAAGAGAAATTGGCCATTAGACGAAGGGTGCACTCCATCAAGGGCACAACCTCCGGCTTCATGACGATGTAGTCTCCATTGACCTACTTGAGGATTAGCTCGGAATCAACTTTCACATGTAGATGGGGCACGTCGATCTAAAGGGCCCACTCGAGACTGGTGATGAGAGCCTGATACTCTGCCTCATTGTTGGTGCAGCCCTCGGACAACAGGATGAGTATGGAAGGACGACTTGCACCGGGGTGATGAAGATGATACCCAGAACCACTCTGTTGAGCTCAAGATCATTGAGCCTCCTACCGGTGGGGCTCCGGGAGGCACCGTCAAAGTGCATTTTCCAACATGAGATGACATGATCGACTGAGAGGATTGCCTCATCAGGAAAATCTAGGTCTAGGGATTGATCTGCTGAGGTTGGATGGATAGCGAAAAATTCTGCCAATGCCTGTCCCTTGATGGCCTTCTGAGGCACGAACCTGATGTCGAACTGCTGGAGGATCACTTCCCACTACGCTAGTTAGCCAGTCAACATGGGGGTAGTTCAGGATGTACATCAAAGGGTCTACCCGCGAGACCAACTGTACCTCATGGTGCTGCAGGTAATGCTACTACTTCTGTATGGCAAACAAGAGCGCAAGGAAGCTCTTTTCGGTAGGGGAGTATCTGATCTCCGCATCGAGAAGCATGCGGCTGAGATAGTAGAGACTATTCTCTATACCCTCGTTGTTCTTCTAGGCGAGAAGTGTGCCGAGGGACCGTTCCAGGGTGGTCATGTAATGAACCAATGGATTTCCGGAGATGGGTGGCATCAAAACTGAAGGTTAGAGAAGATACTGCTTGATTTTCTCGAAGGTGGTCAGACACTCTTCATCCCACTCATAGGCGGCGCCTTTCCTCATGGGCCGGGAATAAGGCTTACAATTTCCAGCTACATTCGCAATGAATCGGTGTATATAGGCTAAGTGGCCTTGAAGACCTCGAAGCTCCCGAATATTGTTCGGGGGAGGCGTTTGGATGATGATCTTGATCTTCTCTGGGTCGATCTCAATGCCCCGATATCTAACAACAAATCCAAGAAACTTCCCGGAGGTGACCCCAAGGGCACATTTTAACGGGTTCATATTCATGTGGAGGGAACGGAGGAAACCGAACACTTTCTAAAGGTCTTTGAGATGGTACTGGAACAAGTGAGATTTGACCACTAGATCATCCACATATCATTCCACCAGCGTCCCGATAATCGGCATGAATATGCGATGCGTGTCCCGTAGATAAGTGGCACCTACATTTTTCAGGCCGAAGGGCATAACCTGGTAACAAAAAGTACCTTTGGGAGCCCTCAAGGCAGTGGACTCCTCATCCTCGGGGGCCATCCGGATCTGGTTTTACTCAGAATACCCATCCATGAAAGAGAGGGCTTGGAACCTGTTCATGGAATCAATCAATAACTCTGTCACTAAGAGGGGAAAATTATCCTTTGGTCAGTGGCGATTGAGATCACGGAAGTCGATGCAGACTTTGATCTACCCGTTCTTCTTCCTGACTGGCACAATGTTGGTAAGCCACTTGGGGTATTGGACTTCCTTTATGAAGCTGGCTTTGATAAGCTTATCATCTTCGGCCTCAACTATGGCACCATGAGAAGGGTTCATCTTTTTGGGAGGCTGCTTAAACCCATGATGGTTTGACGGGAGGCCCAGGCAATGAACGACTACCTGAGGATATAGTCCTTAAATCTCGCCATAACTCTAGGAAAACACATCCCGGTGCTGTTTGAGAAAGTCTACGTACCACTCCTGCTCCTCAGGGGACATGGCTTCACTGATCAATGTGGGTCTCGAATCTGCCTCGCTACTAAGATTCACCTGTACCAGTTCATCAACCATGGTAGAGATGCCTTTCTCAAAGGCGGGGGAGCATCCTCCAGATCACCCTCTCCACCCATGGAGGGATTTCCCATAAGGGGAGATGCTTCTTCGTGATCAAACCCTAACGAGCAGCTGGTGTCGGCTTGGGCGGCAGTGGTCATCACATCAAGAGACCCATGCACTGTAGAGACCATAGCAATGAAGGTAGTCAATCCTATCTCATCTGGCCTTCTACCTAAGGGGCCACGTTTGATGACATCTAATTAGTGGTTACACGTCGGCCTAAGTGGGTTGATTCCAGCCCGGTGGAAGAGACATGTATGACTTACTGCCATTGTCAAAAGCCTGGCATTCTGTTACCACACTAGGGTAGGAGGTTCCGGGATCACCTGAGCCTGGTTGGTGGAGGAGTACGAGGTGATTTTCTACCATCGCTTAGACATGGGAACGTGCCTTCCTTTCGTACCTGAAACAAAAAAACAGTGCCCCATGTCGGGGGTTGTGGCCTCCAATCGATGGATCAGGAAGATGTAGGCAACATCTAGGCCTACCCAGGAATCAGTAGTGGCTGAGGTGGGTTCATCCTTGCTCGCCAGGATTTTCTTGTCCTTGCTCTTGTAATAGTCATCATCCAGATAATGGGCTTCACAAGTGGCAAAAAGAGATGCATCTCCTTAGATCATGCCTACTCAACCGTTGAGGGATTATTTGATGCATTGGTGATACGAAAAAGGGACCTCTATGTGCAGATGGAGCCATGGCCTTCCCATTAATGCGTTGTACGCAGTATCCTAGGAGAAAACCATGAATTCGGTGCTGGAAATTAGGCCACCAAACCAGGTCTTCAGGCGGATCTTGCCAACTGGAGTCTGCTCGGTCCTGTCATATCCCTAAATTCTGAGGTTGGAAGGAGTTAGATTATCCTCTGAAAAACCCAACTTCCGCAGTGTCCGGTTCGGGATTCAGTTGATCCCAAAACGCATGTCAGCGAGGTAGTGGTGGACTTCCATGTCGTTGAACTGACCAGTGATGTACAGTGGGTGAATGTTCCCCTGTTTGGGAGGGTCGTCTTCTTCACTAGATAACTAGATAACTTCCTGGCATTCGGTGTTCTTAATTGCCTCAGCGTGGAAGGCTTCCACAGCTGATACCTCTGTCTCAAACTGGAGGGGGCTCCTTAGGGCCTCAGCAAGTGCTTCGCGCATTTCAGATGATAAGAAAAGAGCCTCAAGGATAGAAAGACTTGCTGGAATGCGGGCTAGGTGCTTCAAGACATCATACTTTCATGCCATTCGTGATCTTCTGCCTACAGGAGGGCGCTCTACAGTTGAAGGTATAGCAGGTCCAGCCGATTGAACCGGCAGCTGGCTAGTACTTGGTACATCCCGTTGCCTACTAGTTGAGGCCTCGAGAGTAGCCACTGGATTAGGACCAGACAACGAATATTGGCCTGTAGTTGGTCACGACTGACCATGATACGGACGAGGCACCTCTGCCTAATCTAGTAGCACAAACGGAAGTGGAGGTATATCTGAGGGAATCAGATGAGGTTGCACGTGCTGAGCTCTACGCTGAGCCTGCTGTCTGGTTTCAGTAGCATGCACGACCCGACTGAAAGCGCCCACTGACGTGCCTCGATGACTTGTGTGGTTGCGGTTCCGCTGACGTTGATATCAGCTAGGAATGTTGGGGAGGTTCTCCTGGCATCCCCCCTCACCGAGAGTCATATAGGGCTTTACCAGCTCCATGGTATTAACCGAAGTGTACCCCTAGATGTCGCTTGACGAATCATCCATCACTGGGTGGATTCTGGGAGGAATCCCCATTTCATGGGGCATAAATTCATCAAGAGTGCGGGATAACGATGGCAGTGGTGGAGCATGTTACTTCTTCTTGCACCGTCGTTGGTTTCCCTTTTGGGAAGAGGTCAGATGTGATAACGATGCAAAGGTACTGGTCACTTCCTCCGAAGACTCCGGCTGATTCAGGAGTGTCCGAATGATACCATGGGCACATGTGATGATTTTTTGAGCCATCCATTCATTGTATTTCTGGGACCCATGGCTGGGAACCTACTGCCACTCTCCTTCACTGTCACTACCGATCTCTGACCCTACGAACACACTCACTACGTGTGTCGGGGCCGGTCCCAACTTGACTATGTTGTTTTCAACTTGGTCTTGAAGCCAGTCTTTAAACACATATGACTTCTTCAGGGTGTGCCCCAGAATCCGGTGATAGGGGCAGTAGTTGGGGCAATCGGTGATATTCACCTCTTCCGGCATTCTGCACTAGGGTAAGCACATAATCCCTTGCTCTAGAGCACTTCGGAAGTAGTCAGGGACCTGATTCCTGTTGAACGAGTAAGTGTGGTCCCTTCATTCTAGATAGGGGTCCCTGGGATCCTGGACCTTACGAGGGGACGGAGTGGCCTGCCGAGGAGGCGGTGCCTGATTGTCTCTCCTAGGTGGTGGTGGCACATTGAGCGGGGGAACCTGTCGATTCTGAGGCGGTCGATGCTGAGCATGAGCCTGTGCTTGAGGTGGAGGGTCTCTGCAGGGTTGCAGGGACGGTGTCGCTGGCAGTCATTCTTGCTTCCTGGGGGCTTCTATTTGGGCCACCATAGCCGGTTCGACTCTGGCAGCCCTCCTAGATGGGATCACAGTGGAATCAGACGTGCCTAACTAGCCTGTTGCAGAGCTTCCTCGAGGCGCTGGGCCTTATCTGAGAAATCCTAGAACCCTCCAGGGTAGTTCTGGGTGATTAGGGATGGAACCAGATCTGTTTTAACATTACCTACACACATCATTAGTAATTTCTCCTAAGTCAGTGGCATGTCGAGGGAGTATGTAATCCCTTTCCACTGGGTGATGAAATCCACGACTCGCTCATCAGGCCTTTGTTTGCATTTGAAGAGGTCTGTGATGCTGGTCTTTCACGTGGTGGAGCTGAACTAGTATAGGAACTGCCGGTGGAGATCCTCATAGCTGGTCACTGATCCGATAGGGAGCTAGCTGTACTAGATTAATACGAGGCCCTCCAATGTCTGCATGAAACATCGGAGCTTGGCGGCTTCTTGCTGGGCTGGGGTCCCCAGCATGGGGCCACACCTCGAAGAAAAGTGGGCCAAGTGATGCGGAGGGTCCCCTGTCCTGTTGAAGGGTGAGAAAGTGGGGTTACCAAAACCCGAGGGTGCGGGCATATCATCCACCCACGCGGGATATGGCTTTCCATCCGGTGGGACTGCCACCTGTCGCATTTCCAACGCTTCGAGGTGGGCGATGAGTGCCGCTATAAGATCATCCGGGTGGGGGTCTCTATCTTGATGAGGATACCTAATCACAAGTGTGTTTCCGGGTTCTTTGACACAGTAGATGGCTTCAGCAGCTCGTTGAGAGACTGGAGGAATGACCTATGGGGCGGCTGGGGAAACCCGGGCTAGATTCCTCAGATTGCCCCACTGTTCAGGAGGGTTTGGCGAGATGTATCGCACCCTCTTGCCATAAGTTTCAGCTTCTTCCCTATCTGTGGAAGTATCATGATCAGGGTTTCCCGGTGGCATCTCGCCGGGGGAAATTGTTCCTGCCCCTGCTGACCCAGCTTGGGGTTACCATAGTCGGGTTGCCGCTCTGCAGCGCGCTCGGCCAGGAGTTTGTCGACTAGCCTCTTCTGCTCATCGAGCTGCTGGCACAATGCTTCCTTTTCGTGATCTTCATCCATCTTCTGCACTGAGGCAGACGGGTCAGAGTTCTTGATAGTTCCGATGTGCTCCTTACCCTTACCGGTCATCCGACTGAGTACTAGCCACTCAGTGGGTACAGGGAGTCCTAGAAGGCTCCTCTGTAGACGGGTAACCCTCCCTGATGGGTCCAACTGTTGTGGTACACCCTCAGGGGGAAAGTCTCCATCGAGAAAGTCAAGCTCGTCCTTCTTGTTAACTACGTCAGCAATGTGGATCACAACCCCTCTGGGGGAATCTCCTCAATGTCGCATAACAAATCGGGCTGTCATCAGATAGGACTGAAGAGGATGGAATCATACTGTCCCCAGCCATGGACTTGCACATGGGGGTAGCTTCCCTGATGATTCTGCGAAGTACTTTGAGACTCTGAACACATTTACTTTGAAGGGTGCTCAGGTAGCATGGTCACTCAGAGCACTGGGCCATAGGGAGTGCGGCCAAATCGATCAGGCGACATTTCTCATCGATTTCAACAAATTTCTCTCAGCTCCTCAGGTACACTACCCGCTCAAAACAAAGGTGTAAGTGCATCACCCATAGGGTTTGGTGGAAGAACCCTACTTCCTCTGGGGCAAGGGACTCCGGAGCGCAAAAGTTCGGTGCTGCCGTCGGCCAAAACTTCTCCGGGAAGTGATCCGCTGCGAGAATGTTCCAGAAGCTCCTGGGCTCGGACTCAGGTTCTGGCCCTGTATTTCCCCACTCATCAACCAGAGGCGGCTGAGGAACTGGTAGCGGTACCGAGGCGAACCGCTGGGATAGTATGCTGGGCGGCGGAGAATACGGCGAACGAGCTGACTGGCTGCCGAATTCTGGGCCATCCTCTGATGAGTGAGGTCACCTGAGCACAATATCACGATACGATGGGCTGATAGCCACAACTTACGGTGCAGGAACTACGGTTATCAGTGATGGGTCACGCCATTGCTCTACCGTCGATGGTTCCCAAAATAGCTCTTCGTGATCTCTTGTAGAGGTAGAAGGCGCTTCTGGTGACGACGATGGTGATTGCATGGTCGGAACCTACGGGATTTCCAAAATTTCCTCCTCCGGGATGTACTTGTGGAGAGAGGTGGGAATCCAGTGGACTTTTCAATCTTGAAGAACGATACTGGCACACCTTGTTCCTACCCCAGTCCTTGACATGGAAGAGTGGAGAGAAGGTTCTGTCGTTGAGTCGCATTCCGCTTTAGAATTCGAGAAGTGGGATGGTTTGACCTCCACGTGGGCCTTCCCAATACTCTTCTTGTGGCGGCGACGACCCTGTCTCCTTCCCTTGGATGGCTCTTCGGGACAAGGTTGATTCTCGACATATAGTCTCAGAGCGGCGCTGGCGCCATGGCAGATAGGACTCCTACTTGAGACAGTGGGGTTGCGAGGGGCACAAGGGAAAATGTCGAAGGGTACATGGGGAGGACCTCCATGGACAACACCCATGTGGTTGGAACCTCTTTTGGAACCGATAGGATCATGGGGAGGACCTCAATGATTCGTGCGAATGGAGTGAGGCTGACCTTCACCCCTCAGGTTGATGGGGTGAGGAGGACATTCACCAGTTTCAAAGAGGACATAGGGAGGGTCCCCGTGTTGGGGAGGGACCGGATGGGTAGTGCCTTCACATCGACAGTCGGGGGAAGGAGGAGGAACTCCATACCCGGTGTGGTCGGCGTGGGAGAGACTTCAACGCCAAGCGTCACTGCCACGGGGCAAGTCTTTATTCGGGGTGGGGGTAGCACGAGGCATCCCTCCCTGAAGAGATTCAGGGAGGGGAAGGCCCACACTCTGTGGAATGGTGGTACGGGGAGGACCTCTGTACGGAGTGACATCACCGCGGATTGGTTCACAGCGATCACTGCTCAGGCCTACGACCCCGAGAGACAACCCGTCCTTTCCATGGGGCGGTTGGGGCCTTAGTCCTAGTCGGGTGAAGGGGTGCCCCTGCTTAGTGTATTCCGGGACTCTGTGATGCACATCGGCGGTGGCTCGGGCCATAGTAGCTGTTGACATCGACGCCCCTTGACGGGCATCCTCAGCTTGGGCCTGATGCTGGCATCGGGTCAGACGAGCTGGCGTAGGTGGTGTAGGGGCATAACATACCTGCTCCTCTAGAAAAGCTATATGGCAGAGCTGACACGGCCAGATGGGGGCCCTTTCCTGGAGCCCTTGGATTGGGACTCTGACCGAGCTGCGCCGGACATCACCCGCCTCATCAGCATAAGGCGAGGAGTCGTCGAGGCGTTCTAGGGACAGGCTCCCGGAACGATTGAACATTAGGGTGGGGAGCAGGGGCTCCCTGTGCGGCCTTTGAGGGCAGCATTGACGGTGGTTCCTGGATGCCTCCAGGTCTAGGCGGGCCATATCTCGAGTTGGGATGACCCCTTCCTCCTCGTACCTACGTAGAAGGTTGTTGATCACCATTCATTGGATGATCTCTGACGGGGAGAGGGGATGTGGGCATCCTGTATTCACGGATATAGAGGCCTTCATGACGACAGTGGAACCACGTAGAGTGGCTGTTCTGGTGTTTCCCCCACCCATGCGTAGGCGAGCGGGTGGTGTTCATGTCTCCATAACAGCAACCTGGTTCCTGGGAAGCAGGGAGATCAACTCGCCAGTACTGCGAGGAAAAGAATTAAAAACCAGTGCCCCAGCGTCATTCCGTCCTCCATGGCCGGTAAGAGGGGTCCATGCCAAAAACGTTGCAAAATGGAATGCCCCATGTTCTACTTCCCCAACATCTTGTGAGTTTCACACCAGGCCCGTTTTTTTCTTGGTGGGACCCAGCGACGGATATCTGGATCCGGTGACACATCAATCTATAGATGTCTCGAATGCTATTAATCTCCATATTAAGGAGAAGAAATTCAAGTCGGGTTCACCATTTCTATTTCTGACACTTTTGTTGGGGCACGCTCATCGGTCTGCTTGGGCGTGACAGGCGCAACATTCTTATGTTTCCCCACATTCCCACATTCCAAAGGCCGGCGACATCTACTCCTTATTCAGGGACGTCTGCTCCTTGATCGAAACCCAGATGATGGGATGTCGGTTCTTCCTTTTGTGGATTCCTCCTTGGAACTCGTCACCTAATCCGGGTCTCCTTCATAGATTTAATACATCATTCGTGAAACTCTTCCAAGTGCCATATTTCCATGGACGTCGGTTAATTACACTGCTTCTGTCAGAATATTCCAAAGGGTCCGGTTAAGGCAGCAACCTTCAGTTAGGGGAGTAGTCACGTCGAGACATCAATAACGTGTATGAACGCTTAGGAATTGGTGTGTCTGTATTTTGTCCCTTATTATAGGGCTTCTTGAGGGTGTTGAAGCCCAATGCATCCCACATAGAGCACGGGGAATCATATTCCATAGGCATGTATTTGAGGTTTTCCTCAGCTTCCTATGTTAAACACAGGGTATGCTGCAGGTTTAACATCCAGCGGAGATGAATCGGCCTGATTAGAACACTAGTTGGAGTGGATCAGATTGAGGAATTTCCCCTTGAGGGGGGGACGCCGATATCGGGGTAGGCCCATGGGTGGCTTCCCGGACACTGTGGAGGGGAGTGGAGTGGCCTGATCTCACCGGGATGTAGCGACCCGGGTGAGAATCAGGATGGGTGATATATGGATGAATGGAGTGGAGGGGGAATGAAATGGGATCATCGCAAGGGCGATAGTGAAGTTGGTCTTGAGCCTCGAAGAGACCTCCTACATATCCCCATGGCATGGAATCAAAGTCTGCATTGTTCGGTGGGACGATGGGACACATGAGGAGGTAGCCCGTGAGAATGGATGCATGGATAGGTGATGGGATTGAACCTCATGAGGTTTCCTACGTACCATGTCCTAGCACGGTTCAAAGACCACATAGTATAGGTTGGACGCCATAAGGCTGACATGAAGGAGGACCCGGGGTCCAGGTGGTGGTGGGCTTGAAGCTAGTGGAGGCTTCCTGCGTACCATGCCTTAACATGGATCAAAGTCCCCGTAGTTCAGGTGGTGGAAGTGTCGATGAACCGATGTGAAGGTGAACCAACATGAAGGTGGACCTTGGTCCGATGGATGTGGGGATTAAACCTCAGGGAGGCTTCCTACATACCATGCCTTGGCATGGATCAAAGTCATCGTAGTTCAAAGGGGCTTCATCAGCGAACCGACGTGGAGGTGAACCCGGGGGGTCCACTTGTGGTGGGCTTGAACCACATGGAGGCTTCCTACGTACAATGCCTTAACATGGATCAAAGTACACATAGTTCAGGATAGTCACAATAGAATTCCGATGGACTAGAATGTAGTTTAATGTCGTGTGGGATGAGGGTGAACCCTGACGTGAATAAACGACGAGCGGTGGGCTTGAACCTCATGGAGGATTCCTACGTACCATGGATTGACATGGATCAAAGACCTCATAGTTCAAATGGATATATAGTTTAATGTCATGTGGGATAACATACAGTTTAACCTCATGCTGGACGGGGTATTGTCATGGCCAATGCTTACTCTAAGCCCACGTGAGTCATGCTCGGTGTGAGAAACAAGAGGCAGCAGATACCTGACGATCACGTCGCGAAGGGTGCATCCGTGAGAAAAAAAGTGGGGATTACGCATTAGGCGGCCCATGGTGCAAGGACATACTCCGACATGGAGGCCCAAAGTGCAGAAAACAGCAGCGGGAGAGGGATTTGGGACCAAAGATGGAAGGTGCCTTGTTCCCTATCGTGCCCTCCACTGGCCTTGGCAGTGGAAAAGTACAGAGGTGCATGGGTGCTACCTTCCGCAAGAGAGGCTTGGGGGCTTACACCAAGGTGGTTTCCCTTCCCCTGTGAACATACGCTACTCTGAGAAGGAGGATATCATCCCATGTGGGGGTGATTCCATTCCCCTGCAGACGAGCGGTGTAAAGAATGTCCGAGCTGGGGGGACCCTTCGTGCAAGGCATGGGGTCGGGTCACAGTTTAACGTCATGTGTTGAGGATGAGGTGATTGGCAGTTTAACGTCCTTCAGCTTGGATGAGGTGGATTTACTCCACACCCCTAGGAATTACATAACCGGTACCCCCTGCCCCTTGTGGGAGGGAAGGTACCAGCAAAGCCATAGCGAAGGGGGGTCGCAGAGCAAACCATCGAGGGGTCCACGTTATCGTGTCTATGCGAAGAAGAAATATCCGTTAGTGTGCCTATGTGAAGAATCATTAGGAGAAGCAACACTATGAGTGGTGTCGTCCATTGGACTTTGAAATCACATTGTGAAAACCAGGAGGGTCGCACGGGAAGAGGAATTTCCAAGCAAAGGGGTATTATTTGCGAAGTGGAGTGCCTTGGCTTTAGAATGTGGTATAAGTACAAGTGGGAGGTGCTTTATGAAGTGGAAGGGTGTTCGCGGAGCACAGCCTCACGAAGCAGAGGTGCCTCGCGAAGCAAGGTGTTGTGAAGCAGTGTGCTTCGCGAAGGACAGTGACCCTGCCTTGGCATGTGGATCACTTGTACATGATGGGTGTTTCGCGAAGCATAAACACACTGTGGCTTCCCGAGTTCCCATGGGAATCCCTTCCTTCATATAGGACCTGAGGCTTCATGAAGGGAATCCCTCTCTGAATAGGGGCTCAAAACGAGACAAGGCGAAGGCCTCTCATGAAGCAAAACTATCTCACAGAGCTTATGATTCCCAGAGTAAAGGGTGCTTTGCGATTTGGGACCTGAGAAGCCGGATGGTAGGATTGTTCGTCTCGAAGGCTCAGGGGGAGCCCAATATTTATAGGAAAGGGGTGTCGTGAAGCAGAGCTCATGCGGTGCAAAGGGGCTGCGGTTTCTTCGCGGCGGGTCGCGAACATCAACCGAGTTCGCAGAGGGTTACCGCCTCCTCTGCTTCATGGTGAGCTCGCGAACGTCAGGGCATTCACGGAGCGGTACCGCCTCTGGGGCTTCACAGCGGGCTCGCAAACGTCAGGACGTTCGCAGAGTGCTAATGAATCCTTCGCTTCGCGGCGGACGTGTTGCTCGTGGGAGCTCTGCATCGGGGCTTCACGAGGCAGCGCGCAGGCTTCTTTTCCTTCTTCCCTTTGCGTCCAATATTTTGGCGCCAACAAATAAATAAGATTCAAATAATTTCATAAAATTTAACACATAATCATAAAAAATCCCTTGATTTCATAATAATATATATAATATTATGGATAATAATAACTTAATTCATTGTGGTGGAATGCATAATGCCAGACATCTTTTACTACTAAGATCTCACCAAAAAATATTCTTTCTATCAGTACCATAAGTAAGAAATATTTTTTTTTATTAATATAGTATTCATGAAATAATTCTTGAATTTGTTATACATATACCAAATACCTAAACCTTTTGTCTCATGAAACAAACCAATGAATCGAGGAGTTATATAATATCAGGCCCCACCATTCACTTCTTTAAGTATAATTCATTCACCATATGAAAGATAAGAATAATAACACAATGCATAATCAAATTTAATTATGAAACCATAAATTGTTTTATTTATATACAAGCATAAGGAATTTCAACACTTTCTATAATGACCCATCCCCCTGGTCCTGTGCTGTGAATACCCCAAGCCCGCCTACCATAGGCTAGGTGTTGGGGCCTAGCACCAAAGGCATATTCCCTAAAACTGTGAAGGCATTTCCTTTATATTCTGTAAACACACCCAAACAAGAATAGGGGAAATTAAAAACACGAGTAAACTATATAGTAAAATTGTGAGTACAGTAAGCAACTGGGGCCAAAATACAAGCCCAACTAGAAATTATAGGAAAACCGAAAAGTACACGTAAACTGAAAAGTACGAGTAAACTGGAACAACTCCTGTGAACACCCAACAAGGATCCTACCCGAAGGGTAGGTACAAATCCCAAACGGCCATCTCTACGGTACACCTCATCTATTTTCCACCTTCGATCTACCTCCAGTCCAGGTACCCTTATCCCAAGTCAGCATTGTCCATCGTCTGCACCAAACACAACAAGGTGCGGGCATATCCCATTTTGGGGTGAGAATAACGATACTCAGTTGGGACCCCGATACCCTCAAGGTCTCACAAAATCCACAAAGGATAACCCACAAAGCATGAAATCAACTGAAAACCCTACTTATGAATATTCCCATACATATACCCAAGTTAGCAAGTATGCCCATCTCAATCATGAGAAAACACAGAGTCCAACTCAAAGTCCCAAGCTCAAATGTTCCACAAAGGAAGGAGTACCACAAAGGTAAGTACCACACAGGTATGCCACATAGAATAATACCACCAAGGTATCAGAACAAAGGAAACTACCACACTGGTACAGACTCAGCTCACACCAGGAATAATATAGGTACAGTAGTAGAGATGATTAGATGTAACTATTAATTCATCTTATTCTGTTAAGAGGCAGACCCATGAAGGATCCTAAATCATCATCAGACACACATAGGATCGTATTACATCATCAGAACCACACAAGATACTGGTACCTCTTTAGAACCACACATGATCCTAGTACATCATCTGACCCACATAGGATCTAAGTACCACGTCAGACCCACACAAGATCCTAGTACATCATTAGAACCACACAGGATCCTAATACATTGTCAGTACATCGTCAGACCCACACAAGATCCAAGTACATCATCAATATGTAGTTATACCCACACAGAATCCTTGTACATCGTTATTATGTCGTCATACCCACACATGATCCTAGTACATCATTAGTACGTCGTGAAACCCACACAGGATCCTAGTACATCGTTAGTACGTTGTCAGACCCACATAGGATCCTAGTACATCTTCAGTACATCGTCAGACCCACACAGGATCCTAGTACATTGTCAGTACATCGTTAGACCCACACATGATCCTAGTACATTTTCAGTACATCATCAGGCCCACACATGATCCCAGTACATCGTCAGTACATCGTTAGACCCACACAAGATCCTAGTACAACGTTATTAGGTTTTCAAACCCACACAGGATCCTAGTACATCGTCACATCTAGC
Source organism: Viscum album (assembly GCA_963277665.1). Taxonomy (NCBI): domain Eukaryota; kingdom Viridiplantae; phylum Streptophyta; class Magnoliopsida; order Santalales; family Viscaceae; genus Viscum; species Viscum album. The sequence goes on along the minus strand of OY728130.1, from coordinate 6,378,974 downwards.
TACAGGGTACCCGCACTAATATTGTTCCTCTCTAAGAGAGTTTGATCCTCAAGCTACCGGCCAAAAATACAACTACCACAAAGTCCCATGAAGAATGTATCCCAAAGGTCCTCCACGTCATATGGGTCTCAATGTAATAGACGTTTCATCAAACATATTCTTGTTCTGTAAGTTATTGGCCTTTTAGTCCCGAGGGCCCGGTTGGATTCATGCTCGATCCAACCCAAATGTACCCCAAATTTATCGAAATCTCAATTGGTGTATAAAAAAAGTTCTGTCTCACTCCAAGGTTTCTGGTTCCATAGATGGTTTGTCAAACAGACTCCTGATGCCAAAGTTATGGCCAAAAGAATGTATAGGGTCGAAATTGGTTTGGGTCTGGTCCAACCCAGTCAGACTGACCCAACCCAACCCTATTCAGGTCGACCCATCCCTCTAGGTCTGGATCATCCTGCTGGGTCTGGCCCGGCCCCCATTGGGCAGCCCGACCCGCGCTGGATGGTCCGGCCTGCGCTAGGCGGCCATGGTGCGATGGTCCGCCGCGGCTGGCCAGCTATCCTCTTTGCACGGCGTGGTTTCACTCCGCCCCTTCGTCTGTAGTCGACAATGAGTCGGCCACCCTTCCTTCACTGTTGTGGCACAAGGCCGCAATTCTCTTCTTTCCGGGAGCACGGTCATTCCATCACCTTTGCCGTGGTCGGCCATGGTGCCGACCGCCGTTCCCATGCCCCTCTGGTGTCGGTTTCTATCCTCCTCCTTCACGAAGAACACACCAACCATGAAGAATGACGAAGGGATCATGCCATGTTCATTTGGCCCGCTTCGTTCTCATTAGTTTAGTAGGAGGGAGATCAAGATGATTAATTCGTTGTAAAACACGAAGAATAACAAAACCCCTTCCTCAAAGGTTTTTGATGTCAGTGAAGAGAGAAGTGTAGAAATTGGTTCGTCTTTATTGAAGACGTCTCATGTTGGAGGTGTTATGTTCATCATTGAAGAAGTTCTTCATTGGGAGGTGTTCTTCATTGGATAAGTTTAATCCTCCCAAAAGCTCTCCCCTTCTCCTTTTCCCACAAAAATAAGGAGGTGCCAATATAATTTACCTTAAGAAGATTGATTATGTTGGAAGAATTAAAATGCTAACAGATTTCATTAATTGTTAGTTGGCTCCAATAATTAAATGGGGAGTTGGCATAATTAATTTAAAGGAAACTGCGGTCACCCACTCATTAAAGTAGGAGTTAAATAGTTGGGAATTCCACACCTTTGAATTCAAATTGAGGGTTTCAGTTTGGTTAGTCCCCACCTCCATATCCCATGTAGAGAGGTTTCATGAATAAAAATAAAATGTTATATAATTTTATTTTTATTTTCCCATGAAAAATTGAAAAATTATCTTTCACCCTCAACCTACTGCAGTCGAGGTAAAGGTCTTTTTAAGAAAATACCTATGCTGCAAGTTAAATGGTGTCCTTAGATTTCAATTTTGAGAACCTATTCAAAAGTTAAAAAAACCCTCTTTCATGTTTACTGAACGTACCCAAAAATAAAGTTATGAAATTTATTCTGGGCACACCGGGCCTCTGAATCACCCACCATCAATTTTCACGGTCTCGTAATATTCTATATAATTTAAAAAAATTACATGTAATTTCTGGTTCTTTCCATTCTCACCACCTCAGGGCTTTGCATCCTCCTAAGCCAAAAATTAAAACTCGGAAAACAAGTGGGGGTACTGAGCACATATCTGAGCCTCCTACTCCCATGTGGTCTCTTGGAGGTTCCCATGCTACCAACAAATGTGCACCGGAGTTATTGACCACCCACAAAGAACCTGCTCCTGTCAATCCGCAATCTCTACTGGAACCTCCGTAAATGTCTCCCCATTGTCAATATCCAGCTCGTCGTGGTCGATGACCTGGGTAAGATCATGCTCATATCTCCTCAGCTGGGATAAGTGGAAGACGTCCTGCACCCAGTGCAACTGAGGGGAAAGTGATAAGTAGTAATCCACCTCGCCAACTCTGCTGAGGAACTGGAAGGGTCAAATGAACCTTGGAGAAAGCTTCCAGCCCTGGTAAAATCTCTACAAACCTCATCGAGGTGACACCCATAGAAAGACATGGTTTTCATCCTCGAACTCCAGAGGTCTTAGCCTTCTGTCGGAATAAGATATATGCCTGCTCTGTGCAGTCTTCATCTACTCCTGGATGATCTATATTTTCCCTGTGGTAGCCCGTATCATCTCTGGTCCCATGAGTACTGACTCTCCTAGGTCATTCCATCATAAAGGCGATCTGAAAGGTTCGTCATACAAAACCTCGTAAGGTGCCATCCCAATGGTGGAGTGATAGATATTGTTTTATGAAAACTCTACCTAAGGCAAGTGATCCTCCCAGCTACAATCGAAGTCGAGGATACAATCACGTAGCATTTCCTCGAGGGTCTGAACGGTCCGCTTAGTCTGGCCATATGTCTGAGGATGGAAGTCAGTGCCCAAACAAAGTTGCATCCTGAAATCCTTCTACACCCCCTTCCATAGCCGGGATGTGAAAAGTGTATCATGATCGGAGACAATCTTCGAGGGTAATCCATGTATCTGCACAATCTATTGTACATAGAGGCATCCCAAATTCTCTACTGAACCCTACTCTCTGATCGGTTTGAAGTGGGCCGACTTGGTGAGTCAGTCGATGATCAGTTAGATAGAATCATAACCTCTGGATGTACGTGGAAGCCCTATCACTACTACCATTGATATCCCATCCCACTTACACTCTGGGAACTCTAAAAACTGAACCAATCCTTCTGGTACCTGATGCTCCACCTTCACTTGCTGATAAGTGAGGCACTGAGAGACAAACTTTGCTACTAATTTCTTCATTCATAGCCATCAATATTGTTGTTGGAGATCCTGGTACATCTTTTCCACTCCTAGACATACCCCTAGAGGGGATGTGTGGAACTCCCTCAACACTTCCTCCCAAAGAGACACTGGTACCATGGTACGTCCTCTGAAGAGGATGATGTGCTCCCCACCTTCATAAAATCTATCAGGTTCCTATCCTATGGATATCTAAGAATGTCATCCCTCGCAGTCAGTGTACCTATGATGCGCCTCCTTGAATCATTGAAGAAATGGGGAAGTGACTATAAGAGACTGAAGAAAAGCTATTCCATCTAAATCCACAAAGGATATCTGCAAAGTGGCAAGCTGCACCGTCGTCTATCCTAATAGTTGTATAACATACCTCCTGCTGAGGGCATCTGCTACAACGTTCCTCTTCCCAGGAGTATATACTATCTCAATGTCATAGTCTTGGAGGAACTGAATCCAACGTCGCTGTCTCAATTTCTGGTCCTTATGAGAGAAGATATACCTATGACTCTTGTGATCTGAGTATACTGTAAAATGCTCTCCCATCAAGTAATGTCACCACATCTTCAAGGCGAATACCACCGCTACTAACTCCAGATCATGGGTAGCGTAGTTCTATTCATTCTAACTTAGATGTCGAGAACCATATGCGATCACTGGTCCCTCCAATATCAGGACTCATCCTAGACTTACCCTTGATGCATCGCAGTAGACTATGTACCCTACGCCGTCCTCTGAAAGCCTCAATATGGGGGAACTAGTCAGCCTCTACCGCTGCTCCTTAGAACTCCACTAGCATCTCTTCGACCAAATGAAGGGTTTCCCCTTCTTCATCAAAGTTGATAATGGTTATGCAACTCTGGATAAATGTGGCACAAATCTAAGGTAGTTTCTGGCCAATCCTAGGAAATTCCATACCTTCGTCACACACCTGGGTGGCTCCCAAGAAAGTACCACCTCACTCTTCGCTGGATCCACCGCAACTCCAGCCTCTGAGATGACATGTCCCAGAAAGTGAACCTATCAGATCTAGAACCGGCACTTCGAGATCTTATCATAAAGTTGGTGCACTCGGAGTGTGTCTAGTACTACCTACCAATGATAGGCATGATTCTCATCAGTAGTCGAGCAGATCAGAATGTTGTTGATGAGGACTACTACAAAGTGATTAAGGTATGGCTGAAAGATCCTATTCATGAGTCTCATGAACACTGATGGAGCATTGGTCACACCGAATGGCATAACCAATAACTAATAACGGTCGTACCAAAATATTAAAGCCATATTATGCACATCCTTGTCTCATACTGTGATTTGGTGATAGCCTGATCTGAGGTCTATCTTCGAGAACCATCGTGCTCCCTTTAGCTGATCAAAGGGGAATTCAATCCTCAAGAGTGGGTAGTTGTTCTTCACAGTGACTTGGTTTAGGCACCAATAGCCAACAGAAAGTCTCAAGCTCCCATCCGCCTTCTTGGAATACAAAATCAGGGCTGCCCAAGGGGAAACACTAGGCCGAATGAATCCCTTCCCCTGTATGTCCTCCACCTGTACCTGTATCTCACAATGCTCTGCAGGATCCATCCGATATGCTGGTGTAGATATTAGTTCCATCATGGGGTACAAGTCAATGTAAAAGTCCACTTCTATTTGAGGAGTTAAACCTAGAACATCATCAGGGAAGACATCTACATACCGTTCCACCACTACAGGATAGCTCAGACTCTCTACATCAACCGCTCCATGGGTAAGGCTAGCCAACTGATGAGTGATCAGATGCACTCTCCTCAGGGTAAGTCCATCATGTGCTACAAAGGCTCCCTTCTCACTGGTGAAGGTAAACCTGGTCCCATCAGTGTGGACACACCACACTTTGCACCTAATATAGTCTATCTGAGCATGGACTGTAGATGATCAGTCCATACCCAAGATGAGGTCGTAAGGCCTCGACGCCGCTACTAGGAGATCCCATCTAAATATCTCACCTACTAGAGTAAGATCAAACTACTGACACCAGTTATTAATCATCGAATCATATCCCATAGGAGTCTCTATCCATAAGGATCAAGCCAATGACTCAATCGGAATCTCCGACCTCTGAATGAGGGAAATGGAAATAAAATAATGACTGGAACCTGTGTCTATAAGTACTACTGCTAATGTGTAGTAGACATAGATCGTACCTCGTATCATCTCCAGAGCACCATGGTCGTAGGCATTAGATGCCTGGAGCTGAGTTCGACCCTATCCACCTGATCTCTATGGTTGGGGTGGACCACCTGGTGGTGGTGGTGATAACACCTCGAATCATCACCCACCGCCAGTTGCACGACCAACTCCTCTACCACGTCTGCCTGCTCCCTATGGACCTCCTCGGTCAAACCTCTGTCTCTGCCTGGGTGGTCCCTCAATCATCTAATAATCATCCGTAGGGAGGTTCGGGCAGTCACGAGCCATGTGACCCTACCCACCGCATGTGAAACACTGCCTGTTCCCCGCATGACTGACTCTATCTCCTGTGCCTCACACAGCTGACCCTGAATCATGCAGTCATCCACACGTAGGTCTGGTCTTCTTGGACCTCTGTGACATTTGTCTGCTACCAGCTGCAGAAGACTCCACTATGTGATGTCCAATGGTGGGTCTCAGTGCTGGTGACTGCTCAGCAAGGAAACTCTCCACTAATAGGGCTCTCTCTAACTCCCCGCCGACGTCGGGATACTGAGAGAAATCATCAAAGACCTAATATCCCGCCTGAGTCCCTGATCAAAGGTTCATGCCCTGAAGAATGTGTCCTGCACCATATCGGTGGAGTAAAGTGTGAGGTCAGTGAACCTTGTTGAGTACTAAGCCACAATCATGCTGCCCTACTGCAGATGAAGAAGCTCCTCTATGCGCACTGCGCGAAGAGTCGCTGGGACAAACATTGCCTGAAACATGATCTCAAAGTCTTCCCAGATAAGTGTCACCTCATCATGAATCTGGAGCATCGAGCTCCACCATCTGCCTGCTGCCGCCTGTAGAAGACTGGAGGCAAGGATCACCATGAGATCAGATGGTGTCCCAACATGTTGGTAGACTCTCACCATGGCCTCCAGACAATCCTCAGCTTCCTATGGGTCCCTCTCTCCCCTGAACCACAATGGACTCTAGCACAGGAACTCCTGCAACGTGCTCAAGCAGCGTGAATCCTCTGCTTCTTGGGATGGTGGAATCAGTCACCCAAAGGGTAACGGTACCGCTGGTGCCTCTACTGGAAGAGGGACCAACACCAAGGCCTCATCGCTCGGTGGGATATCAGTATGTACTATACACAAGACCCTAGCTGGATATCTGCGTGGAGGAATCCTAAAAAGAAGTAGGTGCGCTACGATCAATAAGTTATATCTGTTGAGATAACTTAAAGATATCACAAAGAAAACTATTGAAACACACACATAATTAGTGTTTTCATGCACTGAGTTGTAAATCAGAAGTCAGGGTCCTGGTGTATGGATAAGTCGGCCGCCACACCAATACAGGATTCCCTAAACTGATAACCACACTCACTACACTAAACACTATTTCCTTCAAAAAGATCAGTGTCCAATGTTCTATGGTAGAACCGATTCCTCTAATACCAATTTGGCACGACCCGTCCCCCGGGGCCCGTGCCATGACTACCCCAAGCCCACCATCCATAGGCCTGGGGTTGGAGACTATCACCAAAGACATATTTTTTAAAACTGGAAAGACATTGCATTTATATCCTATAAACACATGCAACCAAGCACACAAAAAATTAAAAACATGAGTAAACTGTATAGTAAAATTGTGAGTATAGTAAGAAAAGGGGGCCAGAATACAAGCCCAACTAGAAAGTATAGAAAAACTAAAAAGTACAAGTAAACTAGAACAGCTCCATTAAACACCCATCGAGGATCCTACCTGAAGAGTAGTTATAGCTCTAAAATGGTCATATCTATGGTACGCCTCGTCTAATGTCCACCTATGAGCTACCTCCTGTCCCGGTACCCTCGTCATTAGTCAGCAATGTCCGTCGTCTGCACCAAAGACAACAAGACGCGGGAATAGCCCATGCATGGGTGAGTATAACGATACTCAGTAGGGACCCCGAGACCGTCAAGGTATCACGAAATCCACAAAGGATAAACCACAAATCATGAAATCAACTGACAACCCTACTTAGTTATATTCCCATACATATACCTAAGTTCTCATGTATTCCCATCTCAATCAAGAGGAAACACATAGTCCAACTCAAAAGCCCAAGATGAACTGTTCCACAATGGAAGGAGTAGCACAAAGGTAAGTATGACACAGGTACGCCACAGAGAATAATACCACCAAGGTATTCCCAAAAAGGAAAGTACCACACATGTACGGACTCAACTCACACTAGGTATAACTTTGGTACAGTAGTATAGATGATTAGATATAACTACTAATTCATCTTACTCTGTTAGGAGGCAGACCCACGAAGGATCCTAAATCATTATCAGGCCCATAGAGGATCATAGTACATCTTTAGACCCACACAGGATCCTAGTACCTCGTCAGACCCACACATGATCCTAGTACATCGTCAGACCCACCCAGGATCCTAGTACCTCATCAGACCCACACAAGATCCTATTACATCATCTGTACGTCGTCAGACCCACACAGGTTCCTAGTACATCGTTAATACATCGTCTTAACCACACAGGATCCTAGTACATCATTAGTACATTGTCAAACCCACACAGGATCCTAGTACATCATCAGTACATCGTTATACCCACACAGGATCCTCGTACATTGTAAGTACGTCGTCAAACCCACATAGGATCCTTGTAAATTCTCACTACTTCTTCAGACCCATATAGGATCCTATTACATTTTCAGTACATCGTCTGCCCCACACAAGATTATAGTATAACATCAGTATGTCATCATACCCACACAGGATCCTAGTAAATCATTACAGCCAGCTATATGGTACCCCGCTCTAAGCTTGCTTGTTTCCAGGATAGTTATCTCCTCAAGCTACTAGTCGATACTCCAACTACCATGAACACCCAAAAATAAAATACCCCAAAGGTCTGCCACGTCATAGGGGTCTCAACACAACCAAAGGTGCATCAAACGGATTCCTGATTTGGAAGTTATTGGCCTTTTAGTCTCGATGGCCCGATTGGATTCATACTTGATACAACCCGACCATTCCCCAACTTTATACAAATCTCAAGTGGGGTTTACCAAAAGTTCAGTCTCACTCCAAGGTTTTTGTCTCTATGGACGGTGAATTAAATAGACACCTAGTGTCAATGTTATGGCCAAAAGAACGTAGAGGGTCGAAATTGGTCTGGGTCTGGTCCGACTCAGCCTTGGCCGACCCGACCCGGTTTGGGTCGACCCGATCGGCTGGGTTCGGCCCAGCCCACTGGGTCTGGCTCGGCCCATTGGGTCCAGCAAGGCCCGCGCTGGGTGGCCTGCAGTGTGGTGGTCCGACGCTGCTGGCCGGATGGCCAGCCGTCCTCTCTGCATAGTGCAGTCATGTGTCGCGCCTTCACCGGCAAACGTCATCTATTCGGCCGCCCTTCCATCACCACTACGGCACAAGGCTACAGTTCTCTTCTATCAGGTGGCGAGGTCGCGCCATCCCCTTTGTCGCGGCCAACCGTGGTGCCGACCACCATTCTTGTTCCCCTCCAGTGTCAGTTTCCCTCCTCCTCCATTGCAAAGAACACACTAAACATGAAGAATGACAGAGGGATCGAGCAATGTTTTTTTGGCCCACTACCTCCACATTAGTTTGGTAATTGGTGGTTCAAGATGATTAAATCTTCATAAAATAAGAAGGATAACAAAAACCCTATCTCGGTGGTTTGTTGACGTCAGTTAGGAGAGAAGGGAAGAGGTCGGTTCGTCGTTTTCAAAGACGTCCCACATTGGATGTGGTGTGTTCTTCATTGAAGAAGTTCTTTGTTGGGAGGTGTTCTTTGTTGGATAAGCGTAATACTCCCAAAATCTCTCCCTTTCTCCCTTTCCCACCAAAATAATGAGGTGCCAATATAATTTAACTTAAGAAGAAAAATTATGTTGGCACAATTAAAATGATGACACATTTCTTTATTTGTTAGTTGGCTGCAGCAATAAAATGGGGAGTTGGCATAATTAATTTAGATGAAACCTAGGGTCAACCCCCTCATTAAAGAGAGAGTTCAAGATTCCGGTGGTCCCCACCTCCATAACCCATGTAGAGAGGTTTAAAGAATAAAAATAAAATGTTAAATAATTTTATTTTTATTTTCCCACAAAAAAGTGAAAAACTATCTTTTTCCATCGACTTACTACAGTCAAGGTAAAGGTCTTCTTAAAGGAATACTAGTGTTGTGAGTTCAACGGTGTCCTCAGATTTTAATTCTGAGCACTGGTTCAAAAGTTATAAAAACTCGCTCGCACGTTTACTAAACGTACCTGAAAATAAAGTTCATAAATTAATTCTGGGCACACTGGGCCACAGAATCACGTGCCATCAATTTTTAGGGTCTCATAATATTCCATATAATTTAAAAAAAATACATGTAATTTCTGATTTTGTACACTTTCCATGAAAATAAATGGAATGACTTGATCATATTCCATTTAGAGAAAGAAGGTGGATGGTTAAACAATACAAAATCCACTTTCCATATAAAAATTGAATAACATGATTGTAATCCATTCAGAGAAATATGTTGGATTGTTTGAAAATACAAAATCAACTCACCTTAGGAATATATCATCGTCTATATTGAAACAACATCATACAAGATATCATTAATTTCCCTAATCAATAAATAATCATAATACATCCAGATAAATAAGGTTGATTGTTAAACAATACATATCCTATTTTTAATTTAAGAAATGTAAAAATATTCTGAAATATATGAAAAACACCTTTATAAGAAGAACACATTACATAAGAATGAAATTGGATGAAAAACTATGTCTATAATAGAGGATGATTTTGAAATACAAACAAAATGATAATTCTTTTTTATTATAGATATTTGATTCAAATATTTTTAAATGAGTACAACGTTATAAAAATTACCTTAATAAATTTTTTATTCATAAATAAGGACATTTTTAAAATCAACCAATGGATATTGTCATGGTATAGAAGGATTCCTGATTGAAAAGAAGATCCATGATTACCTTCTATATAACTTGTAAATAATGAGTTAAGGGGGGAAATGAAATATTAGGAATATATATAAAACCCAAAAAATAACTAATTGGGAAGAAAATAATGGGTGTTTTAGAAATAAAGAGCATTTAAATTCCCCACATGGACTATCTTTCGAAAGTATTCCTGATTTTGAAATTGATATTAGAGAAGAAACAATTATGACATGGCTAACATCTTAATAAAAAAACCCACTAAGAGAGAGAGCGAGACAACTTGGAATTTAACTTCAAATATCATGAATTAAATAATATTCATGATATATTATTACAAATAGGCAGTACATATACCATTTAGATGAAATTATGTGCACATAACAAATTTTTTTTCAAAGAAATGAATTTGAGACAAAAAACTCATACGATAATGATAGTATAAGAATCAAAAGAACTTATGAGGGTTATAATTAAACATACATTATAATATCACGAAATGAATAATATTTATTATATTTTATGGAAATTTGGGTAGTTCATAAACCATATAAAATAAATTATGGTGTGAAATATCAAACATGTCTCAGGAAATTAAATATTGTGATAAACAACCATTGCCTTTATTCCTTATTAGTTGAATGTGATTTAAAATATTTTATAAAAAATATATTAATAACATATTTCAAAACCTTATTCATACCTATAAACTGTTATAAACATAATCTATAATTATTTATTTCAAATATATTAGTTATATTTTATTTTAATCATCAGATGTTATTAGTCTTGATTGCTTTTCATGGATTAGAATTGTAATTTTAGCGCCAATTGTTATTTAGAGATTCAAAATTCATCATATCTAAATCATTATATGCACTAAGATATGTTTTTATTGATTTATAAAGTTATAATTTTATTTCATAAGTATTTTAGTTATGATTCATGATGATGAAGTTCAGAATGAGATTATTTTGATAATTATTAATAATAAAATGAGTGGTACATTTAAAATAAGTTAAATATTATTATAACCTTTCTACAAATGAATTATAATACCACTAGTTAAGATTCCATATTTATCCATGATATAAATTTATAATGAGGTTCATGTAGATAGTTAAACATACCTAAACAATAACAGAACATAATCATAGTGTGATTATGGTTATAAAAGTGATTATTTTGGAATAATATAATTATTATAGAGGTATAATGATATTATATAGATGTTATTAAAATGATTAATAAATTTATAAAATAGTTTTATTAATAATAAAATCCTAAAGTGAAAAAATAAATATGTCACTTTCATCGAGGCGGTAGTCCACAACTATGGATGGGTGGAGTGTTAATTTTTAGTATATCAAGAGGATGATAGTGAATGATTTATAATTTTATAATATTAATAATATAATAAATATTATATGAGTATTTTAAGTAGAATTTTAGAACGATCTATATAAGTTGGTGATGAAAAATCAATCCTATAATTTCGAGAGGAAGGTACAAAATGGATATTTCATTAGTATAATAATATTTAGTAATATTATTAGTATTGATATTATCATGTTTTCATCAGTAGAATAGTTTTGAGAGGGATAATTAAGATAATAATTAAGCGAGTTTGGTGGAGAACGTTAAGATTCTCTTTGGATGTTCTCCCTTGGGTAATAGCTTAAATCTCTTTAGCTTGTTATTTTAGAGAGGCCTAGTATTTAAATACATATGGATAGATTTGAGATTAGACTAGGGTAGATTTTTTTATTAGACAACTCTCTTTTATGGGTAGGGAAATGTGGTATAAGTGATTACCTTATTTAAGTGAAAAATTGACATTTTTGTAAATACTCATTACCTTTTCAATGATGGTATGCCACTATTTAGGGGTCAATGGTTCCAAAACTAGTAAATAAAGACGTTTGGCTACCAGAAAAGGTAGATCAATACCAAACTATTCATTTTTAAACACGTTTTAAACATTTACCAAGCTTTTACTCATAGAATTTTAAATTTTATCATTTTTGTTTTTTACCATGGTAATTAATTATTACATGAGAAATTTAATTTCAATTCCTAAAAAATAAAATGGGTATTTTTACATAATTTGGACATAATTTTTCTAAATTTGAGATCCATTTTATCAAATATTATATACATACTTATAATAAAAATTAATTTTAATATTAGGACATTTCATGCGTAAAAGAGTGTTTTTAGAAAATGTATATTTTTATGATTAAGATTTATTTGTAGGATAATTATTTTAGTGTTTTATATTTTCATAATATAAATTATTTTGTTAAAAACAAATAAAAGGTATTTATAATTCAAATAAAATCAAAATCAAATTTTATTCAAATAATATTTAATATAAATAAAAGACCAAACACTATTTATTTTATTGGAAAATATTACTTAATTTATAAAATTTTAAACATAGGTTTCATAAATTTAGAGCAGTATTTTAAAAATAAATATGTTTAATTGCTAAATACTTATTTGATCAATTAAATAGTTATTTAAAATTCAAGGTCTTTATTATAGAATGAAAAATTCGTAAAATTTATAGTTTGGATAAGAAATGTATTTTTCACCATTCACTTAAAGATGAACTATTTCATAAAAATATTATAAATTCTTATTAAGATAATATTTATATGATTAATCTAAAAATGTAGAATATTTTTCCAAATTAAAATTATAATATATGATAATTGAACTTCTAAAAAAATAAAAATAAAATATAAACTATTTTCATTGAAAAATAACTCCTTTTAAAATATTAAATATTATTATTCCTTTTTTACTATTAATTAAAAATAAATTTTTTATTGTTATATCATTCATATCAACAATATATTTTATCAATAATATATTTGATTTCATAAAAATTGAATTTTAAGAAAGTTTACATTTTAAATCATAAATTTGTATTATTAGTTATTTAGTTAAACTAATTGCTTTTATTAAAGCCTTAGTATTAATAATGACCTTAAATTTTTATTTCTACATATATTTCATGATTCGATTAACACTATTTTTACCCTCTAATTCTATGAATACATTTTAACAGTTATATACTATTTAACAGTTCATTGTGGTTTGGTGTTGCATATATCATACGATATTTAGCATGTTATATATTAAGTGAATATATAATTTAAAATATTTTGGTTCTACAATACAACCACATAAAAACCACACATCATATCCTCGTTACAATAGGTTAATGTGGCCATTAAAGATGTTAACCTTGTGCCATCCTCTGACCATGAACACCCCCACCTTGCTTGACATCCCAACATCCAACCACATCCTTATTACCACATCACACCGTAGACACTCTAAAACAAAGACATTAAATCATGTGAATCAAACCTTATATCAATAAAAAATTTATAATCCTAGAAGAGAGAGCAAGGAAGAGTCTTTCTGTTTTTTTATAACCTATATGTTAGGGAAAAATTTGGGAATATATGTTCCCATATGGGTGTTGATAAGGCTACCCAAAACTAGTGGAGGTGTGTAAAAAATAGTAGGTAAATATAATGAGTATATTTACCACATGAAAGACCCACCTAAGAGTTATCTCACCAAAAATAATTCGTATGAAACTACCATATCAACCAAACCACCACACAACAACCATCACTACTACAACCATTAAACCACCACACTCTACCACATTGAATGATTGTATAATATGAAATAACTTCCCATTTGGAAACATCATTATTAAATTTGGATTTACCATTTCATTTCAGATTAAATTTAAATTTCAAAATCATTAATTAGTCGTTAAGAAAATTTTCCCCATCCATTAACCTTATATCTCAACCTACCTTTTCATTAAATAGCCCATCAATTACTAATTTCCATACCATTATGTATTTCTGAATTCATTAATTCTAGACATATTACATGCCTGCAAAAAATTACAACATAACCCCACAACTAAGACCTATAAAAAAACGTCCAAATAACCCATTCCCACAACCTCCGTAATTAAGATAAACCAACAGATACAACATCAATCCATCTCTTTCCCACATCGACTATACCTAACCAGCCACAACATCAAAACCATATCATAGTCCTAAAAATTAAAACAATAACCAAATCACATAATAATATTTATTACATCCACAATAACTCATAGAAATGGTACCAACCGAATCATATCTGCAAGAAACACTAATTACTAAATAAAAGAATTCTAAAACTCCTCCATTTTAATCATGTTTTCTTATAAATTATAATTCTTTGGCACAAACAACATCACCATGATATCTAGATTTCCATGCTACCAGTTTATTATCATATTTCTGTGACTAAACTATTAGAAAAGGTTATTCTAAAATATCAAAAATACCAAAAAAGGTCTCCACAAAAACAAACATCAGTTGAGATATATCAACACATAAGTAATAATATGATATTATGCAAAACAAATATGAATCACCCTTTTCCCATAAAATTCCATAGTCTAAATCAATATCTATACATTGTTAATAAAAACTGTCTACTCATTTAAAATTAAAACATAATTAATCCACATTAACACATAATTAAATGAGGAGAAGTCTCAAATTCCATACATCAAATGAATCTTCAACACTTACTATACAAGAACTAGTATAAAAATATTATTAATCTATATAAAATCCATGATAATTCACCATAATACCTTTCAATGGACACCCCCATAAAAAACACAACAAAAACTAACCAAAATTGTATTAACACAACTACCACAGACTTCCCAATGGAGATTAATGATCATGTTATTTAACACATTAAAATTTAATTTATGTTTACTAGGTTTTGTTTTATAGCATAAACAAGATATGTTTTCATGGAAGAATGATAAAAATTAATTAGTGATTATTATCGTTTATAAAATATAAAAAAGGATGAATAAGATGGGGTGGGGGTTATGTTTTTTTATAAAAAAATTAAAATTAAGTACATAATTAGGAGAAAAATATTAGATAATTCCTAATAAAACTTGGGTAAGAATCCCTTAATGGAAAGCCATCATTTCTCTCAAGGTCTGTGAGACAGACCATTGATTCCTATATTTATACCTACAAAACATAGTATGGTTTATGAGTTGTTATTGGGTTAAAACCTAGGTTTTGATCAATTTGTTATATTGATTACCACCGAGCTCTCAAAATCAATAATATCATGATCTATATAAAGATATGAACTCATTCAATTAATCATATCAATAAGGTGATGTGATGACCCGAATTAGGTCTATTTTAATGGGATCTTATTATGGTAACATTCATTTGCATGAGTTCTTAATTATTTATTTTATCAACCAACATAATCTAGAATAGTACTCAAGAAATTGAAAGGGTGATAGAATATGAAAACATGCTCAAATCATCACATGATAGAATTTATGCATTGAATAATGGTGATTTATGTTCCATTGATTTCTATATGGTCATACTATCATAAAACTAAGATAAAAAGATAGAAATAAAGAAAAATAGAAGTAAAACCTTTAAATTCAATTACCTCCTAATGATTATAAACATAGAGTTTGAGATTGTATAAAATAACCCACTCTAGATTGAGAACTAAGGGGTTTATAAGTACACGAGGTGGAAGAAGAAAATAGATGAATAAATCTTTCAATCTTGACCAAACTTCACCTTGGATGTGAAAACCTTGAAAATGAGACATAAAGTGATTTTAATGAGAACATTTTCATATTAGATCTATGTAAAGTCAAAATTAAATGGGTGTAGGTGAGATGATCATGATATATTTTTCTACTCAACTAATTCCAATGGATGACTGACTTTATGGTTAAATATTGACTTGCATGTTTTTTGGGAATAGGGTTTTGTTTCTATACCCTTTGGAATCAAACCAATTGCATTTTTCTATCCCAATTTACGACCAATGCACTGCACGTGGGTTTATTGTGTCTCACATATATTTTATTTACCTTAGGGCCTCAATTGGGGCTCTTATGATTAGATATATCCTTTTTTATAGTTGAATGAATTGAAATACCATGACCTGAGAATACTATAACAGGAAGAAATTATTAATCCCAATTAAATGATGTTGGATATATAGATCAGAAATTTTTAATCATCTCTATTAAGGATCATATTTTCATTGAAACCAATTAATATAAGATCATATTTAATGATTTTTTCAATATTTCTTTTAGGACTATGTTTAATTCATTTAATAGGTGAACCTTTTTGACAAAAAATTATACTTGATACAATTTATCAGAAGATGAATGATACATGATTAAAATGGTTTGGAAATGTTATAATAATACCGAGTGTAGTGAATGTTGATGAAAATTTCATACAGATATCAAATTGGTCCATTATGTGAAAAGATATAATTTGATTATTTTGAAAAAAAAACATATTCAAAATTAAAATTTTATTAATTCAAAGATCAAAAAATATGAAAGGACACATTTTAAAAAGTTTTAATAAATTTCACACATAAAAAAATAAGGTAATAAAAAGGTATAAGAGGGAAATCAAGACAGATTTTAAGTGGATTGATCTTCTAAAATTGAGGAAAACAATTCAACAAAGGATGAACAAAGAAAACCAAATATGAGCCAATAAATCTCAATAGAGGTTTAAGGGTTTGGAAGGAATCTAAGAGAGAACTAAAATTAATATTAAAATTGGAACAAAATAAAATCATGGAGTAAAATCCCCGAAATATCTAGATAAAATTTCCTTAAAGAATATACAGTTTAAAAAGGTTATGATGTGACCATTGTTTCCATTCTATAACACTCAAACCTGTGATAATCATGATTCAATATTCATACCACTTATTGAAAGTTGAAATGCCTAAATCCATCATCATGGTGCATTCAAAACACTACTTCACAATGACCCTCTCACTTTATTAACCCAAAAGTGTCCACACTATAGAATATCCCATAATGTTGTAGTTGGGTCTTATTCTACAGATAGAAGAAAATAAAAATATCATGTCCTATTATCGTTACCACAATACTCATACTCATGATGAAACCTTACCCATCATGGAGCAGTACTAAAAACTATAGAAACCCATATTCCCTAGAAAACTGACCATGACACAACACCTAATGATCATGTTGTAATTTGATATGATAGCTGGAAAACCTTATCAAAATCATGGCTTCCACCAAAACACCTCTAATACTTCGCATTCCACTCTAATGACTGATATACACATTTTAAAGCTCTATAATGTTCTAAACCATTATAATAGCCTTGGTCAAGGACGCTTTTACACCCATATTCCATACCATGCATATATGATAAACCGAGGTCCATATTTTTTTGGATAGATATACTGAAAGGTGTTTATCCTAATAATTTTTCAATGATTCATATTCTATTTTATATAATTTTTTTAATACAATTCCATTTATTCTTCCCATTGTTCCTATGATTATTCATTATACTATTTCTCAAGGCTGTTTTCACTGAAGTTTATTAGCATGATTCCAGAACATGGTAAAAATAGTAATTTATTTATTTTATTGATTTATTGTAATTTTTTATTTTATTTATATCATTTTAAGAACACATAATTACTTTAATTTCATTGGAAAATAATTATTAATAATTAAATGTATCTATTATAGCTCATGATAAACAATTTTAAAACAATTAGCATATTTTTTAGTTTCTGAAAACCCACTTAGAATTTCTATTTGACTTTTCATATTGAAAACTGTTTATATAATTTATCACATATGATAAGAATTTTTAAAAATTAAGTGGTTTTTTTCTTTATGAAATTAGGGATCAAGAACCATCGAGAGGGAAGATTTTCGGGGTTTTGAAAAAGTGATTCAAGATATTAAATTTTATGATAAGATTTAAATTGAACCTTTGACTCCAGTAATGATGAAATGATACTTACCAAGTTCATGTTTTTACTAATCTATTTTGAACTAAAAAAATAAAACAATGAAAAATTCATATTTATTTTATAAGTTATGGGAATAACATTAGCACTATTTTGGGCATCGAATTAAAATTTATTTCAATTTAGAGTCGCTTGAAATCGTGAGACATGATATTTAAATTTAAATTTATAATTAGTTTATTTAGATATGTATGAAATGATTACCTCATATTAGGATACTTCTTTCAATGAAATTTTTTATCTTCTGAAAACTCTTTTGTATTTACTTCGTTGCACTATACGGATTGAAGTGTTTAATTCCATTAGAAGTGATCTGCATGTTCTCTTTTGAACTTTGAGCACTAACAATTTCTTTTGGGGTGCTAGAATAAAAAATAAAATGTCTTGAATTTCTTTTCTTGATTGATTCATGATCCATTGGGCTTGAAGGAGTTATTCTCATTTTTGTAAGGGAGATAGAGGAGGATTTATATATATAGAGAGAGAGAGATAGAATTCCATTTTTCACAATGATTATCTATCCAGAATGTTTTATTAACCATATATAATAGACCTAAAAATATATTTATTGGGCTTGAGTTTACATTAAAATATTATTTAAATGCATACCAGAAATTAAAAAATATTATAATCTTTAATAAAACTCATACCATATAAAATAAAAATATTATTACTATTTTATGGTGCATTCTAACGCGTGCAGTGATAAATATGCTTTTATGGTCTTGTAAATTAATATTTATCCCTGAGCATGATCTTACTAAACTTGAAATCCTTATCATTTATTGAATACCTGAATAAATATTTTAGTCAAATAAATAAATTTATTCACGAACTAAAAAATAAATATTTATTAAATATTCAATAATTAAAATAAATATTTCATCCATAATCCATCAATTTTTATTAAATATTCAATTAATAAATAAATTATTTATTTAATGAATAAATAATTATTGATTATTTTCAAATATTAGTGATCAATAATAGTTGAATAAATTTATTTCTTGGTCATGAGGGTAATATTTATCCTAATAATTAAATTCAAATATAATTTAATTGAGAAAAATAGAAAAAATTAGTGTTTGAACCTTTAAAACTCATTCTTATTGGAATTAGGTTGGTATAACTAACGTTCAAGATTACTGTTTATCCGCAAGTCAAGGCACCCAACAGAAATAACTTAATGTCAAATTGTAGATAACCATTAATGAATGTTCACTATTTAATATAATATTCCTGTCTCAAAATCACATCAAGCAGATAGAAAATCCATGCCATATACTTATATTCCTGATACATCTTTATTTGAATATTTTAAATAAACATTATTACACTGGGGCCATGAAATATAATTTTAAATTAATATTTTAATCAAAGGGTTGAGATATCAACTTCTATAAATATGGAAGGGATGAATACTTCCTCAAATTATCCATTAATAATATGTCTTTCATGATGCACCCAACATATCCTATTTCCTCCCAAAATATGCGTAGATGATTTTTTCTGTAAATCTTAGTGCCCAAGAAATGAAATGAATTAACGATAATATTAAAGAATAAGAAGCATTACACACACTCATAGATATAAATATATTAAAAACATAAAAACATGAGAAATTTCTACTAGATCGTCTATTATCATAATCTACTATCTTGGAGATTAACATACACAAAATTCATGAAAATAAAACTCACCCACTTACAAGTACTCACACCCGACAGTCTATGTACTCTGTTCCCATTCATTTTATGTTCTCCAACCATATAACTAGTTTTAATAATAATTTCATATCATTTCAATGTTATTACCATATTGGGGAGATAATATGCTATTTTAAATGAGAAATATACTCTAGGACATTATCACATCAATGTTATGTAAAATAAAAATTAATAAGTCATAATACATTTAAATTAATATTCACATATTTGGATATAATTATAATATTAATTACAAAATTAGTTAGTTATAGAGAACCACCAAAAACAAAATAATACTTGAACAGGAGCCAACTATTAACAATCAATTAGTTCTCACATGTAGAAACATGATTCCACTGAGTATGGCTACAGATGAGAGGTCGATCATGTTGTCATGGCTAGGGTTGGAAAAGGCCACCTAACTTCAGGGGAAATCTATTTATCAAAACATTACTATCATGAGAAAATATCTAAAGTAAATATATAACTGAGTATCCTCCTATCCCATGTCAAAGTCTTTACATCATAATTAAATCCATTTTCAAATATTATAATGATATTGATAAACCTATTTTTATTATAAACCAAAAATAGAATAGTACATTATAAAACCACTCCTTAAGCTACATCCAAAGCTGTAACTTGCTCAAATATTGTAGATACAACAAATACCGGTTGTAATAAGTTTTTATTTCAAATTAACTCATCCTTTTCTTTGATACAAGATCAAATTTTACTAAATGAAGAATGTTTTTCAATTCACTTGATCACTAGTATTCCCACTTATACATAAACTAAGAAATGACCTAGTTCTATGTTGCAAAGTACTTCCAGATAGTTCTAACTACAATTCTATGTGGTTATGTTTTATGTGATTGATATTTACATACTATGCATCATGAATTAGTAATATCAAATTTCAATACATATCATGTAACATGAGATAAATTCCTATCACTTAAGCTCATTAAGTTATATTAATCTTAATAATATCTTGTTATGCCTATTCATGTACTTCTAAAAGGATTATATGCTAAGAAAAATTTGATACTAAATTGTAACTACTTTTATTTTCAATACATATTTAATAAATGTATTACCCCTAAATTTAGAAAACTCATGGATCTATATTATAGTTCTTATTCCTTATAACAGAACTATTTCTGTAAGTCATACTTGGAGAAATTTTCTTCTTTAGTCTTAATTAACTAGTAAGACACAATAGTTTTTTCTATATATTATCAATATATCTATCTTGAAATCTTATAGTTATACCACTAAAAATAAAGAGACACATTTCAATCATTCATTTCTAAATAAATATTTTATTATCACTATGTATGATTTATTTATAAATTAATTTATGTAATATTAATATGTTTTTGTAATTTATTGATGTCACTGACCCTTTTAAGTTATGCCTAGTAGATATATACCAAGGGTATCCTTTTGGTCTTGTCATAGAGACATCTACCATAAGTTTTATTCTATGTGACATGACCTTCAAAATAAATATCCCAATATGATGATCATAGAAATTTACTTTGAAAATGTAAAATTTAGGAAGGATTTTATTCATGGTTATTGGTGTATAGGTTTTGTCATATAATACACCTTTCAAAAATCAATCATACTTATTGGCACCATCTTATAAAATCTATGTCTAGTTTCTCATGAATACTTACCATCAGTATAAAGGCTTATAATCATTAAAAATAATGATTCCCCAAATCATTATGCATGGAGTCCATTAAATGAATACATACATACCTCTCAACCTTAGTATATTACAATTTACTGATTCATTGTAAGTATATTTTTTATAAAAGAATAACACATGTATCATAGACCATGGGGAGTATAAAACTCATCTTTATTTATAAATTCCTACATGGTATGTGTATCTAGAACAAATCCTTCCACTAAGATATGTGGATTCCATTATTCATATGCCAACTCAAGTGAATCTAGAGCCTTAAATCATATAATTTAGTATTTTCCCACAATCTTCAAATAGATTGGATTCCATTAGGGAAATATAGTCGACCTTGACTAGATTCTAATATCACTTGTGGTAATAGGATCATTAAAATAGATTCAACTTAGTGTTTTGATGTTAATATGTTTCTATGAATAACTTTTAATACATAGTTATCAACAAACACTTTTTTAGCATCTTAATATATTCTTTTCATATCAAAGTAGATATCATTTCTATTATAAAATTTAATTAGAATATGTTTTAGTTGTTTAAATTCTATTTGGAAAAAATTTCTTAGAATAAATAAATGGATATTGGAAATATATATAAGACTCACCCTTAATATTACTTTTTTATACCATCATGAAAATGATCTGTGTAAGGATATGTGGGTTTGGAATTACCTTTACTCCAACTATATGATCAATTAATACTTCGATAAGATGTTCCCTGAAAAGCTATAATAGAGGTTCCTTAATATTTAATATGTATTATAGTTTACCTCAATAAGTGTTTATAAAATATGTTGAAGAAATCTAATGATGTATATAAATTTACCTCTAGGTTTTGAATAGTTAACATGCCTATGTTTTAATAACTCTAAATTTTTTGTGATGTAACTATGTTTATAAAGGTTTATTTATCTAAAAAATTATAAATAGTTTGGTTGTATATCCACTATCTCAGCTCAATTGAGACTAAAACACTTTTATGGGTATAAAAAGGTCATCTAATTTAAGTTTTAATTGACAGAGAATTAACTTTTCACAATCAGGTAAGGGTCCTAATTTTTTTTATATGCACCATTAATTGTAATGTATATTTGTGATTCAAGAGTTACCAAACCATTATTTTACTATTTAAGTACTATAATAAAATTTATTCCAAAAATGGAAATAATACCTTATTGTGTGATGTCATAAATTGATATAATGTTTTTTATCAAACTTTTTACATAATTGAATCAATCAAATCTTGAAATGTGAAATAGTTATCTCCCCTTGGTTTCCATCAAAATTACCCTTTCTCTACTCCTTTTGAGTTCACTATATAACCTTTCTAGTCTTCATTGATTATTATATTTAAATAAATTTATGTTATAAGAATATTTTATTTAATACACAATAGGAGAATATAAACTTAATGAATACACTTGAAGTTGATGAAACTTATTTCTTCTTCAATTCATTGCAATTTATTTTCTAGTCTCTATTTTTTTAACATAAGAATATAATAGACTAATGTTCATTCTTATGAAATTGAGTATTTTTTTGAAGGATTCCATAAATGATCATTTGGATTGAGATTAGACATGGGATCTTCGGTATTTTATTTCATACTTTTCACCATAATGGGAGGAGAAATAGGTTTTTACCCGTCCTTATCTAGTTGGTGAAGTATAGAAAAAAAATTTCCAGAGTGACTTATCCATTTCGTTTATTCGGGCTTAAATAAATATGTACAACCATGGTGGAAAAGATAATAATACAATATTAATTGATAATTTATTATCTAATTGGAAGACTAATTTAACTAACCAATCAATATAGCCCATCATTTTGAAAGCATTATGTATAGCTAGTTGTCCTTCTTCTACTTTACACTGATATAGTGCACTGGAAACATTATTTAATTCTATAATGTCCTTATTTTTCTCAATATAATATGGATGTGATATTTTAGAGTATAAATCAATGTTTTTAGGTTGTATCATCAAGTCTCCAGAGATAATTGATAATATAATACAACGTATATAGTAATAATCCTTAACATATATCTGGTAGGAATCCTTTTCACCTTTTCTCACCTGTTGGGGTGGATGAACATGAATAGTGGATTCCAACACATAATAAAAAAAATATAATAATAATTTATCACATAAAAAATTGTTCCGTATCTAAAAAAATTATTTTTAATGACATATCATGAGGTAATAAATGATCATAATGGTTTCATAGTTTTTCTTTAAATTTTCTACAATTACTAAAATAGATTATTAATACATTACCTGATTAATAAATTATGTGAGAAATAATAATAATTAATTTTATTAATTATCCCACTATTATATCCAGTATTAATAGCCCTCAGCATTGAACATAGAATGTATAGTATATATTACATTATTGTGGCAAGGATACATATTCCCCATCAAATAATCCCAGTGAGGTTTGGTCAAGCTATTTTAAGGCATTTGGATAGGAAATTATTTTCTGACTGGAGGATTGAAACTCCTTGATCCATATATTATACTCCTCAATCCCAAAATACCGACTATGATTTTCTCAACACATTCCTCCAAGTGACATCATGTTTAGTGAGGTCTATTTATCTTAAAATAAGATGGTTAATTCATTCCATGATCTTCATAAAAAATACAAATAAAGGTAAGTATCCCAATGAGGGAATCCCAAACACATAGTTATAAGGATTTTATTCATAATCATGTAATGGAAGTCAAAGTATGACTTAATATATTTTTTTAGGTATTTTAATTTAATATGGATAAATTTAATTTTTTATCATTTACATGTATTATTAAATATTAAGTGGAATTTACTTAATTAATTAACCATGTTGGATAAACGATTTATGGATAATACGTTTATTTAAATTCCATATTTTCACATTAATTCATTTATTTACATGAAAATGGTATTGAATCCTTGAAATAAATAATTCATAAGAAATAAATAAATAATTAATTAATGACCTGATCATGATCATATCTAAAAGGTAATTTATTTAGTGTACAATAAATCAAACTTTGACCTAGGATAAAATTTATTATGACGGTCTTGGAAAAATTTACAACATTCCACATGTAAAACCGTGTATCACCTGAGTTAGCATCATTATGGTTCCATCTTGAACCACCTCTTCATACTTTGGGATACTCTATTAATTTAAAATATTTATAAATCAGATGCGTGTGATAGGAACTAAATGAATGGTTAATGAGGATTACATAAATAACCATGCACACATAGGTACTACATGATAATTAAGAGAGGGACGACAAACATACCATCAAATTTAATTTAATATTAAATAATTTCAAAGTCACACAATATATTAAATTAAACATCTCACACATACATAGGTCATGGTCATGCTCATTAATGGTCATACGTGAAACTTATATGCAAAATTAAACTTGTTAAAATTCATATCTATTCATTATTTATTATTAAGATAAAAATGCATACATCATTTAATTAATTAATTAATTAATTAATTACCATTCATCATAATGATCATATTAATTCATTAGCTGAAACCCATCATTAATGGAATTCATGGAAAATAAATGCACGAACCTAATAATCAATTATTTATTATAATAAATTAATTTAAAATTTAAAATTCCTAAAAACCATTATTAAATTATCAAACACACCAAGTATTCCAATAAATAAAATATGGTTTTAATGATGCAATTTTAAATTTAATTTAACATAATTATATCCTTTATTGGGAGACTCACTGATGTGTAGTTATGTGTTACAAACCATATACCTTGGTTTCCATGTACCTTGGTTACATTCCCGAGGCATCGTTTATGTACCTCGGTAGGACTATATGTCATCTACAAGACAACTACACACTGTGTATCACACTTTCCATGAGTCTAAAAAACCTTCGGAAGAACTACGTGTGTTTATCATTCACCACTTCATAATTTGTACAGACCTACTACACACCATGTATCACTCATGTCATGTGTCTGAATAACTCACTGAATGGATTAGTTTTTATTTTGGGTGCATGAAATTATGAACTACATATAATATTCACAACAAAAACATCATGTATATCATTAATGCTCTAGGATTTCAGTCTCATATGGTTGACCAAGTACAATGACCACACAAATTGCAAAAATTTCACCACAAACCCATTTATAATTCATCGATTGTGCGCCAGCTACACACTATGTAATATTAAATGAATTTTTATCGGTTATCTCAGTCTAAATGTATTTTAAAATAAATAAAAAATGTGTAATTAATGTTCGGTGTATCATGTGTCCTACAACATGGCTAGGTGTAGTGAACTTGGGTACATGTCATGTACTTCGGCTACACTCTGTTTAATCCCATGCTATCTAGTAAGATTCCCCAACACTCCCTGATGTAATATTTGATTATTCTTCATCTATTCATGAACTTAAGAAATTGTGAATCTTTAATGGATAAATTAAAATGTCGAAAACATATTAAATCAAATTGAATTAAATAACTAATAACATGAAATGAAAAATTCAACCACTATTGTTCATATTGATCAAAAATCAAATAAATTATTATTCCTTTAAAATTTGACTACTCTAAAACCACTTGAAAGTTCAATGTATATAGAAATCACCATTGGTGTGAATTAAATTAAAATTTCATTTAATTTAGTGTTTCAAAAAACCCTATGTTAAGATCTTTCATATTAAATTTATAATTAATTTATTTTAACTTGGAAGAAATGATTACCTAATTTACGATACTTTCTTTGATGAAATTTTTGATCTTTGGAAACACTTTTGAATGAAAATCATCATGTTGTCTGGAATCATGTGTAGAATCCCTCTAATGGTGATCCACATGTGCTCCTTTGATCTCTAAGGAATTCTAATTGATTTCTAGGCACTAGTGTAGTGTATGAAACTCATTGCTCTATTATTTTTTATTTCCTCAAGATCATTTAGTCTTAAACGAGTTATTCTCGTTCTTGAGAGTAAGAGGGGAATAATTTGAGAGAGAGAAAAGTTCTATGTGCACAATAATTATTTATCTTCAATTTTAGATTAACCATATACAGTAGACATAACCATCAATATATAGGGATAGGGTAATGGTTAAAATATTATTTAATTGTGTTTTGGCCCTTAAGAAATATTAAAGTATTCAATAAATCCCATTTCATATAATATTAAAAATAATATTATTATTTTATGACATATGCTAATTTTCACAATAATAAATAATATTTTTTGAAAATTCATTTGTGCGGTATATGTTAGGATAATTATTTTGGTCACACATTTGGTAAAAAGTACCTTATTTGGAAAATAATAAGATGATTCCCTTTATTTTTTTATTAGAATATAAAAATGGGTAAAATAGACTTTATTATATTATTTGTGAATAAAAAAATATTTTTTAAAACATTTTAGTGAAAATACTAACATGTATGAAAACTATTTTTGACCAAATAGAAAAGAAATGTCAAATTTACATTAAAACATTATTTCACAATTTTGTGTACATAGAGAGATAAAAATGAAAGGGAAAACAATTAATTTCTATAAATAACTAAATAATAATAACATAAATCTTATATTTGAGAGATATAACATATAATTTCATCAGTAAAAAATTATGCATAAATAATCCCAGTAAAAATGATATTGTAACGTAAAACCCCTAACTCAAGTTTGAAATTATTTTAAAGAACTCTAAGAATATGTATAACAACTTTAAATTTTTTATATATCTATAAAAAACCATATAAATGCATTTAATACCATACATGCTCCACTTAAAACATTTCAACACCAATTTATTAATAATTGTTTACTAAAATCATCATTTTCTAATGTTAACCATTTAATTATCCTTATTAGTTTTATTTTGGAAGTTTGGGTCATTATAAATTGATGGTGCTTCCACTATATACATAATGTTAATCATGATATAAATAACAGATATATTCATCATGAACATATTTATAACCATCCATAAAATGTAGTGATTGAAAAATTAGTTACATCATTCATGAAGATGGTAATCCGTACATACGCTTGAACGTTGTTTTTATTTTATAACATAATTAAGGAAAGATGGTTAAATATTATTTATAATTAATAAAAAATAATTATATCATATATATATCTATAAAATACATCTTTATATCCATAAATGTTATGTGGTGATAGAAAATGAATAATATCTCTACATGGTGGTGAAAGTCCACACATATGTACAAGCGATAATGTCATTTCACATTTGAATTAATAGAGGTATAAATGGTTATAAAATCATAATAATAACATATAAGTATATTTATAATACTATATTAACCATTAAGTGATCGATAAAATAGGTTTATATAATGTATATGAAGAAATAAAATTGTAACAGCGTAGTTAAGATTTATACATCTTATTCGGACAACCTATTTAGTATACCTAAATCCATTTTAAAATGGTATTATGATTATAAATATACATTTATAATGTTTTGAGGGATGTTAATAAAGTATATTTCCATGTATTTACCATGATAATAGGCTCCTTGAGTGTATAGAAGAGATATGATAGGGTGTCCTTTTATAAGGGTGGGAGGTGACACACTTAGAAATCATCCAGAGATTAAAATATATTAATATATAATTTAATAAAAATGGATCAAATATGACTCATATTTTATGATTACAAAATATAAATTTTAAATATGACCATGAAATATTATTTATACCATTTGTAGGTCATTTTATCCCATATCATTTTAGTTTTAACCCCTTTAATCTGATTTAACTCTTACCGTGGTAGCTGGTTTTTTTACCAATAATACTATACATAATGTCCAAAAATGAAATTGTAATGATTAATTTATTTTTTAATGATTATTTAAAATATTTATTAAATTTTATTAATTTAAATTTCTATAATTTGTAGAAATGGATTTAAAAACAATCTATGAAAATGTGATGAAAACAGTTTTCCTTATAAAGGTCTTTTTACTATAAAAACTTTTTCATATAAAAATAATGTGTTATTATGGTTAAAATTAATTTTTTTGTATTATTTTTAATAAAAATAAACTAATTCAAATTTAAAATGAACCCAAAATATAATAAAACTTTTTAAATATATTTAAATAAAAATAGTTTTCATGAAATAGTCTATATTTTCGTTTATTCAACCAAAAATCATATTTTTTAGAGATATCTCAAAAATCATCCCTAAGTTAATATTGAAATGATTATTTCAAAAATTTTATTAATTTACTAAAATACAATTTCTATAAATGGTGTAAGTTAATTAAAATTTCTTTTCAAAGAAAATAAAATTCATTTTTGAAGAAAAACTATTTTTGAAGCATTAAATGAATATATAGAAAAATTAATTGGTATTTATAATCCATTAATTAATATATATTTATTTTATAAAAATGTTAAAATAATTTCAATAAGATGTTAAAAATTATTCATACCACTAATTTAATTTCTAGTTTATAATTATCACATTTAAATTATAATAATTCAATATTGTATCATGGTTTATTTAAGCATGTTGTAGCGTTTAAAGACAGATATCAAAAAATTAATTTTTTGAAATATAAATGTATCATAAAATCATTGGTACATAAATCATACCCCATCATATGATTTTTTATCTATAATTCCATCACTCTAATACAAAAAAAAGGATGTCTATACTTCATCAAATCCTCTAGTTTTCATGTGGCTTCCTAAAATTTCTAATTCTTCCAGAGAATGTGAAACAAGTGAGTATTATTTTTATATACCAATTAATCTATATTATCCAATATTTATATCAATTATTATTCATAGTAATGATCATTATCTATTAGTATAATCTATGAGTTTAATACATGTGAAGTGTAACGTCGTGTGTTTTGAGCCCGAAGGATTTTTCTAAAGGAAAGTTTATTTTAGTTTGGTGTATGGTATAATCATAAAATTATCCTAGGAAGTAAATTGTTCTATATATAACAATTAAATGTTTTTTTCTTTCGAAATAAGGCCTCAAATGTGAGTTAGAAGTTTTAAGAGTGTCCTAAGGTATCAAGACCTGAAATGTATGTTCTGGAAAATGATAGCCTAGGTGCATGGTTGGTGAAACTTTTGTAATAATTGTGCAATACAAACATGAGTTCTATTTATCATGGGAACATATTCGGGTTAATAATGTGAGGTTAAAAGCGAAATTGTGTAAAATGGTGAAGAGGAACTACAATACTAACACAGTTGGTGCACTATTTTTTTAAATATGTTGGGTAGATTGCGCCTAGGGTTGTAGTTCCACACAGTTGAAGCATGGTTTGTAAACAATGTGATACAACTGTGCAACTAGGTTGGATCTAGGACTATGGCACTGCAAGGTTGGAACACTGTTTCCCAAACCATATATCTTTTCAATGGACTAGAAATTATTTTTTTGACCTTCGTTACTTTAACTCAATAACATCTCTTATTCTCATTCATTCCATGCACAACACCAATATCTCAAGATTTCCCCTCCTCCTATTATAGGATTGGATTAACTCGAATGTTTGTACTGTGTTTTGAATGATTTATATGTCGTTGGATCACTATTTTTTAGTCTACGATTCATCTTCCTTCATCTATTTTATTTTCTTTCATCATATTCGATACAATATCCATCAGAGACCATAGGAAATTTTTTCAAGGAATTTGTTGATTATTTCAATTTCTCTCATTTCATCTTGAAAAAGGGCCAATAATGGACAAGTGATGTAACCTAATCATGAGGTAGGTGATCTATGTATTTTCTCTTAAATTATTTCATGTTTCTAAAACATGCCATTGTGCCACATGTTATATTTTCTTTATGTTATATAATAGATCTAAAATGAGTTATGAAAATGTTAATTACATGGATTATATAACTAATATAATTTTAATTACACCAATGATGTTGTTAACCTTTACTTTAACCACCCCTATGGATGTGTTTCTTATATTCTCATGACCTTTATTTGTTGAGTTTAAACTAAACCAACCATGAGGGGTTTTGACCTATCCCTTCCCAAAAAGATTATTAAATGGAATGTAATTAATTGTTAAATAGTTTGAATAATTCTCTTATTCCATATTCCTTTACCTTATGCTAGAATATTATGATCAATCATCCTTAATTAATCAATTAAATTTTATTAAGATGTGTATTCAAACATGGCCCTCCTTAATTGTAATTAAATTTAAATGAATGATCATGAGGAATCATATCTTGTCTTTGGTATATTTAATTGAATATTCCTAGTTATTAAATGCACATACATATTGATTATTTTATTCTTTAAGTGATTTAAAACATTAAGTTTCTTCTTTATTTATTGAATTATTCGGACATGAAATTCCTCTTTAACTATTTATATTTTCATAAATGATCTTATTTAATTATTATAAGTTGTTGGACAAGATATTCGCTTTTATTAATTTAATTTATATAACATGACATGGTGTTCATTATGATTATTATTAAAAATTTCTATAAACAAAGTTCCTTATAATTTTAATTAGAAACCATTAGGCACAGAACCCCATATTGTTAGTTTTGGAATTGTTAGTCATGACTCCCTTATCAATACTAATTGAATTTGTTAGACATGGTGACCCATTAAATTATTTTTATTTTTATTATATAAAGGGGTTTCAATGAAATTCCTTTTCATTCATCTAAAAATATTTGCAATGATGTCCCTTATCATTAATTTGTGTTCGTTGGGCTTGATGTCCGTTATTTAATATAGGATACTTGTATGTTATCCTTATGTGGATGCAAGGGTCTTAAGACCATGGTCCTCACTAATACATATATATCTGAATATATATATATATGACTACTTCTTCAGAGATATCCTAACTAAGGTTGAATAGGGTTTGGTCAACCAAGTGTCCCACAAGGAACATGATCACGATAATGTTTATTCGTATTTCATTTACCATACTACTTTAATTTATTATTATACCTATACATTGTTAAATTATTTTATATTCACTAATGGGATACATATCAGATACTATTTGTGGGGGGGGAATGAGTTTTATTCAAACCCTATTTAGGCCCCTGTTTGGTGCCTAGATAGATCTTATGATTAGAGGTTAGGGAATCGCTTGGTCTTCACTGTTGTTACTCTAATATGGACTAGGAATTGCCACGAGATTTGGGGACTGAGCATGTACTTTGGTTGATTACTAGAGTTGGGTCTTTTATTTATTTATTTCTTTTATTCTAATCATGTTTTTTATATTACCTATTTTTTATTTATTGTTCATATTTGACTTATCATGTTATTTCATGGGTGGGTTATTTGGAATTCTCATAGGTATCTATTATGATTACTGATGATATTTTATTATTTATATTCCACTAATTTTATTTATTAATTCATTTTATATAGTTATTACTTATCTAGAGAATGTAGTCTCTCATTGTACCTCCATTAAACCCTAGATGATAGTCTCCTATAGGGTATGAGGAGTTGTTCTTTAGGCTATGAGGAAAATGAGATTGCATAACTGGATTAGTAGAGCCTGGTTTAGAACTCCACAAATTGGCATCAAAGATTTATTTTTATACTTTTTACTAATACTTTGGTATGTTACATAAGAGACTAAGAATTTATTGGTACATGGTAAGTAGCTCATGTATGGGTCTCACCAACCCACAGATAAGTGAAATATCATGTTTCATGTGATATGACTAATGTTCATGATGGTTCTTTATTGCAGTATATTATTATTCCACCTCTAGTGATTGGGGAAATTCCACTAGTTATTGATTAATGGATTTATTGTTTTTAACTATTATCTTAGTAATATATGAGAAGGGTTGTGTTCACGCATCATTTTAGGAATGTAGGATTCACATGTCATTAGCATGATTATCTATATACCATTTTTTATGTGATAATGCACTATGCTTATTATTAGTATACCATGCTTCTGTCATTGTTTCCATCTCTACCTATATTTTACTATTTATGTTTTAGATTACAAGATATGTTTATGATGTAAGGTTAGTTAAATAAATTATCAACATAAAATTAAACAATTTTTTCCTTCATATCTTGATAGTGGTATTCTATTTAATTAACATGTTCCTAACTAAAGAAATAGAATTATTATCTTAACTGAATCATAAAAATGGAATGGAAATGGATAGTGTTTAATAATGTAAAGAAAATACTTATGGATATTAGTTAAATAGTTTGTCGATTATAACATCTAAAATCTAGTACCTTTATAACATAAGAATGACAACCCATATAACTAAATCCACTTATGATTGAATCAACCCTTGTAGGTGTGTTTAAGAATATTATTCTTATAAGTTAACCATGTTGAGTGTGTGTTAAAATTTTGATAAACTATTTTTTAATGGATTTAACTTAAATGGGATTATAATTGTAATTTATAGTGTTTTCTCTATAAATTTGGAATGGAAGCTCATCTAATTGAATCTAGGATTGACATGACATAACCCCCATATATCTCTTTGATCATTATATTTTTATGAGGTAACCCTAAAGGGATTTTTACTCAATAGCGTAGCAATTTAATTTTCTTTAAATAATCCCTACTATGAGAAATTATAGGTAAATTAGTGGTTAAAATGTAATTATGTGATAACAATCAAAGAATGTATCATGCCATTAACTAGATAAAGTGATAATTAAAGGTGTAAACATTTTCTTTATAAATGGTTCTTGACATTGCCTATGAATGAGACACTTTAAATATAAATGAATGTGAAGTTGTGAAATGGATTAAGTAAAAACTTTAATTGTTTTGATATATAGAACCATAACATAAGTGTTGTATTTTGTTTTTTCTTTGAGAACTTTCTTCAATGGTAACACGGGTGTATCTTGATAGTTTCAATTGGCTTTGTTTTTATATTTTTGGGACCTAGGTGTTAGGAGGTAAGGCCTAGTGGCCTTTTTAGGTGTGAACATATTTTAGGTTCAATTACATGTATATGTAATGTGTTATCCTGATAGAGGTAGTATATCAACCCAGGATTATCATACATAGATATTACATCATTTTTTATGAATATTCATTACATTACACAAACACATGCATGACTACTATAATGGTTTAGTGTATTTAGAAACATGGAAACACAACAAACTGGTCCATATGTAAACGAAATCATCTCCTACTATTATATGAATAACTAGAATCCTTCTTAGACTTATCCTAAATAATAAATTTCTTCCTAACCTGGGGAAATTAAATATAAGAGATTGTAAAAATAGATGTTTAGTAAGGGTAAACAAGGGATATACTTAAGCATAACATGAACCTAGGGAAATGAGAAAATGAGCATAGCATTTGAAAACAATAATATGAATATCAAATATCATAATCTCGAGTCATGGAATAAATATTAGTAGTTCATAAGTCCTGAATCATAAGAAAATCAAAAAACATGAGCCATGAGAGTATAACATTGACATAAGAAATTAATTTATTGTAGAAAAATAAGCATAGAAAATCATTTTAATAGTAGTCAAGGATTACTGTGAAGTCTATCATGGTGGAATGGGTTCACTCCCAAAACCATCACCTTAGTCATGGTTCACTCCCAAGAACATCATAGTATAAAAATTCCCTTACTAAATCTAGTTCACTCTCTATTGTAGTCCAGTCTATCTCATGAGATATAAATCTTTACCTAATT
Source organism: Viscum album (assembly GCA_963277665.1). Classification (NCBI taxonomy): domain Eukaryota; kingdom Viridiplantae; phylum Streptophyta; class Magnoliopsida; order Santalales; family Viscaceae; genus Viscum; species Viscum album. The sequence continues at coordinate 6,344,874 of OY728130.1, read as the reverse complement.
CATTATAGGGAGATATAGGTCCCACCCATATAAAAATTAAATCCATATCTATGTCTGATATAAGATAATAAAAACATTCATCATATCATAAAACATGAAATTAAATGGGTTTCATAAGAATTTCATCATTTCATACATATGGAAAATAGAAAGTTTTTATAATAATTATCTCATCACAGTATAATCCATGAAAATAAGTGGAATTCATAATAATTTCATCCTAGTATAACTCATGGAAAAGAAATGGGTTTTATAAAAATCATTACATTATAAAAATAAATCATTAAAAGAAGGAATAAGAGTGGTATTAATGGATCATGTCCCTAGTAAAGAATAGGTAACATCAATGGATGTCATATTAGATGTAATATGATTTTGAATAATCATTTAAAATATTTATTGAGGAGAATATACTTCATTAATTGAAAACACTATTTTAAACATAAAAAATTTGGAAAATGTTTTTATTTGAAAATAAAATTGAAAACTTTCAAAGGATGAATGAAAGAAAATAATGGTCATGATTATGGGATATTTCTTTTATATCATACATGTTAAAACAAGTATTCTTTTCAAATTTTCAGTAAAATCAATATGAGAATTGTTTTAAAAATGACTTGAAAAATCATTTTGAATGATTTTTGTAAAATGTAAAAAATGGATAAAATTTAATTTTTTTTTTAAATAGATGAATAATTATATATCATTAGTATATTTTTTTATAAAACAAGTATTTTGAAGAAAATATATTTCTATGTGAAGAGAGAAATAAATTATGATTTCCTAAAAAATTGTTTCTAAATTATTTGAAGTACCAAAGAGTGATAAAATAGTTCTATTACTTTAAAATATAATTAATTACCTAAGGATAAGAAACTTTCATGAGTATCTTAAGATATGGATCATAAAATGTTATCATTGAAAAGATAATATTAAATAATTTCGTTAAACATTGTGATTGTAACTTAAAATAATTACCACTTTGGGATATTTTAATTGTAATCCTCTTGAAGTAATAACATAAAATGGAACATAGAATTTCATAAGGATAAATCATTTTTTAATATTAAATGACAAAGGGTATTTATATACACCTCATGAAAAAATATAGGTATATAACATAACACACATCTCAACAGAAGGAAAATTGAGATAAAAAACATTTACCATAAGTCTTGAATTATGTCATAAATATTAAAACTACCTGAGTAATGATTATAATTTTATAATAAATATATTACATAAATATATATATGTATTTATGTATTTATTATAACATACAATATTTCATAATGGCCTCCTATTAACTGTTTATTAACAATTCCATGTTAAAGTTATGTTTTGGGTACTAACCACTTTTTTTTCATATATGTTTTGATTTTCTATTTTTGATAATCTTACATTGATCAGGATTTCATAATCTCAAGAATTATAAAAATTTATATAAATATCATATATATTAATTATACATGTATTTATAGCAATCTATAAAAATTTTTGATAAAAGTAAAACACCTTTCATGGAGATGATTGATCGTATATAGGCATGAACATTTATTTCATTTTCTTGTTGGATTGAAATAAATAACGGTAAATGATAATTTATAATTCTATAATCAATTCATATATATATCAAATATGTTCATTAAAACCAACCTTATTACCTTTAATGTAAAGCGTGAATGAATCACATCATTTTCTAAAGTGGTAGTCTGTCGTACACATGAGCGATATTATCATATTCCCATAAAATGGAGAGTATGATGGTATGTGTAATATAATAATTCCATAACAATAATAATATAATATTTAAATAATAAATAAATATATAAATCTATACATGAGAGGTGGTAATTGATAAATAAATGACATCAGTTCGAATAGGGGTAGTCCGCCATACACCTGAATGACAATTTCATAACCAATTTTATGGAAGTAGAGATGTCATTAGGTCATGAAATTTAAATAAAAACATATTAATATATGTAAGATACTGAAGTTATTATATTAGTATGTTATAATAATAATTTAAGGACTCGGAGGGAGAAATGAAAGAAAATTCTCATGAATGAATGTTACCTATTCTTTGTGTATCCACCTTAGCTTTCCACCAAAAGAATTCCCTAGGTTATATTTTTGTATAAAATAAGGATTCTTGGACGATAGTAAAGAATTTTTGAAGTTATTTGGGAGGGATTTGTCTGATACACATGGGTTTTAAGGTGTTAATAACAGAGGATAGGGGGTGGCCTTTTATAAGTGAGGTGACTAGCACACTTGTAATTATTTGAAAATAAAACGGTGTACCCATGTTTTTATCATGCCAAAAGGATTAAAAGTAGGACATTATAGAGACTAGAATATAAAATGTTGAAATATAGATATAAAATGGGTTTTTTTTAATGTTTTTACATATTTTTAACCCTAATATGTTTAGTTTAACCCCAGGTAAACCGATTTTTACCTTAACCATGGTAAACAATTATAATTGTTTTTACAATTAATTTTGTCAAAATTTAAGTTGATATTATTAAATAATTTCAATTATTATTATTCTAAATATTTAATACATTTTTCCCATATCTATTCATTTATGTAAAATATTTTAATTTAAAATTAACCTCACTAACGAGATGACAAAGCATGTTTTTAAAGAGAAAATGTTGAAATGTTTAAAAAGTTTTTATATAAAAATTAAATATGAAATTTATTCCAATGACAAAAATTGGAATAATGGATATATAATTTTTATAATTTTACTTTGAAAAAATTAAAAATATAATTTAAATTTATAAATTAATTAATTGAAAAGGTAGTTTTCAATTAGAAATTCAGCATTTTCACTATTCATCAAAAAATGAAACTTTTCAAAAAAAAACCAAAATATTTAACCTAAGATAATTTTGACAAGATTATTTTAAAAATTATTTTTATTTTATCACATTAATTTTATAAAATATTGAAAATTAATTTTATTAATGTTCACAGAATGAAATCAAAAAATCCTTTTTTGATAAATTAGTATTTTCAAAACATATAAAGACTTCTCAAAAAAATTAAGTACATTTTAATGAAAATGTTAGCTTTAGGTAAAAAGATTATAATTAATTTTTAAAAACTTATCTATTAATTTTCATGACACTATTATTAATGGATAATTTATAATGGTCTCTTGTAAATAACTATATTAATAATATAACCTGGTTTTGCTAAAACTCAGTGTCATTTGTAATGCAATATAACCTAGTGTTGTGTGTATTGAAGGCTTCACATGGTGTTTATTTTAACAAAATATATAAAATAAATTTAATTTATTCCAAAAAAGTATAGGTGTAAAACCCGCATAAAACAAATTTCTCCCTTAAAATTCAACACTTAGATACAAACAAATGAGGATAATTATGCCTCATCATATGCTTAATTTCCCACATATGTTCCTTAAAATAGTCAATTTTTACAAAACCTTATATATGTGTGTGGTATTATTTCATAGAACATTTTATGTAACACCATAGTATTTCATAGTATGTTATCTCGTTAATGTAATTCAATAGCATGCGCTACATGCAACACCGGGTTCGAACACACAACGACTAACCAAAATAGACATTCAAAAAGATGTTATGAATTTTATTACCTAAATTTTGACTTTTATATACTCCATATAATTTTATCATCCATATTATATTTTTCTTAGACATAATATAATAAAATATTCAATTTTTCAGATAAAATAAGTTTTTTTTTCAAAAAATGCAATTTTTCCACCTTTTAATGGAGAAGCCTTTTTAAATCCAATATTTTACAATTATATATATTCAATTGTACAATATTAACTTGTTATTTTGAAGCATGACATAAAAATTTAGTTTAGCCAATTTTTTGGTGTTTTTTGATAACTTTTATATTTTGATGAATAGTGAAAGATACTAAATTTTAATTGAAAACAACTATTTTAATTGAAATAATTTATACCATTAAATTATAAATTTGAATGGTTTGGAAGTAAAATTAGATTATATTTTTTATCATTTAATCTAATATTGGTCATTGTAAGTAATTTCACATTTAAATTGGACATAAACACATATCAATCTTTTGAGAGTTTTTACTTCTCAAACCCCCGTTTTCAGGTTTTCTACAAAAGGAATAAATTTAAATTTATTTAATTAAACACATATGTTTTTAATTTGTAAAAATAGACATCATTTTTTAATTTGGAATATCAAAATTAGGTTTGGGTGAATTGTTTGTATTTTTATGAAAACATTCAATTTGTGATAAATAGTGAGAAACACTATGTTGTTGATAAAAACCATCCTTTTCATTTAAATAATTATTTTTAAATAAAAGATTATCTTAATGTAAAAATAGATACAAAATTCATATATTAGTCCAATGCAATTAATTTTATACATTTTAAAATAATATTAGACATAAAAAATTTTATTGAACTTTTTAACGTCTTTTACCCACCATCTAGGCACATTTGAAAATGTGCATAAAATGTAATTTTACCACTTCTTCGAATTGAATTTCTAAAATAAAAGAGACACGGTTGACATCAGTATGTAAAATGTGGTTCAATAGGATGAAAATAATTTTTGGTGAATGATAACTTTTGAATTTTATATACTGTAGTTAAAAGTAAATATAGTAATTAAAGGTAAAAATGATTTTATAATCACCCTAACACATGTCCTAATTCTATTTTATAAGTGTTTCTCTACCAAAATAAACCTTAGGAATATAATATGATCCTCTTTAATCCACTTGGATTAGATTAGGACATTTATTATTATTTTATTTAATGAAAAGTTGAAAGTGTTAAATTCAAATTTTAATAACTAAACCATTTTTAATATAGAGATATACATAAGATAAATTAGACTATAAATGTTCATTATAAATCTAAAAATATTTCTTACATCATGGTATTTCATTTATACTTTTTAGACAATAAATAATTAAATTTATTTATGAAACAATGATGATGCAGTAATTACCTTATTAATAAAAGACAAAAATAATTGATATTATAAATATCCAAATAAATGTAACTTGAGTCTTTTGATGCATTACACTAATTTTCTAGGTTAATATGACATGTTAGGGTCAATTAAATAAATATTTTTTGAGTGATAAAGTTTTTATAACTTTCACAAAAACTAAATACCAAAGAGTGTCAAAATTGACATAAATAAGTTTTTAAAGAAAATACTATATTATTAAATGATATAATATTCCTAAAAATATAAGGTTTGGTAAAAGGACAGATATAATGATATATATGTCATTAGTGATCCACTTGAGGTTATCTGGGAATTTTATAGTATGTTTATTAACCATATAATATAAAAATACAAGAAGATGTTGTAAAAGTAAAATTATTTAACTAAGAGTTAAATCTAAAATATAAGATTAATATGGTGACCTAACTTGTTTAAAACCTATTTTTTTGAGATTTTTTCGACCCATCGACACCTTATCATCTAAATAAACCCATTTTGAGCCATTATAAACTGAAAATTACTTTCAAATAAAATAATATTACAAGTTCTTTATAAAGTGACCCCCACCTCTCTTATAAAAGGGTACTTCCCCTTCTCTCAAAATCACAACTTAAAATTAATTTGGTTAGGCCAAACCCTAATCCAATATCCCTAGAACTACCCTCAATTAAACCTAGAGTCACTAATTTGATCATAAATCCATCCTAAGGATCCATTTTGATCAAATCAAAAGGAATCACCCGAAGAAGAGGTAATAATTTCATCACCTCTTTCAAAGTTCTTTTCTTCTTCCACTTCCTCTTTGTTATTTCCATACCAAAATAATGGATTAGTCACCTTATATATACTGTGATTTTATTTTAAATATGTTACAATCATATTCATTATTCTATAAATCCTTTTAATGACAAAGTCACCATATGTGTGTACGTACATTTCACCATCTCCACATCGTGGGTAGTTTGTTATGCAACACTTCATTATTTTGATGGGTACAATAATGAGTATAATTGATTTAAATAATAAATATAACATTTTAATTATTATTAATATATAATATAACATAAATTACATATGATTTCACCATCAATAGAGTTGTATTGCCGCTCGTGCATATGTACGGATTACCGTCTCCACGAATGTGATGAGATTTATTCCCCATCATAACCATTCATGAATAATTTTAATTTTATGAATAAAAATAATGTTTAAGAACTTAATATAATTCTTAATATGAATAAAATATATCCTATCCATAACAAACATCACTTACATAGAAAAACATATAATGGAAAATGAATTATTTAACACCCGAAATAATGACACTACTTAAATATTATTAACAAAACAATATTAGAAGATCATATATAGTATCATATATATGTATATGGTTATTTCAAAATTTAATAAAAATAATTTAACTATTTATACATGAGGTTAACATACCCTTGTCCAAAGAAATTTATAAGGTAATGGTTAATTTTTAAATCTCTTTATTATCTGGGGTTGTTTATACATAAACATCTACTGGAAATTATTTATCATCCCTATCCATGTTTCTTAAAAATGTATTTCAAAACATTTTCACTATTTTCTAGAATCTGTGTTGAAGTCATTTATACCATTTTTTGAATTTTTATAAAATTTTTTGAAAGGAATATTTCTGTCGTTTTCCAAACAAGGTACTTCATGACCTTTTCAACAAATTGCGGTAAGAATGTTTTCAAACTTATACGGCGGGTGCAACTATTTTCCTCCATTATAACACCTTTGAAGATTCCCTTAAAAGATTATAAAAATTATTTTCAAAATAAATTTTTTCTTTTATAATTATGTGACTTTTAAATTATTTCAAAATATAAAGAGATATTTCTCTAAAATAGTTTTGATTTCATCTATGTCAACATCCTTTGATGGATTTTACACTTGTTTGAAGTTGAATTATTATGATACAATCTTCCATATTACATTGAAGGTTTTTTGATATGTTTCACTATGCATGCGTTATTTTTATACCATTCATGGTTTATGGTTAATGTATTAACATTTTGTATGCAAGTTTTAATAAGAATGATTATGTTATGTTTCAACCATTTCATATGAGGAATGCATTGGACTTAGTAAGTGACGAGTGGAGCCCACTATAGCTCTTTGATGAATCGGTAGGTCTCATGAGACAAACTAGTGTCTTGGCATAAGTCCATGACACAGTCTTATTTGCAGTCTTCGCACGAGGCCCTGACTATGTGGTTATAATGTCAGGCATTATGCATTCCATCGTTATAAATTATTTATTGATATTTCATGTGATTATTCGACTAGTATAATATCCATGTGAATAAGTAAATGGAATTATTTGATTTTTATTTTTCATATTATTATGAAGCTTAGTTTTAAAATTCTTGTGTTTTAGTCTTATAAATTTACTTAAATTTTTGTGCTTATTTATGATCGTTTCCAATATATTTTTATCCTTACTGAGCATCTGAGATCGCCCCTTTCTATGCTTTATTTTTTTAGGATGAGAAGATGTTTATTACAATTATCCTCCATGAATAGGATAAGGGATATGAGTGTGCTCAAAGGGGAAAAAATGGTGTTGTTTTTTCATTTTATGATGTAATGTAAAACTTATGTATATATCTAGTACTTCCAAAACTACTAAACTAATCAGCCTTTAGAGAGTTGATCTATGGTGATCATACCAATGTTATGTAATAATGCACTGACTCTGGGTAACTAGGGTTGGGGTATTACAGCTGAGGAAGTTTAGTACCAAACTTGGGAACTATATTTAGAAAAACTCTAATTAAAGAACATTGCCCTAAGATATACTTTAAGGATTAGTATAGACTAACTTCCTAGAATTTTGGTAATAAAGATATTTTTTGAATTTTCCAAGAAATACATCCCTTTCTGGATACGAGTGGGTAGAGGCGGCTCTAGTACATATGTACCTAGGACTGGAAACTCAGACCAGGAGTTTTGAGCTTGACCCAGGGTATCCTGATACACGACAACAGGTCTTTTTTCACTCTTGGTTAGGACACTCTTGCAGGATATGATAAGGATAATTTGGATTTTCTTTAAAATAAATATAAATGATTAAAGAGTAAGTACCTCCTCAAAGGAAACATTTTTATTATTATTATGGATTATATGCATAAACTATTCAATTTATGTTAGGTATTTTACATGTTCAGAATTATTCATTTAAATTCATAAACTAACCTAGTGTATGACATTGTTTAAAAATGGTTCCCATAAAAAACAATGAGAACTCCAAGAATATGCATGATCCAAAGAGTAAGTAGAATCATATCTTTCATGGTTTTAAGACAACATTTATAAGGGAAATAGTCTCCCACATATTCTCATCATATGGAGAAATAGTATCATGTGTTAATAAGGTAAGTAATGAATTCTCTGAGTCTTATGGCTTTGAAGGGAAGATAGAGAAGAAAAGGACGATAGAGAGAAAGATGAATAAAGGGAAGAAGGGAAAGAAGGATTTCCCCATATGTGATAACTGTGGAATGAATCACCTTGGTATATTCTTTAATGTAATTGGAGTTTGTTATAAGTGTAGAGAAAAAGTACACCAAGTACGTGATTTCAAGGGTATGAAAAAGGTTTCAAATTTACAATGCTTCATCTATAAGGAGTTTGGACACTACGCAAATCAATTTCCCATTCATCAAAGTATACCCAAAATGATTCTATTTGATAATAATCAAGTTATGATACTACCGCAGCTGAAGAGGAAAAATTATAATTCTTATATTTTTTATTAATGAATTATTTAATTTGAGTGTTGTATCAATGATGTACTAGTTGTATTAATTATGGAAATAAATAAGGATTGTACTATATCACTATTTCATTAAAGATTTGAGATTTTGTGGTACCAAGAAAAGAGAATCAATAGCTGGTTAATGTTTTTGAAAATATATGGTTGAGAGAAAGATAAACCTTAATATGGTCTGGATACTGAGGTAGAGATTTTGGAATAATATATGGATGATTTGGATATATTATATTAGATATTCTTGAGTACTATGGAATTAATTAAAGGTTGGGTTATTCCATCATTGTTGGAGTATTAAAATTTTTTGGATATAAGGAATATATCTAGTATTATATAAGGAATAAGGGAGAATGAATGTAATCACTTGGGTTTTATGGTAATTCAGGGTGTTACCATGTTTTAATAGAATACATGATTAAGGTACTCACATGTTGTTATGTGGAATAAAGAGATTTTAATTATGTTATGTTGACATTATTTATAAATTTTTGGACTATGAGTTTGGACACAAGTATTTTGGATAAGTCTATAGGTTGGAATGGATTAATTTTTACATTTGATACTATGGTTTAAGGTTAAAACATTACTTAATATTTTTTTGGATTTTCTTATAAAAAGAAAAACTTGAAGGTTGGGCGAAAACCTATTACGTTCTATAAGGTCATGAGACTTGAACCTTCAACCGAAGGGCAACAAGGGTGCATCACATACAACTAGACTATGTGATGTCCTAGTTTGTATAATTTATTTTTTTAAATGATCTGATAGATAAATTATAAATTTATTTTTATGAAACCCTATAAAATTAGGAAAAATATAATATTTGTGAGTTCTAATATCTTTTAGAGTGAAAGATGAGTTTGTGGTAGAAATTAGTTAAAGGATGGAACTCTACCTGTCGTGTATTTTTTGCCTTATTCTATGAAAAACTTAATTCTTAAACTTTAGGAAAAGGATCTTAAAACCAAAAATGTGTTATCCTAATACCTTATGTTTTGATGAACTAATAATATTTTAAGTCATCATAGATTTATGGATTTGAGGCCCTAAATTTTCAATTTATTGTTTACTTGTTTGTGATAGATGACCTCAATAACTCACTATAAATATTCACATATTTACCCCAATTATTTCTCTCAAATTGCCAACAATTTTCACTTATTTGAAATCCTAATCTGGTGGGGAATTTTTCATTTCCCTTTCCCTCTTATTAAGACTAAATTTTATTAACCCTATTTTCGATGTGGGTTTTCCACAAAGGTATTTTCTATTTTTAACATTTTATTTTTGAATAACAATTTCAAATTGAGAGGAAATAATTTATTAAAGGAGGGGAGAATGTAACACCCCATAATTTCATAGTACATTATATCTTTAAAGTAATTCAATAGTAGGTGCTACACACAACACCGAGTTCTAACGCACTACAACTTACCAAACTAGTAGTTCAAAAAGAACTTATGAATAGTATTAACTAAATTATAAATTTTCTATACTCCATATAATTTTAGCATCCATATTATGTGTTTATTAGACATAATATAAGAATAAATTCAATTTTCAGATAAAATATTTATTTTTCATGCAATGCAATTTTACCACCTTTTAATAGTGAACCCTTTTTAAATAAAAAATTTAACACTTTTATATATTAAATTTGAAAAAAAAACTTCTTCTTTATAATAATGACATAAAAATTAGTTTGGATAAATTTTGGGTGTTTTTTTCGGATAACTTTCATATTTTGATGAATAGTGAAAGATATTAAATTTTAATTGAAAACAACTTTTTTAATCAAAATAATTTATAGTGTTAAAATATACATTTTTATAGTTTTGTATTATAATTATAATATATTTTTATCATTTAATCCAATATTGGTTATTGGAAATAATTTAAACTTTAATTGGACATAAATACATATCAATCTTATGATAATTTTTACTTCTCAAAAACCTGCTTTCTGGTTTTGACAACGAGAATAAATTTTTAATTAATTAATGAAAATTATTTATTTTTAATTTGGTAAAATATATTTCACTTTGAATTTGTATTATTAATATTATATTTGTGTGATTTTTTGGTATTTTTCTGAAAACATTCAATTATTGATAAATAGTGAAAAACACTGTGTTGTAGATAAAAAAATGACGTTTTCATTTAAATAATTATTTTTAATAAAACATTATCAAAAAGTAAAAATAAATAGATGATACATATATTATTTCAATTTAAATCATTAGAGACATTTTATAGTATGATTAGACATATAAAATTGTATTGAACTTTTTAACGTCTTTTACCCACCTTCTAAGAACATCTGAAAATTTGCATAAAATGTAATTTTACCACTTCTGTGAATTGAAGTTATAAAATCCAAGATATAAGGTTGACATCATTAAGTAAAATTTGGTTCAATATGATGAAAATAATGATTGTTGAATATTAACTTTTGAATTTTATTTACCATGGTTAAAAGTAAATAGGGTAATTAAGGGTATAAATGATATTATAATTACCATAACACATGTCCTAATTCTATTGGATAAGTTTTATTCGACCAAAATAATCCTTATGAATAAAATATGATCCACATGGATTATATTAGGACATTTATTATTATTTTATTTAGAGAAGACTTAAAAGTGTTAAATTCAAATTTTAATTACTAAACCATTTTTAATATAGGGATATACATAAGATAAATTCGACTATAAATATTCATTAGAAAGATACAAGAATTTAATAAATCATTGTATTTTATTTATAATTTTTATACATTAAATAATAAAATTTATTTATAACACATTGATGATCCAGTAATTACCTTATTAAAATATTGATATTATAAATATACGAATAAATTTAATTTGAGTATTTTGTTAAATTAATATAATTTTTTAGGTTAATATCACATGTTAGGGTTTATTAAATAAATTTTTTCAAATTGATAAAGTTTTTACGATTTCAAAAAAACCAAATACCAAATAGTGTCAACATTGACATAAATAAGTTTTTAAAACAAATATAGTATTATTAAATGAAATATTATTCCTAAAAATATAAGTTTAGTCCAAAGGACTTATATAATGATAGATATGTCATTAACTAACCACTTTAGGTTCTCTTGTAATTTTATAGTATGTTTATTACCCATATAATATAAAAATACAAGAAGACATTGTAAAAGTTAAACAATTTACCTAAGAGTTAAATCTATTAGATAAGGTTAATATGGTGTCCTAACTTGTATAAAACCTATGGGTTGAGATTATTTCGACCCATAACCACCTTATAATATTAATAAATTCATTTATATCCATTATAAACTGAAAAAAAAAATTTAATAAAATAATATTTCAATCTTTTCTTAAAGTGACCCTCACCTATCTTATAAAACGTTACTTCCCCTTCTCTAAAATCACACCACAAAATCAATTTGGATCAGCCAACCCCTTCTAAAAAATCCTCTCAAATACCCTAAAATCATCTTAGAGTCCTTATGTTGATCAGAAATCAAGCCTTTGTAGCCCTTTTGATCTAATAAAAAATAAGCACCCGAAGAAGAGGTAATAATTTCATCACCTCTTTAAAAGTTCGTTTCTTCTTCTGCTTCTTTTTTATCTGATGTTTCCATAAAAAATAATAAAACCATTAACTTATACATAATTTTATTGTATTATAAATATGGTACAACCATATTCATTATTCTATCCATCCAATGAATGATAAAATCACTAGATGTTCATACGTACGGCTTACTGTCTCCACGTCGTGCTGTAGTTTGTTATTCTACACTTCATTATTTGGATGGTTATAATAATATGTATAATTGATTTAAATAATAAATATAGAATGTTAATTATTATTTATAAGTAATATAATATCGAATTACATACGATTTCACTGTCAATACAATGGTATTGTCGCTCTTGCGTACGTACGGATTACCGTCTCCATGAACGCGATGAGATTCATTCCACATAGTAACCATTCACGAATAATTCTCATTTTATGAATTAAAAAACATTTTAAGAACTTAATATCATTCTATATATAAATCAAATACATCCAATCCATAACAAACATAACTTACATAGAAAAACATATAAAGGAAAATGAATCAGTTAACACCTAGAACAATGATACTGCTGAAATAATATTAACAAAACAATACTAGAAGATCATATATAATTTCATATTTATGTATATAGTTATTTTATAATTTAAAAAAATGATTTGACTATTTATACAGGAGGATAACATACCCTCAACCAAGTAAAGGTACAAGGTAAGGGTTAATTTTACAATCTATTTATTATCTAAGGTTGTTTATAGCATCTGCTGGGAATTATTTATCATCTTCATCCACGTTTCTTAAAAATGTATTTCAGAACATTTTTACTATTTCCTAGAATATGGTTTAAAGTCATTTATACCTTTTTTAATTTTTATAAATTTATTTAAAACAAATCTTTCTATCATTTTCCAAATAAGGTACTTTATGACATTTTCGAGAAATTCTAGTAAGAATATTTTTTATCTTATACAGTGGGTGCAACTATTTCCCACCTTTATAACAACTTCGAATCTTCTCTTACAAGATTATAAGAATATTTTCAAAATAAATATTTTCTTTTATAATTATGTTAATTTTAAATGATTTAAAAATAGAAAGATATATTTCTCTCAAATTGTTTTAATTTCATCTATTTCAACATCCTTTCGGAGATTTTAGACTTGTTTGAAGTTGATTTATTATGATACAATATTCCATATTGTGTTAATGTTTTTGAGATATGTTTGACTGGGGATGTGTAATTTTTATACCATTCATGGTTTATGGTTAAAGTAATAACATTCTGTAAGCTAGTTTTAATACGAATTTTTATGTTGTGTTTCAACCTTTTCATTTGAGGAATGCATTGGACTTAGTAAGTGACAGGTGGATCCCACTATAGCTCCTCGATGCATCGGTGGGTCTCATGAGAGAAACTAGTGTCTTCTCACAATGACTTGAAAAAATATTATTTTTGGTCTTGGCATGAGGCATTTACTATGTGGTTATAATGTCTGACATTATGCATTCCATCATTATGAAATTAACTATTGATATTGCATGTTATTATTCAACTAGTAGAATATCCATGTGAATAGATAAATGGAATTATTTGATTTATCTTTTAAATATTATGCTGGAGTTTATTTTTAAAAGGATATTATTATAGTCTTATACTTTTCTTTAAATGTTTATACTTATTTATGATAGTTTCCTCTATAGTGTTATACTTAATGAGTATCTGATCTCACCCCTTTATATGTTTTATTTTTCCCAGGATGTGAAACGTTTATTACGATTAACCTGCAGGAATAGACTAAGTGATATGAGTGTGTTAAAAGGTGACACATTATTATTATTTTCCATTTAATGATTTAATTTAGAACTTATGTATGTGTCTTTTACTTCCAAGTCTTCTAAACTAATTGGTCTTTCGAGACACAATCTCTTGTGATCATGATAATGTTATGTAATAATGCACCGACATTGGGTAACTAGGGTCAGGGTGTTACATTCTCTATATAATCTAGAATCTCCACCAATTTTTCCTCATAAGAAGGATGTTTCTCGAATGGAATGACCTCTATGTTCAGTAAATATGAATGTTTAGGTATACAATTCCTTAGGATAGATACATAGAACACATCATGGGATTATGTGATATTTTTTCAAGGCTCCAAAATATAGGATACCATCCCAATATCATCATTAATTTCAAATGGATTGACATACCTAAGGTTTATTATCCATTTATTCCCAAATATCATAAAATTTTTCCATGGATAAATTTGTAGAAACACATTGTAACAAACTTCTATTCAAGATTTCACGAAAAATTATGAACCTAAAGTTTCTATAAACTATGAGGTTGTTTGATGTGATTTTGATAGGATCTAAACTTATCTTCCATTTCTTCAGCAATCTCAATTCCTAATATCTTTCTTTCTCCAACTTCATTCCATAACATTGGATCTCTACATTTCTTTTCATATAGGGATTCATAAGAAGACATATGAATTCTTGAGTAAGAGATATTATCATAATAAAACTAAAATGAAGTAACATGTTGATCCCAACCAACTTTAAAATCCAAATAATAAGATATCAACATATCCTACAGGGTTGGAATTATTATTTCAGACTAACCATCAATGTAAGGATGATACATAGTACTAAAACTTAACTTTCTATCATGATCTTGTTCAAGACTTCACTAAAACTTTGATGTAATCCTCATATCTCAATCAGACATAATAAAATGTGGTACTCCATTTAACCTTACCAATTCATTTTAATATATCACGGAAATATGATCTAGATAGAGTTATTATCTGATAGTGATGAATTATGTTGACCTAGTAAGGTCATCGACTACAACCCATATAACATTATTTACTTTATGAGTTTCAGGTAGTCCAAAGAAAAAACAAATGGTGATGCTTTACCATTTACATTCTTGTATGGGTAATGTATGTAACATCTCTATTATTCTTAACTTTTTGATATACCAATAACTAAGATACAAACTCTATGATATCTCTCTCCATTCCGTAACATAGACAATAAACATCCAAATCTCTATAAATCATCTTACTTCCTAGATGAATTGAGAATGAATAACTATGAGTTTCCTATAAAAAATACTTCTTCAAATTTTATATCAATTAAATTCATAAATATTTTATAAACCCTATAATTCCATCATGATCAAGGTCAGAATCAGGAACATTTATAACCTTCTTTTGTGGCTCTACATATTCATTCTGCATCTCTTTATATTTACCAATAAATATGGTTGAACATTCAATTAATAAAGATATGATTACAAATATTTTATAGATTTAAATATTTATCCATTTCAAATCAATAAATATTAGATCTTTTGTAATCCTCATCATGGATAATCTAGCTCATTCATTTTGACTCAAAGCATTAACCACCTTGTTCTCCTTCTTAGGGTGGTAATTTTTTGAGCAGTCATAATATTTAGTCATCTATAACCATATTATTTGGAACATATTAAAATAATTTTATGTGAATATATAATTTAAACTTTTATGATCACTATATATATCACACTTTTTCTTTAGAAAGATAACACATTGATATCTTTAATGAAAATTTTTCCACGGCTAACTCCAAATCATGAGTTGGGAAATTTTCTCATGAATTTTCAATTATTGCAAGGCATAAGCTATAAAGATCTCATTATACATAATAACACATCCCAATATCATATTTGATATGTCACTATATATTAAAAACCCTTATCTGCAACAGGTTAATGTAAGCACAAATGCACTGACTAATCTTGTCTTTTTTCCTTCAGAATTTCCTCACATTCATCTATCCAAAGGAACTTGCCTCCCTTTTTATTTAACTTAGTTAGAGTATTATATATTTCTAATAAATTATCTAATAACTATTTATAATATCCATATAAACCAAAAAATCCAAGTATCTCAATCCCCAGGGTTGGTTTGGGCCAATATCAAGTAGCCTTTATTATTGATGGATATACCTATACAACCTCTCTTGAGATTATATGACCCAAAAATGAAATATTTTTCACCCTAAATTCAATTTTTATAATGTTTTCATATTGTTTATACTTTCTTAGTGTCTTTAGTACAATCTTAAAGTGTGATTCATTCTCTTATGAGCTCTGTTAATATATAAGAAATATTGTCTATAAAGACTACCATAAATAGATCAAGGTAATATATAGACTCTGTTAATTTAATCCATTAAGATAAAATGGTAATTTTTAATATCTAATGGAATAAATATATATTAATAGTACCCATACATTTTATAGAATTATATACTGGGTATATCCTTATTCTTTACCCTGGATTTATGTTATCTAGATTGAAGTTTGATTATGGAAATGTATTTAGCTCTATAAAGTTGATCAAAAAAGTCATCAATACAAGGAGAAGGATAATTTTTATTAATTTCCATATTTTTAATATATTGTTAATAAATTTAGATTTTCATTGATCCATATTTCTTTAATAAAATTAGATTCACCCCAAGGTGACACACTTGGCCGAATGAATCCCTTGTCAAGGTTTTCTTGGATTTTTTTCTTCAATTCTTTCAACATAATTTAGGTTATTCAGTATGGAGTCTTTGAAAATGGTATTTCAAAATGTATGATTTATATTTAGAACTCAACATAATGTTTTGGTGAAATTATAGAAAATAGGCATTAAAATTTACTGCACAATAGGTATACAATTTTATGACAATTTTCTCCCCAACCTTTTGAAATTAAGACCCCATTTAATGGGAATTAAGACCTATAGAATAGATTTGATCTCCATAAGAAGCATTTAATTATTGTCATATTAATATATGATAATAAGATGGTTTAGAATATCAAATATAAATTCATTTACTCAACAAAATATGTAGGATTTATATAGAGAAAGACAATATGTGCCTAAGATAACATGGAATTCAATCAGAGGAGGAATAGAAAGATTTCTAGGAAGCATATTCTAACCAACATCAACAAGAGAAGAATCATATACTTGATATGTTATAATCATAAAATTTGGGGTTTTAAATATCAATTATAAATACAATAATTTGGGTGGTATCTTGATACCCGTATAAAATTCTTCAGATATTAAATAATGGGTTGTTCCAGATTCAAATGAGACATTAGGAGTTATAGAGTGGATAATAAGTATACCTTTGAAAATGGTGTTAGCACACCCCTCATCAGAAATATGTATCGCATGAGATTTCAAATTTTCTAATGTATTAATATTCTTCTAATGTTTATCATATTCATTAACGTTTATTTTTGGGAATTGGTTATCCTAATGCTCGCACTACTTGTAATTGAAACACCGAAGTGTGGGTGGTGCATTTTTTACAACTTTCTTTCTATTTGCATCATTATCTAACTTATTCCCAACACTTCAATAATCAATTTTATAATGACCTTACCTTTAAAAAATAATATATTTACTAGTTACCTTAATTAAATTTCCACCATTCTCCTCCCCACAATTTGAGAATAAAGGAATTATCTTCTTCTTATCTTTGTTGTTCATAGATTTTCCTTCGAATTATGTTTTTCTATTCTTATCAAAAGAATAAGATTGATATGTAAATAATACTTCCATTTATACATTGATATAACATTTAACAATATCTTTATAAATATTTAAGTCTATTTTGGATAAATCCCTTTAGAGACTTGGGTTTAATCCATTGAAGATTTAGTCAACATTAATTTTGTGGTGGATGATAATGTGAGAGATTTACCTCAAAAGTCTTGTAAAATATTCCTCATATGCACCAAAAGATTCATCATAATTTGGATTTATCTCAAGTAACCACTTCTTCATCTTTTGATGAATAATTTATGGAATGTATTTATTGAAACAAAATTTCTTGAAATAATCACAATCCATGGAGTCAATTTCCTCATGTTTCCTTCTATTATTTATAAGATTCCACCATTGATCCACATTACTTTCCAAATAATAGACAACCAAAATGAATTTTTTATGTTTTGAACATTTTAGATTTACAAATATATTTTTACTGTAATTTATCCTTTCTTAAGAAATTAGTGAATCAAAAATCCTACTAAAAGAAGGTGGAAATTTCCTCATGAAGGATTCAATATAATGTTGTTCCCTCCTTTTTTATGTGTGGAAGTCCAACATGAATCATATCTTGAGAATGTTTTGGGAACATATAAAATATTTTTCATTATTATTCCCAAAAAATTTGGAATATGTGGTAGAAAATAATTTCAGGGTTATTATTACTTATAATTAACATGGTTTCTTCGGGTTCTAAAAATTAAATAAAACCAAAAAGAATATTTTAAGAAATAATAATCATGATGGGGACCACATAATTGTTAAAAATAGCATATAATATATCCAAATCATGAAACATTATTTAATCTATGACACCTTAGGTTTATACAAGGACATTCATAGTCATCATCTATTTGAATAAATCATGATGGTTCATAAATGGTTTGTGAATTTCAAAACAGTACCCCAAATGAGTGTCAGACCAAGTAAAGATCAAGGCCTATTATTTTATAATAGGTGGAAATAATGTATAGATAAAGATTCCCTTTTCATAATTATTACCACTAAATACCTCTATACTAGAGACACATCCACTTGTAGTATCCAGATAAGGATGTGATTTCCTGGAATCCACTCTCTATATCCATTACCAAAATTCTAGGACATTTTACAATACATTTAATCATCCTTATAATTATTGTTAGACATGCCCTTAGGGATCTTACTTTGATTTTCTAATACCAGCTTCCAAATATTAACTAAACCTTTTCTATGATACAAACTATAGTGACCCATACATATCATAAATAGATATTAAATCATTTTTAATGAATATTCATTACATTACACAAACACACGCCTGAGAAAAAAAAAATTAGTGTCATTGGAAACATTAAAATGCAAAAAACAGGTCCATATATAAACTACATCATCTCCCGCTAAGATCTTCAGAACTAGAATACTTCTTAAAACTATTTTACACAATACATTTATTCCAAACTTGGGAAAAGAAATCATTATAAAGGATGATATTAGATGTTATATAAGTGTAATGCCGAATATATCATAACATTAACATATGTATATGAGAACATGAGCATAAAATTTGAAGACCATTCCACACATATAAAATATCATAATCTTGAGTCATGGAATAAATATTGGAAGTTCATAAGACATGAATCACAAGGTAATCAAATAAAATGAGGAATGATAGCCTAACATTAACATATGAAATAGATTACTGGAATAATCATAAGAATAGAAAATAATTTAAAAAATAGTCAACGATTACCTCCAAAGCTATTATAGTCGAATGGGTTCGCTCCCCAAACCATAATAGTAGCCAAGGATCACTCCAAAGACAATCATAGTGGGAAAATTATATTATTTAATTGGTTTCACTCCCTATTCTTATCTTGAATATTTCATGAGATATAAATATACACCCAATGGATTGGAGGGAGATATAGGTCTCACCCATATCATAATGAAAACCAAATTTTTTTCTGTCAAAAGATTATATAACAACCATCATATCATAACCCATGAAATGAAATGGGTTTCGTAAACATTTCAGCATGTCATATCCTTTACTAAAGAGATATGTTTCATAATCATTATTTCATCATATAATAACCCATGAAAAGAAAAAAGTTTCATATGTATTTCATCATGGTATAACCCATAATAAAGAAATGGGACTCAAAAACCTCATGCCATCAAAAACATAAACCACTAAGATTAAGAATAATAATGTCAACCTTGGATCATATCCCCAAAAAAGAATAGGTAATATTAACACATTTCATCTTTGATAGAAAATTATTTTGAATAATTATTTAAAACATTTATCAAGGAAAAAATAATTTCTGATTTGAAAAAATGTTTTAAAACATAAAAAGATTGATTTTTTTCATTTAAAATAACCTAGATAACTTAAAAATTAATATTGAAAGAAAATAATGGTCATGATGACATGATGTTTCATTCATGTCATACATTTTAAAACAATGATTCCTTTCACATTTTTTGTAAACTAAAGAAGGGAATTGTTAGTAAAATGACATGAGCATTAATTTTAATAAATTTTGTAAAAAGTAAAACATGGGTAAAAATTTCATTCATCAATAAAAGGATAATAATTAAAAAAATTAAATAATTTTTAGAAAACATTGTTTTGAAAGAAAAAAAATTATAACTGAAGAGAGAAATAAAGTTGAATTTTTAAAAAACACATTTTCTCAATTATTTAAGTACCAAAGAGTTGGAAAATGTACTATAACTTGAAAGTATCCTTAATAACTAGAAGAGAAGAAAATGTTTCAGTTTCTTAAGATATGGATCATTATATTTTATCATCAAAAACATAATCATAAATAATCTTGGTAAACGATGAGATTATAACAAAAAATCATTTCAACTTTTGCATTAATAAATCATAACCATAAAGGAATAAAATAAAATGGAACATAAAATTTAATTATGATAAATAATTTTATGATATTCCTTTTAAAATGCGATTTATTTACACCTCATTAAAGAATATATCTTCATAACGTAACATACATCAAAAAAGAAGGAAAATTGACACCAAAATATCATATCTTAAGTCTTGAATTATTATATACACATTATAATATCATGTATAATAAATATATATATTACCATACATCTATTATATATATATATATCAAACCATATATTATTTTCTTATAAACTTCTATTAACCTTTTTTTAACAATTCCATGTTAGAGTTGTGTTTCGGATAACCGCTTTATTTTTCATATATGTTTATATTTTTTATTTTTGTTCATAGTAATTTAATAAATATTTAAAAAACTAAAGAATATTTTACATGATATATATATCATATATATTCATTATATATCTATTTAGATTTATCCATAAAATTTAGTGATAGAAAATGAAATACATAATTCATGGAGATGGTATTCCACATGTACGCATGAACACCATATCCATTTTCTTGTTGGATTGAAAGAAATAAAGTTTAATGATTTAATATAATTAAATAATATTTTTTTAATATATATCAAACATTTCATTAAACGCATCCTGATCACAATCAATGTTAAGCCTGAATGAATCACATTGCTTTGTAAGGAGGTTGTCCTTCGTACGTATGAGTGACATTATCGTATTCTCATAAAATGGTCGATATGATGGTATGTGTGATATAATAATTCAATAGGTATAATAATATGATAAATAATATAAATAAATATTAATTAAATAATTATCTCCATACATTCTATGTGGTAATGGAAAAAACATGACATTAGTTCTCAAGGTGGTAGTATGTCGTACACAAAAACTATGATTTCATAACCCATTTGATGGAAGTGGATATGGTTGTAGGTCATTACCACAAAATAAAAACATCTCAATATATGGATGTTATTTAATTTATTATATTATAATTTTATAATAATAATTTAATTTTTTTTTAGGAATAAATAAAACAAAAACACTTGTTGATGAACGTTAACTCTTCTTTGGGTATCCTCCTTAGGTTTGCACCAAAAGCATTCCAATGTTGTATTTATGTCCAAAGGGATATAGGATGGAAAGAGGATATTTTGGAAGTGATTTGGGTAGAAATTATATGAATAAAAATGGGTATAAGGTGTGAATAAAAGATGACAGTGTGTAGCCTTTTATAAGTGAGATGAGTGGCACACTTGAACTTCTTTGAAAATAAAAAGGTGTACTCATGTTTTTATTATGAAAAAATGTTCCAAAATACACTATTATTGATCCTAGAAGATATATAGTTGCAATGTGGATATAAAATATGTATTGAGAACGTTATGAATTATTTTTAACCCTTATATTTTGTGTTTAACCTCTGATAAATCCATTTTAAACTTAACATTGATAAATAATTTTTACGGTTTTTACTATTCATTTTGGTATAAAATAAAGTTGAAGTTATTATATAAAATAAATTATACTAATTCATAATATGTAATCCATTTTCCATAATTAAATCCACATAAGTTACAATTTTTAATTTAAAAATAATCCCAGATATATGATGATAAAAAATGTTTTTAAAGATAAAATGTTCAAAAGTTTATAAAGTTTTTATCAAAATTCAATATAAAATTGTATAAAATTATATAAATTAGATTAATTGATGTATAATTGAAATAATTTTACTTTAAAAAAAATTTAAATATAATTTAATTTTTAAATAAATTAAATGAAATGTAAGTTTCCATTAATTTTAAGTATTTTCACTTTTCATTAAAAAGTGAAACTTTTCAGGAGAATCCCAAAAAATTAACCCTTAAATAATCATCATATTATTATTTCAAAAATGATTTTTATTTTATAAAATCAATTTTTTTAAATGTGTGAAAAAAATTATTTTATTAATGTTCACAAAAAGAAATAAAGATCATTTTTGGGGAAATTAGTATTTTACAAACATATAATGACTTTATCAAAAATTAAATACTTTTTATCAATATGTTTATATTATGTAAAACCATTATAAATAATATTTTTATTGTATTAATTAATATTAATATTGATATGTTTAATAGTTAGGTTATAACAGTCACATTTAAATAACTATATTCATAATATATCGTTGTTTTGTTAAAACTCAGTGTCATGTGTTTGGCAAGATAACCCGGTGCTTCATGTAGTTCAAGATTAACATAGTTTTTTGGGTAATGAGATATATCAAAGAAATGTAATTTATTCCAAAATAGAATTCATAAAAACTCAAGGGGTTATATTTTATTCCCCTTAAAATTAATTCTCCCATCAGATTAATCACTCTGATATAAATAAATAGGGATAGTTTTTCCTGATTATATCCCCATGTTCTCTTATAGCTTCATAAAATTGGTGGTTTCACTAAAACAATTTACCAATTGAGTGGTTCTGTTTCATATAAATTTTTATATAGGTTGTAGAATCTCCACCAGTATTTCTTCATAAGAATGATCTTGCTCTAGTGTTATGATGTTTGAATTCGGTACATGTTAATGATCGGGTATATACTTCCTTAAGAGGGATACATTGAAAACATCTTTAATTTGAGAGAGGTATTATGTAAGCTCCAAATTATAGTCTACCCTCCTGATATTATTAATAATTTCAAATGGAATTATATACCTAGGGATTAGTTTTCTTTTTTTTTTCTCAAATATCATAACTTTATTCTATAGAGAAATTATTAGAAAATACCTCCTCGCTATCTTCAAATTCATGATCACACCAGCTATTATCAACATAACTTTTTTATTAATCTGATCTACCATGATGTGCTTCTAAATTATTCTAACCTTCTATTATATTTCTTTACATATCTCAGTTCCTAGTAGATTTCTTTCTCCTACATCATTCCAGCACATTGGTGCTATATATTTCATTCCATATAAGGATTCATGAGGAATAATATGAATGCTTGATTCAAAGATATTATTATAAGAAAACTAAACCAGAAGAATTTTTTTATCCCAATCACTATTGAAATCCAATGAAAAAAATCTCAATATAACCAGTAGGGTTTAAATTGATCTATCACACTAACCATATATCTGAGGATAATATGTACTACTGAAACTCAACTCCATATAATGTTCTTACTAAAGACTTGTCCAAATCATTAAGGTAAACCTAAAATCTGGATCATACATAACAGAATGTGGTAATCCTTGAAACCTTACTACTTCTTAATGTATATCCTGGAATGCTGATCTAGAGAGAAGTTTTCTCTAAAAGCGATGAATAGTGTTGAATTATTAAAGTGATCGAATACAAACTATATATTATTATTCCCTTTATACGTTTTGGGGAGTCCAATGAAAAATATACATTGTGATTGTTTCATATTTCTATTATTTTATTGGTAATGGATTTACCATCCCTCTATACTTTTTTCTTTTATCCATAAATTTATAACATACCAAGCATTGAGATACAATATTTTTGATATCTCTTTTTATTATACCCCACCAAAATAATCTTTCAATTATATAAAAATCTTCAAACTTCCTAGATTAATAGATAATGAAGAATCTATGATATTCCTCTAAGACAATAATTAAATATGGCATCGATGAAAAAAATACATAGTTCTTAAACCTTATCATTCCATCATGATCAAGGTTAATCTTCTGAAAATTTATAACCTTATTTTTTAGTTATAAATATTCCTTTAATTTCCCTTGAGACTTTATTTGGATATATAGTTGAACATTCAACTAATAAAGATAATATTTCCCCTATCCTTCATGATTTCTAGATCAATCCTTCACAAATCCATAAATATCAGAACTTTTCTAATCCTCATCATTGATAAGTTAGCATGATCCTTTTGACTCAAAGAATCATCCACCCAGTTCAATGTCCCAGGGTGATAATGTATTCAGTAGTCATAATATCTATTCATCACTAAACATCTTATATGGAACATATTAAACTCTTTCTGTATGAATATATAAGTTAAACATTTATTATTGGTATATATATCACAATTTCCTCCATAAAGATAACTCCCCCATATCTTTAATGCAAAAAATACCACAGATAACTCCAAATAATGAGTTGGGTAATTTTTCTCATTAATCATTAATTATTTTTAGGAATATGATATAACATTGTCATTATAAAATAGAAAAAATACCAATCCCTTCTTGGATTCATCACTATATATTATAATCCCTTATCTACTGTAGGGTAATGTAATCATAGGAGCACTGACTAATATTCTCTTTAGTTCATTTAACGTTTCCTCACATTCGTCTCTCCAGATAAACAAAATCCCCTTCAAAGTTAACATGGTAAGAACATTCTATAGTCATGAGAAATCATTTGTTAACAATTGATAATACCTTGATAAAGTAATAAAACTATGTTCCTCAATCACTATGGCTATTCTAGTCCAATATTTAATAGCCTATGTCTTTGATGGGTCTACTGATATACCATCTCTTGAGATTATATGACCCAAAAAAGAAACTTTTTACCACCAAAATTCACACATTGTAAATTTTTATTATATTTTCACTTTCATTAGGGTCTTTATTACAATTCTCAAGTGGTATTAATTCACTTATTGAATAAATTTGAATATCATTTATAAAGAAAACCATAACCTAGACAAGGTGATCTATAAAGACTATATTCATTAAATCCATGATGATAACAGGGGAATTGGTAAGATAGAATGATATCACTATATATTCTTAGTGTTTATAACTTTTATGATATTATTTCTTAGATATATCCTCCTTTATGACCCTTAGTTGATGATATCCAAAATAAAGATTAATTTTAGAAAAGTATATAGTTCTATGAAGTTGATCAAATAATTTATCAATATAGGGAAGAGGATACTTGTTCTCTATTTCATTCTTTTTCATATCCTGATAATCAATGTTGAGTGTAATTGATTCATAATTATTTTTAACAAAAAGAATATGTGTATCCCAATGTGACACACTTGTATGAATTAATCCCTTTTCAAGCTTTTCTTGGTGTTTCTTCTTCAATTCATGTAACTCAATCGAAGCTATTCTATAGGGATTATTTGAAATTGAAATGGAACTAGGTATGATTCGTATTTAGAACTCTACGCCATGTTTTGGTTGAAGTCTAGAAAACTATTTTGGAAAGTCACAAAATGCATATCATTGGTGTCATGTTTCTCCCTAAAAATTTAAGATAAAAATCCCTTATAAATGGGAATTAAGACCCACATATTAGATGTGATATCCTTTGAAAGTTTGTACATATTATAACATTTTTATATGATCATAATATAGTTTGGAATATCAAATATAACTTCCCTTCCATGACAATTGATGTATGATTTTGGTATAGAAATCCAATCCATGTTGAAGATAACATAAAATTCAACCAAAGGAAGATTGAAAAAATTTACAGGAAAGAAATTCCTGCCAACATAAACCAGAGAAGAATCCTCTAAATGATTTAAAATCATTATAGAATTTTGGTATTTAACTGCTAATTATACATATAATTATTTGGGTTTCATATTGACACCCTTATAAAATCCTTTAAATATGAAAGAATGGGTATATTAAAAGTTAAATAAGACATTATCAGTTCTAGAGTGGATGGAAATTATACCATTCACCACATCATTTGCGCACCCCTCCACAGAAACTATGATCAGATAAGATTTCCATTTATCTCTTGGTTTAAGATATTTTTGACATCGATTGTTATCATTAACCTTTAGATTTTATAATTGGTTAGAATAATGCATGTTATCCTTGAATTTGAAACACTAGATTGTGGGTGGGGCATTCTACGAAGATTTATCTCTGTTCACTTCATTACCTAACATCTTCCCATCATTTATGTAATTAATTTCTTGATGAACTTCACTTATACACTTAAAATGTTTACTAATTTACATAATACAACTTACTCTAGGCTTCTTCCCACACTTTGAGAGTAAATTAAAGATCTCCTTATTCTGTCCATAGTTATTATATTTTCCTTTGAATTCCATTTTTCTCTTCTTATCAAAACAATGAGTCTAATACAAAAATGTCACAACCCGGCCCATGATAGGGCTCGAGCTGCAATTACCCCAATCCCATCTCCATAGTCTAGGGGTGGCAACAAGCGTCAAAGGCACAACAAACTCATGGAGGCCTTTTCCTACATATCTCTATACACACACATGTAGTCAACTCAATGAAAAAGTGTATAGGGAATGGAAAAAATATACAACACTGTAATATATAAACAAAAAACATGAATTGACCGCTAAATAGTAGAAGTGCAGGTGTTGCAAAGTAAACTAAAAGGAGAAAGGGTAAAAATACAAGGCCATACAGAAAATTGGAACAACATAGAAGTAACGGAAAAGTAAAACAACTGAGAGAGCCCCACTCTTGAATCACAACCTACGACCACTATATGCAGTCCAAGAACCTATTTTCCAATGGTCCTCTAAATTCATGATCAACTTGTCTGTCATCTGTAAGGGAACACCAAGTGCTGGAAAATCCCAAGTAGGGGTGAGTATAAAAATACTCAGTATGATGCCTTGAAGGCTCAATAGGGCATAAAAAGATGAACTAAAAAGGTGAGAAGAAGATACAACAAGGTAAAGTAAAAGTGTATAGTCAATCCAACATGAGGGTGAAGTAAGCTAATCCAAACACAAGGATCAAGAAATAGTGATAATATCAACTTTTCATCAAGTCTTCACTATCTTTAGTATGATAATAGACTCATCCAACTATAATAATCTAGGCACAAAAATCACATGGAATACCCTGTGTGTCTTTGCCTCTCATGGAAAGAGATTAACCAAAACCCAATGATAGGGTACTACAATAGGATATATATACATTCTCAACCAAAGAAGCTGAAATGAGAGAGTAAGGAGATCTCAATATCATAGTTCATCCCACGAAAGAGTTGTCAACAGTTCTAGAAGCAACCACCAATGATGCTCAGTATCCCTCAAGCCTTCCCTAAACACGTAAGTCAAATGGAATCAATCACCACAACTTGATAGTATCCACTTTGTGTGGGTCTGTTTCACTTGAACAGTTTTAGTTCATGTCATAAGGAGGCTTCTAGTTGGGGAAAGCATCCCTCATTCTCATGAGTCCAAAGATATATTAAAACATGTATTATCGCTGATCTACATAATTGAGAGATCATGTCTCAAGGTCGATAACTCACTGTCTAGCCTTGCTGAAGGGTATACTCGGTACTGTCGTCGCCGAAGGCCACCGCCCCACCCCGCTAAAGGGCCACATCATAGTGGGTAAGCCCGAAAGTGTGATCAAGGATTGCCACTACCCATCCCTACTGGAGGGTAATCATGGATGAGTAAAAGAAGAATGCAACCGTCCATCCCGGCTAGAGGGTAATCCCTAAAGAGACAACAGAATATTTCACTTCCCAACCCCACTAGAGGGTAAACCCTAAAGCATAAATAGAAAACTCCACTACCTAGCCCCTCTAGAGGGTACACTTATATTACTCTGGCCATCCCTGATGCACGGAACCTCTCGAAAAGCATCAAAGAATTATAATGCCGTCATCGTGAATTTTCCCAGATAATCATCACACCTAAAAAGTATCACATCATATCTCGAAATCAACTACAGAGGCTACCATCACGTTCTACACTGAAAAAATTTAGGATAGGCTATTCACGAGCTAAATCTGAGTTTAGAAGAAGGAGATATGAGAGGTCAAAAATTCATTAGTTGGTATACATAACGTGTGGGGCACACATGATGTGTGACCCCACCTCATCAAATGTCCATGTAACTAGCCATAATCTGGTACAAAAATGTGATCATGTACTCCTAGTCATCCCAGTTTACTCCTAGAGTACATGGCACCACTAGCCATAAGGTGGACGAGCACAGGATGCTTGTCACTGGTCCAAAAGGGAGTAAATGTTACATTACTAACTTTCCACCTTATAAGGGCTTGGATAATCAAATGGATCACACTGTCATGATCCTTGTAAAAAAATGCACAACATTGACTTTTTATTTGCCCAAATCAGACTCCTGGTGAAGAAACTGCATTTTCCATTATTGTTCATGAGCATTGCTTCATGGGACGCATTCCAAGATATCGAAACACATCAGAAAGATTTTTTAATTATGATATTATAAGAAAATTACACAGGATTGGATATTCATTTTTCCCAAAAGAACTCCTGGTGAAAAAAAGACGCATTTCACTGAAGATGCCCAAATTGGGCCGCATGGGAATCACACCTCCATTTTGGTTTAAGTGATCAAAATCAATCATGAAAATTATGCCTCAACTCTAGGGTCACAGCGCCACTGATGTTGCATCAATAAAGAGTCTTATACAGACATACAACCTGATACATGTTTTCCGAATAATAATAATTATATTACTTTTATTAAAATAGGACGTTTCTTACCACCGAGTATCAATCCCAAAACAAAACTTTCTCCAACTGGTCCCAAAAGTCCTTTCCCAAGTCAAGGGTCAAGTCTCCATAGATGGAACATTAATCTTACCCTTGGTTTATGAGATGTGGGGGTTTAAGTCACCCACGGACCCTACTGGTTAGACCGGCCCACTCTGGCCGGTCCGCACCACCGAGGCCATCCATCTTTGACCAGCTCGCCCCACAGGCCTGCGGTCTAACTACACCAACCCACCTGCCATTGTACTTGGCATGCCCCATGCATGTTGGATTTTGTCCGCCGCGGCTCGCACTAGTCGCGACCCTCCCCTGCGATTTCTTCTGTGGTCGTGGATCTCCACAGACCACTGAAAACACCCCGATGCTTGTAAAAAAATTTCGAGATTAAATTTTAGATGCTCGGGATGTGATCTTCATAAACTTTTTCTCCACTTAAATATCGTTCTCCATTTCAACATGGAAAAAAAAGGACTATCCTCTTCCGCTATCTGTTTCTCCTCCTCCATTACTTGAAACATGAAACAATCATAGATTTGGAATCCCTGAATCATGACCTTCACATAACAAATCCCAACTAGATGATCAGATATCATTATAGAATGTCGAAAAGTTGACAGAATAAGAACGTGAAGAATGGTTAATAACAACAAAGAACAGACGATCCAAAACTTTAAAGGTTGATGAGTGTTGTTATTTTGGCCATAAATAAAGGTTTCAAAGTAGAAAAATTGACCATAAGTAAAAAATGGAAACAAATTGTAAAATAGGTGAGTTACGGAATCCGAAAGAGAAATTCTACCTCAATTTCGGATCTTTCGTTGTTCTCAATGTACTCTGATCCACTAGCGTCGACATTTTTTTCATGATCCACTGAAGATCAGATGTCAATTTTTCATCAAAAGAAGAGGATGTAGTTTAATCGATGTATGTGGGAGAAATGAGTTAACCTTTTCTCATTTCACCTTAACACCTATTTATAGAAAAATTACACAGGTCTCCGAATCCAAACATCCCACACCCTCTCACTCTAGGTCATGATAAGGTAAAACATCTTATTCAAAACTCAACAGCAGTCTCAGGTTTCAAATCTGAGTCCTTGGTAAAATTTTATTTGAATCGTTGTTCTAGATAAAATAATTAAATTTAATTATTTTATTTACGAAAACACCCTATGTGGATTTTTCTACAGA
The DNA here is from genome assembly GCA_963277665.1 of Viscum album. NCBI lineage: Eukaryota > Viridiplantae > Streptophyta > Magnoliopsida > Santalales > Viscaceae > Viscum > Viscum album. The sequence goes on along the minus strand of OY728130.1, from coordinate 6,314,280 downwards.
ATACTCACGCCTAAAAAATTTATGTCCCACCTAGGGTAAACGTAACGCTTCAGACTCTACAGTGCCCTTGAATTTCCAATATGAGTTACTATTTGAGAGATATATCTTTTCATCACATGCATAGTATAGAAAATACTTAATATATTTGTCTAATATATACTGGGCACTCTGGGACATAGAATCACGTGTCGTCTTAGGGCTTGGATCTGGAAATATATGTAGAAATATTCCAAAGTCTTGTAAAAAATGGCTCTATAAGTCATTACCTCCTTCCAAATTTTCATCCCCAAAAAGAAGAACTAGGGAAAATAACTCAAATTAATGAGCTCACACCTGGCTCTTCTACTTCCAGAAACTCTCCTACACGTTTCTGTGCTTCCACAGTATATGGACCATGGGAATGGTCCATACACATAAGGTTCTATCTCATCGATGATGTGCATAGGAAAACATACAAAAATCCTCTTAGCTGTGTCATGTGGACAATTTCATGCACTTGTTCCAACTATGGGGGTAGGGCATGGAGGTAAATTACCTTCACAACCCTCATCATGATCTCGAATGTCCCAATGAACCTATAGGGTAGCTTGTATCCCTAGTCTAAAACAATCATGAAATCCCTTAGTATATCTTCCAGCACCTGGATAGTGTGGTTAGTATTCCCATCAATCTGGGGCAGGAGAGGTTGTACTCATCTGTAGTTCAGTTTCAAATGCCTCTTGTAAGCCTCTCCATTTTCATAATTTAATCTGCTCATCCCGATCAGAGACAAATGTTGATGGTACCCTATGAATGAGGATGATCTATCGAACATAAAACTTCCCAAACACTCCACTGAACTATGCTACCTAAAAACAAGAATGTGTGTGGACTTTGTGAGTCGATCTAATATCGCCTAGTTTTCATCGTGTCCATTCGATGTGCATGGAATCCCTCTAACAATGTTTATGGATATGATATCCCATTTCACTTAGGGATTTCAAGAGGCAGCGACAACCCGCTGGAACTTGATGCCCAACCTTCACCCAATGATATTTGAGTCATCATGAGATGAACTCAGCCATGCTTCATCTCATGATGGACCACCAAAACTACCTCTTAAGATCCATGTACATTTTCCCCACTAGGATATAAAACTAAGGGGATAAGTGTGGAACTTGTAACACCCGATATTTTTATGTTATATAAATCATCAAATGAATCTTTTTCTACACACAACACTTGCTTGGATTGCTTTACACTAAATCGCGACCTTCCCCGATAGCTTGCGTCGTACGCAATACCAAGTTTCACTAAACAACGATATACTATTAAAATATTATTAAAAATAACCATTATGAATAGTAATAACCAATTTTTGAAATTTTATAAATTTGATTTTTCAAAATGGACTTCATATTTGGATTCGTAATATTGAAATTATCCTAGGGTGAAATTTTGGTATTTTTCTGAAAACTTTCAATTTTTGATGAATAGTGAAACCACTATGTGGTAGTTAAAAAACTGAATTTTTCATAAAACATAATTTTACCGCTTCTATGAGTGGAATTTCAAAAATCCGAGAGACACGGTTGATGTGAGTAAGTAAAATGTGGTTCAATGAGATGAAAATAATTTTTGGTGAATAGTAACTTTTTACTTTTATTTACCACGGTTAAAAGTAAATAGGGTAATTAAGGGTAAAAATGATATTATTATTACCCCAAAACATGTCCTAATTCTATTGGATAAGTGAAATTCGACCAAAAACAAACTTAGGAATAAAATATGACCATTTAGGCCCACTTGGATTAGATTAGGACATTTATTATTAATTTATTTAAAGAAGGGTTAAAATAGTTAAAAATCAATGTTTAAGAAGTAAATAATTTTTTATATGGGGTTATACATAAGATAAATTCGACTATAAATATTCATTAGAAAGATAAAAAGAGTTACTACATAATGGTATTTTATTTGTAATTTTTAGACATTAAATAAGTTAATTTATATATGACACAAGGATGATGCAGTAATTATCTTATTAATGAAATATTGACATAATTGATGTTATAAACATCACAATAAATGTAATTTGACACTTTTTATGAATCAGACTAATTTTCTAGATTAATATGACATGTTATTATTGATTTAATTAACTTTTTTAGAACTAATCATTCTGTTATGAGTTTCAAAAATATTAATTACTAAATAGTGTCAAAATTGACATAAAATAGTTTTTAAAACAAATATTATATTAGTAATTGTTATTTTATTCCTAAAAATCTAAGGTTCTGCCAAATGACTTAGATATTGTTATATATATTAATTATAAACAACTTGGGGTTCGTTTGGCTGCTTATATTATGTTTATTAACCTTATAGTATAAGAACACAAGAAGACACGGTAAAAGTAAAATTATTTAACTTAATGTTAAATCTACATGATAAGGTTAAAATAGGAACCTAAACTTGTATAAATTCTATTGTATGAGAGTATTTATACCCATCCCCACTTTATCCTCAAAATAAATCAATTTGGAGCTATTTAAAACCGAACATGACTTTATAATAAAATAATATTTTTTGTTATTCCAAAGGTGCCCCTCTCCCCCCTTATAAAAGGGAACATCCTCCCTCTCTTCCTAACACCACATTGAGCCTTCATGCTCGGCCAACACCTGCGAATTCCTCCTCTCCACTTCCCTAGAGACATCCTAGAGGTCCTTTTCTTCTTCAAAGACCAATTTATTGCCCTAAAAGAAGGTCTCAAAGAAGCACTTCAAAGAAGAGGTAATGTCCGTTACCGATTCTTTCATCTTTATTTCTTCTTCCACTTCTTCTTCTTTAGTTGTTTCATTATGAAGTAATAACATCAGTATCACTCATATAATTATATGTTATTATAAGTATGAAACAACCCTATTTCACCATCTATCCATCCTACGGAAAAAGAAATCACCGCGCGTGCGTACGTACGGAATACCATCTCCACGCCGTGGTGTAATCTATTTTCCACCACCACCTTACTTGGATGGGTATAATGGTGCAAATAATGACTATATATGACTATTATAAAGTAATACTGATTCTTAAATAGTATACATACACTCCAATACAATTCCACGATCATAGGAACGATATCATCACTCGTGCGTACGTACGGAATACCGTCTCCACGATGTGATGCGACTCGTTCTACTTGATCTTCATTTCATAAATAGAAGAATAAGAATTTATTTGACAAGACACTAATACCATTCTGTAAATGAGGTATCTATAACCTAAATAGAAGAATAAGAATTTATTCGATAAGACATGCATAAGAACAAAAAAATTATAAAAACCCGAATAACAAGTAGCAATGTAATATTACTACTAAGAAGCTAAGAATATGATCATATATGATATCATAAAAATAAGTATGATTTTGGAATAAGTCAATAACATTATTTAAATCATTATACAGGAGTTTCGGACACTTACGAAGCAAAACGGACCTAAGGTAAGGGAAATATCACAATCTCATTTTTATCCGAGATTGTTTATACTTTGGTATTTACTGGGGTGTATTTTATCATCCAAATCCATGTTTCCTCAATATGTAATATTATCTCCATCCACCTAAAATTGTTTAAATCCAATTTTACCCTTCGGTGAGTTTTTAGTAAAGGATATGAAAGGAATCTTTTGTAGTTTTTCGTACGAGGTACTTTTTTACATTTCCGACAAAATTACGAGAAGAATGTTTTCTTTTAACTTATACGGCATGAATGGATTTTTAAAACATTATTTTCAAGAAGATTACTTTACAAGTTTTCAAGTTTATTTTTAATCAACTTCTTTTAGTTTAGAATTGTACGACATGTTAAGAAAGGAAAAGTGTTTTTGAAGCAGAATGAATATTTTCCTCAAGAATGGAGTTCAAGTGTTTTATCAAAATTATTTTCCATCTAAGATAATAAAGGTTTCTGTTTCTATCCCTATTTTTACATTTATTATGTTGTGATGGAATTATACTTTTATGAATTCCTTTATCTTATATGAATTGTTTTATGATGTCACGATGTTTAAGATTCCAATTTTTATTATATGGGTTATGCTATGATGTATGGTTTATGATTTTGTGGAACACATAAGAATGGTATCATTATGAGATGGGTGGGACCTATATCTCCCTCCAATGCATTGGGTAAAGATTTTATATCTCATGAGATAGACATGGCTGGAACGGTAGGTTATACGGGTTCAGTGAAACAGGACTGAAACGAGGGTGACTCGGTTCAGAAAGGGACTTTGTCCACTAAGATAGTCTTGGCAATGAGTCTTGACTAACAAGAAATGATTCTCTATGATTATGTGTGTATGCCACAAAGTTTCATGTTTTAAGTTATGATTATTGTGATTACATTTCACTGCCATGATTTATCCCATGTTACGAAATTATGATCTCTTTTGCAGGTTAAGATTTCCAAAAGTTATGTGCTTATCTATATGATGTGATTGATATTTATTTTGTTTACCCTTACTGAGCATTTCAGCTCACCCTTTTGTATGTTTTATTTCCCCAGGTCAAGAAGAAGGTTATTAAGTAGAATATTCCAAAAAGGGACTCTAGATATGATGAAATAAATGAGAGGCAAAGTAGATGCTTTATGAACCAGTTGTTTATGTTTCCCAGTTTCTAAAGACACTATACCTATATGGTCCTTTCTTGGTTTTGTTATATATTGTAATAAGTCTGTTTCAATTCCAAAGTAATAACAATGTATGTAAAGTATGGGTCGTTATAGTTGGTATCAGAGGAAAGGTATAGTCAACCTTTGGAAACTATGATTTGAAAGCCTTAGTAAGAACCCTAAGGATAAGTCTAAACATAGAACACAATCTTAGTGTTTTAGAAATGGCCATGAATAAACTATGATAAGACCTTATGTTTGAAATTTTATTCTTGACTATGTGGTTTTCCTATTATAGTTAGTGTTCATCACACTATTCTTCTTGGTTTTAGTCAATGGCTGGAACCCGAAGGAACCGTGTTAATGGGGAATGCAACGGGAAATGCAATGATTGTCCCCCTGAGCAACCAAACATTATGGGAGATGGAATGCAAAATCTTGTAGCCATGCTAACATAACATTCTCAAGCTATGAATCATGCAGGACTTCCAAACGAGCAAAGGAAGGAGCAACATTCTATTGAATCCTTCATGCGGCAGCGTCCACCTTCTTTCAGCGTGTCTACTGATCCATTAGTTTCTGAACAATGGATTAGTACTACTGAAAAGATATTTTCAGTTCTTCAATGTTTTGAACATGATAAAGTCATCCTAGCAGTGTATCGTTTGGAAGGGGATGGTGATCAATGGTGGAATCTTATTACGAATACAAGGCAAAGAGATAAAATTGAGTCCATGGAATGGGATGAGTTCAAGAACTTATTTTTCAATAAGTACTTCCCTCGTATTCTCTAAAAAAAGATAGAGAAAGATTTTCTTGAACTAAAGCAAAAGGATGATGAATCTGTTGGTACCTATGAAGCAAATTTTAAAAGACTTGCATGGTATGCTTATGGTATTATTATCCAACCTTAGAGTAAGATCGATCGATTCATTAGTGGATTAAAACCAAGTCTTCTAAGGGCGTTAGCCATAAGGGACTTCAATAGCTACGAGGAAATCGTTTGATGTGCTCTCAAAGTCGAGATGGAGATTGGAGTAACCCATCAGTCATATGGGTTTGACAAGAAGAGGAAAATGGAATTCAAAGAAAAATCTAAAGAGCACACTGAAAAGAAGATGATCTTTCCCTTATGCTCAAAGTGTGGAAAGAAACATGGAGGGAGTTGTCTTAAAGGGACATGTAAATGTTTCAAATGTGGAAAGGAAGGTCATCAGGCATTTGAATGTCGCGATAATGGGAAGAAGATGTCTAGTGATTCAAACAAAGGAAGGGATACACAGAATGAACCTACTACACTTCAATGTTTCAAGTGCAAGGTGATGGGACATTATGCCAATAAATGCCCTAATCCAAGGTTTTATGATGATGGTCGACGTCAACAAACTCTTAAGGCTAAATACAAAGGAAAGTCACATGCAATTTCTATCAGCGATGTGGAGTACGATAACGATGTGGTGTAAGGTACACTTACCATCCACTCTAAAGTTGCAAATGTTTTATTTGATTCTGGATCCACCCACTCTTTTATTTCTGAATAATTTTCTAAGGGTATCATCGTATTACCTCAACAATTAGATGTTGAGTTAGCTGTGACAACACTTAATGGCACAACAGTCGCATCAAAAGTTTATAATTCTTCTCCGATCGAAGTTTGTGGGAAAGTGCTTCCTACAGATCTTGTGATCCATACTATAGTGGAATTTGATGTGATTCTTGGTATGGATTGGCTTTATTTATATGGAGCTCATATCAATTTCCAAATAAGGGAAGTCACATTTCATATTCCAGATCAATCTATGATCGTCTATCAATATAAGGATGAACATAACCTTCCAGTGGAAATTTCTTCCATTTTATGCGTATTGATTCCACTAAATGAAGGTTATTTATCTCAAATGGTTTGTGAGAAACTCACGATTAAGAATATGCCTATTGTACGGGAGTTGATGATGTCTTTCCGGAAGAATTACTGGTTCTTCCACTGAATCGTGAAGTTGAGTTTTCAATAGAACTCGTACCGGGTGCTTTGCCTATTTCAAGGACACCTTATAGAATGGCCCCAATTGAGTTGTAGGAATTGAAGAAGAAAATCCAAGAGAATCTTGATAAGGGGTTCATACGCCCTAGTGCATCACCTTGGGGAGATCCTGTTCTATTTGTTAAGAAGAAATATGGATCAATGAGACTCTGCATTGATTATCGAGAACTTAACAAGATCACTATCAAGAAAAAATATCCTCTCCTGCGCATTGATGACCTATTTGACCAACTACGCGGAGCTCAATACTTTTCCAAGATTGATCTTCATTCAGGGTATCATCAATTAAGGGTCAAAAGGGAGGATATACCAAATACGGCTATTCGTACAAGGTATGGACACTATGAATTTATAGTGATGTCATTTGGTCTTACTAATGCCCCTACTATCTTCACGGATCTGATGAATAGAGTCTTTAGAGAAAATCTTGATCAGTTTGTGGTAGTCATTATAGACGATATTCTTGTATATTCAAAGAGCAAGGAAGAACAGGAAGATCACTTGAGAATTATATTGAAGACTCTGAGAAAGGAGAAGCTTTATGCCAAATTTACCAAGTGTGAATTTTGGCTTCAAAAAGTTTCATTTTTGGGTCACATAATATCAAAAGAGGTGATATCTGTAGATCCAGTAAAAACAGAGGTTATCGAAAGATGGTCGAGACCAACAACAGTGACTGAGATCCGAAGTTTTCTTGGTTTGGCTGGATATTATTGACGTTTTGTGAAACATTTTTCACGATTATCTAATCCACTCACCAAGTTGACTCGGAAAGGAGTTAAGTTTTTCTAGACGGAAGATTGCGAATAGAATTTCAAGGAGTTGAAAAGAAGGTTATCCAGTGCACCTGTGCTCACACTGCCTTGTAGTGGAGAAAGATTTGTGATCTATAGTGATGCACCCAAGAAGGGATTGGGGTGTGTTCTTATGCAAAATGATATGGTGATAGCTTATGCCTCACGATAGTTGAAAATACATGAGCAAAATTACCCAACTCATGATTCGGATTTAGATGCGGTAATCTTTGCATTAAAGACTTGGAGGCATTACCTTTATGGAGAAAGGTGTCATATTTATACTGATCATAAAATTTTAAAGTATATTTTCACACAAAAGGAGCTGAATATGCGCCAAATAAGATGGTTGGAGCTGATTAAGGATTACGACTGCTCAATCCATTACCACCCTGGGAAAGAAAACAAGGTGGTAGATGCATTAAGTTGACAAGAACATGCTAGTTTATCCATGATGAGGATCACAAAAGATCCAATATTTATGGATTTACAAAGGATGGATCTTGGAATTATAATGAATGGGGAAAATCGTATCTTTCTCAAATGAATGTTCAACCATCTATACATGTGAAGATTAAAGAGGCACAGAAAGAAGATGTCGAGTTACAAAAGAAGGTGAGAAATGTTCCTGAATTCAACCTTGATTGTGATGGGATAATAATGTTCAGGAATAGGGTATGTGTTCCTCCCATCCCAGAATTAAAGAAGGAACCGCTGGATGAGGCTCATAGTTCTTCATTCTCTATTCATCCTGGAAGCACGAAGATGTATAGGGACCCGAAGGAGTACTTCTGGTGCGATGGCATGAAAAGAGATGTTGCTGAATATGTCTCTCGGTGCTTGGTTTGTCAACAAGTTAAAGCTGAGATATAGAAGTCTAAGGGTATTTTACAACCATTACCCATACCTTAATGGAAATGGGAAAACATCACTATGGACTTTGTCACAGGACTTCCTAAAACATCCAAAGGAAATAATTCTATCTGGGTCATAGTTGACCGTCTCACAAAGTCTGCACACTTCATTGCTATTAGAGAGGATTTCTCTCTGGATCAGCTTGCCAGGATATCTGTAAAGGAAGTGGTAAGATTGCATGGAGTACCACTTTCTATTATATCTGATCGGGATCCGAGATTTACCTCGAAGTTCTGGCGAAGTCTTCAGCATACTCTGGATACAGAGTTGAGTTTTAGCACTTCTTATCATCCTCAGACAGACGGTCAGTCTAAGAGAACAATTCAAACTCTAGAAGATATGTTGAGAGATTTCTCTATGGATTTCAAAGGTGGTTGGGATCAACACCTACCTTTGGTGGAATTTTATTATAATAATAGCTTTCACTCCAGTATTCAGATGGCTCCTTATGAAGCTCTCTATGGAAAGAAATGTAGGACTCCAACTTATTGGGATGAAGTTGGGGAAAGAAAGCTATTAGGACCCGATCTCTTTGATGAAATTGTAGAAAAGGTCATATCTATTCAACAACACATAAGAGCAGCTTAGAGTCGACAGAAAATCTATGCTGACAACCGAAGAAAAGACCTAGAATTTGAAGTGGGTGATAAAGTGTTCTTACGAATATCTCCCTGGAAGAGGGTCATGAGATTTGGAAAGAAGGGGAAGTTGAGCCCTAGATATATCGGTCCTTTTGAAATACTGGATCATGTTGGGAAGGTAGCTTACCGATTGGCGCTTCCACCGAATCTCTCTCAAGTTCACGATGTGTTCCATGTATCTATCCTAAGAAAGTACATACCTGATCCTTCACATGTACTCAGCTCAGAAGTTGTACCGCTGGAGCAAGATCTTTCTTATGAAGAACAACCGATGGAGATTATGGATCGTAGCGAAAAATTCCTACGAAACAAGACCACTTAATTGGTGAAAGTTTTATGGAGGAACCACCAATTAGAAGAATCTACATGGGAGCTTGAGGATATGATGAGGGAGAGGTATCCTCATCTGTTTGTTACAAAGTGACGAATTTCGAGGGCAAAATTCATTTTAAGGGGGGTAGAATGTAACACCCGAGACTTTTATGTTATATAAATCATCAAAGGAATCTTTTTCTACACACAACACTTGCTTGGCTTGCTTTACACGAAATCGCGACCTTCCCCGATAGCTTGCATCGTACGCAATACCGAGTTTCACTAAACAATGATATACTATTAAAATATTATTAAAACTAGCTTTTATGAATAGTAATAACCACTTTTTGAAATTTTATAAATTTTATTTTTCAAAATGGACTTCATATTTGGATTCGTAATATCGAAATTAGCCTAGGGTGAAATTTTGGTATTTTCCTGAAAACATTCAATTTTTGATTAATAGGGAAACCACTAAGTGGTAGTTAAAAAACTGAATTTTTCATAAAACTTAATTTTACCGCTTCTGTGAGTGGAATTTCAAAAATCCGAGAGACATGGTTGATGTCAGTAAGTAAAATGTGGTTCAATGAGATGAAAATAATTTTTGGTGAATAGTAACTTTTTACTTTTATTTACCACGGTTAAAAGTAAATAGGGTAATTAAGGATAAAAATCATATTATTATTACCCTAACACATGTCCTAATTCTATTGGATAAGTGTAATTCGACCGAAAATAAACTTAGGAATAAAATATGACCATTTAGGCCCACTTGGATTAGATTAGGACATATATTATTAATTTATTTAAAGAAGGGTTAAAATAGTTAAAATCAATGTTTAAGAAGTAAATAATTTTTAATATGGGGTTATAAATAAGATAAATTCGACTATAAAGATTAATTAGAAAGCTAAAACGAGTTACTACATAATGGTATTTTATTTTTAATTTTTAGACATTAAATAATTTAATTTATTTATGACACAAGGATGATGCAGTAATTATCTTATTAATGAAATATTGACATAATTGATGTTATAAACATCAAAATAAATGTAATTTGACACTTTTTATGAATTCCAATAATTTTCTAGATTACTATGCCATGTTAGTATTGATTTAATTAACTTTTTTTGAACTAATCATTCTGTTATGATTTTCCAAAAAATTAATTACTAAATAGTGTCAAAATTGACATAAAATAGTTTTTAAAACAAATATTATATTAGTAATTGTTATTATATTCCTAAAAATCTATGGTTCGGAAAAATGACTTATATAAGGTTATATATATTAATAATAAACAAATTGGGGTTCGTTTGGCTGCTTATAGTAAGTTTATTAACCTTATAGTATAAGAACACAAAAGACACGGTAAAAGTAAAATTATTTAACTTATGTTAAATCTACATGATAAGGTTAAAATAGGAACCTAAACTTGTCTAAATTCTATTGGATGAGAGGGTTTCGACCCATCCCCACCTTAGCCTATAAATAAATCAATTTGGAGCTATTTAAAACCGAACTTGACTTTATAATAAAATAATATTTTTAGTTATTCCAAAGGTGCCCCTCTCCTCCCTTATAAAAGGGCACCTCCTCCCTCTCTTCCTAACACCACTTTGAGCCTTCAAGCTCGGCCAAACCCTTCCAATTCCTCCTCTCCACTTCCCTAGAAACATCATGGAGGTCCTGGTCTTCTTCAATGATCAATTTTAGTGCCCTAAAAGAAGGTCTCAAAGAAGCACTTCAAAGAAAATGTAATGTCTGTTACCGATTCTTTCATCTTTATTTCTTCTTCCACTTCATCTTCTTTAGTTGTTTCATTATGAAGTAATAACATCAGTATCACTCATATACTGATATGTTATTATAAGTATGAAACAATCCTATTTCACCATCTATCCATCCTACGGAAAAAGAAATCACCGCGCGTGCGTACGTACCGAATACCGTCTCCACGCCGTGGTGTAATCTATTTTCCACCACCACCTTACATGGATGGGTATAATGGTATAAATAATGACTATATATGACTATTATAAATTTATACTGATTCTGAAATAGTATACATACACTCCAATGCAATTCCACGATCATAGGAACGATATCATCCCTCGTGCGTACGTACGGAATACCGTCTCCACGATGTGATGCGACTTGTTCTACATGATATTCATTTTATAATGATTATATAAATGAATTTAATGAATGAATATGATATATATTACACTAATACCATTTTGGAAATGAGGTATCTATAACCTAAAGAGAAGAATAAGAATTTATTCGACAAGACACGCATAAGAACAAAAAAATTATAAACACCTGAATAACAATTAGCAATGAAATATTACTACTAAGAAGCTAAGAATATGACCATATATGATATCATAAAAATAATTATGATTCTGGAATAAGTCAATAACATTATTTAAATCATTATACAGGAGGTTCGGACACTTACGAAGCAAAACGGACCTAAGGTAAGGGAAATATCACAATCTCATTTTTATCCAAGATTGTTTATACTTTGGTATTTACTGGGGTGTATTTTATCATCCACATCCATGTTTCCTCAATATGTAATATTATCTCCATCCACCTACAATTGTTTAAATCCAATCTTACCCTTCGGTGAGTTTTTAGTAAAGGATATCAAAGGAAACTTTTTTCGTTTTTCGTACGAGGTACTTTTTGACTTTTCCGACAAAAGTACGAGAAGAATGTTTTCTTTTAACTTATACGGCATGAATGGATTTTTAAAACATTATTTTCAAGAAGCTTCCTTTACAAGTTTTCAAGTTTATTTTTAATCAACGTTAATTAGTTTAGAATTGTACGACATGTTAAGAAAGGAAAAGTTTTTTTGAAGAAGAAAGGATATTTTCCTCAAGAATGGAGTTCAAGTGTTTTATCAAGATTATTTTCCATCTAAGATGATAAAGGGTTCTGTTTCTATCCCTATTTTTACATTGATTATTTTGTGATGGAATTATATTTTTATGAATTGCTTTATCTTATATGAATTGTTTTATGATGTCACGATGTTTAAGATTCCCATTTTTATTATATGGGTTATGATTTGATGTATGGTTTATGATTTTGTGGCACACATAATAATGGTATCATTATGAGATGGGTGGGACCTATATCTCCCTCCAATTCATTGGTTAAAGATTTTATATCTCATGAGATAGACATGGCTGGAACGGTAGGTTATACCGGTTCAGTGAAACAGGACTGAAATGAGGGTGACTCGGTTCAGAAAGGGACTTTGTACACTAAGATAGTCTTTGAAATGAGTCTTGACTAACAAGAAATGATTCTATATGATTTTGTGTGTATGCCACAAAGTTTCATGTTTTAAGTTATGATTATTGTGATTACATTTCACTGCCATGATTTATCCCATGTTATGAAATTATGATCTCTTTTGCAAGTTAAGATTTCCAAAAGTTATGTGCTTATATATATGATGTGATTGATATTTCTTTTGTTTACCCTTAATGAGCATTTGAGCTCACCCTTTTGTATGTTTTATTTTCCCAGGTCAGGAAGAAGGTTATTAAGTAGAATATGCCAAAAAGAGACTCTAGATATTATGAAATAAATGGGAGGCAAAGTAGATGCTTTATGAACCAGTTGTTTATGTTTCCCAGTTTCTAAAGACACTATACCTATACGGTCCTTTCTTGGGTTTGTTATATGTTGTAATAAGTGTGATTCAATTCTATAGTAATAACAATGTATATAAAGTATGGGTCGTTATATAACTCTTGTATCACCTCCTCCCGCATCGCAACTGAAACCATTGTTTTCCCCAGGAACAGGGTCTGGTGATTCCCTCCTTCAGAATATCTATCTGGTGAAATTCCCAAGGATATCTTGTCAAACAAGATTTTACAATCGATGCATCACAATTGGGACTCTCTTACATTTATGGGAAGTGAAGGAGTCATCACCATCGACCAAAGAAAAAATTTACCCTCTTACTCCACCTTGTTCAGTTATATGGAAGCTAACTGCTCTGAACCTCCCCGCACTAGTTGATCCTAGGAATATTTTATAATAGAATATTCTAAAATGTTTACCTCACTAGAGTATAGACTATCTCGAGGTCGTAGTACTGTCATAGTTCAATAAGCATCACTATCTCAGGGTCAAGATGATCTAGGTGAAGAGGTACTGAAAACTCTAGTGGTCTGAACAGACCACAAAGTGATCTCCAAAAAGGTACTGCCTTGACATCCTCAAATAGAAGGCTACCACTGCTAACACCAAGTACTAATTCACAAAGTTCTATTTCTGGGATGTCTATCACCTTGAGTTCTACTTGATAATTACAGTATGAATATTGACATTGAGCACGAAAGGTACCAATGAATATAGTAAGTGAGTAAATTCATCCAACCACAAGAGGCTGGGCACGAAAATCATGTGGCATTCCCTGTGTGTCTTCTCCTCTCTTGAAGGGGAGTAACCCCAAACTAGATACTATTCCACACCCACTATTGGAATCTCAGGAAAGAACGAGTTCAAATAGAAAGAATCTAATAAAAATTCTAGGACCATCACTGACACTCTACCGCACAACCCCACCATGAACGCACAATTCATAAGGACTCATACACCATACCTCGATACTATCAACTTTGAGTGGCATTGAATTTACCTCATGGTTTTTCTCGCATCAAAAAAATGTGTCTTGGTGGGGGAAGGACCCTTTCCCTTGGGCATTAAAAGCCATATCGACCAACATCGACACAGGATTACACTGACACCCCCACATCACCCTAGTAAAACCTCACGAAAGAGTAGAGAGATAACAGTACCTCACCCACTGTCTAACAAGTTCTACTAAAAAAGTTAGGAAATACATAGGGTGTACCTCTTATCATTTCATAGGCTACATGATCGTAAACCTTTATAGCATGTAGCTTACTGCGGTCCCGACCACTATCTCCCTATGTCTGACATGGGTCGCTTGGTGGTAGTGGAAGGACATCATAGCATCATCCACCAAGAACAGTTTTTCCCACTCTTCTTCCAACACCACCTCCCTAGGTACCACCCAATCCCTTCCTAGCAGATCCCTGATCACAATTTTGTATCTTCAGTGGTAGTCCATCTACCATCCTCTTAGAGAGCTCATCACGTCTGGTTGTGAAGTCTCTTCCCATGTGATCTGACCTATCACTAGCATAACATTGGCCCTCCCTAGTCTTCCTAAGTTCTCTACACTATCCCAGAAAATATTACAAAGCTGGGTCAATGGAAGGCCTCCTACATTGAGGCCCTACCAACTATCATCTTCTATCCACGGAAAACGTCCCAACTATACTACACCTACTTCCAGCAAGAGCTCAATGGCATCACACTGACAGGAAGTTCTATGTCACTAGTGCCTGCTCCAGAACCCAGACATAGGTGGTAATGAAAAAGGATAGTACATCAACATAAATATATCAATGGAGTCCCCTCTCAAACTTCTGTGCTAGGAATTATCAATCTTGGATCATGTCCAAACTGTACCGAGTCATGTCTGTAAACTGATACTCATACTCGGCCACCATCATACATCCCTTCTGAACCTCTAGAGGATATTGAATCCAAATGAAGCATATGACGGAGGGGTAGTACTCCTCACAAAATAACTATTGGAAGCCATCCCATGAGAGTACTAAATCATGGGGCATCTCAGTAACCAAGATCCACCAACGTACAACCATTCCATGGAAAACAAATGGCTATCAAAGTCACCATCTGATCTATCAGTGTCCGAAAAAGCCTAAGAAGGTGGAACAATGAGTCTATAAAGTACTCTCGTTCCTGAGGATATGGATTAATGCAGAACCTCTATAGTCCTTGATGCTAGAACTCATGGACTGCATTCATTCTACGCACGTCCTCGGCCAGCTCTATTGGACTGACTATTTCTCAATAGGTGGAGGTATAAATATCTGTCCACTTGAAGGAATGGGGATCGTGTGATGGATCCTGAACTGATTCCTCACAGCTCATAGGGTCATCTTCATGAACTATAGCAAGTATCCAAGCAGGCGATCATTACAGAGCCATCTTTAAACTTATCAAAGAGTACCATGGTTGAATGAGAATATATATATATATATATATCAATAAAAATGGGGAAATGACTCAAGAAGGATAGTCAAAGACTCAATATTATATGATTCATGTGCCCTTATTCCCTAAAAAGGATTTCTCAGCTTTCTGAGTTGAAATGTGGGTAATTAGGGTCTTGGTAAATGTCTATATCAGATGTTTGACCATCCCTACACTCCTTGGAATATGAGCCACTCTTGAAACATGTTGACATTGGTACTCTAAAACCCAACCAATTCCTTTTTTGGGAATGTTCGAACAATGTCTCATGGAATAAACCACCTATAATACCACTTTCTCATAACCTGACCCATGTTGGGGTTTGAGCTGCAACTACCCCAAGCCCACCTCCATAGTTCAGGGGTGGCGAAAAGTGTCATTAGGACAACAAACTAGAGGAGGACTTTCCTAAGAACCTATACACACACATATTCCTCCAAATCAATGAAAAAGTTTAGAGGGAAAGGAAAAAAAGAAACAACACTGCTATATATAAACCAAAAACATGCATCGACCTCTAAAAAGTAAAAGTACATGGGTTTTTAATTAAACTAAAAGGAAAAAAGGGGAAAAATACACGCCCAACCAGAAAGGTGCCACAGATTGGCAGTAATTTAAAATTAAAATAGTTAAGAGAGCTCTGATCCAGGATCATAAGCTACGACCACCATACGCAGTCCAAGAAATCATATCTCTAAGATAATATGAGGTCATGATCAACCTATCTGTCATCTACAAGGGCACACAAACTATGGGAAAATCCCAATAAGGGGTGAGTATAAAAATACTCAGTAGGAATCCTCAAATGCTCACGAAAGAAGAAAAAATTTGTACTAAAGAGCTGATCAGTAGATAGAAAATTGTACAGTAAAAGAGTAAAACTCAACCCAACAAGAGAGTGAAGTAAGATCATCGATATACAAGGATATTGAAACAGTGAGATGATGAAGTTATCATTTAGTATTTTCTACCTTTATTAGGATAGTAGACACATCCAATCATGAGGACCTAGACGTGAAAATCATTTGGCCTACCCTGTGCATCTTTGACTCTCCTAGAAGGATGGTAACCAAAACCCAAGGAGTGGGTACTGTAATAGTATAAATATACATTCTCCACCAAAGAATCCCAAATGGGAGATTAATGGAATCTCTATCTCATGGCGCATCCCAAGAAAGAGTCCCCAATAGTTTAAAATTAACCACCAATGATGCCAATATCCCTATAATCTTCCCTGAATACACAATTCAAAGAGACTTAATCACCACACCTTGATACTATCCGCTTTAGGTGGGTATGTCTTGCTCACACGGTTTTAGGCCGCACCATAAGGAAGCATCTCAGTGGGAAAGAAGTCACTATTTTTCATGAGTCAAATGAAACATCCAAACATGTTTCGTCACTAATCCAGATAGTTAAGAGAACTTGTATCATGGTCGAGAACCCATTGCCTAGCCTTGCTGGAGGGTATGCTCAGTACTCCTGTCAGTGAACACCACTGCCCAGCCCTTCTAAAGGGTAGTACATTAAATGGTAAGCCTGAAAGTGTTATCGATGAACTACACTACCCAGAACCACTGGAGGGTATGCCCAAAAGTGTAAACAGTGAACACCACTACCTAGCCCTGCTGAAGGGTAAGCCTTGAATAGTAAACAACAAACGCCACTGCCTATCCCTGTACGTTAGTAAGCCCTGATGAGTAAATAGAGAATTTCACTGCCCAGCCCCACTCAAGGGTAATACGTGAAGAGTAAATTATGAACGCCACTACCCATCCCCAGTGGAGGGTAATAATATTGCTCTAGCCATCCCTGATGGATGGTACCTCTTAGAAAGCATCGAGGAACTACACTGCATTCATCAGGTATCACCTCGGATAAAAATCACACCCATAACATATTACATCATATCTAAAAATACACTTTTAGCTAAACCATCACGTTCTTTGTGAAAAAAATCAGGATAGGCTACTCACTGGCCAAAATCGGAGTTCATTCGAAGGAGATATGAGAGGTCGAAGATTCATAAGGTGGTATACGACATATGTGGGGCCCACACATCTTTTGACCCCTCATCATTTCCTAACTGTGTACCTATCCTTACTCAGGTTCTAAACTGTGATCATGTAACCCTAGGCATGCTAGTGTACTCCTAGAGTACAAGGTATTACTATCCATAAGGCAGAAAAGCGCGTGATGCTTGTCACTGGTCCAAAAGGGAGAAAATGTAACTTTACTAACATGCCTCCTCAGATGGACCTATAAAATAAAAAATACCACACTATCACTATCCTTGTGAATAAACACATAGGATTAACTTTTCATTCTCCTGAATCAGACATTCAGTGTAGATATTGCATTTCACATCATTGGCACGAATGATGCTTCACAATACCCCCCCCCTAGGATCCCGAAACACAACAAACAGATTGGGCCGTTGTGATCCTCTTGAAAAATTCCAAAGTATTTAATATTCTTTCATCCCAAATAGTCACTTAGTGAAAAAACTGCATTTCACCAAAAATTCCCAAAATGGGACTCATGGGGCCCGCACCTCAATTTCGGTTTAAGCACCTGAAATCAGTCTTGAAAATTATTTCTCAAATCCATGGTAATAGCACCTCAAATGGTGCATCAATTGGACATTTTTTCAGGCATATGGTAAGAAAAAATTTCCCAAATAATAATAATTATATTATTATTCTTAACATTGGATGATTTGTGCCACCAATCATTGGACCTGAATCAAAAGATTCTCCAAATCGCCTCAAAAGGTCTTCCCTAAAGAAAGGTTCACATCTCTACATAAGGAATACGAATCGAACCCCCTGGTTTTGTGAGATACAAGGTTTTTAGTCATCCTCAAACCCTTATGGATGGACTGGCCCCCACCACTGACTTGCGGACCAACCGCACCGACCCACCGACCACTACATCCAACACACCATGCGTGCATCGGCCACGACCCTCCTCTACGACGCCATCGACCACTGGGGTTATTCTGTGGACCACTAGCAGTGCCCTGATTCTTAGAACAATATTATAAGACCAAATCTAGGATACCTAGGATGAGATTTTCATAGACTTGTTCTCAAGTCGAATATTCATCATTGTTTTGACATGACGAAAAGTAGATTCCACTTCTACTCACTATTATGCCTCCTACTGTGCCTGAAACATGAAACCATCATAGATCCAGAATCCAGGGATCATAACCCTGATAGGACCATGCCCCACTTGACGATTGAATTTCGTTTTAATTTTTAGAAGCATTGACCAAAAATGAACACAAAGAACAGAGATGAACTATGAAGAATAGATGATCCATAAATTAAGCAATCGATGGTCATTGTTAGTTTGGCTATCAACAAAGGATTTTAAAGTAGCTAAATTGATCAAAAGTAAAAAATCACAACAAATCCTTCAATCAGGGAGGTATAGGATCCGAAAGAGAAATCCTACCTTGATTTTGGATCCACCTTTTGGTTCACTAAACTCTGATCTACTAGCATCAACATTTTCGTCATGATATGATGAATATCATACGTCAAATTTTCATCGAAAGGAGATGATGGAGATTCACCGACATGAGTTGGATAAATGAGCTAACTTTTTCATATTTTCACTTAAAATATATTTATAGGAAACTGTTGGTGGTCACGAAATCTGAACCCCCTACACCCTCTCACTTTAGGTCATGTTTAGGTAAAAAAACCCATTCCAAACATAACATCGGTATTATATTTCTAGTATGATTTCTAGATTAAAAGTTATTTGATTCAATATTCGAGATAAAATAGAATAATTTAATTATTTTATTTACAAAAATTTCATCCATTTTTTTCAATAGATGACTGGAACCGACAATAGTTATGTCTTGCCCAGGGTAAACACCATGGTCTGGAATCAACCGTGACATCATACTTATGTTCCAAGATACCATTTGATAGATATCATGTCTTTTTCTTGTCCATATTATAAAAAATACTTAATATTGTTGTATAATTTATTCCAGGCACTATGGGACTCAGAATCGCATGTCGTCTCAGTGCCTGGATCTCGAAATATATGTAGAAATATTATAAATTATTACAATGAAAAAATAGGATCCCTATTATAATAAAAACATCCTTTTACACATTGATAGAATATTAAACAATCTCATTCCAAGATACTGAAGTCTCTTATGAATAGCACCCTCTAGAGACTAGGTTTTGAGATTTTTAAGAATTGATCAACCTTCTTTTCAAGTTTGATGATAATATGATAAGAATACATCATATGTGTTTTATGTTTTCCTCATGGTTATCAAAATATTCATCATCATCTTTATTTAGATCAAGGAACCCATTATCCATCATCATATGAAGAATATAATGAAAGTACTTTTAAAAAAATTAGTTATTGAACTTGTCTTGATACATGGAGTTAATATCATCTAGTTTCCTCACATTCTTGACAAGAGTCCACCATTGATCCTCTTCACCCCCTAAATTGTAAACAAAAAAATGAATTTTTCATGATATCAACACTAGAGAATAGAAAATATCTTTTCATTGGTGTTGTTCCATTTTTTAGCAACTAGTGTATCAAAAGACCCACTACAAGAAGGTGGATGTTTCTACATGAAGGATTAAAAATAATGGTGTTCCCTCCTTTGTTCATTTTGTTTTCCTTGGTGATTCATATCTAGATAAAGTTGTGTGAGCATAGAAATGAGATTTTAAATTCTATCTCCCATAAAAATTGGATGTTGAGGAAAAAAATCATTGCATAATCCATCATAGTCAACATTTACATAGTTCCTTCGGGTTCAAGGCATTGACTAAAACAAAAAATGTTAGTATACAAAAAAAATCATGATGAGGGACTACATAATCAAGAAAAATCACTTATAGGATGTATAAATCAATAAATATTAAATAATATATCACACATACAGTTTATCAAAGGTCATTCATAGTCATAATCAAATTAAATCCATCAGGATGGGTCATAAAGAGTTTTTGAATTTCTAAAGTGTATCCCCTGGAGTGTCAAATGAGGTGTGCAGTAAGGCCCATTGTTATACCCCATTTTGTGATTGAGTTTAGATCAATGTTTCCTTTTCAGTGTTATTACCCCTAGGTAAATCTTATCTATATCCATAATTACTTTTAGTATCTAGACATGTATAATATCTTAGATACCCTTCGATCCATCCTTTAATAATATTGTAGGCCATTTTTCTACAATTTGAATCATCATTATACTTATCCTTATACATGTCCTTAGGAATATCACCAAATCTTTCTCATCCTAGTTTATAAAGGGTAAATAAAAAATCCTATGAGACTAACTATATTGACCTAGGATTATCAGAAATAAATATTACATAATTTTTAATGAATATTAATTATGTTACACAAACATAGGTGTAATATCCCCAATTGAGAAGCCACTAAACCTATGTCTCAAGCTGGGTTTCCACATGACCTCAATCGTGCATCCTCATACACCAGAGGTTTTTGACTTATAGTGACTATCTAATGGATAACATGGGGAGACTATACCCTCTTTAAAAGAGTATCCATATTAGATAACATCTAAAATAACAGAAACAATAAATAATAAACTAAGAAACTTCATGACCAACAGTTTCCGAAACATTTTATATACCTCAACCAATCAATAAATACGTCATGTCATGCTAAAAGTGCCAAAGTGTAATAAAAGAAAAAATTAATAGAAAAAACTCCAAGAAGGGTCCTAAATCTAAGTGTAGACCTCAACCATGTACATACCAAGCCCGAATCAACACCCTTTCATAGGCCCCTTATCTTTATACTAACCTTGACCCATTAAATATGATCGGGTACCCAACGACATCCTAAGAAGGGTGTGAGTATAACTTTGTAGGATACCACTAATGGTGTTTATAAAATATTCATTCTAAATAGATACTACATTTAAGTACTAAATAAGTGAAAAGGAAAAAAAATTAATTCATCTTCCATTTGATATCCATGTTCAATTTAACCATTTTTATCACTTAGTACAGTTTCATAAATTATTCCATGGTTTTGGGATTTACATCATTTACACAATAGCTTGGGACGATAAATTAATAACCATAAGGGAGTAACTGATGTTCCCTATCTCTATATGTAAACACATTTTATAAACAATTACATCACACTTACCTTGGATCCTCATTCCATCTAGTCTCATCAAATGCATCAGTTAGGGGAATAGATCCTTATTTCCCTTCCCTAACCCATGCATTATGGGGTAGGGTTTGGAGCCTCATTCTAACCTGACCTATAGGAGTATATCCTCAATTCCAATACCCCATAACTACCCAAGGATGTTCAAATGATAATTTATCTATTTACCACAAATACCATATCAAAAAACATACACAATCTATAAACATAAAATTCACATCTCATAATTATTCAACATGTGAATTTGACATCAATCCTTATCACATTATCACATTTACCATTTATGTCACAAAACCCATTTAACCCATTCCCCTTTCTGATGACTTAATCCATTCAATTTATTCATCAATTTCTTTAAATTATTTAATTTAACACATTTATCATTTCTTATTCCTTAATATATTACCATATTTCCATCACAAATTCATAAAACCTTTGACACATTCACATTAATCCATTTAAGACTTTTTTATGTTATTCCAAACAATCCCTTATACCATTGTCAGCAACTAGACACAACTACTATTAGTTCCTCTAGATTCAAGCACCCATAAAGCTCAAACCTATATCCACTGAAAAAAGATTTTTTAGGGATTATAAAGAAGAAGAAAAAATATACAAACCCTAATATAGAAAATAGAAGCAAGATGAGAATTAGACTTACCCAGATCATAGATATGTACCCACTGACACTCTAAATGGCTTAGAATCAAAGTAGATCCACCTCTGGGAATATTTGGTTGAAATGGTTCATCACTAGGGTGCATAAAGAAGAAATAAAGGAATACATCTAGTGAGATACTTAAAATCACTAGGGAAAATGGTAAAATATCCCTTTTTAATTAGGTTAATGGTTTGATTATATGGTTTGATGAACCATGTGACAACTATTTTCTTGACTCTATCCAAGAGGGGTCCAATTTAAATGGTTACCTAGTAATTTAGCATGGTTTTAGAAATCATGCACCAACTGTGCAAAATTAATATCTCCAAGGTCACAAATTTTGGATTTCCCCCTTTCAAAGTTTACACTAATCGTGAAAAAACCATACAACGTGCACAAGATAACCACTTTTCTCATTTCTCTCAAGTTTAGAAACCTCAGAACACCCAAAGACCTCCAAATAAATCTAGTAGACATCCCATTAACCAAATTAAATAGATTAAAACAAAAATTTAAATAAGGGCATACCTTTATGAAGTTTGGGATCTTAAAACATCCCCAACTTATAAAGGATCATCCTGAAGACTCTCTTCCCAAGAATCACTGGGATTCCAAGGTAAAAATATTAATCCATTAGGCCCTCATATCTATCTCCCTCTCCCAAGTTTCTTCTTGGATATTAACATGTTTCCACAATACTTGAATCAATGGCACAGTCTTTCTCTATAATACTTTCTCAATATGATCAACAATAGGAACCAGATTCCCTTTAAAGGGTGCATCAGTCTCAAGCTCGACATCCTCAAAATCAATAACATGATACGTTTTAGGGTGATACTTTCAAAGATGTGCAAATGAAAAAGATCATGCACACCACTATATCACCGTGGAAGAGAAAATTAGGTTAAAACTAATCTGATTCTCTCCACAATCTCAAATGACCCCATGTAACTGAGTTCTAACTTAACCTTCTTCTGAATCCATTGGTGACCCAACATTGGAGACACTAGAATAAACACATGATCACCCGATGTAAATTCAAGAGGTTGAATATGCTGATCCATATATGACTTACACCGACTTTGAGATGTTTACATTATTTTTCAAAGAAACAGAACCTATTATGTTGTATCCTTTATAAGACTCGGTCCCAACATCTATGATTCCCTTGCCTCTAACCAACACAACAAGGATCTATATGGCCTACCATAGGTTGAAAAATATGATTTCGTCTAAATCATATTATGGTAACTATTCTTTTAGGAAAACTCAACCAATGCTATTTGATTTTCCCATGATCCACAAAGGTCTAGGACACAATGCCTAAACATTTCCTCTAGTACCTGAATAGTATGATCAAATTTACCATTTTTTCGGGTGGAATTCCATACTCAAAAACACCTGGGTACCAAGAGCTCTCTCTATTCCCTACTAGAAGAGCCTCTTGAAGTGTTTATCATGATTTGAAACTATAGTCTGTGGTACCATATGCATCTATGCTACCTATATAACATACAACTCGCGAAAACGATCCCTAATGAATGTATCTCGAATCTATATGAAATGAGCCACCTTAGTCAACTGATTAACAACTACCCAAAGTACATCATTCATCTAAGGCATCCTAGGAAGACCAACTACTAACTCTATCATTAAATTATCCCAATTCAATTGTAGAATGGAAATGGATATAACAAACCACCGACCACTGATGGTCAACTTCCACCAGTTGAATGATAAGGCATCGTTCTATGAAACCTATAACCTCTTTCTTCATCATAGACCAACAATAATTCTTATGAAGATCACGATACATTTTGGTCCTACCAGGATGCACCGACCACTTCAATTCATGAAACTCTCACATGAACTCTTCTCGTATAATTTTTGTCACAACCATAGGTCTATGAACATAAAAAATCCCATCATCCCAAGTGGTTCAACTAGAAGGGGACCTACACCCCTAATACATTCTCTTAAATATAAAAATTTTGAATCGCCATACTACCTTTCTTTATTCTAGCTCAAAAGTATGGACTTAGCTACAAAATATTCAAGGGTCATCTATCCTTAACCATCCTGTACTTCAAGACGCATCTTAGAAAACAACACCATTATGTTCCAATCCAAACATGATTTCTGAATTTCTTGATTTTGAGTCTTCCGACTCAAAGAATCTAGAACACTTCTTCTCTTTCCAAGTGTGTAAACCAACTCAATGCCAAAGGATTGCTTGTATTAAAATAATATTTAGTGAAAAATATTCAAATAATGCTGATAAAGATATATTTAATACTTTTATGATTGGTATACATAGTAAACTGTTATCCCCCCAAGTTA
Organism: Viscum album; assembly: GCA_963277665.1. NCBI lineage: Eukaryota > Viridiplantae > Streptophyta > Magnoliopsida > Santalales > Viscaceae > Viscum > Viscum album. The sequence goes on along the minus strand of OY728130.1, from coordinate 6,289,574 downwards.
TGTTGCCATCCAATAAGGTAATGAACCAATGTGACTAATTAAAGATAATTTGTAGGGTAATTTATTTCATGAGGCCTCAACTTTCATGACCCAAATCTCACATCCCAATCATCCTACATCAACACAACCCCAAACACAACACCAAACGCATCATAAAACAATTTATACATCATACATAGATCAGATAAGATCAGAATTGTTATAGTTTTCAATAAACTCTTTAACTATTAGATATCATTATCACATGATTTAGACCATTAAAATTGGATACCCTTATTGGTCAAACCCCATTCTGTTGCTTCAAAATGAAAAAATTATTTAATAAACATTTTTTGATAACCAACCAAGCCCATAAAACATTGGACATCAGAAACTATCTTGGGATGCTCTCAAGACACAACCGACTGGACTTTCTTTGGGTCCATTAGCATGACTTCTGCTGAGATGATGTCACCCAATAAATGCACCTTTTAAATCCACAAATTAAATTTGGATAGCTTAGAATATTTAATATTCTATCTTAGTGTACATAGGATGATGTGAAGATGTTTTTCATTATCTTCGTGAGTCTTAGAGTACACCAAGATGTCATAAAAACAACTATGAAATGATCTAGGTATGGGGGAATTATTCAATTCATTAGGGTCATAAACACTGCCAACACATTGGTCAACCTAAACAACATAAAAAACTCATTCCACCCATACCTACTACTAAAATAATTATATAGTATATCATAAGGTCTCACTCTCATTTGATATTTCCCCGATCTCAAATCAATTTTAGAGAACAATGATGGACATCTTAGTCGGTCAAAAAATCATTTATTTGAGGAAGATGGTATCATCTCTTAACCACCATCTTATAAAGAATCCTATAATCAAAAAATATCTGTAATGATCCATTATCCTTCTAGGAATACAACATGAAATATCCCCAAGGTGACGTACTCAGATGAATGAACCCCTTGTTTTCTATTTCCTTCAATTGAGTTTTGAGATCCTAGAGTTTTGCCGATTCCATTCAATATGGTGGAATGGAAATTGGTTTTTCTCTTAACAGAACTCTATCGTGAACTCAACATATAACTCAGGTGGTAGACCCAAGAAATCCTTAGGAAACACATCCTCAAACTGATCCACTACATGTGGAAATACAAGCTCCTCTACTCCCACATCATCAAACATACAATAAGCTACTTGGGTTGTCAGTTAACCCATCTACTGAAAACCTACTCATACATGACCTACTCAGACATCTCATTCACCATGATGGACTTACATGTCTCCCTCAACATATGTAAATATTAACCTACCACAGTAATAGTCAATATGGGCTTGGTATAATTCTAGTGATTCAATACCCAAAATCACATAAAAACCCAACATATCTTGCATAAACAAGTCCCATAGGAAACAGTACCCATCAATCTTGAGAGAACACCCCTTTCAATTCCTGATATTCTCTGTTCATGGACCTAATGGTGTATTAATCAACATAACCCCACAAAAAGTTTCAAATGCTAAACCCCACTCAAGAAAAAACTGAGCAGAAAAAAAGTAATGTGACGCACCCATTTCAAATAAATCACTATCAAGCATGGAATCTACAAGTATTGTACCTAGAATAGTTAGCATTTCAGCCTTACCACCTCTAGGTGTAGACTTAACAACATTAAGATTACTTTACCCTCTACCATATTACCATTTCTGAGTTCTTAGTACTGCACTGCCATGTTGATATGGATGCTTTTATCCCAGAGAATACATATGATACCTTTAAAATGATGACTAGTTGAACTCGAACTCACTACCTAATAAGGGGAAACTGATCCCCTTCATGAACCTATCATTGACCTCAATCTTCTATCGTTTCCCAATTGTCAAAGGTTCTTATATAACCTCTGCACATTCCCCATTCTTCCATATGCTCGGCAATCAACTAGTGGTTGGGGGTACTAACCACACATGTGCCCTTCCTACCACGCTAATTGAAAACACCTAGTCACCACTTTTAGAGGCTAGTCCTCTCTTCAGATATTGCACACTTTCTCCATGGTTGATATTTTAGAAACAACATCCTCTAAAGCCACACCCCTAGTTTGTCCTAATGGAACCACAACCCCAATGTTTGAATCTTACTTTAAGTTAACTTATGAAATAAAGGCCTAATATACCACTTCTGAAAACCACTTTTAGTTGAAAATGTTCACCTTGTACATAATCTAATGTATATTCCAATCCTATAAACATCTTGTGAAAAAAGAATTAAAAGTCTGTGAAACGACCTATAAAATCCATCACCAACATCATTCCCTAGGTCAACCTCATAAATTCTACAGCCTACCCTTGTATCAAGGTCTCTAGATATAAATGGTCTAGAAAAATTTCTTAAATGTCTATATGCAACATATCAATATTCTTCTGGATCTAGACCAGAATATCCCACCAATGCTTTTCCAATCACCAAAACATGTATGATTCCAACTTAACTCTCTTCTCGGCAGGAGTCTCCAAATGATCCAAGATCTTCTAGATAGACTCTATCCATAACTTTAATAACTTGGGTCTACCCTCTCCAATAAAAATAATAGGGTTCTATAACTGGAACTCACTAGTTAGGTCAAACATACTCAGCATGAACTGCCCTGGGTCCCTTTCTATCTTCTAGATAAAATGACTGAAGTTCTCACAGAACTGCTCCTCTAAATGTTTATCTTGATCCAATGGATTTCCTTACTCTGCTATTGGTGTAGAATTCTTAGTGATATCCTCTTATCTCAAAATCGGTACACTCCATCATGGTGGAATTATTTCTACAACACCAATCACAAGCCTTATAAGACAAAAAATAAAAGATTCACAGTTTATGTATAAGAAGCATCTTGAATATCCATAACATTCCATTTCTCATAAGCTATCCCAAATGAAATTTTGATATCTATAACACTACCCCATAAAATCCTTGGTCATGATAAACAATGGGTAATATATTAAAAGTTGTCAATTAGAAACAATTTTCAAACCATTTCTACTTTAACAATACAAAATATTATTCTTTAGGTACATTTCTATCATTAATGTTTGTTAAAACTAAAATTTTAACTTACTAAAAACTCATTGTAACAAAACAAAGTAATTCATTTACACCCCTACATTAAGAAAAATTGTTTATCCATTCCTTAACATGATTTATATATAATAATTTACATCATCCTAATTTACATTACTTTCATTAAAATTTTCAGCAAGTAAAATTCATCCTACCCTTCATGTGTCACACACCCATCCCATATACGTCTATCATGATGCATTCCACCTATATCCCTAGGTGCCTATAATGATTCATGGATAAATAATTTCATGCCATTTTGGCTATGAGAAAAACATCCTAAAATAGTCACATTAAACAACAAGTGCATCACCCAATGGTGAAATATCATTCAATTGTAACAACTCACATCAAGAAAAACAATTACCACCATAAACACGTGGGTTTTACCACATAAATGGGTTATCTACTCCCATTATTGATCTCATTTCCAAGGCCCGACACTTTCTAACCACTAATCTACCATCCCAAATAGAAATCTCATAGAAAATAACCACTATATAATTTCTCTGACCAGGAAGCCTCTAAATCGGTGCCCCAAACTGGTTCACCACAAGAACTCAAGCACGCCTCCCAGTATATAAGAGGTTTCTGAATAGTGGAAAGGGTCTAATGGATCATGTGGGTAGCTATAACCTCTTTACCATAGTATCCACAACAAAAAACATGTAAAATAAAAGAAACTATAAACAAAAAACTACAATTTCTCATTAATAATTGTTTAAAAAATAGGGCACAACCTAGAACTGAAAAATAAATATGTCATTTCATGAAAACCATTATAGATAGAAAGAAAATCCAAAACAAATAGTAATAGTTGAATCCCAAAAATGGGTCATGAATCCAAGTCTGTATACTCATCCATGCTCATCTAAATCTCATCTCAACTCCCTTGAATGGGTACCTTCACCTTGTCCTAAACTACAACCATGAAATTCCTTTAGGTGACCAAGGACAACCTAAGGAGGTTATGAGTACAACTCATTATTCCATCACCAATGGTGTCTATAAAATATTTAGTCAAAATAGATATTGCATGCAAGAACTAAATAAGCGTCAAGGTAAAAAAAAAGACAACTCTGGTGCCATTAGATAATGTTCAATTTAATCATTTTTATCACATATTCCTTTTTCATGACTTGTTCCATGGGTTAGACATTTAAATAATTTACATGACTGATTATGTAAGTTAATTACTATGAATAAGGGAATAAATAATTTTCTCTATATCTCTACAGAGTAAAATTTATAAAAATTTACTTCACACTTACCTTAGAGACTTGGTGAAGATATTCTCATCAAATTCATCCATTAGGGGTGTAGAGCCTCACTTCCCTTCTCTAACCCATGAGTTATTGGGTGGGGTTTAGATCCTCCGTCTAAACTGACCCATAAACATAAATCATCAGTACAATTCCCCATGAAGACAAAGCGACATGGACATTATTATTTATACATTTACCATATATACCATATCAAAAACCATAAACAATTGATTAACATATCATAAAAATCTCATAACTATTCAACACGTGAATTTAACATCAATCCTTAAACCATTAGCACATTTACCAATTATATTCCATAACCCATTTAACCCATTCCTATTTCCCATTCTATAACCCATTAAATATATTGAACAATTCCCATAAATTATCCCATTTAACAAATTTATCATTTCATAATCCTTAATCAATTAACAAATTTTCATCATAAATCCATATGTCATTTTACACATTTTCATTAATCCATTTAACCATTTTCTAGATTATTCAAATCAATCCCTTAATCCATTTTAAAAAACTATAAAAAACTAATATTAGTGGATATATATGATTTAAGCCCACATAACAGTAGGTTCATCATGGGATCTACTTTTACACAGATCAATTTTATTCTTATAATTACCTTGTTCCATGTTTTTTAATGTTAATGCACCCCATGTATAAGGACCCAGCCTTAAGCATTATATAATCTAGTTAATTCAAGTAGATTTCAGATCTTTACATTTCTAAATATCTTTTTGGTTTATAGTTTTATAAAGTTAGTTCATAATTCATACATATCAACCCACAGGCATACAGAGTGGGTACAATTAAATCAATATCCATTTTTTTATAATACAAAAGATTTTATTAAAAACATGAAATCTTTTCATAAATTGTCTTCACAACATTCATCTTGGATTTTCATTTTCTATTAACCATAATTATTACCTATGAAAAAACAATTTAAGACATGGGATGAGAATAAAATTATTAGTAAGGGATATAAAAATTAGGAGAAAACCATTATTTCATTAATACTTTAAACATATGAAATCATTTTCACAAATACATACATCTCACTCATAAGGTATCATATTCTTACTTTGTGAAACAACAGATTCCCATAATCATATAAATAAAATAAAAAAGGTATCTTGGGGGATTTTTTAATTAATATTGTAACCATAATGTTTACCTTTTGATTTTTAACCCTCAAGACTACCTTAAAATGTAACCCTCATGACTACCTTATTGTGTAACCATCATAGTTACACATTGAGTAACTATATGACTGACCTCCAACTTACACAAAACCAATAAATTGGAGATAGATATAGGTCCCACATATATTTAAAAAAAATCCCAAGAACTAGAACATAATCATAAAACATTGATAATAGAATAAAAAAATTTCTTTTGAATTTTGTAAAATAGACTTTTAAAAGAGGACTTTTAAAAAAATGTCTCTTACAAATAAAAAATAATTAAAGTTATAATTAATAGATTGGAATTAATATTTGTATAAACTATAAATAAATATAATATATCATAATATAAACAATATTCATCCCAAAAATAATCCTACTACCACATAATTAATGAAATATAAGGTTAACCCAAAGAATAGAAATTGGGTTAAGAAACCCCATACCACAGGTTCATCTTACATAAAATGAATTTAAACCCTCTGTATAATGATTAAAATAGCATTATTAATATTTTATAGAAACATATTAATTTTTATGACACCTTATATGAGCATTTTATAACATCATTTCATCCTTTTGTTAATGATATTTTGTTCTTTCCATTGTTTTAGGAGCATTCTTTACATGACTTCGAAGATCAGTTCATAATGATTTTTCTTATCAAATGGAAGAAAAACTAAATAAGAAGAATGAAATGGAATTAATATGTTTGAAAAATAATAAATAATACCATAAATCATTTTTTCATATATGATGATGAATCATTAGATAAAAATTAATGATATTTATTTAGATCATTTTGGCGGATCTTTGATAATCACGAATTAGTTTTATTATATAACTTAATATTATTTATAACATAAAATTAGTAGATGTTAATTAAATAACATAAAATTTGTTATATCATAAACCTAAAAATCTTTTAATACCATTAAAATGGTTTTATAACTAGCTTAAATGGAATTAGTGGAAATCGAAAACACATCGTCCACTATGTCGTTAAATCAACACAACACAGTTGATGGTTTTTATTTTTTAGAATAAGTAAAATATGAGAAAAAGTATAATGATAAATTTTTAAATAAACATTATATGTAATATAATATATTTTTAATTCCTCTTGGATACGTGTAGGTGAAGAGAGTATAAGAAAAGAAAAATAATTGAAAAGAAAATTAAAAAAATGAAAGAGGATTTTTACCTCTTGATCTCTTCTCTGTGAGATCCTCCTTAAGGCCTTGGGTTTTGTCCTTTTGATGAGGCTATAAGGTGTTGGACATGGGGAATATCCTTTGTAATAGTATTGGGTATAATTTAGACAATTCTTAAATCTTGAGAGATGTGAGAGAAAGAGGAGGTGAGGGTTGTATTTATAATGGAAGAGAGGGGACTTTTTCCTTTATTTTAATCATTATTTTATAATTTTTCTCGAGAAAAGAAATAGTGTTCGGAATTGTGAAAAAATATAGTAATTATTGCATGTGAGTTAGAACCAAGGATTATTACCTCAGCAGAACAGCATCCATTGCACAATAATCATGTATATTTATTATTTAAAAAATTGTCGTATTTAACTTTTCACAAAAAAAAAACTCAGGAATTTCAAAAAAATCCCAAAAAATTACCCTAACAATTTTAGGATGTGTAGAATTAAAATATGAAATAAATTTTATGATTTTTTTATAAATAAAAGAAATTTAATTTTTAGGTAAAAAAATTATTTATTTGAAAAATAATAATTTTAAAATTGTAAATAATTTTATAACACCTTAAACAATTAATCAAGGTCTTATAAAATTATATTATAACCATAAGAAAAAAATATTGTGATTAAAGTTTATGAAAATACATTTTCATTTCAATTGTTAAATTAATAAGAAATTTTAATTAAATATCTATGACTTAGAAAAATAACAAACACTCTTACTGTGGTTAAATCGCCATTTAAAAGACGTCTAAATATTATTTATACATTCATGGGTGAGGTTACTATTCATTTAGATGATTTAATATTCATATAGATCATATTACTATTCATAAGGGCAAGTTACTATTCACTAAATATTATATTGATTCTAATAGACTCTAAATATCTTTCAAATTGCAACAATTTATGTCTATTTTTCAAAACACAAATCATAAAATTGGAAAAATTTAGTTTAACGACTAGTTTATTAATATCTCCATAAAATAAAGTATTTTTTAGATACATATTCTTTCATGCATTTAATTAAATTTATTTGTAAATCCTTGGGGTGTTACATTATATACACCTTTTAAAAATTGGATACTTAGAGGTTTTATTTACTTATTAAATGGGTGAAGTTACCTTTCCCTCGTAGAAATTTCAGATTTCCATGTTTCTTCTCCAACCATATGGTTTCTTTACAAAAAGATAACCTGTTAGATTCCCATATTCCACAATACATTTTCTCTACAATTGAGAATCTGAACAGGTTTCTCTTAATAAGAAAGGTTCTCTTCAAGCTGAACTACATCAGGTCACAAAACATGAGTTGAATTTGGCACATACTTTTTAACAATAAGAAATGAAAAATACTGTGTACCTGATATAAAATCAGAGGTAAAGCTACTCGGTAGGGGACTAGTTCAAATTTCTCATGGATTTAATAAGGTCTAATGAACCGTGGACTTAACATTCCTTTTTACCAAAACTCCTAACACATTTCTGTGGTAATATCCGAATAATAACATGATAACCTACCTTTACAAAAAAGTATTTTCTCCTGTTATCTACATAACTTTTCTATCTTCTTTGTGATTTCCAAATGTATTGTTGGATCATCTTCACTTTCTCAGCCACTTCCTCTAATAATTCTAGTCTCGTCAACTTTCTGTCCCTGAATTCATCCCAAAATGTTGGAGTTTGACACCACTTCCCATAAAATGCCTCAAAGGTGAAATCTGTATATTAGAATGAAAACTTTTATTATAAGAAAACTTAACAAAAGAAGGATGATGATCCCAACTTCCCTGGTTGTCTATTGAACAAGATATAAGAATATCATCCATCCGTAATGTCTTCATGTATTTTGGGATCATATTCACTTTCTTAGACACTTCCTCTTATACTTTTTGTCCCATCAACTTACTTTCCCCGACTTCATCCCAAAATGATGGAGTTCGACACCACTTCTCATCCAATGCTTCAAAAAGTGTCATCTGTATACTATAATAAAAACTATTATTATATAAAAACTCAACTAAAGAAGGATGATGATCCCAACTACCCTGGTATTCTATTGAACAATATATAAGCATATCCTCTAATGTCTAATTTTTTCTCTCAGTATATCCATTAGATTGAGGATAAAAGCCAGTACTGAAATTTAATTATATGCCTGATGAATTTTTAAGTCCTTTCCAAAAGTTATAAGTGAACCTGGGATCTTGGTCAAATATAATGGAAAGAGGAACTCCATGTAACCTGAAAATTACTTTGAGGTGTATTCAAGAAAGATTATCCAAAGACATTGTATCTCGAATAGAAAGGAAATGTGAATATTTATTCAACCAATCAATAATAACCCAAATTACATTTTTAACTCAAGTTTTCTTTGGTAGTCCCACCATGAATCCTGTGGATATATTTTCCCATTCCCACTCTGGAATTGGAAAAGGCGAAAGCATCCCCTTTGGTATTTGTCTCTCTGCTTTAACCTATTGACATTTTAAAATTTTCATAGTAAAATTTGAAATATCCATTTTTATTTCATCCCACTAGTAATACTACTGATGGTATTTTTATATCTTATTATTTATAGGATGAACTGAAAATGGATAAATATTCTATTCACACAACAATTATATCTTCATCTATAAATCAAAAGTCACACATTATTTGTTTCCAAATATCGAAACACAATATTTATCAAGATTATATTCAAGTAACTTACCCATTGAAAAAATTCTAGCTTTTTCTATAACTCACGACCTTCCTTCTATGCTTGGTTAATTCTATTAGATATAGATTATTTCACTAACACCAAAAACAAAAAAAAAGTCATTTATTACACCAATAACATCCAAGCCAAATTCATAAAATCCTTAATGGAAGAGTTGTTTTCAAAACGTAACAAGGTTAATGATGCATGAAATTTTTGACTTATGGAATCCATCAATTTTTTTTTTCTTTTCCTCGATGGAATTAATAAACCTTGATCAATTCAAGCTATCTTCTATGCCTCATGTATAATTCATTTTGAGTGAATATATACTTTAATATTTTTTTTCAGAATATTTTTCACATTTCAATCTATAAAAATGAAGCCTCCAAAATTTCAATGAAAAAACCACAAGTGATAATTCCAAATCTTGTGTGGGATAATTTAACTTATGAGGTTTTAGTTTTCTTAAAGTATAAAAAGTTAGCTAATAATTTTGCATCTGAACACAACCAAGTCCCTTTAATGAAGCATCATTATAGATGACAAAATTACCATTTCTATAAGGAAGGTCCAAAACTAGAGCATTCACCAATATATTACTTAGTTCATGCAAACAAACATCACATTATTCTATCCAAATAAATTTAACCCCAATTATTGTTAACTTAGTTAGTATGCTAGATAATTATAAAATGTTTTTAACAAACCATCAGTTGTAACTTTTTAATCGGATAAAACTATAAATCTCTATAACATTTTTAGGTATTTTCCATTCATCAAAACACTTTTATTTTGAAAAGCTAAATTATTATTACATCCTTGTTCACAATATGTCAATTAATAGAAATATGATGCAACCAAAAAATAAATTCACATAATTTCCTATATAACTACTTTTATTTCAGAGTTTGTAAGAAAACCCTCATTTTTTCATGATCCTCGTAACTTTTTAAAAATACCAAAATGTCATCAATAAAAACAACAAAAAACTTAACCAAATATTCATTGAATATTCTATTCATAATATCCATGAATAAAGTAAGAAAATTTTTCAAACTAAAGGAATAAAAAAATACATAATTCCCATATCTAGTATAAATTGTTTTTTTAAAATGTCACCCTTTTTCACCTTCAGTTGATGGTATCCAGATCTCAAGTCAATCTTTGAAAAATACTAAGTTCTCTAGATCTGATCAAACACGTCAATAATATGGGGAAAATGATACTTATTATTAACAATAATGTTATTCAAATCTCTATAATCAATGAAAAGTCTCATGGGGCCATCTTTATTTTTAACCAACAAAATTGGATCTCCCTATGGGGAAGTTATAGGATGAATAAATCATTTATCAAGAAACTCATACAACTGATTTTTTTAATTCAAGAAGTTCCATTTGAGCAATTAGATAAGGTTATTTTGAAATTGTCTTAGAATAAGGAACTAATTAAATGGTAAATTCAACTTCGTAATCAAGTATAACACCAAGAAACTCATCAAAAAAACATCAATGTATCCATTTACCACTGGAACATCATTAACCAGAACAGTTCTCTTTTTTCTACAATATGAGCAACATAGGCATCATTTACGTCTTTTAACAGTTTCTCAACCTTTTTATATGTTATCAATTATATGGGTTGATTCTTTTAAACAAACTCAAACTCTTTCTAAAAAAATTATCTATTTCTACCATTAGTCTTGGAATAATAAATGGAAATCCAAAACATACACAAAATGAAATCAAACTATACTAAGGAAAAAACAAGAAGGTTTACAGGTAATGTCTTTCCACAGACCACAATATAAATATTATTATAATTAATGTTTACTATAATATTTCCCATTGGTGTTTTAACTACAATTTCTAGTCTCATTTCTTAAAGTTAAATTTCCAATTTACCATAAAATTTATCAGAAAAAAAGGAATGTGTAGACCCTGTATCAAACATGACATTATAAAAATCCAAGTAAACAAAAAAAGTACTTGATTCCAATTTATTGGATAGTCTGACATCTACTGAAATTGTCTCAAAGGATCTCACTACATCTATCTACTTATAATATGGTTGCTTTCCATCATTTATATCTTTCTTAGGGAAGACATTTTCATAAGGACTCATCTCACCAAATTTAATACTCATTAATGTTTTCTTTTAAGGATTAATCTTATGATCATTTTCATTACAATATTGGGACATATTTCCAATATTACCACATCAAAAACACTTTCCATATTTGGTATGGTATTCCCTAGGGTTCTTTTTACCACACTTTTCACAAAATGGAAACTTAACATTATTACCTTAAGGTTTCATTGATTTATTCTTACCCATAAAATTCCATATATACCTATTATAATACTTTCTTTAGAAGTACACATGGGAATCATCAAACTCCGTTTATGACCTCTCATCACATTAAACAAAATTCTCATAAATTTTCAATTCATGGGTGGCCAATTACCTTCAATATCTTGGCTTCAATCCTAAGTAAAAACAATTGATTTTCTACCAAGATTTCGAATAAGATTTAAAGAATACCTTGCCAGTCAGGTGAGTTTTATTCATACACAACAACGGAATCTTCATCCTTTTTCTTCAACTCAAGTAATTGATCTTCCATCCTAAGTTGAAGCACCTTAAGAAAATATTTCTCGAGGAATTTTATTTAAATTCATCTCATTCCAATGTTTCAATATTTTCTCTATCATTGATATTCTTAACAATTGATCACCACCAGTCAGGTTCACCTTCAAAATAAAAAATTGAAGGACTAAACATTTGATTATATGAACACCCCATGACATTTAATATCTTTACAAGGGATTCAGTTCATCCTTCATCCACCACTAGGTATGAAGATACATTGAAAGTAGGAGGGTGTTGCATCATAAAATGTTCCACTATCGTTATGTTCCTTTGTGGTAGTTTCGGTTGTTCTATTACATAGAGAAAATTTCCATTTATTACATGTGTCAGCTAATCCATTACTGTCACAAACTGCTCGGTTACAATTCCCACCATTTCGAGTTGCAGATTCAGAAAGATATCAGACTCTCAGTTTCTTCCAACTTCATCTTCCCTGTTTATTCTATAGAAACCCATTCTAAATAGACATAAATTAGATGAATAAACATGGTAATATTAAAATTCTATATCATTTCAATATAAGGTAAAAATAATTTATTTTATTCTATTAACATCATCCTAACTCCTAAGGTTATCTAAACCATGCTCGGATACCAACTGTAAGAACTCATCCTTAAACATTATGTTATCTAGTTAATTCAACTTTATTTCACTTGTTTACATTCCCAAAGATCATTTTTTGGTTTAGAGTTTTATAAATTTATAAAATAATTCATACAAGGTGGGTACAACTAAAAAATATCCATTTTTTCATAATACAAAATCTTTTACAAAAAAAAATGAAACCTTTTCCTGGAATTTCTTCACAACATTCATTTTGGATTTCCCTTTTCTCTTACCCATACTTATAACATTTAAAAAACATTTTAAAATATGGTATGAGCATACAAATATTAGTAAGGGATATAGAAAGAAGGAAAGAAACCATTAGTCCATGAATACTTTAAACATATGAAATCATTTTCACAAATACATACATCTCACTCATAATGTATCATATACTTACTTTGTTAAAAAAGATATCCAAATATTCATATAAATAAAATTATAAAGGTATATTGGGGAATTACTTACTTAATATTGTAACCCTTGTGGTTACCTTATGATTGATAAAACTTAAACCTACCATACAAAGTGGCCCTCATAGCTAACTTATTTTGTAACCATTGCACTTACACTTGGAGTAACCATACAACTGACATCCAACTTACACATACCAAATGCATTGGATAGAGATATATGTAATGCTCTTAATAATAAAAAACCAAAGAACTAGAAAAAAATAATTAAACATGATTAATTTTTTAAAAACATTGCTTTTTAATTTTTTAAAATATAATTTTAAAAGAGTGTTTTTAAGGAAAAATATCCCTTACAAATATAAAATAATTGAAGTGAGAATTAATAAAATGAATGTAATATGTATATACACTGTAAATAGACATAATAAAACATAATATAAACAAGATTGATCACACATATAATATTAATACCAATTAATTAATGAAATATAAGGTTAACCCAACAAATTAAAAACGTGTTAATAATTCCCTTACCTTGGGTTTGTATTACTTCAAATGTGTTTAAACCTCCAGTATAATGGTTAAAATATTGTTATTAATATTTTACAGAAACATATTCATGTTTATAACACCTTATATAATCATTTTATAACATAATTCCATCCATTGTGTTTAATAATATATGATTATGAATCATTTGATAAAACATTAATGGTATTCGTTTAGATAATTTTTACAGTTCTTCGATAATCATGAACTAGTTTCATTATATAAATTACAATTATGTATATATATTAATTCTTGAAAATAAAAGGGGTTATACCATAAAATTTAAAATCTGTTTCAAGAATAAATTTTTTTTATAACATGATTTTAATGTAGTAATAGAAATAAAAAACACATCATTCACAATGTTAGTAAATCCACACATCACGGATGGTGTATTTTATTTTTTAGAATAAGAGTGAGAGAAGAAGAAGTATGATGATGAATTATTCCATAAACATGATAAAATTATATTATATATAAGGTACTAGAGTTGTAATTCATCTTGGATAAGGGTATGTGAATAGAGTATAAGAAAATAAAAATAATTGAAAGGAAAATTAAAGATGATTTGTACCTCTCGATCTCTTCTACTTGAGATCCTCCTTAATGGATTTAGTTTTGGCCTTTTGAGACCAGAAGGTTTTGGAAAAGGTAAATTGACATAAGAATATTATTAAAAATAATTTAGACAATGAAAAAATCTTTAGAGGTGTGATAGGAAGATGAGGCAAGGGGTGGTATTTATAGTGGAGGAGAGGGGACTTCTTCTAATATTTTAATCATTATTTTATTATTTTTATCAAAATAATAAATATTGTTGGTTCTTAAGACCCAAAAAATTAATTAGGGAATGTGAGTTCTATTCAAGGGTGATTACCTTAGTATAACATCATCCATGACTCAATAAATCATGTATTTTGTTTATTTTGTAAATTATCATATTTCACTATTCACAAAAAAATCATGTATTTCAGAAAAATCCCACAAATTACCCCCAACTAATTTTTGACATTTATAACTATAAAATGAACTCCATTTTATTAAAATATTTTTTTAAATATTATAAATTTAATTTTTAATTAAAATCATAGTTTATTCAAAAAATCACAATTTTAAAACTATAACTGATTTTATGACACCTTGAAAATTTAATCAATGTCTCATAAAATTATATAATAACCCCAAGACAACAAAATAATAATTTATTTTTACATTTTATGAAAATAATTATTTATTTAAATTTTTAAATTAATCATAAAATTGTAATTAAATATTAAGGACTTACAAAAATTCCAACAGTTATACTATGATCAAATTATCATTTAAAATATTCCTATATTTTATTTATATATTCATGGGTTAGGTTACTATTTATTTATAAAATCTAATATTCATAATGTTCATATTACTATTCATAAGGGTAATGCTACAATTCATAAGGTTAAGTTACTATTAACCAAATATTAAGTTGGTCTTAACAAACTCTAAATATCTTACTGATTGTTACTTTTTATGTCTGTTTTTTGAAATTCAAATCGTAGAATCCAAAAAAAATTGTTTAATGGATAGGTTATAATTATATCCTTAAAATAATTTTTTTTAGTGATTTGTGTTTCATGCATTTCTTTCAATTTTTTTATAAATTCTTGGGGTGTTACACCATGAGTGGCCCTAAATTGTTCTAGTCACTCTCTATGAAACCCATGGGGATCTTGATGAGTTTAATTTATAAATTAGTAGACCATTTATCTAAATCACATCAAATTTATGAAATTTAAAATAGTAGGGAACCAAAAACTCAACCAAACATGAATAAATTGACAATGAGACTATAGGATATAACTTGTAGACCACCTACCTCGAATCCAATGATGAACACATTCTTAACCTTAACCATAGATCTAGAATTAAGAACCACTTGAAGCCCCAACATATAATCCACTTAAAAAGAGGTTTTTAGGGCTTTAAGAGAATAATAAAAAATCTACAAGACCTAATCAAGAAAAGAGAAGGAAGAGGAGTGTTAGGATTACCTAGATCTTCAATCCACACCTAACGACACTCCAAACAGCCTAAAATCAAAGGATGCCTCCTTTGGGAAGCTTCATTCTATATGGTTCATCACTTGGGTTAATATAAGTTACATTAGGGAATAAATCATGTTAGATACTTATAATACTAAGGGAAAATGGTTTAATACACCATTTTAATGAGGCCCAAGGTTTGACCAAATAGTTTACCAAACCGTTTGCCAATCATGTGCCATACTCTATCCAAGAGGGGTATAAGTTGCACAGTTATGTAGGAATATTGAAAAATTTGAAAAAAAAATACCAGCTATGAAATGTTCCTCTATTTGAGGTCGCATGGTTTTTCTTTCCCCTTTGCACAGTTTACACTAACCATGTGTCAATCATGCAAAATGCATAGGATTACCACTTTTCTCCTTTCTCTAAGGTTCCAAACCCTCGAAACACCCCCAAGGATCCACATAAATCTAGCATACATTATATTAACCAAATTTAAGATATTTATGCCAAAATGTAAACAAGTTCATACCTCCATTATGTTCAGGATCTTACAACACAACTCAGGACTGTAATGGTTTAGTGTATTTGGGAACATGGAATCATAAACACTTAGTCTATAGGTAAACAACATCATCTAAAAATATGACATTAAAAACTAGTTCCCTTCTTATAAATATAATATATAATACATTTATTTATAACATGGGTAAGGGAAACATAATAAAGGGTGAGCTCATATTCTCGGTAAGGGTAAACAAGGGATACATGTATGCATAACATGAACATAAGTGTATGAGAACATGAGCCTATAATTTGATGACCATATCCTTAATGTTAGTCATAATAATATTGAGTCTTGGAATAAATATTAGCAGTTTATAAGACATGAATTATAATTCAATAAATGAACATGATTCATAATAACATAACATTAGCATAAGGCATAGATTTTTAGCACACACATAACCTTAGAAAATCATTTCCATAGTATTGAAGGATCACTATCAAGGATATAATAGTGGAATGGGTTCACTCCCCATACCATCATAGTAGTAAAGGTTCACTCCTAAGTCCACCAGAGAATAAAATGTTTCTTACTGAACTCCGTTCACTCCCCATTCTAGTCTTATCTATCTCATGAGATATAAATATTTACCCAAATCATTGGTGGGAGATATATATCCCACCCATCACATAATGAAACCCATATTCTTTCCCAAAAATATCATAAAATTTTATCTTATAAAAACCATGAAGTTAAATTGGTTTCATAAACATATCATCATGTTATAACCAATGGAAAAGATACAAGTTTCATAGTCTTTATTTCATCATAGAATAACCAGCGAAACAAAGTGGATTTCATTAGAATTTCATCATGGTATAACACATAGAAGGGAAATGGATTTCATAAACATCATCCCGTATTAAACATAAAACATTTAGATAAAGATTAAAAAATGTATCCTCGGATTATATCACTAGTACAACATAAGTATCATCAACGAATTTTATCATAGATGAAAAAATATTTTTAATGATAGTTTAAAACATTTATTTAGAAAAATAATCTTTCCACTTTTAAAAAATCTTTTTAAAACATTTTGAAAATATTTTTTGTTGAAAATATTCTAGAAAAGTTATAATTTAATTTTTAGAGAAAATAATTCTCAAGATGATGGTAATTTTTTCTCATGTAGTACACATAAAAACAAAGATCCATTTCACATTTTCTGTAAAATCAAATTGGAAATTTTTTGGAAAATATCACAAATATTACATTCAGAAATATATGTAACAAGTCATACATGGGTGAAATATTATTCTAAAAATCATAGGAAAATAATGAATTAATTTAAAAAACATTTTTATAAAACATGTTTTTGTAAATAGATTTCCAACCAAAGATAGAAATAAAGTCGTATTTTATTAAAACCATTTGTCAATTATTTTACGTCTCAAAGATAGGTAAAATGGTAATATTAATTAAAAATGTCATTAATAAAATTATGATAATAAAATTAATTATTTTATTGGGATATGGATCATAATATTTTAACTTCAGAAACATTATCATTAACAATCCAGATAAATGATGATATTATTACATAAAATCATTACCACTTTGGTATCTTTTAATCATAATACCCAATAATAAAAAACCTGAAATAAAACTAAAAATATCATCATTATAAATATATTCATGATATTAAATGTGGACTGGGTTGTATATACACCTCATGAATGAATATAGGTGCATAATATAACGTACATCTCAAAAGAACGAAAATTGTAACCAAAATCCCATACCTTAAGTATTTAACAACATCATACACATTAAAAACTACTATTTAATAAAAAAATTATTATATATATATTATATTAAAAATATACCATATCATATATTATTTTCTTATGAACTTTTATTACCTGTTTGTTAACAATTGAATGTCAAAGTTGTGTTTTAGGTAATAACCTCTTTATTTTCCATATATGTCTTGATTTTTTATTTTTAGACCTATTAATTTGAAAAGATGGTCATTATATAAATAGTTTTTACCATTATATCGATATAATATATATTCAAAATATATGTATTTATATTAATACATAAAATTTAGTGATAGAAAATAAAATACACCTTTCATTGAGACGGTAGACCATACGTACGCATCGACGTTGTATCCAGTTTGTTTTCAGATTGAATTAAATAATTGTAAATGATATATTTTCATTATAAAATAATTTTTATTTTTTATATATCACATATTTTTATTAAAATCATCCTTATTTTGTTCCATTTAAAGCATGAATGAATTACTTCTCTTTGTGAGGTGATAGTCTACCGTAAACCAAAGAGATGTTATCGTATTCCCAAAAAATAAAGAGTTTCAAGTTGTGAAGGATATAATAATTACAAAAATTATAATAATATCATAAATATAATATTGAAATGATAAATCCATCATTATTTCCAGCCTTTAGGGGTGGTAATGGGAAAACGACGTACGTCGGTTCGCGAGGTTGTAGCCCACCGCACACACGAACAATGATTTCCAAACCCATTTGATGGATGTGGTGATGGTTGTAGGTCATGTTCATAAAATCAAAATAACATATTATATTTAATATATTTATTTTATTTATTTTATTATATCATAATGTTATAATAATAATTTAATGAGTTGGAGGAAGAAATTAAATGAAAATTCTCACTGATGAACGTTACCTCTTCTTCGAGTATCCTCCTTAGGTTTTCACTTAAATCCTTATTAGGTTGGATTTATATCCAAAATAAGGATTATATGATGAGAGGTGTTGAATTTAGAATTTATTTAGTTAGGTATTGGGTAAAATAAAAGGGTTTTATGGTGTGAATAATAGAGGATAGTGGTAGACTTTTATAAGTTATGTGAGTGGCACACTTGTATTTTTTTGAAAAGAAAAAGGTGTACCCATTTTTTTATCATGAGAAAAGGTTAAAAAATGAACCATTATATATAATAAAAGATATACCATTGAAATATTTCCATATAATGTTTTTTGATACGTTTTAATTTATTTTAACCCTTATCCTTTTAGTTTAACCCCATGATAAACTCATTTTTACCTTAACCGTGATAAACGATTTTCACTATTTTTTACTATTTATTTTAGTCAAAAATTAATTTGAAATTAATAGCTAATATAAAATATTATTCTTTGAAATATGGAATAATTGTTTCCAAATTCAACACACATAATTTTACAATTTTAATTTAAAATTAATCTTCCAAACGCAATAAGAAAAAAGGTTTCTAAAGATAAAATGTTCATAAGTTTACAAAGTTTTTTAATCCAAATTCAATATGAAATTTACTTAAATAGACTAAATTATGTTAATGTGTCTAAAATGGTAATAATTTTACTTTAAAAAAATTAAAATTTTAATTTTACTTTATAATAAATTAAATGAAAAGGTAGTTCTTAATTAAAATATAGTATCTTTCACTATTCATCAAAACAAGAAAATTTATAGAAAAATCACAAAAAATCACCCTAAGCTAAATTTCACATGATGATTTTAAAAATGAAGTTTATTTTTTAAAATTAATTTTACAAAAGTTTAAAATTTTAATTTATTAATGTTCACAAAAATAATTAAAAATAATATTTAGAGAAATAGTTATTTTCAAAACATATAAAAGATTTATTAAAAATTAATTGATTTTTTTTCAATATGATTCCTTTATATAAGACCATTATAAATAATATTTTAAAATTAGTCATTACTATTCATATTATTGATTTTAATGGTTATGTTATAAAAATCATGTTTAAATAACTATATTAATAATATATTGGGGTTTTCTTAAAACTCGATATCTTGTGTAATGAAAGCTAACCCAGTGTTGTGTGTAGTAAAAAATTATCTTTATGTTGAAATTAATTCAAGATATCAAAGAAATTTAATTTATTTGAGAAAAAAATAATTTATAAAAACTGGGGGTATTACTGGTGGAACCATAAGAAATTAAAGAATTATTAAATGTGTATGCAAAGTTTCAAACATAAGGCATTATTTGGGTTTTGTTTGCCTCTAGAGGGTCTCATTAGGATGACACCATACCCCAGTAAGGTATTAGTATTTAAAGAAAGTTGAACCACAATTATTTAATACTACATATGGATACCTAGTGATTGTCTCTTCTTTATAATTTTTATGTTGATGGTGTAATTTTCTGTGGAGAAGTCCTCTATGTGGAACTCATGGTGAATGATGTCCTGGTAGGATGATGCTTGGAAGGTGTTGCAGTTACACCTTTTTGATAGTTATTACCCTCATAGGTTGATAAATCATTTACCTATATTATATTTATCTCCTCACAGAGATTTTCCATTCATGTTAGATTTCACATAATAGAACCCTTCTGTGGACATGGTTCTTGTGTGAGAGACCATAGGGCTAGATGGGAGACCATGAGGCCCTTAGTTATGATTGGGACCCTAGTAAGTTAGCAATGTTCATGTGATGAAGGTAAATACATTAGGTAGATTAATTATAATATAGTTTATAATTCAATACATATAAGGTGCTTGAGTTATGAAATATAGGCTTGATGATGCCTTTTTATTTTTTGAGGAAGGACTTGGCATGATGGTTTTTGAAACTGGCTTCAACAGGAAGAATTATTCAGGTGTATGGCCTAGTTGACTTAGGGTTTTACACTTGGTGTTTCAATTTGGGAATGATTTTTAGGGATGGGATATCATTTGATGAAATACAGAATGGGTATGTGCACAATTTGGATGGATTTTAAAGGGATGACATTGAATTTTAAAGATAACATGCTATATAGCATGATCAGTTTGGTATTATTCATGGAAAAATCATGAGAGTGTGAGTTGGATATGGAATATAATTGTACAATATGTACAACCATTATGTATATATATTTTATTTTATTATGGTTTTTCATGGTTAATACTTGATAAGGAATATCAGTGAGAGTCTAGGTACGGTCTAAGGATCAATGATAATAAATTTTATACTTATGGGAATGTAAATTCAGAGCATTGGGTAGATTTTAAAAAGTTCCCATGATGAGGGTTATCTTGTAAATAAACTAGATTCTAGAGGATAATTAAACTATTGTTGAACATTGACATGTATTCTTGAGAGGCATGGTTTCCAAGGTTAGATAAAGGAACACATAACCTGGTTTTATGTGAGGGTATTTCGGGGAGGGAAATACACAACTATTGGTAGAAGAGATCATGCTCCATATCTTGACATCATTATTTCGTATTCTGGGATAGTGTTGGATAATTGTTGGGCTACCTCTATAAATTTTCTGTCTTGATGGATGCACTCCTTGGGAGTTTTATTCATGTATTGGTTAAAGGTAACACATAAGGAATTCTTTTTCCTGGTGCAATGATGAAGAAGCTCTTAAGGTCGGGAGAGGGATTTCAGTTGTTGGTAGGAAAACCTCATACAAGAAGGGTCATGAAACTTTGATACCAATTTTTTGACATTTTTCTTTGGATCTTTCATTACATTTGATAAATTGAAGAATGTACGGCTGGATTTCTTAGTAAATTATAGTTATAAGTTCAAATACAGATATGGGGAAGTATGAGTGTAGGAATTATGACTAGGGATAGCTTGTGATAATCCATGGCTTTTAGATCTGGTCTTTATTAGTGACTATGTTGTGAAATGATGACAGTTTGAAAAGGATACATCACCAGAAGTCAAGTATTATCTTTGTTGAGCATGCTCAGAACTATCTAAATACAACATGGGAAAAAATAATTTAGATTATGGTTTTGGTGATGCTTTAGCTGTCTAAGCCAAGTATTTTTGAAATAGTTGGATAAAAATAGTTTTACATGAGTTTATTTCTATTTTTTGATTATATCAGTGAGGAAGTGTATTGGAAACACCATTGTGAAAAGGCAGCTGAAATTGAAAGGTTGGCCATGGATTTTAAAGAAAAATCTAATGTGGCCACTATGAGTTTGTTTAATGGGATTTTGATAGCTTCAAAAAAATCAAGGACTGAAGTTATTTTCATCACGTTTAATCAGATAAACAAACAAGTAGTTTCACTAGGACACTATGGGAATGATTTCATATGTAATTCCATCGATTTAAGTACCATGTTTTGAAATTATTTATTATAATTAAGACATATAGTGGAAAGTGAAACAGTAAATTTGATAAAATGGATGATGATGTGATTGTGTATTGATTTAGATGCACTCATGTAATCATCTTCATTATGTTTCACTGATTTTTGTGATAATTTTATTTATTTTTATTAGATTTATCACTTTATTCTAAAAGTGATGCTTGTGGGTGTTGGGGATTTAGAAACACAACATGACTATTTCAGCAGAAAATTAATGACCCTGGTAGGTTAGGTGTTGTTTTTATTTGTTCCCAAAGGCTTTTCATAATGATAAGTTCTATGGTTGTGAGGTTTTAATATAAAATGTTTTTAAATAGATTAAATTTTGTAAATAAATTTAAATTTTCATTTGGTGGACTAGAAAAATCATAAAATGAGCCTTATAATGAACTTCAAAGACATCAAAAACATAAAAGTGTTATTTTAGATATGAAATGTGTATTATATGGCATCATATTGGTTAAAATAGTGTCTTGAGGGTTTGGGACAATAAATGTATGTTTTGGAAAAAGAAATCCTAGGTACAGGATTTGCGCCTAATTAGTACAAACCATATGGAACAATCTTGCGACATGTTTAGTATGAAAATATGGTTCTGTTAACCATGTGAGGTATCCTAAGGAAACATAAAAAATGGTTCCAAGGTGTTGATATTTTTTCATGCTTAGAACATGGTTTGTTTAACCATGTACTGCAACTATGCGGGGTGGAGTGTACTTGGGTAAGTAGCTCCCCATGGTCAGGGAAAAGTTTGTAAACTGTGTGATCCGACCATGCAACTTCGAGGGTACTAAGATAGTGGCACTGAAAGGTTAGTGAAACATTTTCAAAAATGTGCTTCCAAACAATGTGGACCTTTAAAGGGATATAAATGAAGATTTTTCCTTCATTCCTTTATCTCTTAAGTGACCTCTTGTTCTCCTTCTTTTTATGCACAACACTAGCTCCTCGAGCTCCCCTCTCCTGCTCTTCTGGGATTGTGTGGATCATCTTCATCTGGAATCTAATTTTAATGTTTTTAATTTTATTGGATATACATTATTTTTTCTATCATTTATCATATTTATTATCTCATTTTCTTTCACCTTATTGGACAATATTTTTTTGTGAACTCAAAAACCCTATTTTAAGGTTGTTTTCCAATTCTTTTGATTTCTCTTATTTTGGATCAAATCGAGGGATGATAATTGATGAGTGAAGCCTTATAAACATGATTTGGGTATTCTATAGATTTTAACTTAAATTATTTCATGTTTATAAAATATAAAATTGTTCCACATACCATATTTTTTATGTGTTACCTCTTAGATGTAAAATGAAGTATGAAAATACTAATGCCTTATATTATAAAGTTTATGCGCTTTTAATTAGACATGTAGAGGTTTTTAACCCTGACTCAAACCAGAACTATTTTTTTGTTTCTTATATTTCCATGAACATTATTCCTTGTATTTAAATAAACAACATTTGATTAGTTTTAAATTTTCCTTTGCTTATAGGATAATTAAAAGTAATGAAGTGAATTTTTAAATGGTTTGGACAATTTTCTTGGTCTGTGGTTCTTTACTTTATGCAAGAATATTATAATGGACCAGCCTAAGTTGTAACACCTTCAGTTCTTATGAATATTTATTATTTCAAATAAATTAAATTTATTTGATAGATTTTGTTACATGTAACACAAAGTTCTTCTTACACTACATGTAACAAAGGTTTATCTTAAATTTCCCACAACACCGAGTTTTAAAAAACCGTGATATATTATTAATATAGCTAATTAAACATTAAAGTTATAACATAGATTCTAAACATAGATATATAAATATTAATAACCAATTTTTAAATATTAATTATAATTATTATGTATAAATAAAACATATTGATAATAAAATACCTAACTTTCTATAAAGTCTTTATATGTTTATAAAATATTATTTTCTCAACAAAATATTTTTATCTCTTTCTATGAATAATAATAAAATTATTTTATGAATCTTTTAGAAAATTAATGTTATAAAATAAAATTTATTAATGAAATTATAATTTAATAATTAACTTTGGTTGATTTTTGGGGTTCTTTCTAAAAGGTTACATTTTTTGATGTATTGTGAAAAATTCAGATTTTTAATTGAAAAATTCATTTTTCTTATAAATATTTATGAAGTAAAATACCATTTTAAATTTGTTTTAATGTTTAATTAGTTAAATTATCCATAAATTAATAAAATTTTGTTCAATGAAATCATTTTAATACTGAATTTGGATATAAAACCTTTATAAATTTTTGAACATTTTCTCATTGAAAAACCTGATTTCTCATCTCTTCTATGATATTACTTTTCATTTGATTTTTTCCAGTTATGTGATTGAAATTTTTAATAATTGATTCCTTATTTTGAATTAGAATAATTTATATTATCTAATATATATAACTTATTTTTTAAAAAAATGAGTAGTTAAAATAATAAAAATTAATTATCATGGTTAAGGTAAAAATGGTTTTACTAGCGGTTAAACAAAATAGATAAGGGTCTCAATGACATATAAATATATTTAAAATCTATTTTATGGAAAATTTTAGACCATATAATCTCTATGTCTTAAGGCTAATTTATTTTGGAGACATTTTACATTAGAAAAATATGGTTACACATTTTTCATTCATAAAATTACATGTGTACCTCACACATCACTTATAAAAGTCCACCTAATATTCTCTCTTCTTCACACATTAATATAATTTTATCTCAGTAAATATCTAGACAAATAACTTCCCAAATTACCTTCTCTCATCCTATAAGCCTTATTTTTGTTATAAATCCAATAGAGGAAAGATTTGGTACAATCCTAAGGGGGATACATGAATAAGAGGAAATGTTATCTAATAAGTGTATTTTTTTCTTACTCAATCTCATTAAATTTTTATTAAACCATGATGATATAGTAACCTCAAAAAATATCCTATAATTTTATTTTTTGTAATTTAATTGCATGAACTATAACCATTTTCTCTTCTATGAAATGGGTTATGAAATTGTCATTCATGTGTACGGAGGACTACCACCTCCCTAACCGATATCACTCACTCAGAATTAACTTTTTTTATTAGGAGAAATAATAGTACATGATCCACACCAAAAATGGGTGAAAATAATGAAAACCTTGAGAATAGTTTATTTCAATAAGGGATAAGTAATTTGGTTGGGATCTCGTGCTTGAGTGGATGATGAGGCCTTCTCTTGAACATACCTTACTGGATAGAATATCAGTAGCATGATTTGATTCTCTCCTGATGTGGTCTATACTGATACCCACAGTGAATAATTCCCTACATATTCCCACTAGGTAACTTAAATTCCCGGGACCACCCACCTTTCTTTGATTCATTCTCACTAGGAATTGAGATTTCAATTCCACCTTGTAGTATTTGATGTTTTATAACTTACAAATTGAAATCCCAGTGAACAATGCTTTGATCTATACTTCTAGTGAGATACCGAAACCAAAGAAAGAACTAAAGGCCAAGGTCACTGATCCTATAAAATTGAGAACAATGTCCCCACATCTCATGAATCCATAAAAATAAGAGCTATCCAAATTCAGCATGATCCCCCTATATAGTGGGCTCTAATTAACTCATCTCCTGGAACCCCTCATGTTCCTGCCATATGCATCATTATAGACCATGGGGAGGAATTTCTTAAGAATGGTCGAGGATCTCCCACTGATGAGATGACCAAGCTCCAACACCCATAATTTTAAGAGGACCAAAATATATGGAGCTGATATGCCCCTTACTTTTTGAGACTTGTTTCCTTCCTCCCAAAGAACCCAGAATACCACAGTCAATAGGAGACCACAGGCATTTTAGTCACCCCCTGCTGATCTAACCCCTTGAACCAGATGGACTGAAACTCATTAGAATTTTCATCAATCCCCATCAGGGAAAACTCCTAACTCAAAATGTTCCAAATTCTATAGGCATAGTCACTTCTGAAGAATAGATACTTTGTGGTCCCCATTCTTAGTGAGGAAATACGCTAGAAATAAGAGATGATGGAAAAACACTTCTCTAAACATTTTCATCTGTGGGAATATTCTGCTTCCTCACACACCAAATAAAAAAATTCATCTAAACTGGTTTCTCCTTGCACAAAATTTTAGAATCCCAAGAATCTTGACCATTGCATGCATGCAACATAGTAATGTAGTACCAATATTAGAATAGTCCAGATGATGATCTGTAGAAGACACATCTATATGTTTCCTCATTAAGGTCGATAGTATCAAATATTATTTTCTATTGTGCATTCAATGTTGTGCTGATAAAACTAAGGAACTAGTGTCCCTCCTTGAATGAAATTCTCGACAATGGACATCTAGTAAAGGCTAGAGTCTCCCCACCCAGTATTCATTCCATTAGATGATGTCTCCTCTTCCCACAACCCATCTAACCCAATCCTTCATTTCCTCCAAGTCTTGAAGCATAGTCTGGCATGATTTTACATTTTCCTTATTCCTGATCCACAAAGGCCCATATTTCACCATATCTATTTCTTGTGAACTTTTCCCACAATGAATTCCATTCAATGATATCTCATTCCAACCTTGTCTTCCTAGAATTCATAGTCTCTAGAACACTGCAAAAGTTGACTCCTCCTTCCTCAAAGGGTCACACCATCCTTTTCCATGACACCCAGTGATATATCATGGATTGATTGGAATCCTTGAAGAATGATTTTAGACATTTTTTAATCCTTTCAATGGTTCCCTTATGAGATTTAGTGACAAAAAAACACATGTATAGGAATTGAAGCTAAGACACTATTAGATAGAGTAATCTTCCCTCTAAATGAGAGAAGGGTATTTTTTAAATTGCAGATCCTCCCAGAAATATAGCCTATTATTTCCTAAAAACACCTTTATTATTCTACCATTTGAAATTGGGGAACCTAAGTACACCATAGGGAGGAGACTCCTACACATTCTTAGTTTCCATTGAATTCTCCAAATGTGACTAGTAACACACTAGTTAAAAATAAATACACTACTCTTCTTGATATTGATTCTCTGGTCACTCCATCATTAATAGGACTCCATAATGTTATTGAAACTATAAATAGAATTTGTTTCCATTAATAATGAAAATCATATCATCCACAAACATTCTATGAAATATAAGGGCGGTACATGACCTATTTCTGTATGGAATGATCTTCCCCTCCTCCAGACCATTATGAACATTCCTTGAAAGGGAATCATGCACAAGGAAGAAGAGTTTAGGTAAAAATGGGTCACCCTATAGAACACATATTATACTTTTGAAGAAATCAAATACTTTCCCCATCAAAGATATTGAGATCCAAGGTGTAGTAAAGAAATGGAAACGTAGATCAAAAGATAATTCTCAGAAGCCAAACATCCTCATAACTCTGATAACGAAACCCTACTCGAGTCTATCATAATACTTTTCCATATCTACCTTGATTATGATTTTTGAGCCAATGGAACTCTGGTTGATGTCATCAACCATATCCTAGGAAATTCCAATTTCCCCTTGAATGCCTCTTCCTTGTACAAATTCATTTTTACCTTCTGAGACTAGAATAGGGATGAAAATTTTAGTCTCTTATTGGTATGTCAAGAAAGAATTTTGTATGTGCAATTTCATAGGCATATTGGCCTGTATTGATTAATTGTAGTAGGTTCCTGGATCTTGGGAATGAGAACCACCTTGGAAGCACATACTAATCAGTTGAGACTTCCCCCTCTAAAAAAATTGTTTACTGCTTCTCCCATATTAGTCTTGAAGATCTCACATGCATCCATATAAAAATCCCCCAGGAAGCCATCCATACCTAGGGAACTCTCTAGGATCAGGCTGCACACAAATTCTTTGATCTCATCCTCACTAGGAATCAAGTACATCATGTCATTATCTGAAGATACCACTAATCTTGGAATACATTCCAAAAAAAATGTACAATTCCATCCGCTAACGTTCCTCCGTCATTAAGCCTAGAATTGCCAGCCAACAGATCTCTAAAGTGGTCAATAACTAGCTTTCCCACTACTTCAACATCCATGGTATATGATTTGTTATCCAGTTTGATATTGATTTTCTAATCCACCCTTTTTACTTCACACGAGCCTTGAAGAAGGTAGTGTTTCTGTATCCCTCTTTATGCCAAAGTTCCAAGATTTCTCTCGCCAAACCCATTCCAGATAAAGTTTTATTTCAGAAAAAGATTTTTTTACCAAATTATAAAATATATCATCATACCAACCATCCTAAATCCTTTCTTATAACCTTTAAATATCAGTTTTGATGTCCTCTATGCTAATACCCTGATATGTTCTTCCTGTCATCCACCTGATAATGTCTTTCATCAACTATTACAACTAGTGTGTTAAACCTGGCCACAACACTCCTGGCATTGTCTTATCCCAGGACTCTTGCACGAGTTGGTGAAAACCATCCATGTTCATCCAAATTCTTGAGTAAACAAAAGGTATACTTCTTTATTCATCCTTATTCAACTGAACAACAACCATATAGTGATATGAGAGATCCCGGGTGAGATGAGTAAAAGCATCCTATGCATAGGGGTCAATACCTTGAAGGTTTGAAAAGAACCCATCCAGTCTACTCTATATTATACTATTTCCTTTCTGATTGTTGCACTTGTTACCTAAAAAACCTAGATCTCTGAGGTCCTTCATGGTAATAAAACCTCAAAAAAAATTCATGGAAACCGTTGTGAAATCGTACCCTCCTCTCTTTTCAGATTCCTCTATGATGGTGTTGAAATCACCCCCAACAAACCACGGAAAACATCTAGGATAGAAGGGTTCTAACTGGTTCCATATATCCAATATCTTATTCTTAATGCATCTTGTATATATAAACATAAAAAGAACTTCTAATCTTCCAACACTAATGTTTTTGGTCACAGGTTGTCAAGATGTATCCACCATATCCACCGAAACTCCTCTGTTATAGAAAATTCCAAAATATTTATTGGAGGGAAACACATGCATGAAATTGTGAATGACCATGACCTTGGTAAAGGATAGTAGCAATTCTTCATATTTCTTGTGCTCCAATGGAACAAAAATGGATGCATCCAGGAGTGACACTTCTCTACGAATGTAACTGATCTTTGCCCGGGCACCCAGCCCATTGAAATTCCATATGATAATAGCTAACATAAAAAATAAGTATATATGGACTTGTGGGAAAATAAGGAACCGGGGATAACTGATGGCTTGGAAGCAGACAATTCCTTAGCTCTCACACATGTAATTCACCCCTTATCCAATGAGGAAAAACCTACCTCCACACCTATCCTTACACAAACTTTGGAAGGGACCATTTATTCCAATGCTTTAGACATCCCCTCAAGGGATGAAAACAGATTAAGAGGACCTTTAGGATGATATGACGTCACCCAAATGTCACCCAAATGATAGAGGATAGAGTTATTTTCCTCCAGAGATCTCTTATCATGACCATCGCCAGCACCCGACATATGGGCCATTCTGGTGAGGAGGCAACGGGCAGAGCCAAGGCACCCATGAGGATCTCTTAGAAGGATAGGGGAAATGAGGGGATGTTTTGAGGTACAGACCATTCCAGAACCTATAGCCAGATCTTCTTCTCACCTTCTCCCACTAAGGGATTCTTGACTATAGAATATGTAGCTAAGTATATCCCAACCTCAGGGACCACTAGAAGAGCAGACATACCACAGGATCGGTATGACGAATCATGGGAGACAACCTTAGGGGGAACCATCGCATAAGACAGTGAGAAAGGCGTCTCAATCGACAAGGGTAGTATAGGATCAGCACAAGTCTCCTTTTTGATAGAGGTAACATGCGGCGCAAGACTCGGGAGAAGGGAGAGTTCTAGTTTGAAAACTCTTAATCAACGGGGGGAGCCCCAGAAATGGTAGGAAAGTGGATATCACACATCAACATTGAAAATACCGCCGCTCCCAAAGGTGTAACATAAAATCCTAGATGTGAAGGACCCAAATATAATGGAACAAGAACTACTGGAAAAGAATGTTGGGGCATCGCCAATGGAACTAGGTGCACAGACTTCACTAACACCTCTCCTCTGTAGCAACTGAAGTCACCGGGGATTTACTGCACCTATAGAACTCCAAAAAATTCTGATGAAGGTATAATCCCATGAACAACCTTAGAGGATCTTTCTAGAAAACACACTTCCACCAGGTGAGTCCATCATCATCCCTTAGAAGGAAATTCGTCCATAAGGGCTTAGCTAAATCTACCTCTTCACAAATGTGAGGACGCGAAGATGCTTGCATCTGGATGGTATCAACATCCGATAAAGGAAAATAGACAAGAACATTACCAATATCTTGAAGAATATATGGGTTGTTGAAGGTTAATGGAGTACCCAACAGTCTTAGCCAAACAGTCGCAACACTCGCTTCCATGCCAAAATGGGCCACCTAGGACCACCTTGTGAGTGAGAACCTCCAGTTACCACACTGAAGTTCTTCCCTGGAACACACCATGAATAAATCCTCAGTTGAACTCAGGTGAAAAAAAAGGTGGACCGGGATAATATTGAGATCACAGCTGAAGCATTTAGTCCCAAGGAATCCACAAAAGATCTAAATAACTCTAGAACGGGTTTCTCAGGACCAATCCTGGTGATCAGTGTCAACTAGTGAAAGGATGAGGCATCACCAATCTCCTTGATTGACAGATCCGCCTTGAGAAATTTATTAACTTGATACACACACTGGGGGTCCATATTGATAAGTGGTAATCATATAGTAGAGAAGGACTCCATACCTGAAGGCCCGGTAAGGTCCTCTATGAAGGACTTCACCCCTGGCAAGAGTACAACCCCATATGGTTTGTCCTGTGAAGATCAACAGTGGAGAAGAGATGCAAGACTGCCTCCCTCAGGCTGAAGAGGCTTAGCCAGGGTGGGAGGTAGAGGATCTCAAGATGGCGGTGGAGTTCCAGGTGGTGCACTGAGAGGAAAACAGAGATAATCTGTCCCAAATGAGGAAAATTCAATGTCCCATGAACCAACGTCATTATTTTTTCAATCATAAAATCTCAAAGTTGGGTATGATGATTGATATAAAGTATATATATGATATTTATAACATAATTACACCTATAGATTACATATATCTTATATAGAATTTTAATTACTATTCTATAGGGGATACAATAGTGTCGTTCGTGTGTATGGTTCTCTACCGCCTCGCGAAGTGATGTGATTCAATTTCAATGACGCTTTACATGGATGATACTAAGGATAAAGTAAATAAATATATTTTATATAAATGATATAGTTATGATATTTATGAAATTTTAATCATTATTAAAAGATAAAAAATCATTTTATTTCTCACATTTTCACTCACTGAAAGATGATAACGTCGTTCATGTACATATCGACTATTTCCTTCACGAAGTGATGTGACTCTCTTTTCATAACTACACCACACGAATGATATTTATAATAAAATTTGAAGAAAGAATATATTATTTAATATATTATAATCATTATAAAAAGATAATATATTACTAACCTTTTTTCCATAATGATCTATGAAAAATAGAAATGTTGCTCGTGCGTACGTATGACCTACTGTCTCTATGATCGTAGCGTACTTAATTTATCAAAACCATATTTCATGATCAATCATAAAATTTTTAATTGAGGTATAAATATGATTATTATATCCTGATTATTATTCTATATATTATGGAACTGTGATCAAATAAATAGGAATTAAAATAACAATTCAAAACATATATGAAAACAAATAAATTATTACCTAAAATGTAACATTAACATGGAATCGGTAATAAATGGGTAATTAAAGGTTATATGTAAATCATAATAGTGTGATATATGTATTTATGGTTTTGTATCATATCTATAGCAACATTTTATCTATTATACAGGTGGTTTGAACAAGTATAAATGAAGTGAAGACTTAAGGTATAGATTTCCATCTCACTTTTATGTTCTGTGGGAAAAAATCCATATTCAAAAAATATTTATTTGATTTGGTGTATATAATTCCCTTTGATTATTTTATTATTATTATCATAAAAATTATATATATATGTCCATTTAGGATCTCTTTTTCACAGGGTTTATGGTTCAAAAGTTACCAAATCACTAAGGTATTTCTAGTCTCTCTTTATTTATAGGAGGCATAAGAAAATTAACTAATAATTTATTTTGTGTGGTGTATATACTAAAACATAAAAAAATATCATGAATATTATAATTTTAAATATTTTTAATGTTTCATTTAAATTTTTTCTTTATTGGGTCTTATAATTTAAATGAATACTAAAGCGGGATGGAATTTCCATCTCAGTTTTATTTCCCATGAGACAAATGCCATATACACAATGTGTTTATTTTATGTAGTATATGTAATTACCATGAATGTGTTTTATTATTACTATCCTAAAAATTATGATTATTTATACATCCATTTTATGATATCACTATCATGGGTTCCACTATTTCAATGTTATCAATACAGTAGAGGATTTATAGTCACTCTTTTATTTCAGAGAGACGTGAAAATTTAGAACTCATTTATTTTATGTTGTTTAAATACTACCAATTTTACATGATATGTAATAAGTCTAATTATGTTAATTTTATTTAATTGTTCATTTAATTTGATTCATTTTTGTGTCTTTTAGTTCAAAATATTACTAAAGTGGTAATGGATTTCTTTCTCACTTTTATTTTTCTGTCAGATGCATGCCATATTCACTACATGTTTATTTTATGCAAAGTATATACTTACAATGAATGTATTTTATGATGATTATAATAAAAAATATTTTTGTTTAAATATACATTTTAGGATATATATTTCATGGGGTTTATGGTTTTAATGTTCTCAATGTTGTAAGAACTTTCTAACATCACTTTTATTTTTGGAGACACTTGAAAATTCACCACTCATTTATTTTGTGTGGTGTATATACTGCACATATGACATATCATATCATATATACATTCCTTTTATGATATTTATTGTTTATTTTGATGTTATTATTTATTTTTTATTATGATTATAAATATTACTAAACAAGTCAAGAATTTTCATCTCACTTTTTACTTCGGTGAGATGCATTCCATATTCGCCACCCATTTCTTTTATATGGTGTATGTAGTTCCCAGAAATTTATTTTATTATTACTATCCTGATAATTATTTTCATTTAAATATCCATTTTATGATATCTCTTTCACTTTGATTCTATTTTAAAGTTACCAATGTGGAAAATATCTATGAAACAACCTCATCATTTATCAAGATTATTTATGATTAGGTTTCTGCTGATAAAATATCATGATTCATCTCTCAATAAACTCATGAATTTTCTAATCCTATGGTAATTAATGATATTTTAAAGTAATATTACAAATTTTAAACTCTTTTTAGATTAAAATAATTCAAATTTTGTTTTTTTAAATCATATTTATTTCAATCTTTAGTTGAAAACCCCTTATCTCCCCAAAGAATTTTTTGTAAGTGTTTTAAAGTTTTTTTAAATATTATCCAAATGATTTATTAAAGAAATTTTTACTCATTTTTGAATTTTAAATTTTTTATGGAATCTTCATGTCATTTTCAAAATAATTCTCATTTTGATTTTATCAAAAATGTGAAAGGAATATTTATTTTAAATTTCATGGCATGAAAAGTATTCTCTACTACTAGGACTGATCAATTATTTCAAACATGCCTTATAATTTTTCAATGATATCTTTAAAAGATAATGAACATAAATATTTTTATGTTTTCAAAAAGTGGTTTTAAAAGTGGAAAGGTTATTTAACTAAAGAATTTTGTAGATGATATTTAATGATTATGTTAAAAGAAAAGGTTTTAGAAAAGGTTTTATGTTTTAAAAAGTTTTTTCAAAGTGGAATGGATATTTTCATTAAGAAATTTCCCAATTATTCTTTTAAAATCATTTTCCATCTATGATTACACCATTTTATGTTACTTATACTTTACTTGGGATATAATCCTAGGAAGTAATTCTTATCCTTTCTCCTAATGGTTTATGTTTTTATGATAAGACATTTATAAAACCCATCCCTTTTCCATGGTTTATGATATGATAAAATGATGAATGGATTATGAAACCTATTTCTTGTACATGGTTTAATCAATGATGAAATTATTATGAAACATGTTTCTTTTCCACATGTTATGATGAAATGTTTATGAAACCCATTTCTTTTTAAGGGTTCTGATATGATGAATTTTTTAGGATCTTATACCACACATATGTATGATTTTCATTATATGATGGGGGTGAAATATATCTTCCTTCAATTGACTGGGTAATAATAATTTTTCTATGATCTTAGAGGGTACACTAGTCTTTATCCCAATACTATAAAGGAGTGTAAACATGTTATTATCCCAATCCCAATAAATAAGGTTCATGGGTGGCTTTATCATTCCCGATATAGGTACACATGTGCTTATACCAATCCTAACATTTTATGAATGTATTGGTATGTAAATTTGATATAATGTTTTATATGATTATGTGTTTTCCACAAATCAATATATTATTCCAATGTTATGATCTCATGAATCTTGTTATTTGATTTACTTATGCTTCATGTCTTATGAAATTTTAATCTTTATCCCATGACTCAAGATTCCGATCTTTGATGCATAGGATATGGTTTTGAAATGTTATGATCATGTCAACCTACCCTTAGGTTTATGTTATGCTTACACATATCCCTTGTTTAACCATACTAATAATATAAGATCACTATTTATTATTTTTCATTCCCCTATTTTATGAATAATTGTTTTATGCAGGGTATGTCTGCGAGGAGTATAGAAAAAGAAGATCATTGTGGGAAACATTTAAGATCTTTCACCAAATTAGATGGTTGTGTACCTGGCCTCCTATGAAACTAAACTATTATAGTCCTTAATCATGTGGCTGTGTAATGTAATGAATATTAATCTATAAATATGTTATATATATATTTGAAAAGTTTTTTCACTATATTAATGAATTTATTCAATTGTATTAATGGATGTACTTAAACATGGCCCTTATTACATGTAATTAAATTGAATTGAACAATCATGAGGAAACATATATTGTCTTGGATATATTTCATGGCATATTCCTAATTATTAAATTCATATGAATATTCATTATACTATGATTTAAGTGATTTTGACCATGAGGTTCCTTGTTTATTTATTGTACTAGTTGGACATAAAATCCCACTTTAAATATAGAATTTTTTTGATGTCACACTCCACTTTAATCTATAGCGGTTATTGGAAAATATGTCCACTTTATTTATTAAATTTAACTCATTTTACATGTAATTCCATATTATTATTATTATAACTTCCTGGACCTAAAGTTCCTTATAATGTTCCTTGAAAACAATTATGCATATCAGCACATGTTATTAATTTTGGAATTATCAGTCATGGATCCCTTATCAATACTAATTGAATGTGTTAAATATTGAGGTAATTTAAATTATTTTTTTATTGTATTTAGATAATAAATTGGTAATTTAATCCCTTATCATTCATCTAAAACTATTTGTAATGACAACCCTTATCATTCATTTTAGATGATTGGGGATGCCTATTTTCTTTCAAAATGTGAGACTTGTATATTATCATTATTTGGGTACCTGGATATTAATCCAGAGGTACTCTCTAGTACAAGAATATATATATATATAAACATATATTTTTGTTTGTGTTTATATATATATATATATGATGTATTTTTTATAGATATCATTACTTATGCTGAAGTAGGTACGGTTAGACAGGTGTCCCATAAGAAACATCAATTCGACATGGTTTGGGTATATATAATGTACCTTACATATTTCATTTATTATTTTAACCAAACACTCTATCTTAGTTTTATACTCACTGATAGGATTTGAATTAGACATCATTGGTGATGGCCTACTTAGTTTTACTCACACCATATTCAGGTCGTTGTTTGGTACCTGGACAGATCTACAAACTATAGTTTAGGGAATGGCGTGGGATTATTTTTCGATTATTTCTTTGGAAAATGATTTGAAATGGGATCCATGGATGATGAATGTAACCACATTTCCTACCATAGTTGATTTATTTATTTATTATTTTGTCAGTTTAATTATTTTTTGTGCATTTACTATTGTTTATTGACTGCTTGTATTTGACTTATCATGTTCTTTCATGGGTAGATTATTTTTCATTGGCCTGGGTATTTGTTATTATTATAGTTGAAGTTGAATTATTTATCTATAGATACCTTTATTTTTTATTTCTTCCAATGTATTCAATACTTATTGAGAGGGTATAGTAATCCCAATGTTCCAATGTTAGACCTCAGATACTAGTTGGAATCCTCTGGTGTATGAGGAGTTGTGCTTGAGGCCATTTGTATATTTTATTTAGGGAACTAGATTAGTGTCTCTTGGGATAAGATGACACATAAAGGATCAAGTATGTACTAACTCATGAGAGATACATGGAACAAAGTGTGATCTTGGGAGATATTTGGTGGGAGTTCCAAGCTATAAGAAACCATACTAACCCAATCAATAATATTGAAATGGATGATATATATGACTCAAATTTCTATTATTTATGAATTTCATAACCCTATTCCATGGATAAATTCATAGGAATACCTTCTCAACAACTTCAAATTCCAGATTTGGGTAACAATTTTCAGAAAAATGCTTATATCGACTCTGAGCTATCAAGATGTGATGTTGAGTGGTTCTAACATTAATTTCCATTTCCTTAGCTGTAATAGGTCCCAATATATTTATTTCTCAAAATTCATCCCAATATTTTGGATTTATACACTTATTTAAATAAATGGATTTATAATTATCCATCTAAATTATTTATTGAAAGATATTGTTATAATAAAAATCAACTGTTGAAATATATTGATCATAACCACATTTCAAATATTGATAAAAATAACTCAATATATCCCCCATGGTTTGAATGGTCCTCTTAGTTTGACCATATATCTGAGTATTATAGGTATTACAAAAACACATATTCATATTGAAAGAATACCGAAAATTTCTTTATAACTTCTAGCTAAACCTTAGATCTCAATCATATACAATATAATGTGGTGTTTCATGAAATCTTACCAATTACTTATTTTATATCCTTAAATGTTGATCAAGAGGTAAATCTTCTTTGATCATGGTAAAACACACTGATTTTTTATAGTGATCAACTATAAAAAAAATATCATTATTCCCTTAGACGTTGTGAGGAGTTTTAAAATGAAACTAATGGTAATGTTTTCCAATTTCCATTTTAGTATGGGTAATGGTTGTAACATCCCCTTATACTTATGCCACTCATTCTTAAATTTTGGGCAAACTAATCAATGGGATACATACTTTAAAATATCTCTCTTTATTTTCTCCACTGGAAATACTCTTTTAGCTATCTATAAATCTTCATACTTATATGATTAATAGATAATGATGAATTTTTGGAAATATTACAACAGTTCATTCTTCATGTATAGTATTAATGGGACACATACATTGTTCCCAAAACATAAAATTCCATAAAATTATACATGAACTCATTAATATTTCTCACCTTCTTTTGCAGCTCTGCATATTCCTTATATGAATCTTTAATCTTCTCACAGATAGATGATTGAACACTCATTTGAAAAAGATAAGGTTTCTCCCCCTACTTCAAGATTTCATAGTCCATCATTTTAAAATTCATAAATATTAGAAATTTTTTATCCTCATCTATGAAAAGTAGGCATGTTCTTTTTATCTTAGATAATTAATCACCTTTTTCAATTTCCTAGGGTGTTAATTTAATGAGAATTCATAATATTTAATTAAATACTTCCATCTTCTCTGGTAAATATTCAATTATTCTTAGGTGGAAATATACTTTAAACATTTATGATCTCCATGTATGTCACATATTTATCCATAAAAATAATGCCTCTATATCTTTAATTCTAACATTACTACTGTTAACTCTACATTTTGGGTTGGGTAATTCTAATCATGAACCATTAGTTGATGAGAAGCATAAGTTTTCCCCATGTCATTCTATATAAGAACAAATCCTAGAACATTTTCTGATATATAACTTTAAATTCATTAAAACTTATACACTAAATGGTAATATGAGGATATGAGTAATGACCATCCTTTTCTTCATTTTCTTGAATTTTTTTTCACATTCATCTCTATAAAGAAACTTGAATCCCTTATTAGTTAAATTTTTTAGGGGATAATATATACATGATAAATGATTCACAATGTGTTTGTAATATACAAAAAATATAAGAAAACTATTAATTTTAGTCATAGTGGTTGGTATTGGCCATTTTTCAATAACTTTTTTTATTCTATGGATCCACTAATATTACCTTTCATGAGATTATATCACCCATAAAAGAAATGTTCTATGGCCAAAATCCATTTTTAGAAAAACATTTATACAAATTTTTATTTTTTAGGGTCATCATTACAATTATAAAGTGTTAATTATAGTCTTTCATAATCATAGAATATATAATAATATCATCCATGAATACTATGAAAAAATAATCAAGGTAATCTATAAATAATTTATTCATTAAATCCATGTAGATAGATGGTACATTAGTAAGACCTAATGTCATAACTATAAATTTATAGTGTTCATACCTCATACGGAAAGATTTTATGGGAATGTCTTCACTTTTGAACCTTAATTTATAGTATATAGATCAAATATTGATCTTAAAAAAATATATATCTCCTTTTATTTGATTAAAAAACCTCAATAGGGGGAAGAGGTTACCTATTCTTGATAAAGATATTGTTATGTTACCAATAATTAATGCATATTTGAATTGATCCATCATTGTTCTTAACAAAATGAAAAAATTCACCATATGATAACAGAATTGGAGACATTATTAACTTATCAATATTATTTTAACTTTTCATCTTCAATTAATATAACTCAATTGGGGGATATTCAATGTGAAGTCTTTGAAATAGGTGTAGTACTAGGTATGAGTTATATTAAAAAATCATCTTCACTATTCAAATGAAGATAATAGAACTCTTATAGAAAGACATCAGAAAAT
The DNA here is from genome assembly GCA_963277665.1 of Viscum album. Classification (NCBI taxonomy): domain Eukaryota; kingdom Viridiplantae; phylum Streptophyta; class Magnoliopsida; order Santalales; family Viscaceae; genus Viscum; species Viscum album. The sequence goes on along the minus strand of OY728130.1, from coordinate 6,249,951 downwards.
ATTTGTACAATAGGAATACCTTCGATGTTGATTTTCTCCCAAATAATATGAGATAAAAACTAATTTGAATAGGAATCAGGACCCATACAATGGATATAACTTCCATTGGAAATTAATATTTATCCTTCCATTGATCAACAATCATAGGTTGGTTTGGAGTATCAAATGTGTCTTCCCTTAATCAAAAAATGATTTGTAATTTATAGAAAAAATAAAATCCATTACAAAAATAACAATAAATACAACAAGAGGAAGAAAAACATGTTTTTTAGAAAGCACATTCCACTAATCATTATTCATGGAAGAATAAAAAGCATGTGATGCAATCATCAAACCATTTAATGTTTTCACCGCTAATTAAATATCCTATCGTTGAGTAGATAATGTATTACACTTAAAAATTCTTAAAATATAAAATAATGGGTAGGACCATAATAAAATAAAACATTAACAATTATTGATTGGATGGTAGGTGTTCCTTTCACCACTTCATTCTCATAAACCTCATCAACAATAGAGATCACATGATATTTCTCTTTATATCTAGGATTAATTGGTTACTTACATTGATATTCTCTATTAACCTTCGTATTTTAGTATTGTTTAGCATAATTCCCTTAATCCTTGCAGTTGAAATAATGGAGTGTGATTTCTGAATTTTGTGGGTCTTTATCTCCATTCACATCATTTACTAACTTCTTCTCAATACATCAACATTATATTTCATTGTCACCTTACTTTCTACACATATAACATTTATTATCCCACTTAATCTAATTTCATTCATATTTCTTTCCACAATTCTTGAATAAAATAAGACTTATAATATTTTCTCAATGGTTTTTATTATTATAATTTCCTTTAAATTCTGTATTTATTTTCTTATCAAAATAATGAGATTGATGGGTGATTTTGATATTTATTTCAACCTTGAGATCACATTAAATGATTTCTTTATAACTATTGAAGTATCTTAATGATAATTCAATTTAGAGACCCAGTTTTAAGACACGGAAGAATTAATCAATCTTACTTTTAGGTTGGATAATAATACTTGAAGCACACATCATAAGTATCCTGAAATTTTACTCATAGGTGTTAATGGATTCATCATACTTATGATTTTTCTTAAGGAGTTCCTTATTAATTTTTTAATAAAGAAAATGAGAAAAGTACTTTTTGAAAAATAACTTTCAATGTCATCCATCTCCATAGTGTCAATTTATTCATGTTTATTCATGGTCTTGATAAGATTTTACTATTTATTTCATTAAACTTTAAAATTATAAATGAAAATGAAATATTTTTCATGATCTACGCACTTCATAACAAAAAATATATTTTTAGTGGTACTTATTAATTACTCAGAAATTACTGGAATAGTATACCCACAAAAATATAGTAGATGTTACCTCATGAAGGAATTAAAAGAATGTTTTTCACACCTTTTATAATTTTAAATATAAACAAGATTAATGGATTGAGAATGTTGTGTAAGTAAATAAATAATAATTTTCATTTCATGTCTCTTAAAATTTGGTTTCTCAGGTTCAAAATCCTTGAATTTTCTATAAAATTTAGCTTTAACATGATTCCTTCTAGTTCCAACCATTGACTATAAACAAAAAGTATAGTTTAAGAAACAATATTTATAGTGATAAACCATATAGTCATAAAAATTATTTATAATATGTCTATATGATGAAATTTTTTTGAAATATATGACACCTTAGGATTATACAAGGTTATCCATAGTCATAATATATTGAAATGCTTCTTAATGGTTTATAAATAAAATGTGAATTAACCAAATAATTTCCCCTGAGATATTCAATCCCGGTGTGCAGTCTTAGGACCACTCATATCATACAGATAATGATTGAGGTAACACCTAACCCATCCCTTTTAGAGTTATTACCTCTTAGTGTATCTGTTCTATAGAAAAATAGACTTTCAAGTACCTAGAAAATGATTTAATTCCTAGGAAAACCACACTCCTTTATTTACCATAACTTCGGATGTCATCCTATACATAGGCTTATCCTTAGGGTTATCACTAATGTTTCCTCATCCTAGTTTTGAAAAATAACTGAACCTTACCCAGATTGAAATTGAGGTTACCCAAGAATATTATATATAAATATTACATATTTTTAGATGAATGTTTATTCCATATCATTATGATCCATTATATAACCTTAAAGATTTTGTGTCTTTGGAATCTTGGATACATACAAAATTTGTAAATTAAATTTTCTCCGTAATCTTCTAATAAGTTCTTCATAACTAGAACTATCTCAGACATATCATTCTTAAAAACAGTCTTTATATACTGGGTAAAAGGAAACATAATAATGGGTGATCTAAGATAACTAGTAAGGGTAAAAAGGGAGATATCCAAGATTATATAAATAAAAACCTGAACATAAGGTCACAAGAACATAATTTTAATATATTCATATGTATTCTATATGATCAAGATTATTTTTAATTCATCATACTTATCCCATAGAAAAAATGAGTTTCATCAATATTCAATCTACATAATCATTAACCACTAAGATAAAATATAAGGATAAAATTATAGAATCATATCGCCAATTAATCATAATTAACATCAAAGGATGTTTTCATAGATGAAAAAATATTTTAATAGATCATTGGAATATTAATTATGGAAAATATCCCTTTCATTTTAAAATAAATTATTTCAAAACTAGAAATTTCTTTAATATTATGGAAAATAGTTTCTTTGAAAAGAAACATTGTAAATTTTAAATTAATATTTAATGAAAATATTAGAAATGATGAAATGAAAAATAATTGTATGATATATGTTAAAACTAATATTTCATCAACACCTTTAAAAAAAGTACATGATTCGAAAAACAACAAGAATATTCCATTAAAAATATTATATATAAAGTTAAAAATGGGTAAAAACTACTTTAATAAATAATTTTAGAATATTAAAAAATTATTGAAATCATTTTAAATGAAATATGGATATTGAAGAAAAATATTCTTGATCGAATAGAAATAGAAATATAATTTTAATTAAAAACGTATTTCTGAATTTGGAGTACTTAGATAGAGAAAAATTAAATGGGAAACATTTAATTTAGAAATATTTGTAGATGAAAATAAATTAATTTATATTTATGAGATATATATTATAAAATTTAACCATTATAAATATAATCATAAACAATCTCAATAAAAATATGATCACAACGTAAAACTTTTGCCTCAAGTATGAATTCTTTTTTATGTTCTATAAAATCCAATATAATAAATTAAAATTTATTATAATTATACAATATATACAAATACATACTTATAATACAATATTTTATACAATTTTAACTTTTCAATACATATTCATTAATAATTTGTTTTATTAAAATCATCATTTTTGGGTGTTAACTATTTTGTTTTTTATGTTAGTTCGATTTTGGTAGTTCTACTCCATTAATTTTACTTTTGGGTACATTATCACCAGAATTTTATTCATTATATAATTATAATATATATTTATTATAAACAAATTTATAAATATTCATAAAATGTATAGATAAAAAAATGAATCACACCATTCATGGATATGGTAGTCCATATGTACGCATGAAAATTGTTTTTTACTTTAGAATGGATATCAATAAATAAAGAAAATTAATATTTTATCATTATAAAATCATTTATAAATAATAAATATAATATATATTTATTAAATACATTTTTATACTGAACAATATGATCCAGTTATGTAAAATGAATCATATCACTACGTGGAGGCGGTAGTCCACCTGTACTCATGGGTGATACTTTAATTTCCCATTTGATTAAATATGGTAGAAAATGGTTATAAAATTGTAATAATAGAAAATTATTATATTTATGATACTTTATTCATAATTTTCTAACTAATAAAAAAATTAGATATGGTCTAAGAATAAATAAAATTAAAGGAATGCGGTTAAGATTTACACCACTTATTTGGAAAACCAATTTAGGTTTATATCTAAAGACATTTTGAGTATGGTATTATGATAAATAAATGAACAATAATATGTGGTTATGGCTGTTAAAAAATTATTTTTTAGGTATTTTACGAGATAGGAGTCTCTTGAAGTGTTGAGAATAGAGGATTTGGGGTGATATTTTATAAGGGAGTTAGATGACACACTTGAAATTTTTCAAAAGATTGAAATATATTAGGGTATTATTCAATCCAAATGTCTCTAAAACGATACATATTTAAATATAATATGATAAAAGGATTAAATATTTCTATAAAATTGTATTTGGTCATGTTATTAGGTCATTCTTACCCTTATCATTTTAGTTTTAACCCTTTTAACCCATTTTAAATCTAACCGTGGTAACTTAATTTTTAACAAAGTCACAATTCATAATGAACAAAAATGAATTTAGCCTCATTAAAAAAAATTACATGGTGATTCCAAATATTTAGTCCATATTATCAAATTTTACTTCTATAATTGGTAAATATTAATTTAAAAACAAACAAGCAAAATATAATGAAAATTGATTTTCCAAAAAAATACATTTTAAGTATAAATAGTTTCATACAAAAAAACAAGTTTAATTTTCATTATAACTAAATTGATTATATTATTTTTAATAAAAAAAATACAAATTAAATTTTAAAATATATTTTTCCTAAAAAATTATCATTTTCTATTATTTAAAAAAATAAAAGTTTTCACAAAAATCCTAAAAAATCCCTAAGTTAACATTTCCATGCTATTTTTAAAATAATATTAATGTAATAAAATATATTTTCTAAAAATGGTAGAATTTAATTAAAATTTAAATCTAAAAATGAAATAAAATCAATTTTTTAATAAAACATATTTTTGAACCATAAAATGACATTACTTCAAATTGATTGCATATTATTTATACATTAATCAATAAATATACATTACATAAAACCATTAATATTTTTTAATTAATGTGGTTATTATTATTGATAAAAATAATTTAACATCCAAGTTATGATAGTGATGTTAAAATAATAATAATTCAATATAATATCAATTTTTTTAGTCAATGTTGCGTGTAAAGAAAGATACGAAAGAAATTGTTTTTTTAATAGAAATATATCATAAAATATATGGAAGTTACATGATATTTAGGTCCATGTATTTTTAATCTCACCTTATTAAGATATAATTATCATAAACACTCTTTAATTTGTCTAATGATTTTATTTATGTGGTGGGAATTTATTTTATTAATCATTTAAAATGAAGGGATCTTAGTTATTAGTGGATCAAGATGAACTTATGTAATAATATCCAAATTTCATTGATGAATCCTTTTTATGTCTCATGGATTTAATTTAATAGATCAGTCAGAGTATTTAAAGTAATTTTTATAGGATATGGAGGAGTTTGGGAAGCTGTAGGTAGCCCTGGATACCCAGAGAACCCTTTACAGCAGAAGTCCACTAGCTAGACAGTGGTCATGGACTGATCATCCCTTGAAGAAAAATTCCACGACCCAATAGAATAAATATAACAGGATAGCTAGTGGTCTCTATAGGTTTTTTGAGAGCAACAAAAGGTCAAATGGTTACTCGGTGGAGGCTACTAGGTATCAGGTTCTGTCGATACATATTGGTCAAATATTCATTTATTACAGTCTAAGATGCACTGAGTTAGTGAATTGCAACTTCCATAATTGTATTTTGATTCCAAAGTGTCCCCAAATACTTTAGATCCTATTAATAGACCCATTTTATGAATAAAAACACACTAACTCATGAATCCTAAGTGTTGTAGTCATCAAATTTATCGCTTTCTCCAAAGTGCTCCCAATTCCAAAAGTGTTCTTACGTTGAAAATATTTTCATCACTCTTCTTTATCTCTATAATTCACTAATATTTTTATTCTTATGTTTTTATAGAATCAAGACCATACCTATATGATATTTCTTCTAGGAATCCCCACTTTCTTACTATCCTTCAATTTCAGTTCTCTCTACCTTTTAAAGTGGGGGACTCATTTTCTTACAAACTACTAAATGGAAAGGGATTACTTATATATGAGGTTTATAGCTACAACTAATAAAAATATAGGGTCTATTGTATTATAGTTTCTTACTATAACTAATTAACGAGTAAGGGAGTTTTGGTATCATGGATACCATGAAATCCAATAGACTAATAGTATAAACCCTCATGAAATTAGGGTAGGATATAAAGGGGTTCATTAAAAACATTACTCGAACTCATTTATCAAATATTATTCTTTATTTTATGCATTATCAGTTTAACATTTAATAATAATCATTCTTATACTTTGATATGTTCATAATATTAATCGTTTATTTTCCAGTTAATTAATTATTATATTCTTATAATTTTATAAACATATATTTTTATTCTGTTACACTTTATTTTTCAATTTACTAGTATCAATTATTATTTTTAAAATCATTATAAGGTTTTAATTATTATAAAACTTTTAAAAGAATTTTTATCCATTAATAAATTAATTAATTTTTAAATAAAATTCACAACTCTTTTTCAATTTTATCCAACTTCGTCCTTCAAAATATATGTTGTGATTCTTCCCCCAAAGTCTACTTGGGGAGATGTTAAGAGAACTCACCTTTGGACCAAGATCTATTTATTGAAGCTATAAACTTTATGTGGAAGTCACCCCATCCACTAATGTATTTCAATTTTTATATTTGGATAAGGATTTTCTTGGTTACGTGGGGAGAGAGCCCAAAATCAAAATTCCCAATGGGGTATCCCTTCATGATGAATATGAGAGTCCTATGAAAAAAATCATGGGTAGGAATGATTGCATTATGAGAAGTTAGGCTATTATGTCAATCTAGATATCTCCTTTAACATTTTCTTGGATGGATTTATTACACTGTTGATTAGTGGATATATTATCTTTGTCTATAATGCACATACTAGAATAAGGAATAATAATTTTTTGATGGTGGCTAGGCTGAAAGAAGGGTTGGACCATTGATTTGGTTGTATTAGTATTTTTAATCATCAATTTTTTACTATATATATATGAAAAAAGAAATTTTTTTTTCTCATCATTGGATGAATTCGAATGATGTGGTGCTGGATAATGACACATATCAGCATTCATGGGATCCATAAAAAGTAAAAAAAATATCTATATATAGATTTAGATTATTAATTTAGGTCTTTTACACTCTTAATCCATTAGTATTGAAAGGTGATAAAGCCTTAAATCTCTTGGTGTTGTACTCAAAGTAAGATTTCCATCCATACGATGAACCCCCAATCGGGATAATTATTAGTGATGTACTTGATGAATATGAGATGTGGCCATATAAAATATCCATAAGAGTATGAATCTTATCATCCCAAATTTATTATGTCATCATTTACTAGAGATACATTCCATTAATAGTTTCATTATAGTTTCGATGAATACAGCAAAATATTATGGCTTCACTAATGAATTTCATTATAAAAAATCACTCAATTAGTGTGTGATAATTATAGTTTATGATGGTTTATGAGACAATTTGGGAAAATATCATATTTAATACTTATAATCCATTCATATAAATATCACATAGATACACTCATGATTCAATATTATCATATCATCCTAGGAAACTTGTGAGAAACATCCCCAAGTTCATTGAATCTTTAACTGTAGATAATGAAAAGTAGTATACAAAGAAATCTAACAAGAATGGTATGAGTATATAGATTCCTAAGAATCTTGATAAAACCCACTCAGAAGCCCCTCAATAACTTATAATTGAAGATAAATTACATCATGAGTCATAGCTGACATGGTTTACATGATTTTTTTTATTAATTTCCATGTTGAAGATAAGAGTTTTGGAAAGTAGTTAAAAATAAAGGGCCCCAACACCTCTTTGAAACCCCCTGGGGATATTAGTGATACCTACATGGATTATCTATATTCTGATCCCTACCATTATTTTTCAAGGTGTACATTGGGTGAATACATTTTTAATTTGTTTTCTATTCTTCAAGGTGGTCGTCACATTCACCAACTTAGTAATTTAAAGGCACCCCGAGAATTCAAATTTGAAATTAATCCTATATAGTCATTAAATTATCAAAGGGAACTAGGTATTCTTGTACATATGTAATATTACTAGATTATTATTAGAAAAGGGGTAAAGTATATGATGGAATATGGCGCCACTAAAGGGGTGATCAATCAACCTAACAATGAGGAGTGGAATAATATTTTTGATCCTGAAGATGTATAAAAAACATTATATGTAAAATATTATATTTTATTAAACTAATTCTGATATAAATCCATATTCTTATTATAGAGAATGTATATGTTGTACGCACTATCCATTTCTCCTTTATATTCTGAGGGTGATACCCCAATAAAAAAATTATAGGATTTTCCACTCTGGAGGAAGAAGAACGTTCACCAAGGCATATAATAATACTAGAGTTTCAGGGGAAGGACCCAATATAAAATTTATCATTTTTGGGATTGGATAAAATATAGTCTCATCCAAATATCCTTACATATTTTATCAATCATCGGTGTGGTGCTAGGTTTTTTTAGAAACACATTATCAATACTGAAAGAGGTTGGTCATCGAGTCTCACCCTTATACTATTTTATAGATTTTATTATAACATATTATCTTATAAAAGAACATATTTTTTTTAAGGTATCATTATGAGTTGAGCCTCAATAATGAAAAGGTGGGTTTTAATGATGCTCTTATATGTCTTTTTTTAAGAATGGATCGTGTTTAAAATGGATGAACATTATAAATAGTTATGTAGACCATTTGTTAGAGAATAATCCGATAGACTTGGTGTAACCAATGAGTGTAATTAGTATTTTTGTCATAAAATTACATCATATATCCATTTTTTATAGGTCTCATAATGAATGCAGAGGTTATCACCATGGTGGAGGACATTTTTTCTGCAATAGAGATCTACTCATCTCAAGATAAATTCAGTGAGTTCGACAAGGAACTAAATGGACATGGGTCCTCCTTTCCTATGTTTTCCCAATTATCTTTCATCATTTAATTCTGAGTTAGTCTCCAATATTATAAAAATTTATCTATAGATAAAATAACATTGTAGATCTAAAAATGGAAATTAAAATTATCACACCTATTTGTGTAGAGAATTGAACAACCCAAGAGATAGAAAGTATTTACTTATTTTATTTTTAAAAAATATATAATAAAATTACCATTAAGGGTTTTATTCATTAAGATATCGATGATCTATAAATCAATGAGGCAGCCATCATGGAAGGATTATGGATAGATTAATAGATTACTCCATGGAAGGTTTCAACCACATTAATATGGAACTAGATGATATGATATTGATGATGATTAATGTCTCATTAATAAAATAGGAATAAACAAATACTAGATATGATTTCTATATTACACCACCAGAGGATGTAGTAGACGATGAAGATGATATAAATATGATGGGATCAAGAGAATATCTATAATTTATTTGAATTACTTTGACACTCACTGGATAATTTAGTAACTATATATGTAACTTAAAGTAATACATTATCCAACAGAGGAACCAGATGAGGAGACTGAAATATCAACACTTTAGCCATCACAACACAAAGGGATTGAGGTTATTCTAGTGTTTACAAGCTTAAGGGTAACGTACATGTAATACCATTGATTGAAATTTTTCTAAAATATATTTCAATATCTAAGAGTGACATCAATTCAAGACAATATTGCTTCAATTTTTTATAAACATTACAACATTTATAGAATTACATCTAGAATATAATCTATAGAACTCTTGTAGAGGGTCTACTAAAGAAATTTTATAGGTTTTGACACATGGTCACAACACTAAGATATTATGGGTTTAACTACCTGACTATTTATTCTTCCATAAAGGAAAACATTTGTGAATAAGGTCATGAGAAGACTTCACAATTATGCATATCCTAGACTGAATCAATGGTGCATTCCATGAGTATCCGAGTTACAGTTATTTTAGATATATCTCATTATGTGGAGACTGTGTTGGGAAAATAATTTTTTGATAATGAAGAAAAAACTCTATTATACCTTATCATTCAATAATTGAGTATAGTGGAAGGAAGGCTAGTGGAACACCAAAATATTCTTGAATATTCTTAGAGTGGAGATACATATTATGCTTCAAGAGTGGATATATTTGTCCCTATGGAGGAAACTGAAGCCACATATCTAGTTAAACATTAATAAAACATCAGTGAAACCAGATAATCAATTGGTCAACTTTTATCATTAATAGGATATACTTTGTAATGAATTAATATTCAAATCTCTTTTATAGAAATATAAAGTGATACTATGGCCTGTGGATGTTCCTCGTCACTCTATTTAATGAATAACAAATGTTTTTCTTTTTTGAACCATTTTAATTTTCCATACATATTTTTATATTGACTATAAATTCATGATATTATAAAAAAATTAGAAAATTTAATGTCATAATAGTTGAATCCATTTAAATATTCAATAATATTAATTTGGTAAAATTGTATCTTTCAAACACTTATGTTAATGATGAAATATAGGAAGTATTTAATTTTATTTTATACATATTCCCTTATATAGATATAGTAAATTGGGATATTCAACACATATATACTAACCTTTATCCAGTAAAATTTTGTGAGAGGGGATCATGTGTCCTTTAATTACACATTTTTTCACACTACACATATCATCTGAACCCGTATATGTGAGTAAAAAAAGTGTTTACTAACTTTTGAATAGGATGAAAGACCTGTAAATCATAGACATACTTTTTATAGGATCAAATAGTGGTACGTAAAATATTGTTTTCTTTTTATTTTATTCCATCCCATATTTATAGCCTAATCTATAAAAGGGAAGAGGCTTAGAGGAGATGAACTTAGTTGTTTCTCATCTCACAATTTGGGGGTTTCTAACCTGACTAGTTTTATTCCCTTTCTTTTTTATATAATGAAAACCATAACAAGGGTATGAATTTTTCTTATCTAGTGAGAAAATGTTCAAATTTTGACCATGTCACCCAATTTTCAACCTAGTGAGTTTCATTTTTCTTTCCTTAGGCAGTTTAAGGATGTGAAAGAAAGACTAATGATGCTTGTTTTTATGGATATGAATATTTGAATAAATGTTGTTGGGGTTTACAGTAATAAAACTTTGACAAAAAATGTCAATGTATTTATAATAAAAAGGGATAGGTAAACTTGATGTGAATGGAGAGACAAGTACTAGTATTAATAGCTTCATATATAGGTTCACATGTTTTAAGTTTACAGTTCTTGGAACAATGAAATATCACATTTAAGGTTATAAATTTTTGACCGTAGAATGAGATAGTCTATACAACAATAAAAAAGGTAAGAATGATGTGAATTGAGAAACAAATTCTAATAATACTTATATCAAGTAAGGATTCATATAGTCTATGGTTATGATGCCTCAATGAATGAAAAGGTGAGGTAGTGTATCTAACAATAATGTTCAATTAAAAACATAATGTGAATAAGTAATGAAATATATTGAAATATATTTCATTTGGGAGGGTTTCACATAGATTATGTTCATAGTTAGTGGACCAATAAAAGATGTTTTATGAAAACCCAAATGGTTCTCAAGGTATTTGAGTTCTTCAAAAACATGAAACATGGAATTAGAATAAGGTAAATCATCACTTAAGTTATTTTCATCAGAATATTATGAAATGAGACAAACATTATGAGCATGAATGTTGGCCAAATTGAATGAAGGTTTCCATAAAATTATTATCAAGGGAATATAGGGTTATATTATCTTACCCTTAGGAAGAAAATTACCTTTGGTTTTCAGTTTAGATATACAAGTTTTAAATGAGTAATCTATATAACATAAATGGGGTTTAAATTTGGTAGAATCTTTAGTTGGGCTATAGATTGGTAGTCATGATTTTAGTACATATCTTTAAACAATAGAAATTAATCCACATGTAGTTATTATCAACGATATATTCATAGATATGGATCTTGAATAGATAAAAATGGTTCCTTCCTAATGTCGGGACATTGGAGAAGTCACAACATGAATTCAGATAACCTATAAACTAGGAAGATGTGGAGAATAATATCGAAGTTAACTTATCAAGTTAAAAAAAGATTTTTGAGTCAAATTTTTTATTTCAAAAATTTATAGCCTTATTTTTGAAAATAAAAAACCTCTTATTTAATGTTTTACACTTTTCTAACATGCATATTTTCTAATTTTTATAAACTATTTTTTATAAAATATTTACGGTTGCTGAATGTTGAAAGTCATTTCTATAAGATCGAGTTCTTTCATTATTAAAATATATAATATACATTGTACATCATAAAAAATATTGATTTTAATGGATGAATATTTATAAAATTTCAATAGTAAGAGTGAAATAAATCTTATCAGGAAAATATCTACTATTACTGTCAAAACAACTGCATATAATGGAGAGTACATGTTTTTTGGATGAACATCCCTAAATTATAATTTTTGGAGAAATTATATAATACCATATGAAGAAAATTAAGTCCATATGATTAAGAAACGTTTTTCTAACAGATGGATTCTTTTTAGAATTTTAGCAGTGCTTTATCAAAGACAACCATTGAATGAAGAAGATGTAATAGACTATTTCAATTGAGGAAGTGTTTTTCTATTTTCATTGAAACCATCTCTAAAGAATTTGAAATATTTCCATTAGAGAAATTCATCTAAATATAAGATGCATTTGAGGAGTAGAAAGTTAATTATCCAAGATATATAAGGTTGTTTTGAAGATTTTGTAACATCGTGTTAAAAGTGAATACATTATTTTTTTCATCATAGATTTTTATATAAATATATTTTTTGTGAGTAATTTCGCAAATTCCATAATTTCTTTTATTTTTTAATTGATATGTCTGATATAGGGTGATCGAAGAACTCCTTGATGTATGAAGGTAGAGATTACCTATCTTATTGATCGAAGGTTCCTAAGGCAAAGAAAACAAAAGATTTAATGATCTTACTAACTGAGGACTTTTAAAGATAGGAAGGTAGACCATTACAGTTTTGTTAAAACTGTTGATATATTGATATTGATTAAAACCCCATTTACACTGAATATTAATGTGTCGTAACTTTAATAGGGAGTTTTTTAATATTTTTATTATACCATTTATTAAAAAATTATGTATTCATCTTATTAACTATAATTTTTACATATTTTCTATTGTTCATTCATTAAGTAAATTTTTATATTGATTTTTTTTAACTTTTCATATCTCTAATTTTATAAAGTATATTTAGATTTCTAGATTAAACTAATTTAATATAAGAGGTTAGTGAAAATCATATGTTTTATTTTATAAACTATAATTCATCCCACTATTGATTTAAAGCTGATATGCCTTAGATCCTACATTTGGTATTATAAATGGTTTCTAGTTTTTATAAACTATTAAACTAACTTGTTTAATAAAGAATGGTATTCTTGTTTTTATAATGGAATTTTTTTCTATCAGGATGCTTGAAAATATCAGTCCAACCAAAACACCATTTTTTATGGTGGTGATTATGAATACATAGTGGATAGAATGAATACTTTTGTTATCAAAAATAAATATGATAATTTTTTTATCTTAACTGGTAAATATTATATTTCAAACCAAAAAATTACTACTTTTACTAAAAATGAAAAGTTATAATATCGACTCAAATACCAAGTTATAGATGATATGATTTGTTTTATTATAATAAACATCTATATTCATACTTATTTTTGAGAACAAATTAATAACATATGTATTAAACTAGAATTTACTCATATTGGGACTACAAAATTTGTTGTAATAAGAAGAGTCATGATACATTTAGATTATAGAGCTTCTTACTTCTTACCTGAAAAAACAGTAGCTAAAATTCATCAGAGATTTTTTAGTTTTTTTAATTGTCTTTAATGAATTATTGGTAAATATTTTATAGATGAATTTTTTTTAAAATATTATTCATATAATGACCAATGAATGGGAATCAATGATGGAAACTCTATATGATACTAAAAATATTAAAAAATTGAGATTAAATGATCTTATTGGAACACTCATGCAGTATGGGGGTATATTGAAAAGAGACACTAAAAAATATATGAAAACTAAGGGATCCTATTTTACTTAAACTTATATAATATTAAAGAAAGTCAAATCAATTGAGAGAGATAATAAATCATTAGAGAAAATAAATTAATGGTTGGGAATGAAATTATTTCATCTGGATAAATTGAAAATTAACTTTATAATCTTGATAACAGGATGTATAGGATATTTGGAAAAATGATTTTTTTACAAGTACATGAAAATCATAGAGACATATATAATAAGAAGGATACTTCAGATACGATTTTATATTAATGTAAAATCTTAGAAACATACAACTATATTTTCCAAGATTGAAGAAAAAGGATAATAAAGATGAATTCTCAAGAAAGTTATAAAAAAAAGGCAAGAAAAGTATCAAAGTCTCATCCACTTGGAGTAAAATTGTAGGTGATAGTTCTTGAAAAAATTATTCTAATAATAGTAGGTATGATAAGAAAAATATTGGGTTGTATACTGGAATTCCTAAGACAAATAATTTATTCATTTCTAACGTGTCTACTGAATCCTTAACTAATTAAGTTTTGAACAAAAATTATCTTGATTATGTTAATTAATATATTACTTCTTCTAAATTATAAAAACATAATGAATATAATGATGATGAAGAGTTACCTAGGTTTGAGTAAGTTTATGTATATGAAAACTTATTTGAAAACAAAATTTTAATTTTTTTAAAAAGTTTGAAATTAATAAGATATAACATTATAAAGAAAATTAAATTATTTCAAAACTTCCAATATAAATTTCAAATATTTATAAGGAATTTTAAAAATAATCGAGTTCTACTTGAAGTGATAAAAATAAGGATTTATTTGTGAAACTAAATTCAGAAATTTTTATTCAGAGAAATTACTTTAAAATTTTACTTTTGGTAATGAAAATTTTTATAATATGTATAGACATTGGAAGCCAATTATAATTAATTTTGGTATTGGTGTTACAAATCCAAAACCTCATTTTCAAAATAAATTAATTGTTTCTAAAATTTCCCCTAACTGTACAAAATGTTAGGGTGGTGGACATTTGAAGAAAAAAAATGTTCTTTGAATAAAGTTAACTATTTTGGATTTCATAAGGCTTAAATATATAAGTAATTTGTCATGAACCGAATCTGGCTACCATCAAACCGGCACCAAACCCGACTCATGGCAAGACCTAAAGGGCGTTCCCTATACCCATGGGCTGGCACAAGTGCCCGGGTATTATAAAAATTCATTTGGGAACGATTTACCTGAGTTTGGGTTCATAAAATAACCAAAAACAGCCAACAAACCAAATCTGAAAAAAATTATGCCAAGCAAGACTTAATAACAATTCAGAACTGATTATATGGGTTTAAACAAGACACAAGAAGTCCAAAGTTACATAAAATTATCAGCAAACATCCCATGAGACTCCACACGACAAGGGGTCATCACCCACAAGCCGTCTCCACAACACCGCACCATCGAGAGAAACTAGCAACCTGAATCGCCATTACCCAAGGCCTTGACTTTGCCTGTGTCAAACATGATCAAGTATACTTACACCCAAAGGTGTAAGTATGGTGTGAGACTAAGCCCAATAGGATATAACCCAAGGATTTCAAGTGATAGGCATTATAAAATAAAAGGCTTGCAAGAGTTATAAATAGATAAGGGTAGAATTTATTTCTAAAAGTGAAACTTTGAAAAGAAAATAACTTTCAATGGGGATAACATTAAATAATGAGTGAATTTGAATAAAACATTCAATATACTGGTTTTCACATTACAAAATACCATAAAGAAATTATAAATGCCAAAAAAGGCCATGAGCACCAAGCATAGGAACTCCCCTAGGTACTAGTTTGTTGTGAGCCCCAAGTACCTCGTACCTCGGTGAAAGTAACCATGATGAAATTAGTTCTCATGCACGAGCCACTAGTAGGGAGAATACCCATAACCTAGTGGTCTCCAATCATCTCCATTATAGTTTTGTCAGTGGTACCCATGTCAGACTTGCTAAGTGAATCATGGTCAAAACCCCTATGTTCACTAGCGTACTAGTACACGTTAGCCCACCTAGATACCCGGGTTTCCCGTATTGTGCTCAAATAGTCACCACATCCTACCAAAATCATTTTTTACATATAAATATCAGTTCTGGTCAAACACATTCAAAACAGTAGCTACACCTTCTTTGCACCTTTCGTATAACTCAATAAACCACTTATAATTTCCATAAAATAATTTCAAGAAAAGTAATCAAATTTTGCACATGAAATTCATCTAAAATCCCACATTTAGAACCAAATGGAGACCAATATTATACCGAAACAGAAATTTCAGCATCAAAACATTTTTATAAATCTAATCCCTGAATTATAAAACAACACCAAGAGGCACAACATGGGTTGCACATGTAAAACACCCATTTTCACACAAAATTGGCACCTAAAAATAAACCGCTTTTAAAATGCTACCCAAATAAAATTTTTAATAAAAATACTGAATTAGGAACATAATAGAAACATAAATACAGAAAGACAACTCATTCTACAATACCTACATATGAAATCACCTACCAAAAGAGTCAAAACCCCCAAATTCTTGTGTGTCACTTCAACCGCACCTCCATCGCACCACAAAGGAGTAAGATTGAACCTAAAACCAGAGTATTGGACCACGAATATCAAAACTAAAACCCTAGGTACGAAACCCCATCTTCTGTACATTTAGTGATTCAATAAAAAGGGAATAAACCCTAACAAGAAGGGAGGAATAAGGAAGAAAACCAACTTACTTGATAAATCTGGACGTTTTTTGGAGATTCAGACGTTTGGCCCTAAATCGAGATGAATCTGAGCTCTAAAGATGTACAAACGACTATGGGGGTGCGTATGGGTTTAGTGGGAACGTGTGAGAGGTGGAATCACCAAAAAAGGATAAAAAATAAATATTTTATGAAAGAATTACAAAACAATTTTAAAACTGGAAATGGGCTTTCGGGTTGGCCCAATACCTAATTTGAACACCCAAATCCAAGATGCTAATGACTTTTTAAGGGGCCCAAATTTTTTTTGTGGTTTTAATATTTAAATGAAGGTAATTTTGGAAGTTTAATGGGTGAAAAATGTTGAAAAACGAAGGAGTTATTAAAGAAACAAAATTTACTTTCAAAACTGGAAACGGGCTCTCAGGTTGTCCTAAATTTTGGAAACCCACTATTTCCTTCAAAAATGCATGAAAACCCACCAAAACCAAGCAAGGATGTAAATAAAATGAAATATAACTTTATAATATGTCATGTATGTGACAATTCTCCCCCCCATGAAGGACTTTCCGCCCCGGAAAGTCAACATGAGGCTTGATTGGAAAACCAGAATGGGTACTCTTCCTCGACCCACGACTTTCGCTCCCATGTCTCATGTGTATCATTTCCATGCTGCCATAGAACCCGGACTAATGGAATAGACTTCGCTCAAAGTATCTTCTCTTGGGAGTCCACTATTTTCACTGGCCTCTCAAAAATAGACAAGTCAGACTCTATCTCCAGTTCTTCCCAACTCAACACATGGGATAGATCCGGGTAGTATTTCTTCAAATGAGAAACATGGAAGACATCATGGATGGACATCAAATGAGAAGGTAAGGACAACCTATATGCCACCTTTCCAATACGCTCGATGATCTCAAATGGCCCGACATACCACAGAGTCAGCTTACCTTGCTTCCCCAATCGACGATGGCCCATACGAGGGGCCACATTCAAGAATACTCTATCACCCATAGAAAACTCTAGGTCTCGACGCCTCCAGTCAGCATATGATTTATGACGACTATAAGATATCAATAAATGTTGCCTAATTAATTTTACCTTCTCAGATGTCTCCTGCACCATACTCATCCCCAGTAGTGATGTCTCACCTACCTCAGCCCAACACAGGGGGGACTGACAAGGCCGACCATAGAGCGCCTCAAAAGGAGACATTTGAATCGAGGATTGGTAACTGTTATTATAAGAAACCTCAACCAAACCCAAATGGGTATCCCAAGAACCTCCAAAGTCTAGGACACATGCACGAAGCATGTCCTCCAAAATCTGATTTGCCCACTCTGTCTGACCATCCGTATGCGGATGGTATGCTGTGCTCATCTTAATCTGGGACCCCAAGGCCTTCTGAAGGCCTTCCCAGAACTGAGATGTGAAACGAGGGTCTCTATCTGAGACAATAGTTGATGGCACACCATCGAGTCTCACCACCTCATGAAGATACAAACAGCCCAACTCATCCACTTTAGATGTATCTCTGATCAGAATGAAGTGGGATGATTTGGTTAGATGATCAATCACCACCCAAATGGAATTCTTACCTCGAGTTGTACGAGGTAATCCAACAGTGAAGTCCATGGAAACCTCGTCCCACTTCCAGGTAGGAATGGGTAGTGGTTGGAGCAAACCGGAGGGCCTTTGGTGCTCTGCTTTCACCTGCTGGCATGTGTAGCATCTCGACACAAAGTCCGCTATGTACCGTCTCATACCAGACTACCAAAACTGCCGACGGACATCATAATACATCTTAGTGGCACCCGGATGGAATGCCCACTGAGACTGGTGGCTATCCTACATCACCACCTTCCGTAGAGATAATGGAACTATTGAACGGCCCTTGAAGCACAAGATTCCCTTAGGAGACGATGACCAATCAGAGGATGTCTCCCCACCATGAAGAAACTACTTCAACAATTGACAAAGCTAATCACTGGGCTGTTCCCGCTGAATTAACTCCAATAGAGAAGGAGTCAACTGGATGCTCGCCAAGAATGCCCCTCCACCGTGTTCCTTGGTCTCCACATGCATCTGAGAAAAGATCCCCATCAATGTCCACTCATCATTGGACTTCCTCAAAGCCTGCACTGGAACCCTTCTGCTCAAGGCGTCGGCCACTACATTACCCTTACCTGGGGTATAGACAATGTCAATGTCAAACCCCTGCAAGTACTCGATCCAGCGATGCTTCTCAAGTTGAGGTCCTTCTGTGAGAAGATATAAGCCAAGCTTTTGTGATCAGAATAGACCACAAACTTCTCCCCAAAGAGGAAGTGACACCACGTCTTCATAGCATGCATCATTGCTGCCAACTCCAAGTCATGGGTTGGGTAGTTCTTTTCGTGTGGCCGGAGTTGGCGAGAGCCATACGCCACCATGTGATCATCCTGCATAAGAATGCACCCAAGACTCATACCTAAAGCATCACAATAGACCACATATCCCTTTCCAGCCTCTGGAAAAATCAGCACAGGGGCGGTATTCAGCCGCCTCTTCAGCTCCTCGAACGATGCCTGACATTCTGGACCCTATACAAACTTCACCCCTTTCCAGGTGAGGGATGTCATTGGTGAAGCAAGCCGAGAGAAATCCTGAACGAATCGCCTGTAATAACCAGCCAAGATAAGAAAACTCCTGATCTAGAACACATTCTTCGGTTTCTCCCACGACATGACTGCACTAATTGTTTCAAGGTCCACTGAAACTCCATGCTCTGAGATCACATGCCCCCAAAATCTCACCTCTCTGATCCATAAAGTGCACTTTGACAACTTTTCATAGAGGTTGTGATCTCATAATGTACCCAAAACGATCCTCAAGTGATGTTTGTGTTCCTCCTCAGAGCAATAGTATGCCATAATTTCATCCACGAACACCACAACAAAGGAATCGAGATACTGATGGAACACCCTATTCATAAGTTCCATAAATACCACTAGAGCATTGGTCAATCCATAGGGCATGACCAAATACTCAATGTGACCATACCTGCTTCGGAAGGATGTCTTAGGGATATCTGACTCCTTCACCCTGAGTTGATGATACCCTGACCGTAGGTCTATCTTTGAGAACCACTTTTCCCCCTTCAACTGATCAAAAAAATCATCTATTCTGGGCAAATGGTATTTGTTTTTAATTGTTACCTTATTCAGCTTCTGGTAGTCAATGCACAACTGGAGGGATCCATCATCCTTTTTGAAAACAACACAAGAGCGGCCAAAGGAGAGACGCTCGGGCGAATGAATCCTTTGGATTCTAAGTCGTCCAGTTGTATCTTTAATTCCCTCAACTCGGTGAGGGCCATGCGATAATAGGGAAGAGATATCGGCTGTGTTCCCGGTGCCAGATCAATAGAAAACTCCACATCCCGCTCTAGGGGAAAGCCTGAAAAATCATCTGGGAATACCTCCGGAAACTCATTCACTACATGAGGTAGTGCACCTTCAGGGGAAAGACCATCCTCTATCATGAGAGAAGATAACTCGAAGATAGCACTTCCCAACTCTGGGAGTGGAGGCCCTACGCGACCTGACCGAGGATCCCATTCTCCATGAAAAACCTGACGACTCCCATCAGGTGCCGTGAAACTCACACGCCGTCTATAGAAATCGATGTGTGCCTGGAAGTGTACTAGCCAATCCATCCCGAGTATGACATCAAAAAGGTTCATATCTAAGACC
Source organism: Viscum album (assembly GCA_963277665.1). Taxonomy (NCBI): domain Eukaryota; kingdom Viridiplantae; phylum Streptophyta; class Magnoliopsida; order Santalales; family Viscaceae; genus Viscum; species Viscum album. The sequence continues at coordinate 6,229,270 of OY728130.1, read as the reverse complement.
AAGAGGTCCCACTCCATCTCGACCCCTGACACAGAAATCGCACATGATGGGCACCTAAGACCCTGCTCCTTCTTCTTTCCCAGCGGTGTCACCAACTCCATTGAGAATGACATCAAATCAATTGGAAAATTCAGAATGTCCACAAAACGGGCAGATATGAATGAAACAGAGGAACCTGTATCAAAAAGATCTGCAGCTATAGAAGATGAAATCAAAATGGTACCTCGAACAGTCGACGGTCCCGCCTATGATCCTGCTGGTGCCTGATCCACCGCATGGAGATGTACAGTATCTTCCTGAAGATGACTGCTAGTCTATGGTTGTGCCCTAAATTTGTTATGCCCCGAAGATGACCCACCATTACCACCACAGCTACCAAATCGAGATCCCCCAGTCCTCGATGGCTCAGACTGTGCTGGTACTCCTCTGGGAGCCATGGATCCTTCCCCACTTTGAAGTGGACGCGCTATCCCGTAAAAGCGTTGCACGTGTCTCATACCTCCACACTGGAAACAGGTCATCGAAGGATGAGGGCATGCTTGACGAATGTGCCCAGGCTTCCCACATTGGTGGCACACGACCGATCTCGCATCAGAAACTGCTGATGAAAACTGCCTAGAAGAGTTCCCTGAACTGCCTCCTCCTTTCTTCACGTGATCCTCTAGCTTCCTTTTCTTTTCTGAGGAGCTTACACTTCCCACTGCTGATACAGAACCATAGAAACCGTCCCTGCCTTTTCTATCAATCTCTACCATGCACACCCAATCAACGACCTCAGCATAGGTCCTCAGCTTAAACAAGAACACCTGGGAGTATATCTCTGGTCTCAAGACTTTCTCAAACCTCTAGGCCTTCGCTTTCTCATTAGAGACAATTTATGGAGCATACCGAACCAACTCAGCAAAACCGTTGGCATACTCCATCACAGTTAGATTTCCCTTAACAAGTTCCATGAACTCTCTAGACCTAGCATAACCCAACACCTCAGGGAAGTACTGTTCATTAATGACAGCCTTGAAATCTCCCCAACGCATCTGCTCATTCTTCCCACCCTGAAGCACTGACTCGCACAATTTACGGCTAGGACCATCCAATAGAAAGGAGGAACACTTCACCCTGAGCTCCACAGGTGTTTCCAGGAACTCAAACATACGCTCGATCTTCTCGATCCATTCCTCTGCTTCTTGGGGTTCTGAGCTGCCTCGAAAGGTTGGAGGCTTATTTTTCAGGAACTCATGGGCCTTGTCCTTTCTAGGACCAGTCTCATCCTATCTAATAGGAGCTGGAACTAGAGCTGGTCCATATCCTAGAGCCTGGACAGACCAGACCACGATCTCGACTAGCCTCTGATCAATTGGTGTGGGAGAACTCTCTCCGGCATCCTCATGTGGGTGTGTGAGAGCTTTCCGGGGAGGCATGTTGCTACAAAATGTAACAGTCACAAAACAATAATCAATAACACAATTCTGAAAATTTTAATCAAATACATTAAATAAAAATAATCTAAACACATTTCAGTAATAAAATAAACAACTACAACACATCCGCATGAGGTCCACATGTGGTCTGCAACCCACACGTCTCACCTGGAAGTGAAGTCAATCTTTAAATTCCAACATCCCTTGGTGACTCAGGGTCTGCCATGAGAGGTGTAGGCCAAACACCCTACTCACAACCAATACCCCGATCCCCGACAGTCCTAGCTCCTGCCTATCCCGACTCATCCCAAAATAACAATATAACCCAAAAACTTTAACCTGCCTCTAATACCATTTTGTCAAGAACCGAATCTGGCTGCCATCAAACCAGTACCAATCCCAACTCATGGCAAGACCCGAAGGGTGTTCCCTATCCCCAAAGGCTGGAAAAAGTGCCCATGTATCATAAAATTTCATTTGGGAACGATTTACCCGAGTTTGGGTTCATAAAATAACCAAAAATAGCCAACAAACCAAATCTGAAAAAAATTATGCCAAGAAAGACTTAATAAAAATTCAGAACTTATTATATGGGTTTAAAAAATAAACAAGAGGTCCAAAGGTACATAACAGTAGCAGCAAACATCCCATGAGACTCCACACGACAAGGGGTCATCACCCACAAGCCGTCTCCACAATACAGCACCATCGATATAAACTAGCAACCTGAACCGCCATCACCCAAGGCCTTGCCTTTGCCTGTGTCAAACATGATCAAGTCGACTTACATCCAAAGGTGTAAGTAGGGTGTGAGACTAAGCCCAATAGGATATCACCCAAGGATTTCAAGTGATAGGCATTATAAAATAAAAGGCTTGCAAGAGTTATAAATAGATAAGGGTAGCATTTATTTCTAAAAGTGAAACTTTGAAAAGAAAATAACTTTCAATGGGGATAACATTAAAGAATGAGTGAATTTGATTAAAACATTCAAGCTACTGGTTTTCACATTAAAAAATACCATAAAGAAAGTATAAATGTCAAAAAGGCCACGAGCACCAAGCATAGGAACACCCCTAGGTACTAGTTTGTTGTGAGCCCCAAGTACCTCGTACCTCGATGAAAGTAACCATGATGAAATTTATTCTCATGCACGAGCCACTAGTAGGGAGCATACCCATAACCTAGTGGACTCCAATCATCTCTATTATAGTTTTGTTAGTGTTATCCATGTCAGACTTGCTAAGTAAACCATGGTCAAAACCCCTCCGTTCACTAGCGTACTAGTACACATTAGCCCACCTAGATACCCGGGTTTCCCGTATTGTGCTCAAATAGTCACCACATGCTACCAAAATCAATTTTTACGTATAAATATCAGTTCTAGTCACACAAATTCAAAACAGTAGCTACACCTTCTTTGCACCTTTCGTATAACTCAATATACCACTTATAATTTCCATAAAACAATTTCAAGAAAAGTAATCAAATTTTGCACCTTAAATTAATCTAAAATCACACATTTAAAATTAAATGGAGACCAATATTATACCAAAACAGAAATTTCAGCATCAAAACATTTTTATAAATCTAATCCTTGAATTATAAAACGACACCGAGAGGCACAATATTGGTTGCACATGTAAAACACCCATTTTCACACAAAATTGGCACTTAAAAATCAACTGCTTTTAAAATGCTACCCAAATCAATTTTTGTAATCCAAATACTGAATGAGGAACATAATAGAAACAGAAATATAGATAGACAACTCATTATACAATACCTACATATGAAATCACCTACCAAAAGAGTCAAAACCCCCAAATCCTTGTGCGTCACTTCAACCGCACCTCCGCTGCACCATAAAGGAAGACGATTGAACCTAAAACCAGAGGATTGGACCAATAAACTCAAAAATAAAACCCTAGGTACGAAACCCCATCTTCTGGAAATTTGGGGATTCAATAAAAAAGGAAAAAACCCAAACAAGAAGGGAGGAATAAGGAAGAGAACCAACTTACTTGAGAAATCTGGATGTTTTTTTGGAGATTCACAGGTTCGGCCATACATCATGATGAATCTGAGCTCCAAAGAGGGAAACACGAATATGGGGGTACGTCTGGGTTCAGTGGGAACGTGTGAGAGGTGGAATAACCAAAAAAGGATAAAAAATAAATATTTTATGAAAGGATTACAAAACACTTTTAAAAATGGAAATGGGCTTTCAGGTTGGCCCAATACCTAATTTGATCACCCAAATCCAAGATGCTAATGACTTTTTTAGGGGCCCAAAACTCTTTTGTGATTTTAATATTTAAATTAAGGTCATTTTGGATGTTTAATGGGTGAAAAATGTTGAAAAACGAAGTAGTTATTAAAGAAACAAAATTTACTTTCAAAACTGGAAGCGGGCTCTCAGGTTGGCCAAAATTTTGGAAACCCACTATTTCCTTCAAAAAGGCATGAAAAACCACCAAAACCAAGCAAGGATGAAAATTAAATGAAAACTACCTTTAAAATATGTCATGTATGTGACATAATTGGAAGGTAAGAAAAATAAGAAAGTTTGACATATGTGGATACAGAAAGTTTTATTTTTCAATAATGTTGGAACCATGAAGGTTTGGGTCACAAAATAGTAACTTTTTTATTTTCATCAAAATAAGAAGAGAAACAATAGCAGTAATATTTGGTACACAAATAGTGGATGTTCCCGATACATGAATAAAAATGTGAAATTATTTTAGAATATTATAAATATAAATGGTGGAAAATTAAATTTTTGAGAAAATTATCATGGAGATATATTTTCTATAGGTAATATTGTTCTTATTTGGAAAATATTTATTTTCAAATATTTTTATTGTTGTAAGAATTATGTAAAACCTCATTAGTATAATTTAATTATGTGATAATTTATATATGTTGAAATAAAATAATGATAAATGTATTATTAAATTTCAGAAGATAAAATTATTTTTTCAACTTATATTCTTGAGAATGTATACGCACTAAACATAGAAGACCTTATAATCCAAGATCTACCTTTTTACTGTAATGAGGGGTCAATATTTGTTATGGAATATAATTTTCCTAAAATTTATTATTATAACATGAGACAAAAATTCTCACAAAGGACATGTTATAGATTTTTTGGTGTATATGTTTAATTATTCTAAATTTTACGATTCGTTTCAATTGATAATGAAACATAATTTTATATTTAAATCTATTAGTGAAGTTTCAACTTATTATGTTTTATATTTAGTACTCATATAATTATTATTTCCAAAAAAATAGAATTATTAGTAGAAAATACTATTTTTAGACCAATTTGGTTAAATACCTTGACCGGGTTATGGTGAATCATGGTATGAAATCTTAAAACAAATTCCCCTTATGATCATGTTTCATCATTAAAAAACACTCTTATCTCCCAATCCAATAGTAATATATAAAGAAAAAATGAATGGATGTATGAGACACAAAAATATTAATTGTTTCACCCACACTGATAAATTTTCAAAGAGTATACGTAGTCAATGTTCCTATGTACCAAAACCACTAAAACACACTATTGTTACCATGTTTTTAGTAACCCTCATAGTGAACTACCAGTCACAATTTAAATCTCACTACCCTTTCATCTAAATTGATCTCACAATTTATTATGGGGAATCTTTTCTTAATCACTTGAATCAATAGTTTCTACACCTTATATAGTTAGTAATGAAGATCAATTTTAATTTACATGATTAATAACCCTTTACATAATACTTTTTGGAAAAATACTTCTTGATTAACTTAGACACATTTTCACAGAACCATTTCCCAATTTTTAGAAAAACATTAAAATACTTTTTGGAACATTTCACTTTCACAAAAAATTTCTAATACAAAAAACTCCTAACCTTTGGTAAAACAATTTCATTTTTTTTGAAACCTCATTTCTTTTTTTAACTAAATAATTCACGTAAGAAAACCCTTCATGAATATATTTTGTAAATTCAAAGCCTTTGGATCTTTGCTAAGGAATCATATTATCTAATGAGGGGGTATCTACCTTTTTATAAACATTTCCTCCCCTTTGTGAAACTTTCAAGATCACCACTTCCTTTTCATGAAACTCTCCATTCATGTTCATAAAAATACCTTTCTTTATTAATCTTTCGGGAAATTTTCCGTTCATGAAACATTTTTTTAATTTCATAATTAACCACATTTTTTCTTCAGAGCTTAGTAGTCTTTCACTAAGAATTCGATAATGTGTCTCCAAACCTTCACAACATCAAATTTTCTCAAATTAAATGGATTTTTTATATTTTAAAGAGGCGGTATTAGAAATCCTTATTTCATGAAACTTTTCCCTTTCTCTAAATTTTAGACACCAAAAATTTGGAAAAGATTAGTAAATGGAGCCACCATGTATGTAAAACTTTTTGATCCACTCACAGTTCTTCCATATCACTGCCATGGTCCTTTATTGACATAAATATTCAACAATCACATTGGATCTTCACAATAGACCTATTTAACCTTTTTTTCAATAAACACAATAAACCCCAAAACATAATAAACCCACTTTGAGGTATTTTTCCATAAATATTTCCCTTTGGGTTTATTTAAAACTCTTCAACATTATATAAAAATTTGAAAATTCTATTTCCAATGTGTTTAAAACAAGTTTCACTATTCTATATTCTACCACAATTTTATTCTTACGATTCCATATATTGATCAATTATTTACTAAAAAACACAATATTCCCACAAGATCTATTCTCAGCATGAAAAATAAGAGTAACATGAAAATTTCATCAAAGAATCACTTTATTCTCAAAATAGTAGATTTATTTCATCATGAACCCCATATATTATTATATATAAATTGAACATCTTTTATGTCATCAGTTTAAACAATCACACATTTTTTCTTCTCCCCCTATTATATCCTCTCATGTATTGATCAATACACTTTCTTCCCTTTGTAAATAACCAAAAGGTTACTTATTTGTTTCTATGACCTAGTAAATAACTCATATCAATATATATGAAAAAAAGATACCTTGAAGAGAGGAGGTTCCACTTCGAAACATTTTCACATGTGGGAAGCTGAATGAACTCCAATAGTTAATAGATGCTTCTCAAACACCTCTTTGGGTAAGGCCTTAATCCGAATTTCCACAACCTATAGTTCTTTAGGAATATACTATAACTTTAAAAAGAACATGATCGACATAATCCTTGATAAAATGATACATTATTTAAACATGATTCATCCATGAGTGATGGAATGGATTATTTCTGAGATTTGTAAAACTTGAATTATCATAATGGATTCTGATTATATACTTCACTTTAACTCCCATATCTTCAAGCTTCTTCTAAATCTATAATAACTATGTGAATGTTTTAGTTACCACAATATATTCAAAACAATTTTTTCTTAGTGAAATTAAATAATTTTTCTTTATTATCCAAGAAATAAAAAATCCGCCAATATATGATGGACCACCAGATGTTTATTTATTATTGTCTACAAAATCAGCACAATATTCATCTGTATGACCCGATAACTCTTTCTAACATTTTTCATTGTACAAAAACCTATATACAACATTAATTTATATACTAAATTATTTTTTTTACTGTAAGTAAGTGGATTCATTGGGTAATTCTTTGATACCACACTATTTGACATGTGGCCAAATCAAAATCATGTTGTGTCACTAATAAGAAAAATAGACTACCAATTATATGCCTATATTTCCTGATATTAACCACTTTTCATTCATCATATCATTATAGTTTCATATGGGTAGAGATTTTATTTTTCATTTACTTTAAACTATCCATTTTAAATATTAGTTCACTAATCATTGACATTTCAAACTCATTTTTCATGAATTCTATGAATTTTTTTCATTTTGATTAATTTTATCAACCAAATATTATGTCATTGACACACACCAATACCATTATCCTTATATTACTTTTAGTATTGAGATAGATATTATAATAAACTACAAAAATCTAAAAACAGAACTTCTTGAAAAATTGATCATGTCTTTAATACCATTCTTTTAATGCTTGATTCAAACTATATAGCATCTTCCTCAATTGAGAAAATATATTCTAATATTCATGAATGGGAAAACAAAATAACTTTTCAATATACACATCTTCTTAAATAACCCATTTTGAAACATTGAATTTACATCCATAAAAAACATTGAACATTAATTTCAATGATATGGATAAGAATGGGTGAATAGTATCAAGCCATGTAATAGGTGAAATTTCTCATTGACATTGATTCCGTCAATCTAAGATTATCCCTTATAAATGATTCATGATTTTGGTTTAATTACCTATCCATATTCATTTATTTTGTTCCAAAATACCCATTTAGTCCTGATGAAATGTTTATCTCTAGGTCTCAAAACAATCTCCCATGTTTGATTCTTTTAAATTTGGTCATGCTCTCCATTAATAGCTTGAACCCAATTTTTATATCCAATTTATTCTGAAAAAATTTGTCTCTATATAAGGTATAAAGGATTATTTTTTTAGATACTTCATTCTCCTTGAAAGAATAGGTACATCCTTATCACTGACGATGTCATGTTTTTTCACTTCGTTATGCCTCCTTAGCTTCTGTTTAGACATAGGTCAAAACATATCCTTCTAATCATCATAATGTTATTTTGAATCATAATTTTCCACCTATACTCATCATAAGTTTCTTACTTCCTCATAAATATATTCAAGGAATTGTTCGATGTATTATTTTATATTCTATTTATTTGATACTATAATGAAATCATTTCATTCAACTAATTTTCACATCCTCTTATTTTTAGAATTTTTATTCTTTTCTTTTTTTATAGTATCCAAGGAATAAACCGTCATCTTCACAAGACTAAAAATTTATTTGTTTCTCCTTATTGATTATAAACCACTTCCAATTATTATAAATTATTTCAATATCGAATTATTTCTATATTAGTTCTTGAAAATATTATTTTCTTCACTAGTATATAACAAATATCTATTGGATATATAGACCAATGTTATGAATACTTCCCTTTATAATGCATCTAGAAGGTCCTTTTAAATGAGTATTATTAAGTACATATTGTTTAAGACCTTATTTATTCTCTCAACCACTACATTTTTTTGAGTAGTTCTCACTACTAGAACTTGGGGCCTTATCTTGTATTTATCAATACAATACTCCACTTGGATGTTTTTTAATTTTGTACCATTATTAGTGAAAAACTTTAGATTCATATTTCCAAGAATCCATTCATCTTACCTCTGATATTGTGTTATAAAAATGAATCCCTTAGACTTGTGGGAAATGAAAAATACCCATGACATTATTCGCTGGTTTTATAACACATGTCACAAAAGTTACTAACACATAACATGTAGTGATTGATACCTTTAACAACCAAGACATTAGCATGTCTCATATATTTTCCTCCAAATTTGGATTTTCTTGAGCCAATAATCTTTATGACATCATCATTTCAAATTTTCATGAAATATTACTTATCAAATTTGATTCATATAACAAAATCTTTATTTAATGTAATATGGTATGTGTACCACTATCAAGGATCCATACACCATCATCATATAATGATTTAATATAAATCTCTACAACCACTTCTTTCTGAAGTCCTTTCTTTTTGATCTATTCCATTGAAATCATACCTATTGTAAACTAATATTATTTATCTTCCTCAGATTTTGATGAAAAAACTTCATCTTTTAGTGTGGAAAATTAATTTTATATTTTCATATCATTTGATAATTCTTTGAGCTAGTTCTTATGAACACTTTGGATATTCTTTGGTAAATTCCTCTAAATTTTTTATTACAAATATTTTTCCATCTTTCCAAATATTTCTCACCAAAAATTGTGACCATAAAAATCATACTCGGAATATTTAACACTATTTGGCCACTGTTTTTCTTATTATCCTTGGTGATTTTTGGCTATGGAACATAAATTTTGAGAATTTCCCATATTTCCACAATAATAACACATGATATGAGATAAATTCCAATGATTCATTGTTGCATGACCAATTGTTCCTTAGCTTCTCTGAACCTTCTGATTCCGATTTATACCCAAATAATTTTTCAACCTAAAAGTGGGTTCTTAAGGTCCAATATCAATAATGAAAATTTTATATTTGCGATAAATAATCATACCATCATTTTCATTTGGATATGATTATTGATTCTATTTTACTTGTCCTATATGCTCAACTTCCATATTTTCTATCACCTGAGTGCTCTGATTTCCCGATGTCATATCTGGATAATTTTTATAACATGTTAAAAACATACTCTTTAGGTTCTTTGATAAATTTGATTCGATAATTTTATATGATAGTCAAACCATCAATCACTATTTTCTATTATTTAACTTTGATTTTATACTCAATGACTTTATCTGAGTTCTCTATAATTGAAAACTTATGATTTTAAATTTCTTCTTTCAGCTCATACTTCTCTTATTCCTACTGCTTCATATATATTATTTCATCATGAAGAACTCTATTGGAATTATTCATTTTTGATCACCAAAAGACTATCTCATCAAGGGTGAATTCTAATTCATCTTGGAGACCATCCATTCCTCTGAATTCTCCTTCATCGTTTTCTATTTCCTCCCTTGTCATGTAGTTGCTTGCAAGTTCCACCATAGAATTTTATCTATGATCCTCTCAGTTCACCATATCTTCTGCCTTAGATACTTAAGGAATTTCATTTTATTATGAAAGTATATTGTTTTTTTAGAAGAAATTTTTATTCATATTTTTATTACCATTCAAAAAGGTTGATAACTTATTTAGGGGAATTTCAAATTCATCCTCATCATCATCTTAGAACATCTTGGGGATCCTTTCTGCAATATGTGGAACCTTTTCATATCAAAATTGATCCAGAAGATGACTCCCCTTGAGCATTCATTTTCCTCATCATATATTTGATGAAAGGAATGACATGGAATCATCTATCTCTTCTTCTTCCTGACCATCCTCTACAGTGAGTTTCTTCATGGCCTTGAATGTAGCTTCTTTGGATTTTACTTTTTTCCATAGCCTCATTATCATCATTTCTCACCTTTTATAAAAAAAGATTACTATGTAAACTATCCAATGTTAGCTCTTTCAAATATTTTTCATCTAGTAAATACAATTTTATTTTAAACTGAGGTGTTATTCATCTCAATATTCACTTTATAATATTATATCATCGAGGACTTATCTGATACCTTGCATATATTCTACAAAATAATTCTTATAATCAAAGAATACATCTACAAACTCATTGGGGTTCATTATTAGGTCCTCATATTTGTACCATAGAACGTTCAATTTTTCAACTTTAACGTTTTCATCACCTTTATAGATATTTATCAGCTTTTCAAAAATGGAATTCATTGAATTACATGATATAACCTTTATGTAGAATGTGTTATATAAAGATCATACTAAGGCATTGATTTATTTGGCATCAATATGAAATTATCTTAATTATTATTCTAATAAAACTCCATAGTCAACACTAAGAGAAATAACATACATCGTAGATATGAATACATTCATACCAAATGATCATATGCAATGTTGCATCTAATTCTTCCACAACTAGAAAATGTTTCCATAAAAGATATAAATTCCTTTGTGATTAATAACCTCCACTGAAACCACTATGATAAAAACACTGAATTAAATATTTTTTATGATATCATTTTTTATTCCAAATAGGTTAAATACTCTATGGTTGTGAATTAGGGTATGAAAAAATTAAGACAATTACCCTTTATGATCTTATTTCATCATTAAAAAATAATCTTCTCTCCCTTTCCTATTTCAATGTTTGAGGATAAATCAAAACATGGATCAAGAAAACCAATTTTACATGGTTCACCCAAACTGGTATACACCCAATGGTTATATTTAGTTCATGTACCTATGTACCAAATTCACTAAATTACACAATTGTTACAATGTTTAGAGTAGACTCATAATCCCTTCTAGTTCACTATCATTCATTATTTGAAAGCTCACTGCCCTCTAAAATGAATTATTCTCAATGATTATTCAGAAGAATGTTTTCTTGAAAACAAGAATTAATATTGTTTACACCTCATTATTTGTTTCATGAAGCTCTAATTTCATCCAATTTATAAATATCTCTTTACCTCAAAATTTCTAGGTAAATCCTCCTAGTTTGTGTAAGATTAATTTTTATGGAACCCTTTTCCCAACATTCATGAGACTTGAAAATACATCATTAAAATTTTCTATTTATTAGAAAATGTTTCTTTTAAAAAACTCCCTTTAAAAAAATTATCAGTTTTCACAAAACCTTCTTTCATCAGAAAACTAAAATCTTTATGTAAGGAAAACCTTCACAAAAATCTTTTCCAAATTTATTGTGTTTGGATCTTCATTATAGATTAATCTTCTCTACTAATGGGGTCTCCACCTATTTATATACATTACCTAAACTTAAAAAACCATTAAATATTTCCATTACCTTTTAAATATACTCTTCATTCATGTTCATGAAATTACCCTTCTTCACGAAACATTAAAAAAACTTACATTCTTGTTTCACAATCACATAACTTACCACTTTTTTACTTCGCAACTCAGAAGCCTTTAAAGAATCATTATTTCATGAATAGAAAAACCTCCATGACACTATAATTTTATGAATTTCATGCCTTGTCCATATTTTCATGACGAAGACCTGGAAATCCATATTTCGTTAAACATGTCCCTTCCTCTAAATTTTGGACACCAAAAATTTTTCAAACACTAAAAAATTATGGCAACTTCTATAAAAAAAATACTAAAAAATTATAGTACTTCAATACCTCTTTCATGGTCCTCTTTCAACATACCTCATCAATAATCATGCTGGAACTTTACAACGATCCCTACCAACCTATTTTTGAAAATAGAGATGATCAATCTAAAAACATCCTAAACACAACCTAATGGATTTTTTCCCAACAACAATTTATATGTATTAGTTTAATAATATAATATATATACAAGGTTCTATATTATAATAAAAATTATGATTCATTTTTTGTTGTAAATATTTTTATATCCCATGTTAAAAATGAGGAAAATCTACCTTTGATAACTATTTTTGGTGATCATGGTGAAGAATTATTACTTTTTAGTTTGAAAATTCTTGTAGTGAAAATGTTATTATGGAAAATTAAATTATCCAAAAAAAATCGAGTAGTTGAATTAATAAATAGAGTTTATTAGGATATTACTAGAACCATATTGATTGAATAGTCAATAGCTAAGCATTTTTTGGATGAAGTAGTTAATACTACCCATTATATTATCAATTGAGTATTACTGAGAATGTTTCTTAATAAAACTCTTTATTATTGTTAGTTTGGATAAAAAACATAAATCTATTACTTGATGGTTTTGGGATGAAAATTATTCATTATGAATAGTAAATATAATATATATAAATTATCTCAAAAATCTAATGAATGAATTTTTCATGGTTATTATAAAACAAGTAAGGATTTTTATAGTTTTTAGTAAAAATATGAGTATTTTTTTAATAAATAGTTCATGTTAAATTTGATGAAACTGATCCTTTTTTTAAATTACCTGAAACCAAATCTTCAAATTATATTTTCAAGACTTATTTTCAAGCCATGTTGTAAAATTCTTCCAATGATAGAATAACTAAATAATCATTTTTTAAAGTTATACCATTTGAATAAACACAATATATTATTTAGGAAATACATTTCAAAAATATAACACATCATAAAATCATAAGAAATTATCATATTGATAATATCATTTGTGATGTGGATCAACCAGTAAAATCTAAAAGTTGATTAAGAAATGAATGTGAAAATTTTAAATGTTATCACAATTAAAACATAATACTACTAATAAGAATTTTGGTGATTATTATTGGATTAAAGAAATGGGGATTTTGTAAAAAAATGTGATTAAAATAGAATAATAGTTAGAAAAAAAATTAAACTTGTTGAAAGGGTTATAATAAACTATAAATAATAATGTATAAAAAATATTTTACTATTATATATTGAATTGAATCTATTAATATTCTTCTATTCAATGTATCATTCTATAATTTTAATATTTTTCAAATGGATGTGAAGTTTTCTATTCTTAATTGATATATAAAAGATAAATTTTATGTAAAAAAACAATATGGTTTTAGAAAAAAGTCCAAATAATTTATTTATACTTACTAGGTACCTTTAAGGACTTCAAAAACAAACAAGATTCTTATATGATAGATTTACTGAATTTTTGTTACAAAATATTTTTTTATGGTAGATATTGACCCAACTATTTTTATCAAAAGTTTTAAAGATACCATTATTATTCAAATTTATGTTGGAGAAATTCTTATTTGTCTCAAATGAAAAATAATTTTCAGATTTCTTTTCTAATCTAATGAATATTATGTTTGAGATAAACATGATGGGAGAATAAATTTTTTTCCTTGGTTTTCATCTTTATCTAAAACAAGAAGAAACGTTTATATCTGAAAAAAAATTATATAAAATATCTACTAAAAATATTTGGATATGAAAATTATAAAAGTATCTGTACTCCTTCAGTAACCTCAAAAATCTTATATCTTATTTAATATAGGAAACCAATTGATCAAAATAACTTTAGTGGAATGACTCATGGTTCACTATACCTCACAAAAAGTCATCCATAATTAAGGTTTTCTAAATAATTATGTGTGATATTTCAAGATAATTAAAATAATTAGCATTTAAAATATATAAAAATAATATTTCATCTACTTAAGGTAATTATGGATTTTAGACTATTTTATTCTACAGGAAATTATTTTAAACTAAAAAGTTTTTCGAATGATAATTTTTATGGGTGTAAAATGGATAGAAAAGTAAATATGGAAATTATAATTTTTTAGGAGAGGATTTAGTATCTTTTAATTTTAATATAATACATTCAATATCACTTTCTTTTACCTAAGTTGAATATATAAAAACTAGATTTTATTATTCTCATGTTTTATTGATGCATCATACACTCATTGAATTTTTAATGAGTTTCAGTAAAAATTATATTTTTTTACAATAAAAGATCCAATTATTTACGTAAAAACTAATTAAATCACTCATGATCCAAGAATATATTTATAATTCACCATTTTCTTTACTATCCCACAGAAAAAGGGATATCATTTTACAATTCAATGGAATAAAAGAACAACTTGTATAAATTTTAAAAAAACACCTAAATTATGATATATTAGAATATATAAAATAAAATATTAGAATGGTAAACATAAAATTATTATTTATCAAAATTATATATACCAATATTATTATAATAAAAAACAAATTGAAAAGTGGGGATAATATTTATTTAATTTTTTATGTTTTTTCTATGATTTTAAATTCTTTTGAATAAAGTTCACTTAAACAAATTCAATTAAAATTATTTCCTTAACATTTTTCTAGAAAACATATTTTACCCAAAAGAAATTTTTTATCTAGATAAATGTTTTTTCCATAAAAACATTTTCAGCCAGAAATTATTTTTATAGGCATTCTTTTCCACAAAATAATTTTTAGGATTTATAATGAAATAAGTAAATATATCTAGAAAAACTTTAGTAAATATAGTTTTTAAATTTTTTCACATGAAGTAAATTATAAATATTTTTTACCCTATTAATTATTTTAATATTTTTTATACTATCTATATCTTTTATCGAAATATGTTTTTACAAAATTTGAAGTTTCATCAAAATTAATCTTCAACCAATAAAACTTATAACAACAAAACTCCAAGAGTTTAGTTATTTATATTCATCTTTCAAGATGTAATTTAAATTTTATATCTGTGTGAAGGTTTCAATATATGATATTTTATCTAAGGTAGATGAAATGAAACTCTCTTTAAACCAGTATAAAGGATATGTGGGTTACCACACCTTTCCATCTGTTTGTTTTTAGTGGACTACTCTCACCACTTTGTTTTTATTTCATACAAGTTTATCCATTATTTCAAGGTTAATTTAATTATAAATAATATCTTAATAAATTTAATTTTAAAATAGATTGACTATAAAAGAATTATTGATAAAGAAAAAATGGTATGAAAAATATGACTTTTTTCTAAAGTTAGTCATAATTTAAAAGGGTGGGAATATATGGTTGTTTCGAAATATGATTTCGATTTAAAATATCAAAAGATAACCATAGAGTTTTATAAATATTCTATCATTAGTTATGTTCATTTTTTAAGGGTTTCAACCTTTACTCTTTTTATAAAGTCTTATAAATTGCATATACAAAAAAGTGGATGATTTAGTTTAGATTAACTTAGAAGGAGACAAAAACTTAGTAACTCACAATTTTCTAGAAAACATTAGATGTTTAGATAAATATAATGCTAATACCTATTCAATTTCAACATGTGAAAAGTTTATGGAATTTTACCACCTTTATCATGATGATTATATTGTGGACCATTCGGTGTTAATTTTTCTTATTCCTAGAAAAGGGGAAAGGATAACCTTAAAATCAATGAAATTTATGTTCTATATTTTTCATGTAACATGAGAATATTTAATATAATTAGATATTTGTTTATTTTCATTGAATCATTCAAATATGGGATGATAAATTAAATTATTCTTATTTATAAAAATTTTATTTTCAATTTTTTGGTGAAATTTATGAAATTTATTAATATAAATAATGAAGAACCCCATGTGAGAGAAAAAATTTCTTATATTGGTGATTAAATAGTTAATAATATGTGACTTGATTTTGTTATAAATCTGAATAAATTTTTTGAAAAATCAGATAAAGAAGCATCATATACTGGAATTGAAAAACTCAAAGAAATAAAAAAGGATGTAAAAAATTCCTCTTATTTCAAGGAAGAAACAAAATACCATGTTAATGAGGCTTTTGATTCTTCAAGAACATATATACATAAGTTATTATTGAAAAAAGTAAATATAAAAATATGTAATTTTAATTTAAAGGAGTAGTTAAATAATAATGGAAATATAAGAAGAGTGAAGAATATGATATTATTAACAAATTCAAAAATACCTTAGATATTGATAAACATTCAACTGCTTCCTCAACCTGCTTATCTTCTCACTTTATGAAAAAATATGCTCTAGGAATTTCAAAAAAAAACTTCAATATAAAATTACCAACATTCACAAATAGAGATATTAGACAAAGATAAATAAGAAAAATATGAATCAGGCAAAGATGCTGAAATAATGGAAATTTAGGAAAATCATTCTGATGATATTAGAAAAGATTCTCAACCATCATGACCAGCTTCCCCATCTATTCTGGATTTATATTTTGATATTAGAAATTCATCCCCTATTATCATATATCAATGTATTAAAAATAAAAATGAATTCTTTCAATGAGGTGATCCAAAGGTTTGATGTAATTATGGAAATTTTCTTAGATATCAAAGTGAGAAACCAATACATGCAAAGAAAACTTGACATGTTAGAAATTTCAGGTTCTTTGAAACGACATATAGATTTAATTATTCAAAATAAGGAATGGTTAAAATATGTTAAGGGAAAATAAAATGTATACCTGAGTAAATTAATGAAAGTTATAAATTAGATCAATCACACTGAGAGATATATCAAATTTTAGGATGAATAAATTCATAGAATAATAAAAACAATAAATTCAATTTCAAAATCAGTAATATCCTTCAATTATAGAGTTTGTGAGACTGCAAGAGCATTTGATAACTAAAAATATATATCACTATAAATCATTACTATGAAATATCAATTCAAGTAAATAATATTGATGTATTAGAATAGGAAATTTCAAAGTTAAGGAGAACATTGAATGTGTTATAAGAAATTCCTAATTTTGGTTATATAGTTCATGATCTGCAAGAATAAGTTTCAAGAATAATGTGAGTTACTGCTAAGTCATAGAAATACAAATAAGATGTCAAGATGACGAAAGTAAAAATAAAAAACCATTAAATGAAAATTTTATTTTTTTTCTAAATACTTTGGTAAGATCTTTATAACCTTTTATTTTAGATGTATTTTCTTCTTGAAATATTTTGATTTATTTTTTACCAATATTCTTTCGAGAAATATCATTCTTATAATTTTTTTTGGATTTTTTTATTATATATCTGAGTTTATGTTTATGTGCATGAATGTTATATATTATTTAATATATTTCATATTTTATAAAAATTTTAGGTCAAAAATATACCTCCTACAAATTCTTTTTGAAAATCCCTAATGTGGAGAAAATATTCAAACTTTGGAAGAAAATAGGAAACATATTATATATTTTATTTGAGATAAAGAAGAATGTTTTAAATAGAAATAACCTATTTTTGTTGAGATAGAGAAATTTTTTAAAAAAATGAATAAGGTTAATAATGTTATATATTTTCATAAAGAATTATAAATTTTAGAAAAAAACTATATATGGTGTGTAAGTATATTTAAATTATTTTTAACTTTTGTATTTCTCTTTTAATGTTATGATTTTTGATTTCTAAAAAGGGGGAGACTACTAAATCGAGAGTTTTCATTCAAATATTTATAACCTTATTTTTGAAAATTAAAATCCACTTCATTAAAATATTACACTATACTAAATTTATATTTCACAATATTTGTATACTATTTTTCAGAAAATACTTATTTTTACCAGATATTGAAATTTATTTCATCGGAAAGGGTTATTTCATCTGGTGTTGCTTTCCTCTTGATGGGACTCTTGTCATCATGGGATTTTCATATTACATTGATGTATATCCCACCCCTCTAGTGTAATGTATAATCATTTTTCAACCAAATATTTTTCTATGGAGATTCCCCTGGGACTTGTTTACAGTGCTCCAAGATTAGATCAACATTTTATAACATTCATGGATCTATTAGGGACCCACCTTATTGGATAGGCCCTCTATCTCCATCAATAACGGAATTGACAGGGGATATGACTTCCATATGGTTATTTAGATGATTATGAAATATGTTTCTGTGGGGGATTTCTCCCCTATTGTTCTATTCCATGCAATCCTCTTTGGACGGTCCACCTAGTAGATTTAGTTTTTTCCCATTCACTTTTTATTCATTTTTTCTATGTCTTCTTTATTAGTAATGGTGGTTATTATCTGTTATCATGGAGGTTTTTTGGAGGATGGGTTCAAGATTCTATTATATCCCCTATATTTATTTCATGGTGATGGTTTCATTGACAATGAAACTTCTCATTGTGATGTCAATTAAAAATTTCTTATCTTCTTTTGATGGGTTTTTAAAGGTGTTTCATTGCATATTATTGTCCAGTGCAGCAAGATGATCAATGACGTAGTTATTGTAGGTGTTCTTGGACATTGTTCTAAGATAATGATGTGGTTATTCATTAATGTGATGATGGTGGAGAGATGACTATGATTTTGTAGTCCTAGGGGATCTACGTGACACACCTTAGGGTTGATGCACCTCATTCATCATGAGATTTTCCATCATTGGAATTGTTACTTGGATTGACGTAAAGTGGCTGACATAAAATTTAAATTTTGAATGATTGAAATTTATTTTGGAACACTATTGTTTTTTTGGGTTGGGATACTAATGGTTTGGATCTGGATTCTATCCAGTCAAAACTTTAAGGGTTATCACTAACCCCAAAAAAGATATTTATTTCAAAATAAAAAAATGGGTTTCTTTCAAGTTATACTAATACTATCAGAAAAACATCATCAGATAGACCAAACATTATTACCAGATGAGCATATATAAATTATACTGGATAAAGAAATTCGTTTTTATTAAACAAAGAAACTTTTTTCCATTGGAATAAGAAACATCTTTTAATAGGACCGAACCCTTTATGAATTGAAATGGTGCTTTATCAAAATTAAACATCAGATGAAGTAGATATGAAAAACCATTTCAATTGAAGAAGTTTTTTTCCAATGTAATTATAATAATCTCTAAATAATTTAGAATGTGATTATTGGAGAAATTACTATAAATATAATTTTCATTAAATGAGGAGGAAGCATTATATCCAATCTATCTAAATTTGTTGTGAAGAGTTTTCAAAATATTTTTATGAGTGAACAATTCATTATATTTCTTTATAGATTTTTAATTAAGGATTTCATTATAGTGGTATTTTGTAAATTAATTATGTTATTTTATTTTGTGATAACTTATGTTTTATCTCATGTGATCAAGATATTCCATTATTATGTGTCTGATTACTTTCATATAAGAGGCTAGTTTAAATTGTATAATTTATTTTAAAAAATAAAATTCACCCATACTCTTGTAGTAAAACTAATATTCTTTTTGGTTCGATAATGATAAGAGTGTTAGGGGTCATTACATATTCTTATATAAGAGAAATAAATCCATAAATTGTTTAGTATAGTGATTCTCTAAATATATTTATCTCATATGAAAGATATAAAATGATATATATATATATATATAGTAACCATGGTTATAGAAGAGGGGATGAAACCTAATTTTAATTAGTGAAGTTCTCATCACTAGGGTAGAATATGGAATGGAATATATTAATCATAGCAATCCTAGACTTTTATATGTATCAATACATGATTTTAGGTATATTTAAACATCATATTACAAGCCAATGATCGTAAATTCTAGTGTCTTGGAGGATTAGGTACATAATTAAACATCATAAAAAACAACTTTTATTTACTCTCCACAATTATCTTTTAACATCCATTGTGATCAAAAATCTGCATAGTATAACCTAGGGATAACATAAATAAAGGGATTAAGTTGAATTCCCATTAAGGGAATAAACATAAGAATAAATATCAAGACATTGGTTAGAAGGCATGACATAATGATACAATAAGGAATGAAACATGATTGAACATATAGAATCATAACATATGAAACATGGGATCATATAAACATGGAATCATATTAATGTGTAAGAAACATAAAACATGACTTTAGAATAATTCAAGGCCCATTTCACATAGAGGAGCACAAGTCATGGCTAACCACCAAGACCATTTCACATAGAGCACGAGTCAGGGCTAACCGCAAAGACCGTTTCACATAACCACTCATGGGAAAAAGAAATTACCCAATGCATTAGAGATATGTTTAGTCACACCCATCATAAAATGTTCATGAATATTTTTTCCACATAAATAATAATCAGTCATATATAAACATAAGAGTACCCTTGTAATGAAAAAGGCATCATAATCATGTCATAAGGCATAACCAATGGGCGTATCATAAAAGTGTCCATGGAAGAAACAAATTAGAACATTCATATAAAATCCTAAGTTATAATAGGCATATATTGTGATAATTTATTTAAAATTTAAGTTATGTCATGTAAAAAGATTATTTAAGAAACTTTTTATTTAGAACATTTTAGTGTGGTTTAAGAAAAATATCAAAGATCATTTAAAATAGAAAGGGAATAATATTTTATATAAAAAATAATTGAACCAAGATGGTTTTCAAAATAAAATGATTTATTTTATAATGATAATGTTGTCTTAAAAGATATTATAGAGTGCACTTTAAATTGGGTAAAAATTTAAGAAGATCCCTTAAAACGGGCTTGCTTATCGAGAAGAATTGAGACGGGAACCACTTAAATATATATATATATACCTGAAATATAATGATGAATGGTTCTTGATAAATGATTTTGAAATATATAAAAATCATTTATAAGATATATATAAAAATAAAATATAACTTTATTTGGGTAAAAATAAAGATAGAGCAACCCGAAGAATAATAGAGGTTTGGGTAGAATCTCTTACTTTAAGTGTGAAGGTATTATTCACTTGATCTTAATGTCCTATATAATCAAATTGAATTAATTAATTAATAATTAAACAACCTATTGTACATTTTATTTATTTATTATAACCTTATTATGTTCATTCATGGCCTTTTGATGGGTTAAGTGGTTGAATTTCATTGTTCGGGAGCATTTGATTCCTTGGTTTCCATGGTCGATTTACTTATATACATGTACGGATAATCATGTAAGATGATGATGGTTTTCCAAAATTGAGGTTAAATTTTATTATATAAAATCCATAATATTAAATGGTTATAAAATTCATTTGGTTATTTTGAGTGAGGATGAATCATTATATAAAACTTTAATGATAAATATTTGTGTTAATTGGTGGTTTTTTATCACAATGAACTCATTTTGTTTTATAAATTAATAACACTTTTAAAAATGATTCCAGAACATTACATAGGATATATTACATATATATAAACATATTTCAACCATAAAACAATTTTCATGGTCAGAATTGAAGAAGGTACTAGAAATTAAAAATTCTTCATCCTTGAATGTGATAAATTAACATATATTGGATGATGTTTCCATTTCCAGTGTAATAGAAGGGGAAAATGAGATGATGATGAATCATTCCATTAGCATAAATAATTTACTTTTCATGTAAGTTAATCGAGTTATCACACCATTTCGATTAGAAGAGGTGAGGATTTAAAAGAATACAAATAAACTTGGAAATAAATTTAAATAAAATGGAAGAGGGTTTTACCTTTTGAATCCTTCCTCTTGAGAACCTCCTTTTGGGGGAGGTATTGTTATTTCGATGAGACCAAGAGTTATTGGACATGGTATAGGGGATTATGGAGATATTTGAGTAGAATTTGGACAAGGAACACAACTTTTTAGGTGTTTGGATAAGAAGTGGTGAGGAGTGGTTTTTATGGTGGAGGAGAGGGAATTTTTCTCAATATTTAATTAATTAGTTTATTATTTTGATCAAAACAAGAAATAGTGCTGATTATTGAGACTAAAAATAATAATTTTTACAATTTATTTAGAAAAAAATTGTAACTTAAATCATTCATGACTCAGGCATGACTCAAAAATTCAGTTTTTAGCATTTATGGTAAATTATTATATTTTACAATTCATAAAAATTCATGTATTTAAGAAAGATCCCAAAATTCACTCTAATAGTTTTCTGACATGTAGAATCAAAAAAGGAATGCCATTTTATGAAGATATTTTTATAAATATGATAAATTAAATTTTTAATTGAAATCATAATTTACTCAAAAAATAAAAAAAAAATTAAAATAGTAACTAATTTTATAGCACTTTTAAAAATTAACTAAGGTCTTATGAAATTATCTTATAATCATAAGACATAAAAATATTATTTTATGAATAAACTATATTAAATAATTTTTCATTTAAATTATTAAATTATTCATAAAATTTTAATTAAATATTTATGACTTACCAAAAATACCAACACTATTATATTGTCACTTAGAAGATGGATAAATTGAATTTATATGTTCATTTGTAAGGTTAACATTTACTTGGACAATTTACTATTCATAAGGGTCATATTATAATTTATAAGGGAATATTACTATTTATAAGGGTAACATTACTATTTGTATGGGTATGTTACAATTCACCAAAAATTATGTTTGTCCTATCGGACTCCAAACATCTTACTGATTGCAACTGTGTATGTCAGATTTTAGAAATTTATATCACAGAAGTTGTAAAATTGTATTTAAAGGTAACACAGTATTTATTAGTTCATTTAAGCATGATGTGGTGTTACGTTTCATAATGTGATTTTATGTGATTATATTATACGAAATAATTATAAGAAGGTAGTCCCATTGATAAAACCTTAAGTCATTACATTCTTCCCCCCTTATGAAATTTCACCCTCGATGTTTCGTTTTACATTATAAGATGAAAACATGTGTGGGTACTTTTCCTTCAAGGATTACTCCAATTCCCATTTTTCTTCTTCAAACTTATGTTTCCACCATATTACATTGACTAGGTGACTGGTCTTATTATGTAGAACTTTATCTCCAATATCTGAGATCTTCACTTACTGCTCCTCATAAGAAATATCATTTTCCAATTGTACCATCCTTGAAGATAGTACATGTGAAAGATCTGTTATGTACTTTTTTGAGAGGGATACATGGAATATGTTGTGTACTTTATACATGGTATGTGTAAGTGCTAGTCTATAGGCCATAACTCTGACACGATCAATAATCTTGATGGGGATGACATATATGGGACATAGCAACCCTTTATTCCCAAATATCATGAATTTCTTCCATAGTGATATGAGGAGGAATACCATATATCAAACATTAAAATCAATATTTCATAGACGATTATCTTCATAGATCTTTTTCAACTTTGGGATGCCTTGATGTACTGCTCAATCATTTTCACCTTCTCCACCATTGCTTTGACCATTTAAGGTCTTATCACCTTATTCTCACCGACATCATCCCTACAAACCGGTGTTCTGCACCTTTTCCCATAAATGGTTTCCTATGGTTACATTCATTTTCTCGATTGGAAATTATTTTTCTAGAAGAATCCGAGAAATCGAAGATGTTGGCTCCATACTCCTATAAATTCTATAAAACACTCACTTAACAAGTCTTCCATTGTATGAATAGTTTTCTCGGATGGGCCATCAGTTTGAGGAGGATAGGATGTATTGATGTTTAGTTCAATGATTAGAGAATGTTGTAGAATTTTCTAGAACATCAAGGTGAATCTCATATCACTATTAGATACAATAGATAATGGTAATCCATGCAACCTTACCACCTATTTGATATATATCTATGCAAGTTGATCAAATGATAAGTCCTCTCAAATTGTGATAAAATGAGATGTCTTTTTATGATGATCCACAATGACCCATATAAAATTGTTTCCTCTGGATTTCCTTGGAAGTTAAGTGATAAAGTCCATAGTGATGTTCCCCCAATTCCATGTTGGTATGGGTAGTGGTTTCATCATCCTATTAGAATTGTTCCTTTTATCCTTTACTTGCTGAAATACTAAGAACTTTGATGTATACTCAGCAATCTTCTTCTTCATATTGTCCTACCAATAATTCTCTCATAGATATTGATACATCTTTGTAATCCCTGGGTGAATTGAGAAGGTTTATCCATGTGCGTCATTCAAAAAATTCTTATTTATCTCTAGACCAGATGGTACACATAATCATGTCAAAAATCATACAATTCCATCCTTTTCAATCTTAAAGTCATAAGAATCCCCATTTCAGATAGCTTTCACCCAATTCTAAATTTTCACATCATTTATTTTATCATCCTTTATTTTCTCTGTGAGGATGGTTGAGAAATAATTTGAGAAAGTATTAATGATGTTCCTCCCTTAATTATACTGATTTTCATCCTCTACAAATCTAAGAAGATTGGATCCTTTTCAGTTCTCATCATTGATAATGATGCAATATCCTTTCTACCTACAGCATCTTCCACCTTATTTGCCTTAATGGGATGGTAGTGGATTGGTAATTCATAATACTTTATGAGATCTAACCATCTTAATTAGTGAATATTAAAATCATTATGTGTTAATATATATTTGAGACTCTTGTGATCATTATATATCTCACACTTCTTCTCATAGAGATATTGTTTCCATATTTTCAATGCAATAATCACAGCCTCAAACTTGAGATCATTTGTTGGACAGTTTTTCTCTTGGATTTTCAGCTTCCTTGAGGAATAGGATATCACTTTATTATTTTTCATCAGCACATATCCTAATACCTTCTTTGAATCATCACTATACACCACAAAGAGTTATCCAATTTTCAGGAGTGTGAGTACTAACACATTAATAAGCCTTTAGAGAGCTCCTTAAATCTTTCCTCACAGTCTTAAGTCCATAGAAACTTCATTCACTTCTCAGTCTGCTTTTTATTTGGATTTTACAATCATGATAAGTTCTTCAAAATCATTGATAATACCTGGCTAGACCCAAAATGCTACGGATATCCATTACAGATGTTGTCCTGGTCCACTCTTCAATTTCTTTTTTCTTAGAAGGGTCCACAAATATTCCTTTTCTAGTGGTAACATTCCACAAGAATGATATTTCCTCCATCTAGAACACACATTAACTATACCTTGCATAACATTTATCCCTTTTCAAAGTAATCAACACATCAATCAAATACTCCTCATGTTCCTCCTTTCTCAGAGAGTATATCAGAATATAATTGATAAAGACTACCATTTTTTGAGTAAATATCTAAATACTTTGTTCATTAAATCCATGAATATTTTTATAGCATTACTGAGTATGAAGGGAATCACTATGAACTCATAGTTCCCATAACTCATTCAAAAGGAAATTTTTTGAATATATTCCTTCCTCGCCTTTAATTATTGATATCCATATCAGAAGTCCGCCATAGAGAAATAACTGGCCCAATGAAGTTGATCAAACAATTCATCTATCCAAAGAATTGGATTCTTTTTCTTTATAGTGATTTTATTAAGCTCATGATAATCAATGCATAGGCGCATTGATCTATCCGTCCTCTTAATGAACAAGACTAGTGCACCCCATGGTAAAGCACTTGGGCATATAAAACCCTTCTCCAGATTCTCCCATAACTACTTCTTCAGCTCTTCCAAATCTATGTTACCCATTTAATAAGGTGTCATTGATATAGGTAGAGATCCATGAATAATCACAATTGAGAACTCAACTTCTAGATTAGAAGGAAGACTAGGAAATTCATAGGGCAATACATCAGTGTAGTCCCTTACAATGGGCATGTTAGAGAATGATTCTTTCATTTGCCTCAAACATTTGAGAAAGATATACTTTCTTAAAAGGAAACACTATCCACACGTGAGATGATGATTCTAAAGGATATTCATCTTCCTCCTTACACTTAGTAAAATATTAGAGGATGATTTAGTATATTAAGAGTGATCTCCCTTTCCCAAAATTTTATATTGTCTTTATATAAACATAGACAATCCATACCCAAAAATAGCATCAAACTCTACCAAAGGAATTATGAATAGATTTTATGGGAGGTACAGTTCATAAACATTAACAAGGGAGGAGTTATATACTTTGTAAGAAACAATTTTCTCATTTACTGTTCTCATAGATAACTCAACCTCCAAATTTTGATGTGGTGTTTGAATAGTTATACTAGACTTGCATGATATGAATGAATGCATAGAACCAGAATCAAAAAGTATGTTCGCTATTCTTGAATGAATAACTAAAATATTTATCCCCACATCATTCTCTGGCTCCACCTCATTAGTAGTGATAGCATAAGACCTTACTTGTTTCCTTGGAAGTCATTGTTGATTGCCTCCAACAACCCTTGGATTAGGGAAATTGTTCTCAAAATTCCCATGTTCCTTGCATTTGCAGCATTGCACTACAAGATGCATGTTGATCTAAACCTTCCTTTATTCTTCTATATTAGTGGGATTATTCACATCCATTCGACAGTTCTTGGCTAAATGTATCATTCTTCCACATTTTAATTAATTCATGGTTCCCTTTAGACACTTCCCAATATTCTTATTCCTAAAAGTTTTACACATTGGATGTTCAATCTTCTTTCCATTATTGGATTTGTTTTCTGAACCACCCATATTAGGCTCCATTATCTATATTTTATCACTGGTCTCATGACACCATTGAGATTCTCTGATCACTATTTCAACATTAAGGTAACAATAGAAAATCTCCTCATAACTTGTGAAGTCACAAATCACCAATTCTTTTTGTATACTCGGCTTTAGTCTGTTAAAGATGCGATCCACCTTGCTTTCGGTGTTCATGAAAAAACTAGAATCTTATCTTGCAAGACTTGTAAATTTTCCTTCATATGCCTCAATACACTCATATTATTTCTTCTTATGTCTGAGGAAATCTCTTTCCTTATGAAGATGGAGGGTTATGGTAAAATAATTTTTGAAAAACATATTATTGAATTCCTCCCAATCCATGGAATAAATTTCCCCCTAAGACTTAGAATTCTTGATCAGTGTCCACCACTAATTATCTTCCCCATTAAAAAGATATACCACCAGCATGAATTTATCTTTTTAGAGAATTTAAGGACATATAATATCTTTTCAATTGAGTTAATCAACTTTTCCGTGAGGAAGGGATCATAAGATCTACTAAACATGGGTGGCCTTTTCTGTAGGACCCCGGGACACCCTGAGAGGGGAGGGGTGAATCAGGGTGTCAAATTTTTCTTTTAAAAACAAGGATCTTGTTCCCACATTGGTAGGACCTAGTTAAACTTGTATGACGGATAAGATCAGTAATGAAACATTCACATGCAAAGGGATGACCAAGCAATTTTTACTTGGTTCACCGCTAAGGGATACGTCTAAGGAGCATACGCCGACAAGTTTTCGGTCATACCAAATTCCACTATTCTTCAATAGTTTTGGATTACAATGATTCGTAAATAGTCACTTTGTCCCAGGCTCATTGCCTTTACAATGGTTCAGGGATAGCTCACAGCGTCCCTCCTGTCACTCCCGTTGACTCGCCCTGGCTCACTGCCTTTGGTGAAGTCCCAGTTAGTTTATAGACGTGTAGGTCTCTTCATCATATTTGCATTGAAGTCTTTGTCTCTACTCAACATGAGACTATACTTGCATTGAAGTCCCAAATTGATTCTCTTGAACACACTGATCCTGATAACCAAAACGCGTAAACAAGTTTCACTGAGAATTGCACACAACACCTAACCTTTGCACGCAAGACCTTACTATTGCGCACAAAAGAAAATTCGATGGTAAAATATTTCACTCAACAACACCATTTTTCGCGCAACTGAGTCTTTTATACACCGCTCGAATTTTTATGCACAACACTTCCTTTTTCACACATCCTGAAATTTTTAGCACAAACCATACTATTTTGCACAAACCCCTTTACATGATCCGTTTATGCGCATCAGACCTAGGACCTTCTCTAAGTCTTCAACCCTTTGGAATGATGGGGGTCACCTCTTATTTATAGGCATCTAATACCCCCGCACGCAAAACCCCCTATGGAACGAAAAACTTCTCATATGGCGTGTAATATTTCACGCCGATATCGTTTGTCACGCACATCCCCAAATTTTTCACACAACCCATGCCTTTTCCATTTTTCGATGTTCTGATTCCGAAACACTATTTGTGTGAAAAACCTCGATCAGCTATTTCACGCACCACGCTATTTTTCACGCCCAGCTCAATTATTTCATGCATATCCCTTATTTTTCGCACACCACTTCCTCTTTACACTCGACTACTTTTACCAACAATCCATGTCTTCATTTTTCTATTTTGAGGCTCAAAACATTTGGAAAACACTGGGAAACGGCGCCACCTTCAATCTGTTGTCTGCTTGAATTGTATAATCACTTTGCTGGCACACATTCTAAACTTCCACTGAGGATTGACAAAAAACACAAACCATAATCCAATTCATACAGGGAATAGACATGGTTCCAACAATCTCCCCCTTTCCATACTCCAATTCATGCATGTAATAGCCATGGTTCCAACAATCTCACCATTTGGGTTTCTTGGAAATCACCAAATAAATTCAATAGATCAACATCCACAAGCAAACCAAAAATGCAAGAATCAACTCATCCATCACTTTAAGTCAATTTGAGAAATGCTCGTTGTAGAAAACAAGAGAGGAAGCTTGATTTGGGTTCCCGTGTATTGGAATTATCAATGACGCCCAAGAAGCATTACATGCCTGATCATGCCTGAATTTATTCCTTTCTCCCCCATTGACAATAAACCCAAAGACTAGTAATTTGTTCATTGTTCAGCTCAAACCATACTCCCCCCAGGTATTATATCCCACATAAAGCTGTATCACATCCATAAACAGATAAAAACAGTTATCATAATCAGGAAGGGGGGATTTTCGTAACCTCCTTATGCACTAGGAGGTGGCTGAACACCGAGGTTCAACTGATGTTTCTCAAACAAAGCCGTTGACAGTGGCTTGGTCAGGATATCAGCCACTTTCTCATTAGTTCCCACATGATCCATTCAAATCACCACTTGCTCAACTTTTTCTTTGCTAAAGTGATACCTGATTTCAATATGTTTTTTATGAGAATGCTAGAAGGATTCTTCATGAGATCAATTCTTCTCTTGTTATCACAGTAAATTACCGTTGGTTGATTCACATCATCACCAATATATAGCAGTTGAGTGAATTCCTTTGTGGCGGATATATACTCATCTTCAGCAGTACTAAGAGAAGTACTTTCTTGTTTCTTGCTTAACCAGCCAAAACATTTCTTCCCAATATAGAAGGCTCCACCACTGGTGGACTTTCTGCTACTACATCACCAGCCCAGTCATCATCAGAAAACGCTGATAATTCACTATCCCCGCCTTCATTAAAGTATAACCCAATGTTATGTGTACCTTGAATGTACCTCATGATTCTTTTTACTGCCGCCATGTGTTCCTCCTTTGGATTACTCTGAAAATAGGCTACAAGACATGTTATAAAGACAATATCTGGTCATGTCGTTGTCAGGTATAGTAGGCTCCCAATGATCCTCCTGTATATGGTGGGATCTACAGATGTCTCATCCTCATGCTTTCCAAGTTTAGTTCCAACTTCAATTTGAGTTGACATTGGTTTGGAGTATTTCATATTAAACTTCTTCAGCATCTCTCTTCCATGCTTTTCCTGAGAAATAAAAGTGTACTCCTTCTTTTGAGTCACCTGCAGCCCCAAGAAATATGAGAGTTCCCCAATCATAGACATTTCAAATTCTGATTTCATGTGATTATAAAATTCATCCACGGATTTCTATATGCTACCACCAAATATGATATCATCAACATAGGCTAGAACCATGAATTGATCTTTTAGAGAATTCTTCACATATAGATTGAGATCTACTCCTCCTCTTTTGAATTCCAGCTTCTTGATATACGATTCCATCTGATAATACCATGCTTGTGGTGCCTACTTCGAACCATATATAGCTTTCTTCAGTTTGTAGACCTTTGTTTCATCAGTACCAAAAACAAAACCCACTGGTTGTTCAATGTAGACTTCTTCTTCAAGTACACCATTCAAGAATGTTGTCTTGACATCCATTTGATATACTTTATATCCTCTTTGGAGTTCCATGGAAAGGACAATCCTAATTGACTCCAGTCTAGCCACTGGAGAAAAGGTTTCTTCAACATCAACACCTTCAATATGGGAGTATCCTTTACACACCAGTTGTGCCTTGTTTCTAATATCACTTCCATGCTCACCAAACTTGATCTTGAAGATCCATTTTGTACCAATCACATTGTGACCTTCGGGTCTCTAGAAAAGATCCCATGTCTGATTTTTTTCAATCTGATCTAACTCTTCATTTATGTATGTTACCCATGATTCATCATTTGCATCTTCTTCAAATGAGGATGGCTCCAAAACTGATAGAAATGTAGAATACGTGTTATTCCTCATCATCCTTGTTTGTGTGGATGCACTCCTATCCACAATTATGTTAGATGGATTAATCTCAGCTCTTCAATTTCTCATGTGATGTTCAGTTGCATTCTCTCCAACCAGAGTTTCTTCTTCAGATTTTTCTTCTGATTCAACATCATGATGTGACTGCTGAGGGTTTTGTACAACTTCCACTATTTCTGTATTTGTATTTTCTTCACATTCACTTTCTTTCTCACTTTCTATCACATCAGCATATGACATCCTTGAAGAATTTGGGGTTTTCTCTTTGATTATCTTAACATAACTACATTCCACAATCCTTCCTAATCGCTTGTTGAAACACTTGTAGGATTTTTTGTTCATTGGATACCCAAGAAAAATTCCTTCATCAGCATTGTCACCAAACTTCCCTTGATTTCCTTCTTTATTCCGGATGAAACATTTTCTTTGGAAAACACGAAAGTATTTCAATGAAGTCTTCCTTCCATGCCACAATTCATATGGTGTATTCATTTCTCCCATATAAAGCCCTGTTAGATTCTAAATGTGCACTGCAGCTTCAACAACTTCCTTCCAATAATGGCAAGAGATACCACTCTCAATCAGAATAGTCCTTTCCATGTTGTAGACTTGTCGATTCTAGTGCTCAACAACTCTATTTTTCTATGGAGTTATCATAGAAGCTACCTCATGTTGTATTCCATGTTTTTCTAGGTAGTTCTCAAACTCAATGGACGTGTATTCCCCTCCATTATCAGATCATAACACTTTGATTGTTCATCCAGTATCATTCTTAGCAATTCACCGATATGTTTTCATGTAGTTGAGCACTTGTCATTTCCTATAAATGACCATTATACATGCCATTCTACTGCAATCATCAATAAAAAGGACAATGTTCCTTTCTCCATGAGTTTCGACAACATTTATCAGCCCGCATACATATGTATGAATTAGATCAAGAAGATGAGATGCCCTTTTCTTATTTGGCCGATATGAACTGCAGACCAGCTTTCCATGAATGCAATCATCACAAGATTTCTCACGCTCACGCTTCAGGTTAGGAATGTCCATGGCAATCCTCAATTTTGATATTTTCTCCATATCCTGTTGATTGATGTGTCCCAGTCTCCTATGCAACAAATTATTTTCTTCTTCAACAGTCATATAGAAAACATTTTCTTTACTATCAACCTGATACAGGTTGCCTTCTGTTCTGAATCCCTTCATAAGTGAATTTCATGTCTTTCCCTTGATATTTCAGCCTTTCTAATTAAAAGTAACAATAAGTCCCAAGTCACAGAGTTGAATCACTCTGAGTAGATTATGACGTAGGCCATCTACATAAAGGACTTCAGTCTTCTTTAGTTCTCCATTAGCTAATTCAGTAATTCCACTACCTTTGATTTTTAGAGCTCCATCATTACCAAATCAAACTGTTCAATCCACATTCCTTTTGATATCTATTAACAGTTCATCATTACTTGTCATATGGGATGAAACCCCAATATCCATAATCCAAGTATTGTTGCTTTTTTTATCTTTGATGGCCACCTCTGTAAGGTTTTATTTCTCAATATTCTTCCTTTCTTTCCATGAGACATTGGAATGAGTATAGATCACTGATTTCCTTTCAATTATCTCATCTATGTACATTGGTTCTTCATAGTTTAAGTCTTATTCGAGAGGAGAAACCCTATTTGAAATAGAAACAATATCTTTTCAACAAGATTTGACTTGTCTTGATTTCCAGTATGAGGTGTCCATGTCCCTTATCTCCCTACTATTAACAGCCTTAAGACCAAAGTTAGAGCAACAAAAACAGTATCCATAGAAACTATTTCTTCTATAAGATGGAGGATATGAAGTTAGTCTCCTCTGTTGATGTCCCATATCTTCCCCATTCAAGTATCTCCTTTCCTCATCGCAATACGACATTGTATGGCCCAGATAGCCACATAACTGACAGTTCATGAGAGGAAATGTCTTTTCACTTGAATTTCTCTTCATACTTTCTTCCTTCGTAGAATAGTTGGACTTCTTGTAATTTCTGAATGTTTGAGTATAATTTTCAGTTATCCTTTTAGTTTGGATTGAGGCTTTCTTTTTCACCACTTCAGGAAACATTTCAACATGTCCAGCTTTCATCTAGTCTTTATTTTTGGCTCTATTTACTTCTAGTAGTTGATGTATCAGCTTCATAGCCAGTTCTACTCTTTCCCATGCAAGCAGGTCTTTGATCACTCAAGATTTTTCCAACCCCATCTGAACCACTCTTGGCTCTTGCCAGTAATTCTACATCTGAGAATCTTCCAAACTATATTTTCTTCCAAGATTCTTTTGAAATTGATACAGTCTCAAGTTTACTCCTAAGAGTAACAACTTCCTCCTCAAGACCCCCAACAGTCTTAGATTTTTATTCTCGGTTGGAGGTGAGTTCATTGATGACCTTTTCCTGATCTTCAATCCTTAGCTTCAGATCCACTACATAATTATTGCTTTTAATAATTCTAGACTGTACTTTCACCAATTCTTCCAATCGTTCAATTTCAGTTTCAAGTTGATCAACATATTCAGTTGATTCTTCTACAATTTATTTCCACTTAACGCAACACTTACATTTAATCTTAAGCCTGCTAACAGCATCCTTAAGTAGCAACTTGGGATTTGCGTTAGTTTTTAACTGATTTTCTCCACCAGTATCTTCTGATTTTTCAACAGTGGACATCATGGAAGCATGTTTCTGAGTTTTAAATTATGGTTCTTCTTCATCACAAAATTTATTATCATCTTCTTCCTCCTTACAGAAAAAACTCTTTTTCGAAACTTTATTTCTATATTTTAATTCTCCTTTCTTTAAAAATATTTTCTGAGGCTTCTCAATGTTTTCAGCATCGCTATTATCATCATCGATCTTTCTTAAGCACTAAGAAGCAATGTTCCCGACTTTTCCACAATGAAAGCAAGCTAGACGTAACTTCCCTTTGAATTCCCCTTTTCCATTTTGGAACTTCATGGAAATGAGAGAAATAATTTCTTTTTCCTCATTCTCTTCACCACTACTATATTTTGAGATTTTCAATTTATCCATGGATTTGAACACCATTGCCTTGCTTACTTGTGTAGTAGAATCTTCTGGTTTGACTCTCATTTCATATGCCACCAAGCTGCTCAACAGATCATCCAAAGAATGTTTGGAAAGATCTCTTTCCTCAAGGGCTGACACCTTTGCATTGTATAGGGGTGGTAGTCTTCTCAGTAATTTCTTCACAATGTCAATGTCTCTGATTTCTTCTCCTAGTCCCCGAATTGCTCCAACAATTTCAGTAATTTGATTGAAGAATGAGTCTGCATTCTCATCAGGATGCATCTTCATATCATCGAACCTATTGTGTATCACTTGTAGTTTTCCCTCCTTTACTTTGATATCTCATTCATAATTATTTTCAAGTTTATCCCACAGGGACTTTGCTAAGATGCAACTCATCACTTTTAGATATATCTAATCAGAAAGTGATGTGGTGAGAGCATTCTGTGCTTTAGCATCTACATGAAGAATTTTTTTATCTACATCAGTCATATTCAGCCCCATTGGATCAGAAACATTAATACCTTACACAGTAGAAAACAGAACTTCCATTCCAAGGGATATGAGATGAAATATCATTCTTTTCTTCCAGATCTGAAAATTACTTCCATCGAAGAGAGGGACTCCACTGAAATTGATTGCATTCTCCATGACAACAAAGGACATATTCAACATAAGCAACCTCCCTCTGATACCACTTATAGGACCCCGGGACACCCTGATAGGGGAGGGATGAATCACGGTGTCAAATTTTTCTTTTAAAAACATGGATCTTGTTCCCACGTTGGTAAGAACTAGCTAAAACTGTATGATGGATAAGATCAGCAATGAAACATTCACATGCAAATAGATTACACATCAATTTTTACTTGGTTCACCACTAAGGTCTATGTCCAAGGAGCATACGCTGACAAGTTTTCGGTCGTACCAAATTCCACTATTCTTCACTAGTTGCGGATTACAATGATTCGGGCACAGTCACTCTGTCCTAGTGTCACTTCCTTTACAAAGGTTCAGGGATATCTCAATGTGTCCCTTGGGTCATTCCTGTTGACTCTCTCTGGCTCACTGCCTTTGGTGAAGTCCCAGTCAGTTTATAGACGTGAAGGTCTATTCAGTAGATTTGCATTGAAGTCTTTATCTCTACTTAGCATGAGACTATGCTTGCATTGAAGTCCTGAATTGATGCTCTTGAACACACTAAACCACTGATCCTGATAACCAAAATATGTAAACAAGTTTCACTGAGAATTGCGTACAACACCTACCCTTTGCACGCAATACCTTACTATTGTGCATAAAATTTCCTTTTTCACACGGAAAAATATTTCGCGCAACAACACCCTTTTTTGCGCAACTGAGTCTTTTATGTGCCGCCCCGATTTTTATGCGCAACTCTTCCTTTTTCACGCATCATAGAATTTTTTGCACAAACTATACTATTTCGTACAAACCCCTTTACGCAATCCTTTTATGTGCATCATACCTCAGACCTTCTCTAAGTCTTCAACCCTTTGGAATGAGGGGGATCAACTCATATTTATAGGCGTCTGAGAACCCCACATGAAAAACCCCCTGTGACGTGAAATACTTCTCATCTGGTGCATAATCTTTCACACCGGTATCGTTTTTCACGCACATCTCCAAAAAAATTTCACAGCACATGCTTTTTCCATTTTTCGATGTTCTGATTCTGAAACACTACTTGCGCAAAAAACCTCGATCCGCTATTTTGTGCACCACACTGTTTTTCTCACCAAGATCAAGTAATACGCCCACATCCCTTATTTTTCACGCACCACTTCCTCTTTACGCCCACCTTCTTTTACCAACAATCCATGTCTTCATTTTCTGATTTTTAGGCCCAAATAATTTGGAAAACACTGGGAAATGGCGCCACCTTCAATACTGTTGTTGGCTTGAACTGAATGATCACTTTGTTGGCACACATTCTGAACTTCCACTGAGGATTGACAAAAAACACAAACATACTCCAATTCATGCATGGAATAGATATAGTTCCAACTATCTCCCCCTTTCCATACATCAATTCATGCATGGAATAACGATGGTTCCAACATTTTCTACATGAAGTATTTGATGATATCTTTCAATTTACATGGAGTAGGATGGAATTCCACATGATTCATGTTATTATTCATAACTTGAGCCAGCTAAGAAAGTATTATCATAATGTTTTGATCACTCATTCCCATCATATTTGGCATATCATTTGATAAATCATAACATTCTGTATCACATTGATTTTTGGTGCATGTTCTTCTATTTCTTACCATTAACTATGAACAGAAATTACAATTAGGGGGCTTGAATACTTAGTTAATAAGCATAAAAGGAAACATCGAACATAAAGGGATAAACTTGTAAAATAAAATTATATCATAACTTGTGATCACTAAGTTTAAATCTAGGTTATCCATGATTGTTTCCTAACATATATTTTTATTGTAATTTTCTCTGTTCCCATAATAATGGTTCATAATGAGCTTATGAATTTACCTAATAATACCCCCTGGGAGTTTCAAACCATGTACATAGTATGGAATGTTGTCATTTACAAGTTTACCTTGAGTCAGGCCCAAAAACACCATGTCAGAGTTGTTACTTCTTGGTATATATGTTCCAGAACCACACTCACTTGTAGTTTCAAAATATGGATATATTTTCATGATAAAACACTTACTCTATACCAAAACTTTGGGATGTTTTCTTTTACTTAGTTTTACCATAAGGTTCTTACTAAAGTTCTCTATTAACAATCTTCAAAAATAACAAGACCTTCCTTTGATACCATATATAGTGACCCTAGCCTTTTACACATATCACTACATGATTTTAGGCATATTTAAACCTCATATTACATGCCAAGGATCATAAAGTCTAGTGTCTTGGAAAATTTGGTACATAATTATATAACATAAAAAAACTTTTATTTAATCTCAACAATTAGATCCTAACTTCTATTATAAAAAAACATCTACATAGGAAAACCTGGGGATAACGTGAAAAAATGGATGAGCTAGAAATCCCAGTAAGGGAATAATCATAAGAATAAATCTCATCACAGGGGTTATAGGGTAATAAATAATGATATAAAATGGCATGGATAATGATTGAACATGTAGAATCATAACATATAAAACATGGGATCATATAAATATGGAATCACATTAATGTGGAAACAACATAAAACATGAATTTGGAATGATTCAATTCTCATTTCATGTAAAGGATCAAAAGTCAAGGATAACTTTCAAGACTGTTGCACATAGAGCATGTGTCAAGGTTAACTATCAAGACAATTTCACATAACATCTCATGAGACTAAACGTTACCCAATGCATTGGAGAACCGTCTAGGAACACCCATCATAACATGTTCATGAATATTTTTTCACATAAATAATTATATATAATCAATCATACATAAACATAAGGGTACCCATGTAATGAAATGGGTATCATAATCAGGACATAAGGCATAACCAATGGGCGTATCATAAAAGTGTCTATGAAGGAAAATAATTAGATATTTCATATACATTCATAAGGTATAATAGACATATATCATGATAAGTGATGTAAAATTGAAGAGATATCATGTAAAAAAGAGAATTTAAGAAACATTATATTTAAAACATTTTAGTTTGGTTTAAGGAAAATATCAAATATCATTTAAAAGAGAAAAGGGAATAAAAGTTTATATAAAACAATAATTGAACCAATATGGTTTTCATAATAAAAAGATTTATTTTATAAGGATAATGGTAAATTAAAATAGATTGTATAGTTCACATTAAATTGGGTAAAAATTAAGGAAGATCCCTTAAAATGATCATGCTTAACGGGAAGAATTGAGATCAAAACCAATTAAAATATGTATATCCCTAAAAGAGATTGATGAATGGTTTTGATACATGAGTTTTTAGAATATAAACAAAATTTAAAATATGTACAGAAAAATAAAATATAACTTCATTTGGGTAAAAAGAAAGATAGGTCAACCCGAATGAATAATGGATGTTTGGGTAGGATCCCTTACCTTAATTTCGAAGGTGTTCTTCACATGATCTTAATGTCATGGATAATAAAATTAGATTCATTAATTAATAATTATAGAACCTATTATACTTTTAATTTATTTATTATAACCTTATTAAGTTCATTCATGGACTTTTTGGTGTTTTAAGAGGTTCGATTTCATTATTTGGGAGTATTTTGTCCTTGGTTTTCATGATCGGTTTACTTATATACATGTATGGATAATCATGTATGATGAGAATAGTTGTAAAAAATGAAGTTAAATGTTATTAGAGAACATCCAGATGATTAAATGGTTATAAAATTCATTCATTTATTTGGAGTGAGGATGAATCATTATATAAAATGTCAATAATAACTGTTTGGGTTAATTTGTTGTTTTTTGATCAAAACGAACTCATTTTGTTTTAAAGATTAATACCATTTGTAAAAAATGACTCTATAAAATTACAAAGGATATATTAAATATATAATAATATGGTTCAAAAATAAAAATAGTTTCATGAACATAATTAAATATGGTAATAGAAATTTAAAACTCACTGTCCTTGAATGTGATGAATTAACACATTTTGATGGTGTTCCCATTTCTAGTATAAAGGAGGGGAAAGGAGAGATGGTGATGAATTATTAAATTAGCATAAAAAAATCCATCACATTTAAGGTAATGGATTTATCCCACCATTTGGATTATGGGATGTGAGGATATAAAGAATATAAAGTAACATGAAAAGAAATTGAAAGAAAACAGAAGAGTGTTTTACCTCTTGATTCCTTCCTCTTGAGAACCTCCTTAGGGGGGAGGTTTTGGTATTTTGATTAGAAAAAGAGATCACGGACATGTGAATGTGTCTTAGGGAGATATTTGAGTATAATTTGGACAATTATTATGTCTTTAGAGGTGTGAGGGGTGGCTTTCATAGTGGAAGAGAGGGGAGTTTTCTCAATATTTAATTCATTAGTTTTATTTTTCATAAGAAAAGAAATTATGCTGATTCTTGAGACTAATAAAAGTAATATTTTCATGTGAATTTTATAAAATGGTCACTTACATCATCCATGAATAAATCATGACTCAAAAATTCAGGTTCTTTCATTTATCATAAATTATCGTATTTTACTATTCATTAACAATCCAAATATTTCAGAAAAAATACAAAAATTCACTCTAAGAATTTTTTAACATGTAGAATTAAAAAAATGAATCCATTTTATGAATATAATTTTCTAAATATGATAATTTTAATTTTTAATTCAAATCATAATTTACTTGAAATGAAATACAAATTTTAAAATTATAACTAATTTATAACACTTTTAAAAATTAACTAAGGTCTTATAAAATTAAATTATAATAATAAGATATCAAAATATTATATTATGAATGCATTCTATGAAATAAATTTACAATTATATATTAAATTAAACATAACATTTTAATTAAATATTTATAACTTACCAAAAATACCAACATTGTCATATTTTCACTTATAAGATAGATGAATTTTATTCATACTTTCATTGGTAAGGTTAACATTCACTTGGTTTATTTACTATTCATAATGTTCATATTACTATTCATAAGGGTAACGTTACTTTTTATAAGGGTAAGTTATTATTCACTAAAAATTAAGTTTGTCCTATCAAACTCCAAACATCTTATTAATCGTAACAGTGTATGATAGATTTCTGATATTCAAGTTACATAAGTCACAAAATTATTTTTAAAGGTAACAATGAATTTTCTAGTTAATTTAAGAATGAAGCATAATTTTGTTTCATAATTTTATTTTATGTAATTATATTATATTTCATAATTAGAAGAATGGAATTTCGTTGATAAAACCCTAGGTTATTACACGGCTGGTCTTGGGATTTGAGGTCTAGGAATCACTTTGTATCTTTTGAAAATCAGAATCAAGTGACACATTTATTGTTTAAAAGGGGATCTTAATTCCGGTGTAAGGTCAGTAAAGAAAATAAACCCTATTTAATGAGAATGAGAGGAGATCTTGTCTAACACCCCAAGATTTTGAAAATAAATTTAATGATGAATGCATGAAACATTGAGTCTCTGCAAAACAGAAATTTATTATGACCTA
Source organism: Viscum album (assembly GCA_963277665.1). Lineage (NCBI taxonomy): Eukaryota > Viridiplantae > Streptophyta > Magnoliopsida > Santalales > Viscaceae > Viscum > Viscum album. The sequence goes on along the minus strand of OY728130.1, from coordinate 6,189,159 downwards.
GCAGTTAAACATAATTTTACCACCTATGTGATTTGAATTTTGAAAAACTGACATACATGATTGTGTTCGGTAAGATACTAAGAGTCTGATAAGATTAAATTACATTTTTGGTGAATAGTAATATGACCCTTGTGAATTGTTACATACCCCTATGAATAGTAATATAACCTTTAGGAATAGTAACCAAACCCATGAAGGTATAAATAATATTTAGACACCTTATAAATGAAATAAAGTATTTTAGAAATTAATAATTAAGTGTTGGTATTTTTGTGAGTCAGAAATATTAAATTATAATTTTAAATTAATAAATTATTTTAAATGAAAAAGAATTTTCATAAAATTTATTCCTAAATAAATATTTTTTTGTCCTCTAATTTTGGGATTATTTAATAAGACCTTAGTTAACTTTTGAAAGTATTATAAAATAAGTTTTAAATTTTATATATGTATTTTTCAAGTAAAAATGATTTTAATTAAAAATTATATTTATGTTATATAGAAACTTATTTTGATAAAATGCAGTCCATTTTTGAATTATATACATTGAAAAAACGTTAGGGTGAATTTTTGGGATTTTTCTGAAATAGTCAAATTTTTTGTGAATAGTGAAATTTGATAATTTATGAAAAAATGATAATTAAGTGAATGTATGGATCATGCTTGAGTCATGGATAATGTAAATTTCCATTGGTTCAAACTCAAATTAACTTATTACTATTTTTTCACATGAATCAACACTCTTTATTTTCTTGAGAAAATAATAAAATAATGAATAAAATACTCAAAAAATCACTCATCTCCTCCATTATAACCCCCCCCCCCACTTCCTCTTCTATTCACTCCTCTCAAGCCTTTTGCCTTGTCTAAATTCTTCTAATATATTACTAAAAGATCCTCCCTCTCATACATTATCCCTTTCCATCATAAAAATGCCAAAACCTCTATGCTAAAGTGGCTCTCAAGAAAGATTACTTCAAGAGGTAAATTCCTCTTCTCAATTCTTTTATTTCAAGTTCCTTTATTTTCTTTTTCTATCATCACTTATCTTATTCCAAATGTTTTTAAAACTAAAATACCATACATTTAATCTAATATTTTTATTATTATTTAATAATTTATTATCATCTCATTTTACCCTACTTTTAGGAAAGTAGTAAAAAACGCCATCTGAGATGTGCTAATTTACCACATTCAAGGGTGATGGATTTTCAATTTCTATTACCATATTAAATTATGCGAATTAAAACATTTTTAAGTTTGAACTAGACTATAATATATTTATTATGTCTCATATATGTTTCTATAATATTTTTAACACTTGGTTTTGATTTATAAATCAAAATGTGTTCATTGTGTTCAAAAAACGCCAATTAACCCAAACAGTTATCATTAATCAAGTTATATAATGATTCAACTTAAATCCATGTAACCTAATGAAATTTACAACCATGTAAACTTATTTATGTTAAATAATAACATATAACTTCAGTTCTTTAAAACCATCCTCATTTTACACGATTCTTTATTCATGTATATATGTATACAGATCATGAAACAAACGGACCCGAACAATGAAATTAAACCTATTATCACATCAAAATGGCCATTAATAAACATAAAAAGGTTATAATAAATAAATTAAATGGATATTAGGTTCTATATTTTTTATTTAATTAACCTAAATTTTATTATTCCGGTCATTAAGGTCAATTGGAGAACACCTTCGTACTTAAAGTAAGGGTGTCTTCATCTCACTTCCATTTTGTGAGATATTCTGTATTCACTACTATTACTTTTGTATGGTTTAGGTATTCTTCACATTGATGTTTCATATCCTTAATATATTTATTTTAATTATATTCAATGTATAATTTTATTATTATTTATTTTTGGGCATATGATTCAATTGATTACAAAGTTTTAAGGGTTTTCTACCTAAACCTCCATTTTCATTCAGGTTGCTCTTATTCTCTACTCACCTCAATGAGATTATTATTTATTCATATATACTCCTCAAATATTATGTGTGAATATTCTATATATGTGTACCAATAATAATCCTTTTGTATTTTATGGGGAGTTACATTTTTTTAAATAATCTTTTAAAAATTCTTCTGAAAAGAAAGCTTGATCCAAGGAACTTCTCAAATTCAAACCTATTTTGAAGTTCACTCTATAATCTATTTTAAGATATATTTATCTTTCTAACATTACACATTTTAACATGAGAAATATATTTTAGTTCATTTTTGGTTTTATTAAATAAAACATGTCTTTTCTCTTTAAAATGTCATTAATGAATTCCTTAAACCGCACTAAAATGTATTAATTCTAAAGCTTCTTTAAAAACACTTTTCATATGATTTCACTTTCGTGGGACATAATTTATTCCTAAAATTTAATTTCAATGTCCTCCAATTTTTTTTTTGTGGATATACATGTTTAAAACCTGATTTATGACAAAAAAAATGATTTTATAAAAGAACTCTTATTTCCAAAGTAAAATAGATTTTTCTCACCTCACATTAACATTTATAAGATATGTGCCTTGTTCACCACTTATTCTTTATATTTTGTGTATGTAATTCACCTTGTTAGGTCATATAAATAGTATATTTATTCTCATGATATTCTATGGGATTTTGATTTGAATATTTCAAGGTGGCATGGGCCACTTTGGAATGTTTAAGGATTATTTCCTCCAGAATTTCTCAATGGTCTCATTTAATCGTATCAATATTTATGTAAACATCCATTGATGAATATTGTATTTCATAGAGTTTTATATATTATCATGTCATATAAAATATTTTATTGAAGGTTTTCTGATTAGTTTGAATGTGGATGTTCTATCTTGATACCATTCACCAATTTACTTTGATTGGTTAGTGTTTAGGTTTAATGTATGGGGAAGTTATTTACATTTCATATGTTAGTTTCAATATAAATTTATATGGTGTTTATGTTTATCCCAGTTCATAAGAGGAATGTATTGGACTTAGTAAGTGTTAGGTGGGGAATTCTATATCCCCTCAGTGCATCGGTTTTTCTCATGTGACAAACTATGGTCTTGGCACGAGGCCTTGGAAAAATGGATATTTAATTTCTTGGAACGAGGCCTTGACGGTATGGTTATGTTGTACCACAATATGCATTACTTAATTATGAAACTGGTAATTTAATGATTATGTGGTTATTAAACTAGTATAATACCCATGATTATGTTTTTTATGGAATTATTTATTCATCTCTTATTCCTACCTTAATGTATTCAAGTTTATTTTTAAAGGCATGTGTTTTTAGTTATTCACCATACCTAATCTTATGTTTATGATATCTTCTGTAGTATTACTTACCCTTATTGAGCATCTGAGCTCACCCATTTCCTATGTTTCATTTTCTTAGAACATGAATGTGTTTATTATGAATGAAATGCACGGATAAACATAGATTTTTAAGTGTTCTCAATAAAACGTTTATGTTGTATTTCATTTGAATTTTTTAATATTGAACCGATGTATGTATCTTGTTTATAAATATACTAAACTACATGGTCCTTCAAGATGCATATTCCTTATTTATATTCCAATGTAATAAAATAATGCACTGGATCCCGGAAACTGGGTTCATGTCCTTACATCTTGGTCTAATAATTAGTGTCTCAATGTATGATTAATGTAGATATCACATCATGAATTAGGAATTCCCACACAATAAGAGAGAATATATGAAGGTTATTTTTGTTCCTAAATATGTGATAAATGGTCTAGACATCAATACATATCATAAAATAATAGTAATCAAGACACATTTAGTTATTAGTAAAGTGTCTTCTCATAAATCTTAATCATATATAGGAGAGAGGAATAATGATTGTTTTCTAGTTTTGATCTATATAAGGGAAGTCCTGAAATGATTAAGGAATTCCCAAAACACTATTATATAATTCTTGTAAATGGGTTCAATATATCCTAACATAGGTTTATAGATAATTAATTATACATCAAGGACTATTACATATATCTCACTCTCATGTATGGAAATTAGCTTATTGTTGATGCTTCTTTCCATCAAAGATTCAAACAAATTGAAAAGGGAAATACCTTGAAACCAAAGTGATTCATCCGTTGAAGAAACATCAAAAATTGAAAAAGGCATGAACAAGGATTAAAATTCACTTGGGTCATGCAAGTTCCACCAATGTCGTGCAAGTATACTTGTGCGCCGCCCAATGGTCGCGCAGGTGACTTGTGCGCCCTCTTTGAAATTCGCCAGGGTCTTCACCAGCCTATAAATACCCCCGGTGGGCCCCCAATTTCAGGAAGAAAAAAATTCTAGAAACTCAGATTTGAGCTCTCGGTTCCCTAGTCTCTTCTCAAAGCTTTTGAACACTTATAAGGTAGTTTATTACCTAGAAAGGAAGATCTAAAGAGGGGAAGGAAGGCCTAAGTGTTGAAACTCATCAACACTTGCACTCCTAAGTTGCCAGCCCTTAAGGGAAATGGCCACACTTGCGCGTCGTGTTACCCCTTCAACAGAACTTGCGCACCCCTCTTCTGGAAGCCCCTAGGGATAATATTTAAGGCTTGAGCCAAGTCTCGCCCAAGTATTACCTTAAGGGTTGACTTTCTCGCAAGTACCCCTATGTCGTGCAAGTATACTTGTGCGACCATGACTTGCACGCCCATGCAGGACTTGTGTGCCCCTCTTTTTTTGGGTTCCCTTCCTGCCCAGTTCACTCCTTATATGCCTATACACCTCTCCTATTCAAGATTCAGCCTTCAAACCCCTCTTCAAAGCCATTTATGGAATGTTTCCTTTGTTGTCTTCCTTATTTGAAAGGAATTCTGTGGAAAATCTCTTAAAACCTAGTGATTTATGCATCTTTTTGTTACTAAGGTTAGAGATTTCATTCATTCCACCTCATCCTTTAAGATGAGAGAATCCTTAACCTGGGCCTCCTTTTCAAGAATAAGCCCCAGTTCAAATTCTCATTAAACTGGGCATCCTCCTTAAGAGTAAGCCCCAGTCATAATTTTCCAAATCTGGGTTTCCTTTTCAGGAGTAAGCCCTAGTTTCAAAGTTCCCAAAATCAGGGCATCCTCCTCAGGAGTAAGCCCCAACCATGGTTCTCTTAACCTGGGATTCCTTTTCAGGAGTAAGCCACAGTCTCAAATATGGGCATTCTCTTTAGGAGTAAGCCCCAGTCATAATTCCCTTAACCTAGGGTTCCTTTTCAGGAGTAATCCCCAGTTCTCAAAACCTTTTAACATGGGCTTCCTCCTCAGGAATAAGCCCCAGTTCTCAAAACCTTTTAACCTCGGTCTCTTCTTTAAGAATAAGCCCCAGTCATAATTTCTCTTAACCAGTATTAATTTACTTTTTGACTTGGGCTTCCATTTCAGTAGTAAAACCCCAATCATAAGTCCCTTCCTAATTTGGGCACCTTCCTCAAGAGTAACCTCCAAGTTAGAGTATCCAAATCTCCATAAAGCACATATACCTTTATGGACATTGTTCCTGGGTTTCTTCCCTAAAGTAAAACCCAATATTCATCTATCTTGGGCAGTCATACATACATAAGCCCCACATCATTTCTTATGATGGCACAATTGTCTGGTTTTACCAATACCTCTTGTTTCTCACACCGAGCATGACTCACGTGAGCTTAGAGTGTAAAAGTAATTATGATATCTTCCTTTGAGCCATCAATCATTAATAAAACCCATACTTCTTTACTCGAACTATGTGGTTTCTGATTCCTTTACTAAAAAACAAAGGATACATAGGTAGCCCATCTGTGGGTATGATCTCAACTATGAAATAATTCATGTCCTTCTGAATGACAATAAACTTCAAGTGCCCCGCTGAGTGGCTTTAAAACCAGTATGGTCATCATAATGACCAAGAGACTTTTATATAATATATTAACGGATACTATTGACTAAGAATCTCTAAACAAATAAAGATGATTCTCTATCAATGAAGCACCTCGAATACATATAAAATATTCTCTAAATATCATACATATTAATCATTGATTGTCAGATCTAAAGAAAAGATCATTTTCATACTTGGTAATTTAATAAGGATTCATGAACATAACTTAAATCTATAAAGAGAGTCCCAGAGTAGACAATAATTCTCCTCAAAAAGGTGTGATGAGTCCGACCTCCCATCCTCTCAACCAATGAAAATTTTTAAGTCTCATCAGTTCACCACTAATGAGAACCTACCATTGGAAAGTAGGTCCAAATGGATATGGAATCATTGGATATTTCTGGTTCTATGGACAAACCCTTTAAAATCCACTTGGAATGTTTGAATCTTAAATCAATGAGATCATCCCCAATTCCAAAGGAAACAAAAAATGGTGAACCTGATGTGAATCCTTAACCAAGTTAAAATGGTGTTTTACTTATTTGTTAGGCCCCTATTTAAACTCAATGAGAGGGCCAACAAGACAGTCAATAACATATGTGCTCATCCAAAAGATGTAGCGGCCTAATTTATCTTGATTATGTCTGTTATATTAAATATGCACTCTTTTCCAAGATCTTCTGCATTACAAGAATGGATTTTCTTAAGTTCATTGCTGTGAATACTTCTGCTGTGAATACCTCTGCTGTGAATGCATCTGCCGCTACTCCTACTGGATCATCATCCACTCTAAGGATGATATCACCTACTCAGCATCTTCAACGCTGGGTATCAAATGCGCTGGTTAAGGAGTACCATCAAAATGGTACTATTCCAACTGTATAGGCCTCTATACAAGACTTCCAAGTCAATAATTCACCTTGGTCGTCCGGACTTCAACGACCAGTGATCAAGAAGCAGGCGGTGCTAACCACTATCTCTAACAGTTTCAGGTCGTTATCCCCAGAACGCAACAACCATTCCCTCCCATATTTTTGAGGAGGTGAATGAGAAGGCCAATCAAGGCCTTAATTCAAGGAAACAGGAGTCCTTCCTGAGGGCTCCCATCAACAATCGCCGCCAGCCTCATGCGGTAGTGCACCCTCAACATGATTAGGGTATCGTCTCCAGGTGTTCGGCTCAGGTTCCTCGAACCCGAGCAGGCAAGACGAACCACCAGAGGTGAAATCCGGTCAATAGTGAGAAGGTTCACATCTCTTTCATTTTCGGAGAAGTCCACCAACCAAACTTGGTGGCAAGCAATGAGTGGGCACACACACCCGTCTGATTTAATTTCATTGTCCAACAGACTCGTCTGGCAGCAGTACGTGAATCCCGCCAGGCAATTCTGGAGGAGTACTATAGACAAGAACATACACCTATTTATAAATCATCAGCTAGTTAGCAGGCTCGTCTGACTACATATGATGGAGCATGCCAACCCAATGTGTTCGCAACTCGTAAATAGGCACATACACCTTCTTACACTAATCAGTCATGCCAGTAGCCTCGCCTATCAGTATTTAAGGAATCTTTTCAACCATATTTGGTGGATTGCAATCAACATGCACTTACACCTTCTAGTATTGATCAACCCTACCAACAGTCTCATTTGATAGCATTCGAAGAAGTCAGTCGGAAAGCTCCGGCGACAAACAGGAGGCAGACTCAACTCTCTACCCCCACACATGAGTACTCTCAGAATTCACTGACAGGAAAAGGAGGACAGGAGCAGGGACATACACCTACTCCAATCACGGAATGAATGTATATCCCCTTTCCAGCCGCTGAAGTCACCAACCACATTCTGTCAATGGTGAAAGAGCAGAAGCAAATCCCAGCTCATATTCTGGATGCCTACCAGGATATTTTAACAGCTTCAGTAGCATCTCAGGGAAATACACATAAATCTATCCCTACCAGTGGAGTGACACATCAAAAATTTACTTAGGAACAAACACACACATCTGTTCCAGTCCAAGAGGGTTGTGGGGTGTACTCCCCCATATCATATGAACACCCATGTTAGGCACATACACCTGATTTGAGTGGATACAATCAGACTAACCTGATCATTTCTCCTGATCAGGCACATACACCTTCCCATAATGACCACTTTTGTCAACAAGTGGTTCCTAAAGCAAGTAAGAAGACGTCTAAAAAGAAGACCCTCCCATCACAGTCAAGAAATCAAGAGCCAATCTATAACAAGGCCTTGCTTAATGATGGAGTTCTTGATGCACTCAGATAATTATATGTTGCAACCCAAGATTCTACTCTCTTAGTTCCCAATAGTGGGAACATTAATTTTGAAGGTCTGCACCAGAAACTTCCTCATGAAGGCTTGATTTGTGACAATTTGGTCGATCTCGAAGTTTCATCTTCAGATGAGAGCCAAAAGAACCCTCTGTGTGGCCAAAAGATCACAGAGAAAATGTTTCATCCTTTACTGTAACCCACCATGGTGGTCCTCCCCATGATGATGAATTTAGCTGCGAAAGTCCTCTCCATAGTAATAATGCACATTGCCTGGAAAATTCTCTAATGTATAATGTAGTGATGAGAAATTCCTCTTATCTTGAGGAACTTGAAAATGTGAATCCAGTCATGTCTGATGCTTTACCACTATCAGGTGAAACACTTTCTCAATCAGAAGATAGTCTAGGGTGTAGGTCATTCCCCGAACCACCCCTGGGTCGTACATCTTCTAGTTTAATCGGTGATTTCTCTACCAATATTGTTGAATCCATTGAAGCAACAAAGAAGCACCATCTCTGGTCTAATCAGGTAGAAGAATCTTCATTGAATGATAAGGAGGAAGTACTGAATATGAGAAAACAACTGGCGAAAGGTGAAGTGCTAGTTATGTTGTAACACCCGAGACTTTTATGTTATATAAATCATCAAAGGAATCTTTTTCTACACTTTCTTGGCTTTCTTTACACGAAATCGTGACCTTCCTCGATAGCTTGCGTCGTACGCAATACCGAGTTTCACTAAACAACGATGTGCTATTAAAATATTATTAAAACTAGCCGTTATGAATAGTAATAATAACTTTTTGAAATTTTATAAATTTTATTTTTCAAAATGGACTTCATTTTTGGATTCAGAATATCGAAATTATCCTAGGGTGAAATTTTGGTATTTTTCTGAAAACTTTCAATTTTTGATGAATAGTGAAACCACTAAGTGGTAGTTAAAAAAACTGAATTTTTCATAAAACTTAATTTTACCGCTTCTGTGAGTGGAATTTCGAAAATCTGGGAGACACGGTTGATGTCAGTAAGTAAAATGTGGTTCAATGAGATGAAAATAAATTTTTTTTGTGAATAGTAACTTTTTACTTTTTTTTACCACGGTTAAAAGTAAATAGGGTATTTAAGGGTAAAAATGATATTAGTATTACCCTAACACATGTCCTAATTATATTGGACAAGTTTAATTCGACCAAAAAACAAACTTAGGAATAAAATATGACCATTTAGGCCCACTTGGATTAGATTAGGACATTTATTATTAATTTGTTTAAAGAAGGGTTAAAATAGTTAAAATCAAAGTTTAATAACTAAATAATTTTTAATATGGGGTTATACATAAGATAAATTTGACTATAAATATTCATTAGAAAGATAAAAAGATTTACTAAATAAGGGTATTTTATTTTTAATTTTTATACATTAAATAATTTAATTTATTTATGACCCAAAGATGATGCAGTAATTATCTTATTAATGAAATATTGACATAATTGATGTTATAAATACCCAAATAAATATAATTTGAGACTTTTTATGAATTCCACTAATTTTATAGATTAATATGACATGTTAGTATTGATTTAAGAAACTTTTTTAGAACTAATAATTCTGTTATGATTTTCACAAAAATTAATTACTAAATAGTTTCAAAATTGACATATAATAGATTTTAAAACAAATATTATATTAGTAATTATTATTTTATTCCTAAAAACCTAAGGTTCGGCCAAATGACTTATATAAGGTTATATATATTAATAATAAAGAACTTGGGGTTCGTTTGGCTTCTAATAGTAAGTTTATTAACCTTATAGTATAAGAACACAAGAAGACACGGTAAAAGTAAAATTATTTAACTTAATGTTAAATCTAAATGATAAGTTTAAAATAGGAACCTAAATTTATCTAAATTATATTGGATGAGAGTATTTCTACCCATAACCACCTTATTATCGAAATATATCAATTTGGAGCTATTTAAAACCGAACTTGACTTTATAATAAAATAATATTTTTAGTTTTCCCAAAGGTGCCCCTCTCCTCCCTTATAAAAGGGCACCTCCTCCCCCTCTTCCTTACACCACTTTGAGCCTTAAAGCTCGGTAAACCCCTGCCAAATTCTCCTCTCCACTTCCCTAGATACATCCTATAGGTCCTGGTCTTCTTCAAAGACCAATTTTAGTGCCCTAAAATAAGGTCTCAAAGAAGCACTTCAAAGAAGAGGTAATGTCCGTTACCGATTCTTTCACCTTTATTTCTTCTTCCACTTCTTCATATTTAGTTGTTTCATTATGAAGTAATAACATCAGTATAACTCATATACTGATATGTTATTATAAGTATGAAACAACCCTATTTCACCATCTATTTATCCTACGGAAAAAGAAATAATTGCGCGTGCGTACGTATGGAATACCGTCTCCACGCCGTGGTGTAATCTATTTTCCACAACCACCTTAATTGGATGGGTATAATGGTGTAAATAATGACAATATATGACTATTATAAAGTAATACCGATTCTGAAATAGTATACATACACTCCAATACAATTCCACGATCATAGGAACGATATCATCACTCGTGCGTACGTACGGAATACCGTCTCCACGATGTGATGCGACTCGTTCTACATGATCTTCATTTCATAATGATTATATAAATGAATTTAATGAATGAATATGATATATATTACACTAATACCATTCTGTAAATGAGTTTTCTATAACCTATAGAGAAGAATAATAATTTATTCGACAAGACACGCATAAGAACAAAAAAAATTATAAACACCTGAATAACAAGTAGCAATGAAATATTACTACTAAGAAGCTAAGAATATGAACATATATGATATCATAAAAATAAGTATGATTCTGGAATAAGTCAATAACATTATTTAAATCATTATACAGTAGGTTCGGACACTTACGAAGCAAAACGGACCTAAGGTAAGGGAAATATCACAATCTCATTTTTATCTGAGATTGTTTATACTTTGGTATTTACTAGGGTGTATTTTATCATCCACATCCAGGTTTCCTCAATATGTAATATTATTTCCATCCACCTACAATTTTATAAATCCAATTTTACCCTTCAGTGAGTTTTTAGTAAAGGATATGAAAGGAATCTTTTGTCGTTTTTCGTACGAGGTACTTTTTGACTTTTCCGACAAAATTACGAGAAGAATGTTTTTTTAAAATTATACGGCATGAATGGATTTTTAAAACATTATTTCCAAGAAGATTCCTTTACAAGTTTTCAGGTTTATTTTTAATCAACTTATTTTATTTTAGAATTGTACGACATGTTAAGAAAGGAAAAGTGTTTTTGAAGCAGAAATGATATTTTCCTCAAGAATGGAGTTCAAATGTTTTATCAAAATTATTTTCCATCTAAGATAATAAAGGGTTCTGTTTCTATCACTATTATTACATTGATTTGATTATGTTGTGATGTAATTATATTTTTATGAATCCCTTTATCGTATATGAATTGTTTTATGATGTCACGATGTTTAAGATTCCCATTTTTTTACATGGGTTATGCAATGATGTATGATTTATGATTTTGTGGCACACATAAGAATGGTATCATTATGAGATGGGTGAGACCTATATCTCCCTCCAATTCATTGGGTAAAGATTTTATATCTCATGAGATAGACATGGCTGGAACGGTAGGTTATACCGGTTCAGTGAAACAGGACTGAAACAAGGGTGACTCGGTTCAGAAAGGGACTTTGTCCACTAAGATAGTCTTGGAAATGAGTCTTGACTAACAAGAAATGATTCTCTATGATTATGTGTGTATTCCACAAAGTTTCATGTTTTAAGTTATGATTATTTTGATTACATTTCACTGCCATGATTTATCCCATGTTATGAAATTATGATCTCTTTTGCAGGTTAAGATTTCCAAAAGTTATGTGCTTATGTATACGATGTGATTGATATTTCTTTTGTTTACCCTTACTGAGCATTTGAGCTCACCCTTTTGTATGTTTTCTTTCCCCAGGTCAGGAATAAGGTTATTAAGTAAGATATGCCAAAAGGGACTATAGATATGATGAAATAAATGGGAGACAGTGTAGACGCTTTATGAACCAGTTGTTTATGTTTCCCAGTTTCTAAAGACACTATACCTATATGGTCCTTTCATGGTTTTGTTATATATTGTAATAAGTATGCTTCAATTTTGAAGTATTAACAAAGTATGTAAAGTGTGGGTCATTATAGTTGGTATCAGAGGAATGGTATAGTCAACCTTTGGAAACTAGGATGTGAAAGCCTTAGTAAGAACCCTAAGGATAAGTCTAATCATAGAACACAATCTTAGTGTTTTAGAAATGGCCATGAATAACCTCGGATAATACATTAAGTGTGAAATTTTATTCTTGATTATGTGGTTTTCCTATTATAATTAGTGTTGCTCACACTATTCTTCTTGGTTTTAGTCAATGGCTGGAACCCGAAGGAACCGTGTTAATGCGGAATGCAACGGGCAATGCAATGATTGTCCCCCTGAGCAACCAAACGTTATGGGAGCTGGAATGAAAAATCTTGTAGCCATGCTCACAAAACTTTCTCAAGCTATGAATCATGCAAGACTTCCAAACGAGCAAAGGAATGAGAAACATTCTGTTGAATCCTTCATGAGACAGCGCCCACCTTCATTCAGCGGGTCTACTGATCCATTAGTTGATGAACAATGGATTAGTACTACTGAAAAGATATTTTCAGTTCTTCAATGTTCTGAGCATGATAAAGTCATCTTAGCAGTGTATCATTTGGAAGGTGATGCTGATCAATGGTGGAATCTTATTAAGAATACGAGGCAAAGGGATGAAATTGAGTCCATGGAATGGGACGAGTTCAAGAACTTATTTTTCAATAAGTACTTCCCACGTATTCTCCGAACAAAGATGTAGAAAGAGTTTCTTGAACTGAAGAAAAAGGATGATGAATCTGTTGGTACCTATGAAGCAAATTTTACAAGACTGGCAAGGTACGCTTCTGGTATTATTATCCAACCTGAGAGTAAGATCGATCGATTCTTTAGTGGCTTAAAACCAAGTCTTCGAAGGGCCTTAGCCATAAGGGACTTTAATAGCTATGAGGAAATCGTTCGATGTGCTCTCAAAGTTGAGATGGAGATTGGAGTAACCCATCAGTCATATGGGTTTGATAAGAAGAGGAAAATGGAATTCAAAGGAAAATCTAAAGATCACACTGAAAAGAAGATGAGCTTTCCCTTATGCTCAAAGTGTGGAAATAAACATGGAGGGAGTTGTCTTAAAGGGACAAGTAAATGTTTCAAATGTGGAAAGGAAGGTCATCAGGCATTTGAATGCCGCGATGATGGGAAGAAGATGTCTAATGATGCCAATAAAGGAAGGGATACACAGAATGAACCTACTACACTTCAATGTTTCAAGTGCAAGGAGATGGGACATTATGCCAATAAATTCCCTAATCCAAGGGTTGATGATGATGTTCGACTTCAACAAACTCTTAAGGCTAAAGACAAAGGAAAGTCACATGCAATTTCAATCAGCGATGTGGAGTACGATAACGATGTGGTGAAAGGTACACTTACCATCCACTCTAAAGTAGAAAATGTTTTATTTGATTCTGGATCCACCCACTGTTTTATTTCTGAAGAATTTTCTAAGGGTATCACCGTATTACCTCAACAATTAGATGTTGAGTTAGCTGTGACAACACCAAATGGCACAACAGTCGCATCAAAAGTTTATAATTATTCTCTGATAGAAGTTTGTGGGAAAGTGCTTCCTGAAAATCTTGTGATCCTTCATGTAGTGGAATTTGATGTGATTCTTGGCATGTATTGGCTTTATTTATATGGATCTCATATCAATTTCCAAATAAGGGAAGTCACATTTCATATTCCATATCAATCTATGATCGTCTATCAATGCAAGGATGAACATAACCTTCCAGTGTAAATTTATTCCATTTTATGGGTATTGATTCTACTAAATGAAGGTTATTTATCTCAAATGGTTGGTAAGAAACTCACGATTAAGAATATGCCCATTGTACGGGAGTTTGATGATGTCTTTACGGAGGAATTACCGGGTCTTCTACCGAATCGTGAAGTTGAGTTTTCAATAGAACTTGTACCTGGTGCTTTGCCTATTTCAAAGTCACCTTATAGAATGTCCCCAATTGAGTTGCAGGAATTGAAGAATCAACTCCAAGAGAATCTTGATAAGGGGTTCATATGCCCTAGTGCGTCACCTTGGAGAGCACCTGTTCTATTTGTTAAGAAGAAAGATGGATCAATGAGACTCTGCATTGATTATCGAAAACTTAACAAGATCACTATCAAGAACAAATATCCTCTCCCGCGCATTGATGACCTATTTGACCAACTACGCGGAGCTCAATACTTTTACAAGATTGATCTTAATCCAGGGTATCATCAATTGAGGGTTAAAAGGGAGGATATACCAAAGACGGCTTTCCGTACAAGGTATGGACACTATGAATTTATAGTGATGCCATTTGGTCTTACTAATGCCCCTGCTATCTTCATGGATCTGATGAATAGATTCTTTAGAGACTATCTTGATCAATTTGTGGTAGTCTTTATAGACGATATTCTTGTCTATTCAAAGAGCAAGGAAGAACATGAAGATCACTGGAGAATTATATTGAAGACCTTGAGAAAGAAGAAGCCTTATGCCAAATTTACCAAGTGTGAATTTTGGCTTCAAAAAGTTGCATTTTTGGGTCACATAATCTCAAAAGAGGGGATATCTGTGGATCCATCAAAAACAGAGGTTATCGAAAGATGGTCGAGACCAACAATAGTAACTGAGATCTGAAGTTTTCTTGGTTTGGATGGATATTATCGACGTTTTGTGAAAGATATTTCATGATTATCTAATCCACTCACCAAGTTGACTCGGAAAGGAGTTAAGTTTGTCTGGACGGAAGAATGTGAAGAGAATTTAAAAGAGTTGAAAAGAATGTTATCCATTGCACATGTTCTCACACTGCCTTGTAGTGGAGAAAGGTTTGTGATCTATAGTGATGCATCCAAGAAGGGATTGGGGTGTGTTCTTATGCAAAATGATATGGTGATAGCTTATGCCTCACGATAGTTGAAAATCCATGAGAAAAATTACCCAACACATGATTTGGAGTTAGCTGTGGTAATCTTTGCATTAAAGATTTGGAGGCATTACCTTTATGGTGAAAGGTGTGATATTTATACTGATCATAAAAGTTTAAAGTATATTTTCACACAAAAGGAGCTGAATATGCGCCAAAGAAGATGGTTGGAGCTGATTAAGGATTATGACTGCTCAATCCATTACCACCCTGGGAAAGAAAACAAGGTGGCAGATGCATTAAGTCGACAAGACCATGCTAGTTTATCCATGATGAGGATCAAAAATGATCCAATATTTATGGATTTACAAAGGATGGATCTTTTAATTATAATGGAAGGGGAAAAATCTTATCTTTCTCAAATGAATGTTCAACCATCTATACATGTGAATATTAAAGAGGCACAGAAAGAAGATGTCGAGTTACAAAAGAAGGTGAGAAATGTTCCTGAATTCAACCTCTATTGTGATGGGATAATAAAGTTCAGGAATAGGGTTTGTGTTCCACCCATACCAGAATTAAAGAAGGAGCTGCTGGATGATGCTCATAGTTCTTCATTCTCTATTCATCCTGGAAGCACGAAGATGTATAGGGACCTGAAAGAGTACTTCTGGTGGGATGGCATGAAAAGAGATGTTGCTGAATATGTCTCTCGATGCTTGGTTTGTCAACAAGTTAAAGTTGAGAGACAGAATTCTAAGGGGATGTTACAACCATTACCCATACCCGAATGGAAAAGGGAAAACATCATTATGGACTTTGTCACAGGACTTCCTAAAACATCTAAAGGCAATAATGCTATCTGGGTCATAGTTGATCATCTTACAAATTATGTACACTTCATTGCTATTAGAGAGGATTTCTCTCTGGATCAGCTTGCAAGGATATATGTAAAGGAAGTGGTAAGATTGCATAGAGTACCACTTTCTATTATATCTGATCGGTATCCGAGATTTACCTCGAAGTTCTGGCGAAGTCTTCAGCATACTCTGGATACAGAGTTGAGTTTCAGCACTGCTTATCATCCTCAGACAGACGGTCAGTCTGAGAGAACAATTCAAACCCTAGAAGATATGTTTAGAGCTTGGTCTATGGATTTCAAAGGTGGTTGGGATCAACACCTACCTTTTGTGGAATTTTCTTATAATAATAGCTTTCACTCCAGTATTCAGATGTCTCCTTATAAAGCTCTCTATGGAAAGAAATGCAGGACTCCAACTTGCTGGGATGAATTTGGGGAAAGAAAGCTATTAGGACCTGATCTCGTTGATGAAATGGCAGAAAAGGTCAGATCTATTCAACAACACATAAGAGCAGCTCAGTGTCGACAGAAAAGTTATGCCGACAACCGAAGAAAAGACCTAGAGTTTGAAGTGGGTGATAAAGTGTTCTTACGAATATCTCCCTGGAAGACGGTTATGAGATTTGGAAAGAAGGGGAAGTTGAGCCCTAGATTTATCAGTCCTTTCGAAATACTGGATCGTGTTGGGAAGGTAGCTTACCGATTGGCGCTTCCACTGAATCTCTCTCAAGTCCAAGATGTGTTCCATGTATCTCTCCTGAGAAAGTACATACCTGATCCTTTACAAGTACTCAGCTCAGAAGTTGTACCGCTGGAGCAAGATCTTTCTTATGAAGAACAACCGATAGAGATTCTGGATCGTAGCGAAAAAGTCCTACGAAACAAGAAAACTCGATTGGTGAAATTTTTATGGAGGAACCACCAATTAGAAGAAGCTACATGGGAGCTTGAGGATATGATAAGGGAGAGGTATCCTCATCTGTTTGTTACAAAGTGATGAATTTTGAGGGAGAAATTCATTTTAAGGGGGGTAGAATGTGACACATGAGACTTTTATGTTATATAAATCATCAAAGGAATCTTTTTCTACACTTCCTTGGCTTGCTTTACACAAAATCGTGACCTTCCTCGACAGCTTGCGTCGTACGCAATACCGAGTTTCACTAAACAACGATATGCTATTAAAATATTATTAAAACTATCTGTTATGAATAGTAATAACCAATTTTTGAAATTTTATAATTTTTTTTTTCAAAATGGACTTCATTTTTGGATTCGGAATATCGAAATTAGCCAAGGGTGAAATTTTGGTATTTTTCTGAAAACTTTCAATTTTTGATGAATAGTGAAACCACTAAGTGGTAGTTAAAAAAAACTGAATTTTTCATAAAACGTATATTTACCACTTCTGTGAGTGGGATTTCGAAAATCCGAGAGACACGGTTGATGTCAGTAAGTAAAATGTGGTTCAATGAGAAGAAAATAATTTTTTGGTGAATAGTAACTTATTACTTTTTTTACCACGGTTAAAAGTAAATAGGGTAATTAAGGGTAAAAATGATATTAGTATTACCCTAAAACATGTCCTAATTCTATTGGACAAATGTAATTCGACAAAAAACAAACTTAGTAATAAAATATGACCATTTAGGCCCACTTGGATTAGATTAGGACATTTATTATTAATTTATTTAAAGAAGGGTTAAAATAGTTAAAATCAAAGTTTAATAACTAAATCATTTTTAATATGGGGTTATACATAAGATAAATTCTACTATAAATATTAATTAGAAAGCTAAAAATATTTCCTACATAATGGTATTTTATTTGTAATTTTTAGACCTTAAATAAGTTAATTTATTTATGACACAATGATGATGAAGTAATTATCTTATTAATGAAATATTGACATAATTGATGTTATAAATACCCAAATAAATATAATTTGAGACTTTTTCTGAATTACACTAATTTTCTAGATTAATATGACATGTTAGTATTCATTTAATTAACTTTTTTCGAACTAATCATTCTGTTATGATTTTCACAAAAATTAATTACTAAATAGTGTCAAAATTGACATAAAATAGTTTTTAAAACAAATATTATATTAGTAATTGTTATTTTATTCATAAAAATCTAAGGTTCGGACAAATGACTTAGATAAAGTTATATATATTAATAATAAACAACTTGGGGTTCGTTTGGCTGCTTATAGTAAGTTTATTAACCTTATAGTATAAGAACACAAGAAGACACGGTAAAAGTAAAATTATTTAACTAAATGTTAAATCTAAATGATAAGGTTAAAATAGGAACCTAAACTTGTCTAAATTCTATTGTATGAGATTATTTCGACCCATAACCACCTTAGCTTCGAAATATATCAATTTGGAGCTATTTAAAACCAAACTTGACTTTATAATAAAATAATATTTTTAGTTTTCCCAAAGGTGCCCCTCTCCTCCCTTATAAAAGGGCACCTCCTCCCCCTCTTTGTCACACCACTTTGAGCCTTCAAGCTCGGCCAACCCCTGCCACTTTCTCCTCTCCACTTCCCTAGAGACATCCTAGAGGTCCTGGTCTTCTTCAAAAACCAATTTTAGTGCCCTAAAAGAAGGTCTCAAAGAAGTACTTCAAAGAAGAGGTAATGTCCGTTACCGATTCTTTCATCTTTATTTCTTCTTCCACTTCTTCTTATTTAGTTGTTTCATTATTAATTAATAACATTAGTATCACTCATATACTGATATGTTATTATAAATATGAAACAACCCTATTTCACCATCTATCCATCCTACGGAAAAAGAAATCATTGCGCGTGTGTACGTACGGAATACCGTCTCCACGCCGTGGTGTAATCTATTTTCCACCACCACCTTACTTGGATGGGTACAATGGTGTAAATAATGACTATATATGACTATTATAAAGTAATACTGATTCTGAAATAGTATACATACACTCCAATACAATTCCACGATCATAGAAACGATATCATCACTCGTGCGTACGTACGGAATACCGTCTCCACGATGTGATGCGACTCGTTCTACATGATCTTCATTTCATAATGATTATATAAATGAATTTAATGAATGATTATGATATATTTTACACTAATACCATTCTATAAATGAGGTATCTATAACCTAAAGAGACTAATAATAATTTATTCGACAAGACACGCATAAGAACAAAAAAATTATAAACACCCGAATAACAAGTAGCAATGAAATATTACTACTAAGAAGCTAAGAATATGAACATATATGATATCATAAAAATAAGTATGATTCTGGAATAAGTCAATAACATTATTTAAATCATTATACAGGAGGTTCGGACACTTACGAAGCAAAACGGACCTAAGGTAAGGGAAATATCACAATCTCATTTTTATCCGAGATTGTTTATACTTTGGTATTTACTGGGTTGTATTTTATCATCCACATCCAGGTTTCCTCAATATGTAATATTATTTCCATCCACCTACAATTTTTTAAATCCAATTTTACCCTTCAGTGATTTTTTAGTAAAGGATATGAAAGGAATCTTTTGTCTTTTTTCGTACGAGGAACTTTTTGAATTTTCCGACAAAAGTACGAGAAGAATGTTTTTTTAACTTATACGGCATGAATGGATTTTTAAAACATTATTTCCAAGAAGATTACTTTATAAGTTTTCATGTTTATTTTTAATCAACTTCTTTTAGTTTAGAATTGTACGACATGTTAAGAAAGGAAAAGTGTTTTTGAAGCAGAAAGGATATTTTCCTCAAGAATGGAGTTCAAATGTTTTATCAAAATTATTTCCCATCTAAGATAATAAAGGGTTCTGTTTCTATCCCTATTATTACATTGATTTGACTATGTTGTGATGTAATTATATTTTTATGAATCCCTTTATCTTATATGAATTTTTTTATGATGTCACGATGTATAAGATTCCCATTTTTATTACATGGGTATTGCAATGATGTATGATTTATGATTTTGTGGCACACATAAGAATGGTATCATTATGAGATGGGTGGTACCTATATATCCCTCCAATGCATTGGGTAAAGATTTATATCTCATGATATAGACATGGCTGGAACGGTAGGTTATACCGGTTCAGTGAAACAGGACTGAAATGAGGGTGACTCGGTTCAGAAAGGGACTTTTTCCACTAAGATAGTCTTGGAAATGAGTCTTGACTAACAAGAAATGATTATCTATGATTATGTGTGTATGCCACAAATTTTCTTGTTTTAAGTTATGATTATTGTGATTACATTTCACTGCCATGATTTATCCCATGTTATTAAATTATGATCTCTTTTGCAGGTTAAGATTTCCAAAAGTTATGTGCTTATGTATACGATGTGATTGATATTTCTTTTGTTTACCCTTACTGAGCATTTGAGCTCACCCTTTGGTATTTTTTCTTTCCCCGGGTCAGGAAGAAGGTTATTAAGTAAGATATGCCAAAAGGGACTATAGATATGATGAAATAAATGGGAGACAGTGTAGACGCTTTATGAACCAGTTGTTTATGTTTCCCAGTTTCTAAAGACATTATACCTATACGGTCCTTTCGTGGTTTTGTTATATGTTGTAATAAGTATGCTTCAATTTTGAAGTATTAACAATGTATGTAAAGTATGGGTCGTTATATATGTTTTGGCCTTTGGCTGATTCTCAGTATTACATTCCAGAGATGTTGATGGAAGATGGAATTCATGATATTCGTCTCAACATATGTAAAACTCTTTGTCAGCTGAAAAAGAAAATATTATCTTATTATGAATATGAAAATCATGTCGAGATAATTTAAGGGTTACAATGCCAAATTGATTTGGCATCTCTCTCAGTTTCTCGATATTCGAAGGCTGAAAAACAGTAGACATCCCTTCAGCGTTCATGCATTGGCGCACTAAGAAGATTGCACCAGTTAATTGTCAATGCCACATCTGGTATTCATATCAGGGGATGGGGTGTTCATGGAGCACTAAATTTTACTATACTCTCCAGTCAGCAAAGCCCTCCGAAAATGTTCTCATGCAATGTTATTTCCCATGGTCGGCCACAGCCAATGTGTTTTTCTTGTAATCAAAAGCTTTCCCAAGAACAGGCCTCAACTAGTTCCTCTCAAAATCAAGAATATAGATAAAAAGTTGTTTAATTACTCCTTCATCAAGAAAACAAGAATATTAAGTTGGTCTCTTGTTTGGAGCAAGCACATCATTAAGTGACAGAAGTGTCAGAAATAATCCAACGGTCCTTTGAGCCGGGTGATAAAAGTGGATGTAGGTTGATGAATCCAGTTAATTTCAGGACTAAAGTCCGCAATATCATGAGAGATTTCAAGAAGGTCTCAGATATAGAATTTCAAAAACCACCCCATCTTTCCAGACTGGGGACTCTTTTAACCCAACCCTTAGAATCGACAAATAGGATTCGAGGAGTTGAACAGGAAAAACCCCAGTCCACTAGACTGGGGACATTTTCAAATCCTCAATCCCTCCCTCAGAGATATTCAGTCTTATCTAAATTGGGGAAGATGCCTCAAGAGGAACGAATATCCAAACTATCAGGAGATTCCCTCCAAATTACGGTTCGTCCAGAAATTCTTGAGGGATCAAATCGACAAAAGGCAATATCTCATCAGGGACATGGAAAAAGGAATTATCGCAGAAATGAAGATAGAAGAGATGCAATGCATTATGCATCAATTAATTTCATTAATGTCGTTGTTGCTGATCCACCAGATGAGGTTCACTCAGAGAGATCAGATGAAGAAGTTCCTGCTCAAGAAGTTGTATGCAAAGACACAAATTAAGAAGGTGTGCATACACAAAATCAAAGGCTTACCCAGAATTTGGGTAATCCTTTGAGTAACCCACTTCCCCCTCTCCAAAAGGGAGCCAGCAAGGGGAAAGGAAAGAATCAGGTTACATACCCTTCCTCTGGAGAATGCCAATCTCTCTCACTAGAGCAAAGATTTTTACAACAAGAGGAGGAAATGAAGGAATTAAGGAGGTTGAATGCAGAATTACTTCAAGGTAGTCTTCCTTCTAAGCGTGCTGGAGTCAGTCATCCAAGAGAATTTTTTGAGGCCATTGAGATGGATCAAGAATATCATCCTCTACCAGTACACCCTCACAGGTCTAATCCTATGGGTCAAGTGCAACAACAATTTGTGGTGTTACCATCAGTTGCAGCACGAGCCACCACATCTGTCCAAGCTCCAGTTATTGCACTGGCTCAGGTCCAAGCTCAACCGGATGTTTCTCAAAAGTTAATAACTACTATTGAGTCATTAACAGCTCATTTGGAAGATATGAAGGGAAAAAGAGCTCAAATTCAACCAGAAAAGAGAGATTATCCTGAATAGGTTGATGCAATTCCTCCCCCATCAAATTTTTCAAGTACCACATTCCCAATATTTAATGGTTCTTGAGACCCAGAACAACACTTAACGCATTTTGTTTCTCACTGCGATCCTATGATGGGAACCCCTCAGCAACAAGAAGCAGTTAAGATCAGGTGTTTTGTACAGTCATTACAAGGGCCTGCCTTTGTCTGGTACACAATCTTGCAATCCCGGTCAATTACCAGATGGGAGGATCTCCGCAAAAGATTCCTTCTTCAATTCAGTTCAATGTTGCCAAAGACAATAGTTTTTGATCTTACAAACTGTAAACAAAGGGAGAATTAAAGGGTTTCAGATTACATTGCTTGCTGGAAGGGATTAACATATTCCCTGAGCTTAGAACTCTCTCAAGAGAAATTGTTGCCAATCTATGTGGAAAACTTTCGTGATGAATTACGCACGTCGTTGATTCCTGTGAAATACACAGGAGGGTTTTGAGACCTTACTTCAATCGCTCAATAGATTGAAGATTCTCTTATGAAGACTAAGGATAATGCTCATGTAATTACATCAGCTACAGGAAGGAGAATGGGTAAAGCAGAGACTAATACAGTTATGCTTAAAAAAGCACCTTTACCTGCTTCTACTTCAAAACTTTCATCTTCTCGAAGGGCTTCACCTCCTGAGCGCCAACAACAGAGGTCTTTTTGTCAAGATGATCAATGATATCAAAGAAGAAAACAATTTGAGGATTTGAAGATCAATTTTTACTCTTTCTGAAATGAACAAGTTCTTGGTTATTTCATTTCATCTCTGGAAAATAATTTCGTTCAATTGCCAAGGGCCAAGAGGCCGAACAAGGAAGGAGATGAAGACCGTCCCAACTATTTCCCATTTCATCAGATGTTGGGGCATCCCATTCAAGAGTGTTTTGTCTTCAAAGACCTCCTAAAAAAATGGTCGACTTGGGACAAGTCAAACTGAAAGATTCTTCAGCTTAGGTAGCATGTGTTACTGCTAAAGATCCAGAGGAAGAATGCAAGTGGTAAGAAGTCAAGAACAAAAATGAACAAAAATATGATGATTGGATGGTCATAAAAATGATCAACTGAACTCATGTCATTTTGCGAATACAATTAAAGAAACCAATTGTGTCTTCTGCCATGAATACCACAGCAAAACCCTATTCATCATAGGGAAAATCCTCAAAGAAATGGCATAATTCAAAGAAAGAGGAACAATCAGAAGAAGATGAGATCGTGTCAAAGACCAAATTTTCCTTGACTCTGGAAGATATTATGCCATCTACTTCAAATCCTAAATGGTCACCGCCCCACCAAACAACACAGCCTAAATAGGCTAATCTGGTATAGTCTTCCTCGGATGAAGAGTTGATTTTCGGTTCTATTAATATTATTCAATTAACATATCCATATTCTAGTCGTAGTTTCAATTTTGATGAGCCTAAGTTCGTTGTAGAAAACATAGTAATCAGAGGAAGTTCCAGAGACTCAGGATACAGGGGAAGACGTGGATCTTTCATAGGCCACTATTCCAATTCTACCCCTGCTAGAACTGTGTATGTGACAAAAACTCGTGGTAGAGACCTTCAATGAGATCAACAAGAACAAGAAAGTTCTTCCACACAAGGAAGACTCAGTCCTAGCACAATTATTTTGGAAGATCAGTTGAAGGTTCCATATTCTTCCTCTCAGTAAGTAAATATACCTAATCAGTCTAATCTTCCAAATCCAGGAGTATTACCAACTCCTATCCTGGTACAAGATTCATCTACTTCCAAAGCATCAACTTCTATGGTACATGAGAAACTACATGTTCATATTGGGAAACATAGACCTTTAGATCAAAATTATGATGTATTGAAACACATTACCCAAATAACGGCCAAGTTATCAATTCTGGATGCTTT
Organism: Viscum album; assembly: GCA_963277665.1. Lineage (NCBI taxonomy): Eukaryota > Viridiplantae > Streptophyta > Magnoliopsida > Santalales > Viscaceae > Viscum > Viscum album. The sequence goes on along the minus strand of OY728130.1, from coordinate 6,164,740 downwards.
GAATTTATCGAAGGATCTTCGGGAGGCACTCATCGAGGCTTTGTCGATTCCTCAGGAGTTTGAAATTGAAATTGCTGCAGCTGAAGTCTACCAAGTAGAGAATAATCCTACAGAATGCCATGCAGTGATATCTTTCACAGATGAATAAGAAGATGATGTCGTGCATGGACATATTAGACCTTTGTACTTATCTGGCAAGGTCAATGGTGTAGGCGTCCGAAGAGTTTTCATTGATAATGGTTTATGAGTAAACCTTATCCCCATTCGTACACTTCATCGATTGGGCCTCTCAGAATCTGATTTATCTCCATCTAATTTGATGTTACAAGGATATTATAAAAATGAACAAGAACCACTGGGTGAGAATAAACTTAGAACTCAGTATGGAGATCTTATATCCAATTCAAATTTCATGGTTGTTGATCAAGACTCAGCCTTCAACAACTTTCTTGGAAGACCCTGGCTACATCAACATGTAGCTATCCCTTAATCATACCATCAATGTCTCAAATATTGTTTTGATGGTCAAATTGTAACATTGTATGGTGATAAATCCATGTTCAAGACATGTGAATCTCAATACATTGAGGCAGAATTCTATCACATAAAGGGAAAGAAGAAATCCACAACAAGGGAGATTACCAAATTTAATGCTCTATATGGTTTGGAAAAGATTCCAGTAAACCCATTTACACCTATGAGTACAGATTATGTGTTTTCTATCAGTCAAATTGATATAATAGACCCAAATCAAAATAATCTTATGGAAATTCCATAATGTCAATTATGGAAATCAAGTCAAACAGCATGGGAGAAATCGGTGATTCACCAAGCAATGATGAAAGCTCAAATGGGGATATCTTCATTTCATCTGCTGAAATTCAGCAAGTCTATACTTCTCTATTTAGATCAGAAGAAGTTATAGAAATTTCATAGGTGAATGATGATGTTGATTCTCAATCCATCATATCCTCTATATTACCCATGGAAGATCCTTCATCGTCAATTGGGTCGGAAATGGAAGCTTCTTCTTCAAGATGTTCAAATTTTAACATCTCTTCTGATCATGGAAATTCTACTTCATCATCTACTATGCAAGTAGAAACAGAAGAAATAACACATGTTGAAGAAGAAGAGGAAGATCTTAGGGATCCTCCTCTAGCATTTGAAGAGTGTATCTCTACCAGTGTGGATTAACTTAGAGAAATAAATCTGGGTACAAAATAAGATCCACGCCCCACTTTAATTAGTGCGGTCATGACTCTTGAAGAGAAAGAGTTTTATATTTCTTTTTTAAAGAAAAATCGAGATATATTTTCTTGGAACTATACAGAGATGCTAGGGCTTGATCCTGATGTTTCTACTCATCACTTGGGTTTACCAGAAGAAAATCGAGGATTCAAACAAGACGCTAGAAGAACACACCCAACTTATGCTTATAAAATTGAAGCTGAAGTGGATAAGCTCATCAAAGATAACTTCATCATAGAATTTCAATATCCCAAATGGTTGGCTAATATTGTCCAAGTGAAAAAGAAGAATGGTAAAATTAACGTTTTCATTTATTTTAGAGATCTTAATTGGCATTGTCCTAAGGATGATTTTTTAGTACCAATTATAGAACTCTTAATTGATGCAACAACTAGCTATGAAGCAATTTCCTTCATGGATGGATATTTTGGATATAATCAAATCCAAATGGCTGTAAAAGATGAAGAATATCTAGCCTTCAGAGCCCCTCAGGGTGTGTTTTGCTATCAGGTTATGCCCTTTGGACTAAAGAATGCAGGGTAACATATCAGTGTTCCATGCATGGTATCTTCAAACATTTTTAGGGAAATTTGTTGAATGTTATGTGGATGATTTGGTGGTTAAATCCAAGCAACGTTCTAATCACTTGGATGATTTAGAAGTCATATTCCACAAACTTCGATAACATAATTTGAAGATGAACCCCTTAAAATGTGCTTTTGGGGTAGCCTCATGAAAATTTCTCGGCTTCGTCATATGTCATTGTGGTATCAAGGTTGATCCTGAGAAGAAAAATTCAATCCTTGGTATGTCACCTCCTCAAAATTTAAAGTAATTAAGAGGACTTCAAGGACACTTGGCCTATATTCGGAATTTCATCGCTAATTTGGCAGGAAAAAGTTTACCCTTCACCAAATTGATGAAGAAGGGAGTCACTTACCAGTGGAATGAAGAATGTAAAGAAACATTCAATGTTCTCAAGAAGTATCTCTTGAGTCCACTGGTATTAATTCCACTTGTTGAAGGAAGGCCACTTATCATTTATGTGACAACTTTAGAGAGATCATTGGGTTCCTTTCTTGCTCAGAAGAATGATGCTAGGAATGAAAACAGCCTCTACTATCCCAGTTGGACTATTCTTGAAGCAAAAACCCGAGACTCAAATATTGAAAAGTGCTACCTTGCATTAATCTTTGCAGTTCACAAGTTGAGACACTACCTGCAACATCACGAGGTCCAATTTTTATCCCGCAAGAACCCGCTCAAATTCATCCTTAGTCGTCCAATGCTTACAGGACTTCTGGCAAGGTTGGTAGTTATTTTGTAGCAATTTGATACTTAGTATGTGTCTCAAAAGGAAATAAAGGGCCAAGCTATGTATGATTTCCTTACTGAACATCCTTCAGTAGAAGATACATCTTCAGATATTGAACTTCCTGATAAGGAAGTCTTTTCTATTCAGGATAGTCTTCAAACATGGTAAATGTACTTTGATGGTACTTCCAGAAGTCCAACAGGGAGGAAAATGGAAAATACTAAATTCAACAAAGTTGGCTTAGGAATTGGGCTCATTTATCTAGAAAAGGCAGTGTTACCGTATTCCTTTTCATTGTTAGGAGGCGGTATAAATAATGAAGAAGAATACCAAGCTCTTATCGCAGGATTGGAATTGGCGCTTCAAGCACAAGTAAATAACTAAAAGGTGAAAGGTAATTCAGACCTGGTAATAAAACAAGTCAATGGGGATTATGCCATCAGAAAAGAAGAATTAATCCCTTTTTATGATTACGTCAGAGAGTTAATGGCATAATTTCCTACGGAACCGACATTTTCTTATGTCATGAGATCACAAAATGCCCAAGATGATTCATTGGATAATACTTCCACAGCTCTGGCAGATCCAAATCGGGACGAGACAACCATCAGTATTTCCCACCGTCATACAATTTCACCTTATGTTCAAGCCAGAACAGAGTAAATCAATGAAATTAGTCCCATATATGAACCATATGGTCATACTACAGGTTGTATGACACCTATCAAGGAATGCCTTAAAAATGGAACACTTCCACCTGATAGATCTGGGAAAGAACAAGTCCGGAGATGTGTGGTCAATTTTACTCTTTATGATATCCCAGATTAGTTAGATAAAGTTCTCTACAAAAGGGTTTTGATGGAGTTATCTTCAGATGCATTGATGGTGAAGAGACAATGGTTGTCATGAAAGAAGTGCATGCAGAAGTCTGTGGTGCCCACCAGTCTGTACATAGACTATCTGATCAAATTCGAAGGCTTGGATACTTTTGGCCTTAAATGATACAAGATTGTGTTGATTTTACAAAGAAGTGTCATTATTTCCAAGTACATTCCAACTTCATTCATCAACCCCCAGAGTTTCTTCATACAGCTAAATACTCGTGGCCATTTGTTACATGGGGAATGGATGTAGTAGGACCTTATCCTTCAGCTACATCCAAGAAGTTGAAGTATATTATTACTGCTACTGACTTCTTTTCCAAATGGGCAGAGGCAATACCTCTCAAAAAAGTCAGTTCTAAATGCATTGTTAGCTTCATCAAGTCTAACATCATTACCAGATTTGGTGTCCCTCATACCATACTGATGGATAATGGCACCAAATTTTGTTCATCTATGGTGAGGAAGTTGTATCAAGAATACAACATTAAATCCAATCATTCCTCTCGGTATCATGTAGCAACCAATGTCCAGATAAAAGATTTCAACAAGACTCTGTCAAATATACTGCAAAAGATGTTGGATAAAGATAAGAAATCATGGCCTGGTAAACTCTTTCATGCTTTATGGGATTATCGGACCACCACCCGCACTGCAACACGGTAAACTCCATATTAATTGGTATATGGAATGGAAGTAGTCTTGCCCATTGAGGTTCAATAACCCTCGCTTAAAGTAGCCATTTGTTATCAGTCATCTACAGATGAACAATCTCAAAAGCGATTGGATGAATTAGAACGATTAGATGAGAAAATATTGTGCACCTTGCACCACTTGGAAGTCTATCAGAATCGAATAGCATGATATTTCAACAAAGAAGTTCATCTTCGTTCATTTGTTCAGGGAGAAATGGTATTAGTTCTTAGAACTTCAATGATACCAAGAAAGAAACCTCCCAAGTTGATCCGAAATGGGAAAGACCTTATTCAATACATAAGGTCTACTCCAATGGAGCTTATTCTTTAATCTCAATGGATGGGGAACTCATTACTACTCCAACCAATGCTAGATTTATAAAGAAGTATTTTGTATAAACACAAAATACACCAATGGTCCATGAATACGTCTTTAAACTATTGGCATTTCATATTTTCCAGCAAGATGTTAAACTGCATCATCAGTTATGGTCCATGCATATGACCTTAAACTATTGGCACATACGTCCAACATGACGTTAAACTGTGACATCCTAACTACATGACACTAATTGTACAGAAGTCCCTTACATCCAGCAAGACATCAAACTTCATAACCAACGGTCCATGCATAAGACCTTAAACTATTGGCATCCCTTTCGTCTGACATGACGTTAAACTGTGAAAACAAATCTTTAATACTTCCAACATGATGTTAAAATGTGTCTCTATATCTTTATTTACTGCATGACATTAAACTACACAGTCCCCCTTTTCATCCAACATGACGTTAAACTGTATTGTCCCCATCATCTTAGCTACAAGATGCTAAATTGTACAACACTCTTATTGTCCAACACGACGTTAAACTATGTCCCTATATTTGTCCTACATGATGTTAAACTGTATTTTGTCCCTGCTACGTGACGTTAAACTGTGCATCACCAATAGTCCTCACTGCAAGACTTTAAAATGCATAGTCCCTTCATATGTTTTACATGACATTAAACTGTGCATCGTTAGGGTTGTTTCTACCTCTTGTTTCTCACACCGAGTATGACCCACGTGAGCTTAGATAAAACTTCAACCATACCACCCTCTCTGGGCCGCTAACAATTTGTAAGTCCCAACACCATATTTTAGGTCACTATCCCCAAGAAAAACTTTATCACTAACTAAATCTTTAATTGAACTACGCGGACTTTGACCCTTTCCTTCTAGGCTGGGTATGTAGGCAAATTCCTAAGGTTCAAGCCCCAAACCAATCTCTTCACATTGGTTCTCCTTTGTCCTTGCTACATGACGTTAAACTGTACATAAATTTTGTCCTATACGACAATAAACTACAACATTCTTTAATACCCTTACGCAAGAGGAAATTATTCTTTACATTGATCTCCAATCATGTTATATTCCAAAGACTACATGCATACATGGATATTCCCAAACCTTTTATCTTGGGTTAAACCATCATTGCACTAAAGTCCCCTTTCACCCTTCACTTGTACGAACCAAATATGTACAGAGGGTATTTCTAGAACTATGTGGGCTTGATTCCCATTCTTATGGGATACGTAGGAACATTCGAGCATCCCTCGAATCCAGCCCAAACTCTTTGGTCCTAACCCCAAGTTCCATTTTCAGTACCCTGGCTGAAAAGTCCCTATGAAAGCACACACTGTGTATTCATTATTATGGTCTGAGCTCTACGACCCTAAACTAAGATCTCCCATACTTTCATCCCACACGATGTTAAACTATATTTCAATAACTACTTATGGATTTACTCCCATCCTTATGGAATACGTAGTGAAGTCCACTATTTCAATTCAGGACCCAACCACAACATGATTATGGTTAGCATTGATCTATGTATTTCTATATACATTGGACAATACCCATTTTTATGTGTCATAATCCTAACATTAAATATTTTCAAATCTTTATAAACCTTTTCTTGACTTCTGGTCACAAAATGTCCAATTTCTGAGAGTTCTTTTTCCTGATTATGCATCACGTGCCCTTGGGCAGCCTTGTATAAGTAGTGTACATAACAGAACTATCAGCCAAAAGATACAATTATTTAACTATGAAGCCAATGCCCTTAGGCGGCCCTGCATAATTCAACCCCCTAATAGGTTTGTTAAAAAATGGTAACTTCATTCTTGGGAAGAAAACATCTTTTCTTCTTATTTTTCTTAATGACAATATGTAGGGATCCTCAAAAAAATTCATCCTTAATATATTTGTCTCATACTATTTTTCATGATCTGAAAGTATTCAAGTCTATGGATTATGTTTCCCTTCCCTACATTTGGGTCAGACCTTCATAGGAGTGACATTCCTCCAGTTCTTAGACAATATTGTTTGGAAATATCTTTTCCATATTCAAGTACCTCTCCCCATACAGCAAACTCTATGCTTTGGAAAATTTGAATCCCCATAAACTTTTACTGGCTTTTTAGCAGTAGAAAAGTAAATTTATGAGAGTTCTTTTTCCTGACTATGCAGCACGTGCCCTTAGGAGGACTTGCATAAACAGTCTACATAATAGTATTGTCATCTAAAAGATACTATTATTTGACTATGCAGCCAATTCCCTTAGGTGGCCCTGTATAATTCAACCCCTTAATGGGTTTGTTAAAAAATGGTAACTTTATTCTTGGGAACTACTTCTTCTAATGCCTTTTAGTCATTTTTCATATCATTCCTTAGATTCAAAATTTCTTAAGTCATTGTTTACATATTTTCCCTCATACTTGAGTGTGGTAATATTTTTTCAGATAAATTGTCAAAGAATTGAGTCAATTTTAATCCATTTGGTCAAATCTATTTCGACTTTAATCATTAACCTTTTTACGTCCAACGTGCATGAATTTAAACTGCCCAAAAAAGACAAGGGAACTCTGAACAAAAGTCAAGTTCCAGCTCACTAAACATACATTTTGCATGATTTAGGTAATATTGAGAATTCAAAAGATTCAAAGTTTGTGGGGTTATTTATAATAATCCTAGAAAAAGTCAAACTATGCTTACTAGGCCCATTGGATTAGGTAAAAATTTAAATCAGGTAGAGGGAAAATGCGTGCATAGATGATTGAAAATGAAAGCATTTTTCGAATTGATGCATAAGAATTAGAAGGACATCCACAGACTGGATTCTCTTCTCTCTTCTAGGAATTACAAAAGGCTTTCAACATAAGTCTTCACTTGATTTAAAGCATCCCGAGATTCATCAGGATCCACTTGAAGCTCATGCAATCAACCAACTTCACTCTTTTCATCCTGATGGAGTGCTTTCTTGGCATCCGTAATGGATTTCATCCCATTTTCATGAGCTCCTTCCAATGAATTATTGAGTTTGTCAAGTTCCCCAGAAACAGCATCTAACTGTTGCTGAAGGTGCATCTGCTGGATGGCTTTATCTTTGATCTTATGCTTCAGCTCCTTCATCATGGAAGCATAGTCAGTCTCAGCTCAGGATACCGCAGCCTCAAATTCACTGATATTGGCTGACAGCTTCACCCTAGTCAGATCTTCACGACACTTTTGCTCCTGCTCCCTCCTTAAGATGACTTGTTTTACTACGGCATGGATCTTTTGATATCAAAAACCGCCAAGTCCCACCATAACAAACAGGGATGACATTCGCAGGATCTTTGATGATAACTCTTTAAGAGGCACTTCAGATATGATTTTCCATATATTTTTACATGCCTTGCGTCATGAAAATTGGAGCACCTTTTGTAATTCTGGATCCGACTTAGTATCACTATCACAGGGAGGAAAATAATCCAAGATTAATGCACTTAGGGAAGTGTCATGTTCTTCTCCTTCGGCCCTGACCTGTGCTTCTTCACTTTCAATTCCCATTGGGGCAGAGGTTGAGACTTCACCTCCAGATCTAGCCACTGAAATTTATGGCCCTGCATAATCAATTGAAAGCTTTGATTAGTTTCAAAGTATAAAAAAAGTTAATTGTATGCCTTGTAAATGAAGTACAGTCGCAAATATTGTTATCCCTTACCCAACGGTAGATTAGTAACTTGAGAAGGCTCCTCCCCATCTTTCCTAGCTTCAAAAGGATTTTCAGGGTGAGTTTGAGAAAGCTCTACGGGGTTCGGATCCACTTGCGCTAATGTCTCTACAACAGAAGGGTTTTCTGTACCCCCTTTAGGCATTGGTAGTTCAGCAGCTTGCTCACATAGAGCTGCATATTTGAACCGATCATGATTATACATGTAATAAGAGGTTATTTTTAATAGGACGAAGGATAACACTCACGTCCATAATCTTCTAAATTACATGTTTTGTTAACATGATCTAAAAAATCTTCAAAATATGCGCCAAGTCCCATCATTTCATCCAATGTAATCTCAGAATCCTGGTTAATCTCACCAGTGGGAGCATTTGGTATGTCTTCTTGGTGACCTTCATCATGCGGTCTCTGACCCTGAATAGCATCTTCAGATAAAATAGTGGCGTCAGTTGCAATGGCCACCAAAAGCTCTAATGTAGGGGTTGAACCTAAAGTATCACAGAATGGAAATCAGTCGATGTTTCATTCAATATTTTATGAAGCGTTGTTAACTTACCAGAAGCAGGTTCTTCTCTCCTTACAATAGAAGCAGGAGGGATACTGGGAACAGATGTTGGATCTTCTCCAGGAGCAGCCAAGTTAGACTGAACTTGTGATTGTTCACCAGCACCCTCTATTGTTCTTAGAGGAAGGTCAATCCTCTCCTTCAAATGGGAAATTGAATAATCCCCTGAAATCCTAAGGAAAATGAGAAACCTTTTCATGGTTTAGGACTCATGATTATCCGAATGACTTACCACTACTGATGAAGCGTTTAGCTGTGGACTTCCTCCTTGGATGCTTTTGCTTTTCTGGATTTTTGGGAGTGTCGGCAATATCTCTTAAGGGCACTTGAATTGGAGAATGGAAACCCATATCCAACTCCTCATTCATGGCTTGCTTTCCTGGAGATATCTCGCCCGACTCGCGAGGAGATTCAGCAGTAGCCCCGATGGCAGTACCACCAGGGCTATACTATGACAAATGAACCTCAGTAGTTCCTTTCATTTCAAGCTGTAGGATGAAGAAAATAATTTCATTGAGTAACAAAGCTTTGACTGAAATCAAGTTGCAAAGAAAATAAGGAAAGAGACTTACATATTCAGGAGTCACGTAATCATGCCACTCCTCATCTTCGGAACCACCCTCAGTGGCACCACGATTTATCATTTCCTTCACCTGCTTGGTGACAGGAATGGAATCATCAGTGGCATATATGAGCATTTCCATCTCTCTGATGTAAGACCGCACTTCATCAGGATTATCCTTGTAACTGATATCTATAGAAGCCAGAAGTTTCCCTATTCTAGGGAGGTGTATCCCCTCGCACAAATCCAACCAGGCAGTTTCAGTATCACAGTATAAACTCTGCCATGTTTGGACAGCCTCTGGTCGTAGATATTCAGTATGTGTACCAGAAGGCTGTGATGAAGGTCCTACAATCTTGGACTTCTGTTTCTTCCCATCTCCTGCAACTACTGATAGAGAATAATAAAATATTACTTCTTGCTCTATAAATTAATGGTGATTAAATTCCCACAATAAAGTAACTTACCAGGAGTTGATGGAGTAGGTCTTTTGATTCTGACTGGAGGATTATATCAGGCACAAGGCCGCTTTGCTGTTTTTTATGCCTCATCATCCCCATCTTGAGAATCCGATGAATCATCTTCGGGTGGTGTAGAAAAATCACCTTCCAGATGAAGGGTTTCTTTCTCTGCAGTTCTTTTCCTTTTTCCCACCTGATAAACCAGGTGATTCAGCACCCCTCCAGGGTATGATGCTATCCAGTTCTTGGCATACCATGTAGTCAAGTTATTTTCCACTTTATCAACTGGTAGATCAAATACTGCCCCAGTCTTCTCCCTATATGTCAGCAACCATAGTTGTTGGGAAACCATCAGATGTTGCTCTGACCTGACATGAACTGGGGGAGATATAATAGTCTGTTGCAAACACTTAAATTGATTTGAAAATCTATATGGAGCATAGGCCTCGCATATAATCTCTATGTCAATCCTAGTGACCATCACACCATCTCTACAGGCCAGCATTTATACCCTTAATTCCAGGCTGGTTGTTCCATCATCAACAAACCTCCCGGTTGGAGGATTTCTGTAAGGAAATAAATTGAATTCCTTATGCATGCTTAGACTCACCTTCATGTAATAGAAATTGAGTTCTAGTGGAAAAATTTCAGAGAATGCCTACACTGATGGAATGAAAGAACTTTTGGGAATCTGTACTCTATTCTGTACATTATTCGTCCTGAAGTGAGTGGCGATCCATCCCCATAAAACTTTTAATGGTCCCACTATTCTCAAAGGAGACATACCCATGAAAACATGGAGTAAGCTCCTGTGAATCTTTGATAAAATGGGGGTAGCCAACCCAACCATTTTCCCCTCATCCAACTTGGATGCAATAACGAAGGTCCCTGGCCTGACGCCTCCCTTCGAGTCCCTGACTGGAAAAAGATAAACACTAAGCCATAAGGCCAAAAAGCCCACCAGATGAGTCTTCGTTGGGATTCTCTGATTTAATTCATATACCCACTTCTCAAATTCTCTTGCTTCCAAGGTCATCCAGAATGTGCCTAGAGAACCCCTCTTCTCTATTTTGGGGCAGGTAGTAGGATGAGTGGGCCCCTTCTCCTTGGTCCCCTTCCCCGTCGATCCCTTCTCCTTGGGCCCCTTCTCCTTCAGCTCCTTCTCCTACTTCTTGGTAAATAACATATTCATCCACTCCTCTGGATGAATGTCCTTTCCAGAGTGAGTTAAGGAGGTCTCTGAACTCTTGATCTTGTGAAATATTTTCAATAATTCCCAATGCAAAGTTGGGGTCTTCTCTGAATCATTCCAATTCAATGAATTCATCAAACATATCACCCAAAATTAGTGCCCTAGAGATCTTGTGGACATCCCATACTACTCTGAATGGCCCGAAGACCTTATTTTTTTATTTTATTATGGGTAATCCTCCTTTTAAGGGTTTAAGGGGAACCTGTACATGACCCGTAGGCCCAGGGCACAAGGCCTGACAAACTCGTAATACATGACCCGAAGGCCCAGAGGCATACCATGCCCAATACAAGACTCGTAGGCCCAGCCCCCTTGAACTACCCCTCCCCAGATTTCTACATCATTGATCACCTAGCTCCCCACCTTGCATTTATGATCGGCTAGCATTTCCCCATACAAAGCTGCACAGTGCCTGGTCCCGATGGCGGCTGCCATACCCTCTCATTCTTCCAATCTGGTTAGCTCTGCATCTAGTGGATGCTACTTCTATTGCTCTGATCTTCTTCTGGGGCCTTTTTTGTTGAACCGGGATACTCCATGGTCTATGTGACCCGAAGGCCCTGTGGCCCGAAGGCCATTGATGACCCGAAGGCGCTGGAGACCCGTAGGCACAAACCGGTGGCCCGAAAGCCCAAATCGGGTGAATAGTTTCGACTGCTACAGTACCGAACAGTAAATGCTACAGTGCCAAATAGTACCTGCTACAGTTCTTCTACAGTAGCCCAGAAATTCACCTCCACCCGGTTTTGAACCCGGGTCTCTTGGATGCCAAGCAGGAGCCCTTACCACTCCGGTATGGGCTCGTTGGCATGGACATCCCATAGACTGATACCTACATCTCCATGAGTCAGATGGAAAGAATTTGTTTATGGGCTCCAATGTTTGAGTATCTATGGAATGAAATAATCATTTCTGTAAACATATGTTTACCCAGCCCAGACGGCTTCATATATTGCAGCTACTTTCAGATCCTCGACAAACTCTGCACAGGTTTGTCACACCCAGTATGCCCACATCCAAGTTGGCTTCACACCTCTTCCAGGACGAAAGTCCCAACTCTTCTTCCAACCTTTGGATTGATCCATATGAGTGTTTTGAAAGATTTAGGGATAACAATGTGGTTGTAGCTCCGACTTGTGAGGTTTCAGGTATGAGGTACATGGGCTGTGATGCATTATGTAGGCCTTCTCCACTGTTCCAGTGTTTACAAATACTCTTCCACCTGAGATATTTCTGAAGAAAAATTGGTGTAATTCTAAAACCAAGAAATTGGTAGATAGTTCATTGCCTCTAGAATGGTGACTTCTCATAGATGACCATATCCATACAAAGGCAGATAGATGCTTTGTGGTAAATCAAGATGATACTTCTTCAGGTACTTGGCCAAATCCGGGAGAGTGCTGTCACAGAAGGTATTGTAATCATGGCCAATGATGCTCATCATATCATCAATTATCTTACTAGCCAATTCATTAGTCGTTCCAATTATCTTGGGAGCCATTGAATCTACACAAAAGTTGAATAAATTAACTCTTAAATGGGTTGATTTTTTATAAAATTTGTGAAGAAATTCGAGAAAATGGAAAAGGCATTAAGGCACACATTTCTAATTTTGGCGCGCAAGTATGGATGTGTCGCGCAAGTTTTTGGCATGAAATTATCACGGCGCAAGTCCAAAATACCTTGATAGCAGCGCGACAGTGAGAAATAGCAGAAAACATAGCAACTTGCACGGTGAAGGGAACTTGCATGGCGAGAGCTCAAAATTCTGAAATTCGGTGCTTTGTGTGAGAAATGGCCATATATATATAGGACAGGCCTCAACCCTATGCGCCTAAAAGCATGTGCGTGAAATCAGTTGCACCGATGCCTACGTGACTCGCACTTGCGTGACGCCATTTGTGTGCTCAGAACCTGCGCGCCACCTTCGCTTTGGTTTTCTTCTTTTCCACAGAGTCACATCCTTATTTCTTTCGGATCCAACACTGAGGGGGGAATTTTGTTGATTCTCCTTTTTATCACATAGTCTAATGAATTTAAAATGGAAATAACTTGAACCCAAATTGATTCGTCCTTTGAAGAATCATCAAAAATTGACATAGGCATGGACAAGGATTCAAATGCACTTGGGTCGCGCAAGTTCCACCAAGGTCACGCAAGTATACTTGCGCACCGCCCAATGGTCGTGCAGGTGACCTGCGCACCCTCTTTGAACTTTTCCCAGGGTCTTCGCCTGCCTATAAATACCCCCGGTGGGCCCCCCATTTCAGGACTAAAAAAATTCCAAAAATTCAGATTTGAGATCCCGGCACCCTAGTCTCTTATCAAAGCTTCCGAACACTTATAAGGTAGTTTCTTACCTAGAACAGAAGATCTAAAGAGGGGGAGGAAGGCCTAAGTGTTGAAACTCATCAACACTTGTGCACCTAAGTGTCCAGTCCTTAAGGTAAATGGCCACACTTGCGTGTCGCCTTACTACTTCAACAGAACTTGTGCGCCCCTCTTCTGGATGCCCCTAGGGATAATATTAAAGGCTTGATCCAAGTCTCTCCCAAGTATTACCTTAAGGGTTGACTATCGCGTAAGTACCCCTGTGTCATGGAAGTATACTTGCGCTACCATGACTAGCGTGCCGACGCAGGACTTGCGCACCCCTCCTTTTTTGGGTGCCCTTCTTGCCCATTTCACTCCTTATATGCCTATCCACCTCTCATATTCAAGATTCAGCCTTCAAACCCCTCTTCAAATCCATTTATGGCATGTTTCCTTTATTGGCTTCCTTATTTGAAAGGAATTCTGTGGAACATCTCTTAAAACCTAGGGATTTACACATCATTAGGTCACTAAGGTTAGAGATTTCATTCATTCAACCTCATTCTTTAAGATGAGAGAATCCTTAACCTGGGCCTCCTTTTCTGGAATATTCCCCAGTTCAAATTCTCATTAAATCGGGCATCCTCCTTAGGATTAAGCCCCAGTCATAATTTTCCAAATCTGGGTTTCCTTTTCAGGACTAATCCCCAGTCTCAAAGTTCCCAAAATCTGGGCATCCTCCTCAGGAGTAAGCCCCAACCATGGTTCTCTTAAACTAGGATTCCTTTTTAGGAGTAATCCCCAGTCTCAAATATGGGAATTCTCCTTAGTAGTAATCTCCAGTCATAATTCCCTTAACCTGAGCTTCCTTTTCAGGAGTAAGCCCCAGTTCTCAAAACCATTTAACCTGGTCTTCCTCCTCAGGAATAAGCCCCAGTTCTCAAAACCTTTTAACTTGGGCCTCTGCTTTAAGAATAAGCCCCAGTCATAATTTCTCTTAACCAATCCTAATTTAATTTTTGACTTGGGATTCCTTTTCAAGAGTAAAACCCAATCATAAGTCCCTTCCTAATTTGGGCACCTTCCTCAAGAGTAAGCTCCAAGTTAGAGTATCCAAATCTCCATAAAGCACATATACCTTTATAGACCTTGTTCCTGGGTTTCTTCCCTGAAGTAAAACCTAATCTTCATCTATCTTGAGTAGGCATACATACAAAAGCCCCACATCATTTATTATGATGGCACAATTGTCTGGTTTTACCAATACCTCTTATTTCTCACACTGATCTTGAATCATGTGAGCTTAGAGTGTAAAAGTAATTATGACATCTTCCTTTGAGCCATCAATCATGAATAAACCCCATATTTCTTTACTTTAACTACGTGGGTTCTGATTCCTTTTCTAAAAAACAATGGATACGTAGGTATCCCTTCTGCAGGTACGATCCCAACTATGAAATAATTCATGTCCTTCTGAATGACAATAAACTTCATGTGCCCCGCTGAGTGGCTTTAAAACCAGTATGGTCATCATAATGACCAAGAGACTTTTATATAATGTATTAACGGATACCAATGACTAAGAATCTCTAAACAAATACAGATGATTCTCTATCAATGAATCCCATTGAATACATATAAAAGATTCTCTAAATCTCATACATATTAATCATTGATTGTCAAATCTAAAGAAAAGCTCATTTTCATACTTGGTAATGTAATAAGGATTCACATACATAACTTAAATCTATAAAGAGACTTCTAGAGTAGGCAATAATTCCCCTAAAAAGGTGTGATGAGTCCAACCTCCCATCCTCTCGACCAATGCAAATTCTTAAGTCTCATCAGTTCACAACTAATGAGTACCTACCTTTGGAAACTAGGCCCAAATGGATATGGAATCATTGGATGTTTCTAGTTCTACAAACAAAACCATTAGAAACCGCTTGGAATGTTTGAATCTTAAATCAATGAGATCATCCCCAATTCTAGAGGAAACACTTATATACTATATACCACTCAAATAATTATATAGGTGTTGTAGGGTTGACCATATTTTATGCATTTTAATTTCATGGGAAAACATCTCAGATTCCATGAAAATTAATATCATATGATGTGGACATTTACACCGAGGGATTTTCACTAATCTGTATCATCTAAAAAATTAAATAGTTTCATCTTAGTGACAGGTTAATGGAGAAAACCCATTGTGAATTACTAAAGTCTCAAACACCAATATGGAGTGGGAGTTTGATTGGAATGAAACTAGTAGTTGAATATGAGATATACAATCTGAACATCACTATGTGTCTTGAAATAAAAAGAATTAATACCGATGTAGTACTAGGAAAGGGGGATCTCTACATAGATATTGATTATATACAATAGAAATTAAATGTGTTCTTCTTAGTGTATTTTTGTTCAAGGATATCAAATGTGAACTAATAAAACCACACACTAGGAAATCTCAAGCACATTTTGATCATACATAAGGGAATTATTTCATATAGAAGATCCACTCTAATCTATTTAAGGTCATACAGGATGGACCATCATGCCTTGTAGTTTAAGTTCATGAATCTAGGGCGTTTTATCCTATTATTTATTATCATAAATCAAGTATATTTGTTTCATTAATTTTATGTTTGTATGATAAGGAACATCTTTGAGTAGTTTATATTCATGTGGATTAGACTTAGTCGGACCCTTCATTGATCTACACAATGTATTCCTTATGAATCCTTGAATTGGTTTTAGGTTTGATTCATTATCCATACATTGTAATCAAGGACTAAGATCCATTGGAGTAGACCTTATATATAGAAAAAGATCCTTCCCATTTTAAATCCAAAATCTAAGGGTTTTTTAGGCATCATAGGATTTCTTATATCTAATGATAATTCTTAGTGGATAAATGAATGTAGGAAAAATTTCATAGTGTGTGATCATGAGACTCAATTATGATAAATCATAAGGTTATGCAATGTGTGTAACCTTTTCTCAGTGAGTAGCACTAATTCTTCGATATATATGTATGAATTATCATCATTAGATAGTTGATAACATATTTTGATGAAAAGTGATGCTAACTAAACATAAATCGGAAGAACTTACTCTGTTTCATACACAAGTGTATATATGGTTTCTTTTGTAGTATTACAGCTTGGGGCATAGTAGTTCCACAAAGAATTCATAACTTTATCTATTGAATAATTCTTATCATTTTCCATAGTTGTAACCATGGGTTATCATATTGGATTTTTTTACAAAGGAAGTTAAAAATTTATTATTTTAGAATATAATTTTGATGTTATACAAAAGGTGGAACTGGTCAAAAAGGAATTATTCTTGAAGATCATTCTGGATGTTGTTTATGTTATTATGGAATAAGAGGCGTTTTTTATTTTCTTCTTGAATAATCATATGTTAAGACCAGAATTTTTTCAATTCATTATAGAAGTTAATATGTTTTTGTAGTTGTATTGGAAGTAAAGAATAATATGTACTTGAAGTGGAGTTATTAAAGATGAAATATTTAACCAGTACCTAGAGTTCACATGAAAATGAAAAAGGACAAGTATTCCCCTATATACATAAAATTTATATCTTAGAAATGTAAAGTTCATCATGAAAATACACAATGGTAACCAAGGGTCGATGTTATAAAAATGTAAAACTCTCATTTATAAAAGTGTCATTATTTAGTATATAGATTCTACTATAGGCTGATTTGATAAAAGTAATCCAAATGAGGAAGTTTATAAAAGTGTTGAACAAACTATGATAGATATAGGTAACATTCTCCATTAAAAACTATCTTTTTTAGTGGATTAACCAGGATTTTGAAAATTATTGAACACTCATAGTGATATATAAATGTAACCTAAGGCAGTATGTAAAAATAACTAAAAAGATTAAGCATAAAAATTGAAAAAATTGAACTCACTCTGATACATAATGGTCATGAGATGATACATAAGTTTAATTTATGTGGTTGAGGGAAATTATATAGGGGTCATTTCCATGAAAAAGGAAAGATATATAAATTCTTTTAGGGATGATATATATAATTAAATAGGCCATACTTGTAATGGCCTGGGTTTTTGGGGTCTATTACATGGTAAAAATCTGATATTTGAGGTGTTCTGTGTGGCCTGGAAGGCCATCCCAGATTCTCGGTGACTCCTAGCGGAAGCCTTGGTCTACCGATAGCCTCGGCCTACCGGTAGACCTAGCCTACCTGTGACCTTGGGGTACCGGTAGCTCTCGGCTACCAGTAGCTCTCGGCTACAGGTGGCCGAGAGCCACCGGTAGCTATTGCCAACTGGTGGCTCTCAGCTACCGGTAGTTGTCGCCAACCGGTAGCTTTCGCCAACTGGTTTCTCTCGGCTACTGGTAGCTCTCGGCTACTGGTAGTTATCGACAACTGGTAGCTCTCGCCTACCCCCCATGGGTTTTCTAGTAGTGCCTCCTTTATACGCAAATTGGTTTTTAAACCATGTTTTGACCCCTTTAAGCCTGTTTTAAATCCCATTAATGCCAATTAATGGCATTTAAATTAAATGATTGCTCAGGTGTGCATCTGTTTTAACCGCCCAGAAGGGCAGGGACCTTTTAAGTTACGTGTGGGGTGGACCAGCCGCATGGTCAACCCACAATCCCTCTTCTTTAGTGGTTTCATGTTTTTTATTCCGCATCTTAACCGTCCCAGGAATGTTGTATCTTGGCCATTAAAACCTAAAGGCTTCTCCCTACATTTCTTTTTCTCGATCACCTTGTGCTTGGAGTACCCTTCCTCTCGATGAGTTTTAACCCCTCGAAGTTCCTTGATCGTGTTCCGTGGAGTTCCTGCTACTCATGCGAGGACTTAACGTCGATATTTAATCCGTTGGGTAGGGATTTTCTCCTTCACCTCTCCTTTCTGTATATCATGCAGGGTAGGTATGCTTTTCCCCTGTGGAAATTGATGAAACCTAAGTTAACGAAGATAATGAACGTACCTTTAAAGAATGAAGGGGGGTGTGACCGATGTTCTGCATACTCTTTTTATGTTGTTATGTGTTGTGAATTGTACGATCCTGTTCTCACTAAAAATCATGGTTGTTGGTCGTCCTTCCTTGCTCAATAATGAACCCTGGTACCCCTGTATGTTTAAATAACCATAACATGGAATTTTTTATTTACGTATACTCGATTAAATAAATTGAAATCAGCAGGATCAACCCTTTTCTGTGATAGCCCTGGTTAAAGCACAGTGGAATTGAAACCATGGAGTGTGTTAAATATTTTAAATCTGAAAATACATGCATGGGCCTGCCTTGTGTTGGTGGTAGTGGGTTGGTTGTTGCTTTCGTGGGCCGATTTCTGGGGCAATGTGGGTGGGGATGGGATCCCCTATTGTTATACTTTCGCTGGTTGTGAATTTGAGGCTGTGTGATTACTCTTCTTTTATCATGAATTGGGGTGGGATCCTCTATTGTTGAGAAACCATTGGATCCTAGATTTTGGGAACGTGGGACTGTATCTTGGGGTTTTCTTTGGTTCCAGTACATCTAGGGATCTCACTTGTCCCTTTCTTGTTGTGACATTGCAAGAGAACCGGCTGTGAATTGTTAAATTGATGTTGGCTGTAAATTTTTCCCTTTGTTTGTGCTTATGATTTTAGTTTCCCGATAGTGCAGAATTTTATTTAAATGAGATTACTTGAACATGGAAGCAAGAATAGCTTAAATGGTAATTGGTTCTGGGGGTGAGTTGTGACTCAGCTATGAGCAGTGTGCTTCCTATGAATAGGTACGAGTGTGCTTGTACTTGGATTGGCCTTGTAAACCCTGGGTTGGGTTGAGTGTTTGTTACTTATACATATATTTGTAGTTCTTATGTTTCTTATTCACGCCCCACCCAAGTTGATCACTTAGTGCCGAACACCCCCATTTCACGGGGGAGGGTGTTTTTTCCAACACTTCTATTAGTGGCTGGTTATTAGTTCATTTCTGATCCCTTTCCTAGATATCCCAAGTATCTTCAGGCAGGCTGTGATGGCCTGAGGTCCATTATTAGCCCAAGAATCTTTGGGCGGTGTGGTTGTGGTGGTTGTCCCAGGTGTTTACGGGATGGTTTTTTTTCAAGTATCTTTGGGATGAGGCCCAGGTGTCTTCAGGCGTAACGGTAGCTTTATGGACTAGGTGTCTTCATGCGTGGCAGTGGTTGTTCTAGCCTAGGTGTTTACAGGCATGGTTATGTGAGATTTTTGTGGCCCAGGTGTCTACGGGCGGGATAGCGGTTGTGGCCCAGGTGTTTGTAGGTCGGATGTGTGGTTTTGGCCCAGGTGTGTACGGGTGGGTGTGGTAGTGGGACTTCAGTGAGAATGGAGGGATTGGTTCGATGCATAGGATGTCTTCAATAACCAGTGGGAAATCGGCACGGGGTACCCAAACATTGATGTACTATTACTATACTTTACATGACTTGCGTTATTTGGGGAGTGTGCCTTGGTGTGGCTTGGGTGGATAGTTTACCATGTTAGGTGTTTGGTTATCTCTTTTTCCATAGGGCATTAGAATGTCTCCTCACTTGTGCATGAGAGTATTTGGTTTTTCATACTTAGTGTAATTGTATGCTCACCCTACGTATATAAACCTATTTTCAGGTTTCCAGGAGGATATCAGGGATCGTGCGGGGTCGTACTAGCTCGGACCTTGGGGCAGTTTTTGTTGTCGTTTTCCTTTCTTGGTACTATACCTATTTGAGTATTGTGGCTTATATCTTTTACCTTTGAACATGCATATGGGAATGGTTTACTTTCAGTCATACTTGCACTTTCAGTTTTGGTGTTGTGGGATTTACTATCTTATCTACCGATCGTATTAAAAGAAAAAGGTTAATGCCTTCCATTTAGTGTGTGATTTTATACCCTTGGTGCTGGTCACCACTCTGGTACCTATTGAAGGCGGGTTTCGAGGGTCATTATCTCTCCTTCAACTTAAAGAAGGAAGGTTCTGGAAATCTGCGGACCCTTCCCTCCTTTTGATGAAGGCGGTTTGTGATAGGATGGTATCAGAGGCGGGTTGAGAGATAGGATGGAGTCTGGAGTTAGGCACAGTTACAATTTCATGGGATGGTATGGCAATAGTGTTGGGTGACCTTGGTGCATGAATTAGGCCAGGGAAGACAAACTAGGACATGGGATTTTGGGGCCCCCCGTGATCCGATGAAAGAACAACAGACCTACCGAAGGACCAAGTGAGGCCACGCTGATTGTAGGGTAGAGAGCCTAGGAAAGGTGCATGCATCCTAATGGCTTGTGTTCTCGTGTTTCATGGGTGTCTTGGGGATTCAAAATAAATAAAGAAGTAAAATAAAATTTAAGAACAATATTTTGCACTACTTGGGCTTAGGCATTCCTTGTTTACCATGAAGCTATGGCACCTGGGAGACGACCACGAGTAGTGCGGGTGATCGAGGGACAGGAGGTTGATGTGGCCGATTATAAGAGGGCTGATCGAGAGGAGGAGGATGATTAGTGGTAGAAGAAGCTTCATGCTTTCCAGTGACAGACCCTCGATAAGTATGAGGGCAGCACCTCGGACATGAAGATGGAAAGTTGGATAGAGGATCTGGTGATAACATTCATATTGATTCAGGCTCCGACAGAGTACTGGGTTCCTCTAGACGTGAGCCAGATGTGGGGAGCAGGGCGTCAGTGGTGGAATCTCTACCTGGGGGAGAGGAGAGAGATTGAGGTGGCATGGGATGATTTCGAGAAGGAGTTCCGGGCGGAATTCCTCTCTTCTACGATGAAATATGAGAAGATGCAGGAGCTACTCTACCTCCAGTAGGGGAGTATGTTAGTAAGGGAGATGGGGATCAAGTTCAAGGATCTCCTCTACTTTGCTCAGAACCTCTTTCCGGATGAGGAGTCTCGGGAAAGACATTTAGAGGAGGCGGTCCGACCTTCCCTCCAGTACGCTGTTACCCCCTTCACCTTGCAGACATACTTAGAGGTGCAGAAGAAGGATGAAGTGGTGGAGAGGATGCCCATGCTGGGAGGTGTGTCACGTGAGGGGATCCAGATGGGATCATCGAAGGCAAAGGCCGTCAGCAGCAGGCCTTCAGCATCAGGACCCTCTGGGTTTCGACCAATAGGGAGTAGGCCTCAAGAAGTTCTTGTTCCCATCCCCTGGCCCTCGTCCTTTCCCTTTAGGCCCATGGTAGAGATGCTTAGTCTATGATAGCCACGGGCACCTTCAGAATTAGTGCCCGGATAGAGTGTAGTACAGCGGTGGCGGGCAGGTTCAGTACCCACCTCAGCAGCAGCAGTATCCAGCAAGGCCTTTCCAGCAGCAGCAGTAGGGTCAGCGAGCTCCCACTCCTCCAAGGGAAGATGTTGTAGGGGGAGGCCGACATCAGGGTGCTCTTTAGGTACCTCGATCAGGGCGTGATCAGGGAGGTGGCCGACAGTCGAGAGGTAGAGGACCCGGGCGCGGGCAGTTGCATGCTGCGGAGGCAGCAATTCTAGCAGGACCGGAGGTCGTTTGAGGTATGATCAGTTTGTTCAGTAACCTTGATTACATCTTGTTTGATACAGGAGCTTTGCACTCCTTTGTTACCCCAATTTTGGCCCGTGCTTTGGGTCTATATTCCGAGAGACTTCTAGTGCCCCCAGTGCTGAGCACACCAGTCAGAGGTCAGATTGACTTGTCTTATGTTTTTCGAAGATGCAGACTGACGATTTGGCCACATCAGTCAGTTAGGGACCTCCTTCTATTGCAGATACAACCATATGATGTCATCCTAGGCATTGATTGGCTATTCTTTGTGTGTTCCGTCATCGACTGCTTCTGATTAAGGGTCGTGTTTTCAGACATGGGCGGCCAACATGTTACTTTCACTGGCGAGCGGGGTGGCCAAAAGGGCAGCAAGTTAGAGGAACCCCTCCTCTCCTTGTTAGATGAGCTATCAGTGGAGTCAACGGATGCAGAGATGGTGGAGGTGCCAGGGATTGTCAGTGAGTTTATGGACATCTTCCCTGAGGAGGTGACGACTCTACCCCCTCAACGTGATGTCGAGTTTGGGATAGACTTTCACTCGGGTTCTCATCCGATTTCAATGGATCCCTACCGGATGGCACCTTCGGAGCTACGGGAGTTACAGATTCAGATTGACGATATAATGAATAAGGGTTTTGTTCGACCGAGTGTGTCACCGTGGGGTGTTCTTGTGTTGTTTTCGAAGAAGGTGGATGGTGTTCTAAGGCTATGCATAAACTACACGAGGCTGAATCAGGTAACGGTCAAGAATCTCTACCCTCTTCCAAGGATAGACGATCTCTCCGACCAGTTGAAAGGGGAAGGATGGTTCTCAAAGATCAACCTACAGTCTGGATATCACCAGTTTAGGGTGAAGGAGGGCTACACCCTAAAGACGGCCTTCTGGTGCAGATATGGGAACTTCGAGTTTTTGGTCATGCCGTTCGGCATTACAAAATATCCAGCTGTGTTCACGGGGCTTATGAACTCCGTCTTCCAAGAGTATCTAGATTAGTTCGTGGTTGTGTTCATTGAAGACATCCTGATCTACTCAAGATCAGAGGAGGATCACAATGAGCACCCAAGGATGGTTTTGGAGGTCCTCCGACAACACCAGCTCTATGAGAAGTTTTCGAAGTGCAAGTTTTGGACGCGATAAGTGCACTTCCTTGGGCACGTAGTGTCTGAGCAGGGAGTGCTGGTAGACCCATCGAAGGTTGAGGTGGTTGTTTCTTGGGAAGCACCCAAGAACGTGTCAGAGGTCTGTAGTTTCCTCCAGCTGGCAGGTTACTATCGGAGGTTTGTACCCAACTTCTCCCGAGTTGTAGCACCTTTGACAGCCTTGACCAAAAAGGACCAGTCTTTTGTGGGGAGTGAGCAGTGCGAGGAAGCCTTCAGCAATCTGCAGGAGAAGTTGGTTAGTGCCCTTGTGTTGAGGTTGCTATAATAAGGGGCGGTGTATGAGGTATTCTGTGATGATTTAGGGCAGGGCCTCGGGTCTGTGTTGATGCAGCGGTAAGGGGTGCTCTCATATGGGTCTAGGCAGTTATGTCCCCATGAGTGTAATTATTCCACCCATGATCTGAAGCTTGCGGCAGTCATTTTTTCACTAAATTTGTGGTGGAATTAGCTCATTGGAGAGCACTTTGTGGTATTCATGGACCACAAAAGCTTGAAGTATATCTTCCCCCAGCATGACCTAAAATTAAGGAAGCGAAGGTGGATGGAGTTCCTCCAGGATTACAATTTTGAGATTTCCTACACCTCAGGGAAACGAAATGTGGTGGCTGATGCCCTAAGAAGGAAATCACAGAAGGAAGTAGTTTGGGAATCTGCATATGCTTGGAGAGCGATGGAAGAGTTAACGGCCTTGCATTTGGATGCAAGGGTGGAAGGTGGAAGAGGTTTTCTGTTTCAAACGAATATAGTTCCCTCCTTAGTGGTGTAGGTGGAAGATTCTCAGTGGGGGGACTCGGAGGTGGATGTGATGTGGGATCGTGTTTATCAGGGAAATCCTCATAAGGTATGGTGGGAGTATGGTAAGCATCGGATGCTTTTCAATGGAAGGCTTTTCATTCCGGAGATGATGCGTAAAGATGTTCTCTGTGAGTTCCATGTCTCGGATTTAGCCGTACATCCTGGGGTCTCAAAGATGTACCAATGCCTGAGGAGACAGTTTTGGTGGCCCGGGGTAAAGCGGGCAGTGGCAGAGTTTGGGGAAAAGTGCCTCGTGTGTCAGGAAGTAAAGGCTGAACACCATTTTCTTGGAGGGCCGTTACATCCGTTAGATGTTCCCGAGTAGAAGTTGGATGACATCTCGATGGGCTTCGTCACAGGACTACCCAGGACTCAGGGAGGCTATGATGCCATCTGGGTATTGGTGGATCGGTTGACAAAATCATCACACTTCTTGGAGATTAAGGAGTCGATCCCGGTGAGCACCTTAGACCAAAGGTACGTCTATGAGGTGGTGCGGTTGCACGGGATCCCGAGATCTATTGTCTCTGATCGAGACACGCGGTTTACCTCATGAGTTTGGATGGGATTACAGCATGACTTTGGCACCCAACTACGCCTTAGCACTGCTTTCCACCCCCCGACAGATGGGAAAACAGAACGAACGATCCAGACATTGGAAGACATGCTGCGGGCATGTGTTCTGGATTTTGGGGGATCATGGGTATGACACTTGCCTCTATTGGAGTTTTCTTATAACAATAAATTCCACTCCACTATTGGTATGACACCGTTTGAGGCCTTGTATGGAAGGTTGTGTTGTTCACCCGTTTGCTGGATAGAGATTGGGGAAGCAGCTATTCTTGGACCAGAAGTGGTGCAGGACACCACTGAGAAGGTTCAACTCATGTGTGAAAGATGTAGGCAGCCTAGGACCGGCAGAAGTCTTATGTCGATCGTAGGAGGAGGCCCTTGGAGTTTGTGGTTGGGAATCATGTGTTCTTGAAGGTTTCACCTCGATGTGGGTAGCGAAGGTTTGGTAAGGGATGTAAGCTCTCCCCTAGGTTCATCGGACCTTTTAAGGTGTTGGGACGAGATGGTGAGGTTGAAATTAGCTGGCATTTCCACCTCAGTTGGAGAAAGTTCACAACGTCTTCCATGTTTCCTAGCTTCGTCGATATCTACACGACGACTCCCACATCATCGATTGGGGAGAGTTAGATGTCGAAAATGATGTGACCTTCATAGAACGACCAATCAAGATCAAGGATCGTAAGGAAAAAGTGCTTTGTGGACGAAACATACCCTTGGTTCATGTGTTCTGGAGGCATGGTGGCCTGGAAGAGAGAACTTGGGAACGGGAGGCCCAGTTACGCGTTCAGTACCCAGAGCTGTTTTGACTTGTTGTTTTTTGTTCTGATCCTTGAGAGATTGTACCTTGTGCTTTAATATATGAAATTATTGTTTTTCTTAGCTATTAGATGATATATTCCTTGTTCTGTTTGTGTGTGTGTACGAATTTGTGATGATGGGACAACCTGACTGCTAATCAGGACGAATTAATGTTGATGCGATTAAACCTATGCGGTCGAGTCAGTGCCACCCAAAGCGGATAATATCCTGACATGTAGGAGGGGACTCCCTAAATCATGTGTTGGACATGTGATCCTTGTGCTTGTTGTGAATGTTTGTGGTTGATAACTCTTTGGGGAGTATTCCTGGATGTAGGGGGAGTGTTCTGTTCCAGCTTTCGAACAACTCCGTGGTTTTCCCCTGAGAAGTATCTTTAGAGGGTGGTTGTTTTGACCCCACTTTTCTCCTTTCTGGGTTTTTCTTATATTCTCGGGGATGAGAATAGTTTGATAAGTATCTGATGTAATGGACCGGGTTTTTGGGGTCCATTACTTGGTAAAAATCTGATATTTGAGGTGTTTTGGGTGGCCTGGAAGGCCATCCCAGCTTATCGGTGACTCCTAGCGGTAGACTTGGCCTACCGTTAGCCTCAGCCTACTGGAAGACCTAGACTACCGGTGACCTTGGGGTACCAGTATCTCTCGGCAACCGGTAGCTCTCGGCTACCGGTGGCTCTCGACTACCGGTAGCTATCGCCAACTGGTTTCTCTCGGCTACCAGTAGCTGTCGCCAACTAATAGCTCTCGGAAACTGGTAGATGTCACCAACCGGTAGCTCTCGGCTACTGGTAGCTATCACCAACATGTAGTTTTCGGCTACCGGTATTTCTCGCCAACTGGTAGCTCTTGCCTACCCGTAGCTGTCACCAACCGGTGGCTCTCGGCTACCAGTAGCTCTCGGCTACAGGTAGTTATTGTCAACAGGTAGCTCTCGGCTACCGGTAGCTCTCGCCTACACCCCCACGGGTTTTCCATTAGCGCCTCCTTTCTACGCAAATTGGTTTTTAAACCATGTTTTGACCCCTTTAAGCCTGCTTTAAATCCCATTAATGCCCATTTATGTCTTTTAAATTAAATTATTAGTGAGGTGTGCGTCTGTTTTAACCGCCCTGATGGGCGGGGACCTTTTAAGTTACGAGTGGGGTGGCCCACCCGCGTGGTCAACCAACGATCCCGCTTCTTAAGCAGTTTTGAGTTTTTCTTTCCGCATCTTAACCATCCCAGAAATATTGTATCTCAGCCTTTATAACCTAAAGGCTTCTCCCTACATTTATTTTTCTCGATCACCCTACGCTCGGAGTACCCTTACTCCCAACGAGTTGTAACCCCTTGAAGTTTTCCTTGATCACATTCCATGGAGTTCCTGCTACTCACGTGAGGACTTAACGTTGACCTTTGATCCTTCATGTAGGTATTTTCTCATTCGCCTCTCCTTTATATGTGTCATTCGGGGTAGGCATGCTTTTTCCCCTATGTAAATTGATGAAACCGAACTTAACGAAGATAATGAACGGACCTTTAAAGAATGAAGGGGGGTGTGACCAATGTTCTGCATACTCTTTTTATGTTGTTATGTGTTGTGAATTGTATGGGCCTGTGCTCACTGAAAATCATGGCCATTGGTGGTCTTTCATTGCACACTAATGAACCTCGGTACCCATGTATGTTTAAATAACCGTAACATGGAATTGGTTAATTACATATACTCGGTTAAATAAATTGAAAGCACCAGGATCAACCATTTTCTGTGATATCCCCGGTTAAAGCTCAGTGGAATTGAAACCATGGAGTGTGTTAAATCTTTTAAATCTAAAAATACCAGCATGGGCCTGACTTTTGTTGGTGGTTGCGGTTTGGTTGTTTCTTTCATGGGCTGATTTCTGGGGCGATGCGGGTGGGATCGGGATCCCCTGTTGTTATACTTTCACTGGTTGTGAATTTTAGGTTGTGTGATTACTCTGCTTTTATAATGAATTGGGGTGGGATCCTCTATTGTTGAGAAACCATTGGCTCCTGGATTTTGGGAACATGGTGTTGGGCGGAGAAGTAAAGGAAGTGATGGCAAGAGGGGGGGTGAATTGCCTTTTAAAAATTAATTAACAATTAAAATCAAAGTTAAAAGTGCAGCGGAAATAAAAGAGGCAAGACACACAATTGATAACAGAGTTCGGCTTAAACCCAAGCCTACGTCTCCGCTCCCAACTCAACTGTTGAGAGATTTACTACCGCTTGCTTTTCAATGGTTTTAGCAAGAAACCCATTAGACTTTACAGGTAGTCTAGAACCTATTACAGCTTGCTTTTAATGGTTATGCAAGAACCCACTTGCTTTCAATGGTTGAGCAAGAACCCACTAGCCTTCTTACAGGTGAAGGCTAGCTCACCTATGTCTCAAGCCTTTTAGAGGAAAGGCTTGACCAACCTCTTCACACCTTAAAGGTGATGTGAAAACCCAAAAGAATGGAGGATGAGAGAAATGGGAGTTTGTAGGCACAAACTCAATTTGATGCTCAAAATAAATAAAACAATAAAAACCGTAATGGGAGAAGCCTTGGGCGCCAAAGGATTGATGAAGTTGATGAAGTGCTCTCCCAAGCTTCTATGGTGGTGCTCCTTGGATGTGAAAGTTGGTTGGAGCAATTGGGGTTCCCTTGGAACAATCCGCAGGAGGTTGGCCAAATGATGGAAAATGTTCCCGTAGGATTCCGTATAGTTCCGACAATGTTCCGGGGCTTCCTAGTCCTTTATTTATAGAGGGGGAACCCTCATATAGCCTTTGGAGGTCTTCGGAGCCGTTGGAAGAGGCTTCGGAGCCGTTGGGAGGCAAGTGGATAGGTCTGGTCAAAGGCCCAACGGCTAGTTTGACTGGCTCCACCGGCTGACCGGTACAGTGCCACCGGTTGGCCGGTGCTTGCAAAATGGAGTGGCCTTCGGGCTCAAGTACCACCGGCTGGCCGGTGAGGAGGCCACCGGTTGGCCGGTGCTGAGGCAGTGGCTGACACTGTTTGGGCTGGGGTGCCACCGGCTGGCCGGTGCTGAGGCCACCGGTTGGCCGGTGATGAGGCAGTGGCTCAGCCTTCTGTCTGGGTGCCACCGGCTGGCCACTGGTGAGGCACCGGTTGTCCGGTGGTCTGGACAGAAAGATGCCTTCTGTCCAGGCCTCCATCGGCTGGCCGGTGTTCTTCCACCGTTTGGCCGGTGGACTGAATTTCAGTATATTTTTGGCTTTTTTCCTTCTTGGCCTTCTTGGACCAATTCCTTGGCAACCTGAAATTATGTCTATCATCCAAAAACACTTAAAACAAGATTAGATAAGAAATAGAGTGATTGTGATCATGAAAATTAAACCTCGAGGGGTACGAGAGGTACAACAATCTCCCCCTATTTTGATGATCACAATCACCAAATCAAGCAATGTAAAAATGAAATGAAAGGCATGCTTTAAAGGATAAAGGAAAGTAAAACAAAGCATGAGAGAAAGATTTCTCCCCCAATCAACCAAGAATTTCTCCCCCTTTGTGATTATCAAAATAGCACGGGGCATAAAACTTGATTGAGGGAAAGGTTGAAAAAACAAGATAGAGATTTTTTAAACCAATTGAAATTTTTGAAATTTGAATTGAAAGTTTTGAATTGAAAGATTTTGAATTGAGAATTTTGAATGAAAATTGAATTGAAAATTTTGAATCGAAAATGAAAAATTTGAATTGAATGTTTTGAAATGAAATCAAAAAAGGCTTAAACGATCCTAACTCCCCCTAAATAAAAACAACAAATCACCGGGGAGAGGATTTTGAAACCGAGATGAATTTTGGCCCGGTGAGACTCGCTAAAAGGGATTTTTCAATCCATACTTGTCTAGTGGCGGGTCTTCTCCTTTGAAATTCAGCATTAAGGAAAATGGTTTTGGGCCTACCATACCGGGCATTTTTGCAATCGCACTCATAAATTAAGTGCCCGGGTTTTTTGCAATAGTTGCAAAATTTGAATTGGGAGATCCCCCTTAAAAAAATAGTTGGAGCATGGGAAGAGGAAGCTTGCTTGGAATAGCCAAGCCCTTCGGTGGTTCTAGATATGCGTTGGGAACCGAGGAGTTTGGTCAAATTTTATTCACCTTGGGTGAACTTGGAAAGAGATTCCCTTAAATCTTTGATAGTTGATTCCATGGAATCAACATCGGGAAGATTTTGGATTTTGAGGGAAAGCTCTTCCTTCTCTTTAAGAAGTTGTTCCTTTTCGGAAGAGAGTTTTTTGAAATTCTTTTTCAAGGCAACAAATTTGGAAGAAAGTTCGTGAAAACCTTCCTCCAATTGATCTCTTGCATGTTGGAGATCCTCATAGGATAAATGATTGAAAGAATTGGAAGAACAAGAGGATGAGGAGTCGGAAGATGTTACCTCATGAAATGCCATTAGGCATTTGTTACCGTTGTCACTTGAGGAGGAGGAGGAGGAGGATGTGGAGCTATCACTCCATGTGGCCTTGAAAGCCTTCTTCTTTTCCTTTTGCTTGGCCTTTTTCTTGTTGAGTGGGTAATCGGGCTTGTAATGGCCTTTCTCGCCACACCCGTAACATGTTACCTTGGGCTCGTTTTTTTCGTTGGGTTGAGCCTTGCGGGCCTTGTGAGATTTCTTCTTTTTGTGCTTCTTCATGAACTTGTGCATCTTGCGGGAAAGGTTCTCCATTTCGGAATCATCGCTTGACGAGGAAGATGAGGAGGAGGATGAGCTTTCTTCTTGTTGAACTTTGAAGGAGATGTTCTTTGGAATTTTGATTGGTTTGCCTTCCTTTTCAGCTTTCCTCCTCATGGTGATCTCATAGGTCATGAGAGATCCGATGAGTTCTTCGACCGGCATGTTCTTGATATCTTTTGCTTCTTGGATTGTCGTTGCCTTTGGAGCCCATGAGCTTGGTAGGATCCATAGGATCTTCTTGACCATCGTCTCTGCAGAAACATCATCACCAAGGGACTTTCTCACATTGCAAACATCAGTAAAGCGTTTAAACATTTCAGAAATAGATTCAGATGGATGCATGGAAAAAGACTCAAAATCTTGACGGAACATGTCCAATCGAGTATCCTTCACTTTGTTGGTCCCCTCATGGGTAACCTCCAAAAGTTTCCAGATTTCATGTGAGGAGGTACATGTGGAAACTCGATTGAACTCATTACGATCAAGGCCGCAATGTAGAGCGTTCATGGCTTTGCCATCAAGCTCGAAATTTTTAATATCGGCTTGAGTCCATTTGGATTCATCGGGAGAGGAGAGAGAATAACCATGCATGACAATTTTATAAATGGGATAGCCTATACTTCTAAGAAAAGTGGTCATGCGGGTTTTCCAATAAGTATAGTTGGTTCCATCAAAAAATGGAGCACGACCCAAAGAATAGCCTTCGGGGGCGAAAGAGGTTGAGGACATCACAAAAAGATCTTGAATTTGAAACCGGTTAGGGAATTACTCAAATTTTTCCTCTGATACAAATTGTTGGGCGGAGAAGTAAAGGAAGTGATGGAAAGAGGGGGGGTGAATTGCCTTTTAAAAATTAAATAACAATTAAAATCAAAGTTAAAAGTGCTGTGGAAATAAAAGAGGCAAGACACACAATTGATAACGGAGTTCGGCTTAAACCCAAGCCTATGTCTCCGCTCCCAACCCAACCGTTGAGAGATTTACTACCGCTTGCTTTTCAATGGTTTTAGCAAAAACCCACTAGACTTTACAGGTAGTCTAGAACCTATTACACCTTGCTTTTAATGGTTATGCAAGAACTCACTTGCTTTCAATGGTTGAGCAAGAACCCACTAGCCTTCTTACAGGTGAAGGCTAGCTCACCTATGTCTCAAGCCTTTTAAAGGAAAGGCTTGACCAACCTCTTCACACCTTAAAGGTGATGTGAAAACCCAAAAGAATGGAGGATGAGAGAAATGAGAGTTTGTAGGCACAAACTCAATTTGATGCTCAAAATAAATAGAACAATAAAAACCGTAATGGGAGAAGCCTTGGGCGCCAAAGGATTGATGAAGTTGATGAAGTGATCTCCCAAGATTCTATGGTGGTGCTCCTTGGATGTGAAAGTTTGTTGGAGCAATTGGGGTTCCCTTGGAACAATCCGCCGGAGGTTGGCCAAATGATGGAAAATGTTCCCGTAGGCTTCCGTATAGTTCTGACAATGTTCCGGAGCTTCCTAGTCCTTTATTTATAGAGGGGGAACCCTCATATGGCCTTTGGAGGTCTTCGGAGCCGTTGGAAGAGGCTTCGGAGCCGTTGGGAGGCAAGTGGACAGGTCTGGTCAAAGGCCCAACGACTAGTTTGACTGGCTCCACCGGCTGACCGGTACAGTGCCACCGGTTGGCCGGTGCTTGCAAAATGGAGTGGCCTTCGGGCTCAGGCACCACCGGCTGGCCGGTGAGGAGGCCACCGGTGGGCCGGTGCTGAGGCAGTGGCTGACACTGTTTGGGCTGGGGTGCCACTGGCTGGCCGGTGCTGAGGCCACCGGTTGGCCGGTGATGAGGCAGTGGCTCAGCCTTCTGTCTGGGTGCCACCGGCTGGCCGCTAGTGAGGCACCGGTTGGCCGGTGGTCTGGACAGAAAGATACCTTCGGTCCAAGCCTCCATCGGCTGGCCGGTGGTCTTCCACCGGTTGGCTGGTGGACTGAATTTCAGTCCATTTTTGGCTTTTTGCCTTCTTGGCCTTCTTGGCCCAATTCCTTGGCATCCTGAAATTATGCCTATCATCCAAAAACACTTAAAACAAGATTAGATAAGAAAGAGAGTGATTGTGATCATGAAAATTAAACCTCGAGGGGTACGAGAGGCACAACACATGGGACTATATCTTGGGGTTTTCTTTGGTTTCAGTACTTCGAGGAATCTCACTTATCCCTTTGTTGTTGTGACTTTGCAAGAGAACTAGGTGTGAATGGTTAAATTGTTGTTCACTGTAACTTTTTCCCTTGGTTTGTGCTTATGTTGTTAGTTTCCCAGTAGTGCATAACTTTATTTAAATGAGATTACTTGAACATGGAAGCAAGAATAGCTTAAATTGGAATTGGTTCTGGGGATGACTTGTGACTCGGCTGTGAGTAGTTAGCTTCCTATGAATAGGGACGAGTGTGCTTGTACTAGTATTGGATTTGGAAACCCTAGGTTGGGTTGAGTGTTTGTTACATAAACATATATTTTTAGTTCTTATGTTTCTTATTCGTGACCCGCCCAAGTTGAGCACTTAGTGCCGAACACCCCCATTTCATGGGGGTGGGGGTTCTTTACCCAACACTTCTATTAGTGGCTGGTTATTATCTCCTTTCTCCTCCCTTTCCTGGATAGCCCAAGTATCTTCAGGCAGGCTGTGATGTCCTGAGGTCCATTATTAGCCCAAGAATCTTTGGGCGGGGTGGTTGTGGTGGTTGGCCCATGTAACACACCAAGAATTCATAATGTGTTATTTTTTCAAAATAATTCAATAACTTGCACTACACGCAACACCGAGTTCAAACGCACCATGACATACTAAAAAAGCCGTTCAAAAGAGGTTATGAATAGTATTAACTAAATTTTAAACTTTATATAATCCTTATAATTTTATAATCTATATTATGAGTTTCTTAGACATAATGTAAGAACAAATTCATTTTCAGTATTGCACTTTTACAAATATTTAATAGTGAACCCTTTTTAAATCCAATATTTTAAACTTTTATATATTCAATTTTACTAAATAAATTTATTCTTCAGAATGGGGACATAAAAAAATTACAATGTAACACCCCAAGCTTCCATGGTATGCTTCTCTTTGAATAATACAGTAGCGTGTGTTGTACGCAACTTCGAGTTCTAACACACACTACAACCAATCAAACTAGCTGTAATGAATAGTAATACCTACTTTTTAAAATTTTATAAATCTTATCTCTCAAAATGGACTTCATTTTTGGATTCGGAATATCAAATTTAGCCTAGGGCGAAATTTTGGTACTTTTCGGATAACTTTTATATTTTGATGAATAGTGAAAATTACTAAATTTTAATTAAAAACAACTTTTTTAATAAAAATAATTAGTAGTGATAAATTGTGTATTTGAGTGGTTTTAAAGTATATTTAGAATATATTTTTACCATTTTATACAATTTTGGTCATTGGACAAAATTTCATAATTAAATCGGACATAAACAAGTGTCAATCTTTTGATAGTTATTATCTCTTAAAACACGCTTTTTGTTTTAACAAAAGGAATTAATTTTAAATTAATTTCTGCCACTTCTGTGTTTTGAATTTGGAAAAATGTATTCCATATTTTTAATCATTATGTTCAAATTGTGTAAATAGGTAAATTTAATTTTTAGACATTTTGAATAATTACTTCGGTAAATATTTTATTTACCATGGTTAAAGGGTAAATCCGGTAAATAAGGGTTAAAAAATAATATTATAATAATAAAACAATTACCCTAAAATGTGTCCTAGTATTATTGGTTGATACATTTCCGACCAGGGGCGTCTTTGGGTCAATTTTGGGACACCATGGAGCCACTTGTAAGTGATAGGGACACTTTATTTTAATTAAGTTAAAATGAATACAAATATGATACAAGCATATATCTTTTAGAAAAACAATTTTTACATAGGGTTATATATGTTGGATTTTTGACTATAAATATTCATTATAAATGTAAAAAGATTTCTTACATAATTTTATTTTATTTATAATTTTTAGACATTAAATAATTTAATTTATGTATGACACAATGGTAATGCAATAATTACCATAATAGTGAAAAATTAAAATTATTGATATTGTAGGTACCCAAATAAATATAATTTGAGACTGTTTATGAATTAAAATAATTTAATAGGTTAATGTGACATGTTAGGAATTATTTAATGAACTTTTTGCGAAGTAATCATTCTGTTATGAGTTTTACAAAAATCAATTTTGAATAGTGTCAAAATTGACATAAAAGAGTTTTTAAAAAATATATTATATTATTAATTGATATTAAATTCCTTAAAATCTAAGGTTCAGACAAGAGACTTATATAATTATAGTTGTATCATTAATGGAGCACTTGGGGGTCTCTTGGATGTATATAGTAATTTTATTAACCATATAATATAAAAATACAAAGAGACATTGTAAAAGTGAAACTAATTAAATAAGAGTTAATACTTAATGATAAGGTTAATATAGTAACCCAAACCTATCTAAATTCTATTGGTTGAGTGGTTTTCTACCCATAACCACCTTAACCTTTAAATAATCCACTTTTGAGCCATTAGAAACTGAATATTAATTTATTATAAAATAATATTTCTAGATTTTCCAAAGGTGCCCATCACCCCTCTTATAAAAGGGCACTCCCCCTTCTCATTAATTCACACCTTAAAAGCCTTTTGGTTTGGCCAAACTCTGAAAATATACTCTCTAAACTTCCCTCACTTCATCCTAGATTCCTTCCTTTATTCATAAAGCCAACCTAAGATCCCTTTTGATCAAATCAAAAGGAAGAACCCGAAGAAGAGGTAATGATTTCACCACCCTTTTTCCAAGTTCCTTTCTTCTTCCACTTCTTCTTTCTTTGTTATTACCATTCTAAAATAATAACTCCAGTATCTTATATATAGTGTTATGTTATTATAAATATGGTACAACCATATTCAGTATTCTATCCATCCTTTGAATAACATGTCACCATACGTGCGTACGTACGACTTACTGTCTCCACGTTGTGGTGTAATTGTTATTCAATAAATTATTATTTGGATGGGTATAATAATGATGTGTAATTCATGTAAATAATAAATATAACATGATAATGATTCTGTATATATGATATACCATCCAATTATATATTATTTTAATATCAAAATAATGATATTGTCACTCGTGCGTACGTACGGACTACCGTCTCCACGAACGCGATGAGATTCATTCTCCATCGTATCCATTCAAGTATAATTATCATTTTATGATTAATAATAGTATCTAAGGACTTGATATAATTCTGGATATGATTAAGATACAACCTATCCATGACAAACACGTCTTACGTAACAAAACATATAAAATAAAATGAGTAAGTTAACACCCAAAACGACGATAATACTAAGATATTATTAACAAATCAATGTTAAAAGATCATATATGATATCATATTAATGTATATGATTATTTTATAATTCAATAAAAATTATTTCACCAATATACAGGAGGTTAAACTACCCCAACCAAGGAAAAGTATAAGATAAGGTTTATTTTACAATCTCTTCATTATCCGAGGTTGTTTATACGTAATAATCTACTGAGATTTCTTTATCACCCACATCCATGTTTCTTAAAAATGTTTTTCAAAACATTTTTACTATGTACAAGAATATGGTTTAAAGTCATTTATACCTTTTTCTGACTTTTTATAAGAGGTTTATAAAGGAATATTTTCGTCTTTTTCCAAACAAGGTGCTTTTTAACCTTTTCGACATAATTAAGGTAAGAATGTTTTTTTAACTTATATGGAGGGTGCGGCTATTTTCCTCCGTTATAAAATTTTCAAAGCTTCCCTTACATTATTATAAGGATATTTTCAAAGTAAATGTTTTATTTTATAATTATGTGACTTTTAAATGATTTCAAAATGAATATTTTAAGAATTTCTGAAAGGTACTATTTATCAAAATCAGAATTTTAAATGTTTTAAAGATTTAACTTTCTAAATATTTTTAATTAATGTTCATGTTTTCAAAATGATTTTAAGGATTTATTTATATGGACATAAATGTTTTTGAAATGATATTTATTTTTAAAAGTTTCAAAGTGGTATGGGACACTTTGATTCAAAAATACCTTTTAAATTACTTCCTTTATAAATGTGTGACTTTTCAATGATTTCGAGAAAAGAGATATTTCTCTCAAATTGTTTTGATTTCATCTATGTCAACATCCTTTGATGGATTTTAAGCTTATTTGAAGTTGATTTATTATGATACAAAACTTTTGTATTTTATTGAAGGTTTTGTGATATGTTTTACTGTGGATGTGTTATTTTTATACCATTCATGGTTTATGGAGAAAGTATTGACATTTCGTATGCTAGTTTTAAAACGAATGTTTATGTTATGTTTAAACCTTTTCATATGGGAATGCATTGGACTTAGTAAGTGACAGGTGGAGCCCGCTATAGCTCCTCGATGCATCGGTAGGTCTCATGAGACAAACTAGTGTCTTGGCACAAGACCTTGACAAAATCTTATTTGTAGACTTGGAACGAGGCATTGGATATGTGGTTATGATAGTCTGGCATTATGCATTCCATCATTATGAAAGGTGTTATTGATATTGCATGTGATTATTCGATTAGTATAATATCCATGTGAATAAGTAAATGGAATTATTTCATCTTATTTTTGCTATACTATGTTGAAGTTCAAGTTTAAAAGGATTTTGTTTTAGTTATACATTGCCTTAAATGTTTATTATTATTTATGAAAGTTTCCGCTATATTGTTATCCTTACTGGTCATTTGAGCTCACCCCTTTTTCTATGTTTTATTTTTCCCAGGATCTGAAGAAGTATTTTATGAATGACCTATAGGGATAGTGTGAGGGTATATGAAGACAATATATTGTTGTCGTTTTTCACTTATTGATGTAATGTAAACTTTATGAATATATCTAGTGTTTCCAAGTCTACTAAACTAATCAGTCTTTTGAGACTTGATCTTTCTTGTGATCATGCCAATGTTATGTAATAATGCACCGACTCTGGGTAGCTAGGGTCAGGGCGTTACATCCCAGGTGTTTACGGGCAGGTTGTTTCCCAAGTATCTTCGGGATGAGGCCCAGGTGTCTTCGGGCGTGGCAGTGGTTGTTCTGGACTAGGTGTATGCGGGCATGGTTACGTGAGATTTTTGTGCCCCAGGTGTCTGTGGGCAGGATAGCGGTTGTGGCCTAGGTGTTTACGGGCGGGATGTGTGGTTGTGGCCCAGGTGTGTGCGGGTGGGTGTGGCAGTGGGACTACAGTGAGAATGGAGGGATTTTTTCGATGCATAGTATGTCTTCAATAACCAGTGGGAAAGCAGCGCGGGGTACCCAAACATCGATGTACTATTATTATACTTTACTTGACTTGCATTATTTGGGGAGTGTGCCTTGGTGAGGCTTGGGTGGATAGTTTACCTTGTTAGGTGGTTGGTTATCTATTTGTCCATGGGGCATTAGAATGTATCCTCACTTGTGCACGAGAGTCTTTGGTTTTCCCTACTGAGTGTACTTGTATGCTCACCCTACGTATATAAAATTGTTTTCAGGTTTCTAGGAGGACATCAGGGATCATGCGGGACCGTACTAGCTCGAACCTTGGGGCAGTTGTTGTTGTCGTTTTCCTTTCTTGGTACTTTACCTTTTGGAGTTTTGTGGCTTGTATATTTTACCTTTGAACATGCATATGGTAATGGTTTAATTTCATCCATACTTGCACTTTCAGTTTTGGTGTTGTGGGATTTACTATCTTATATCATGATCCAATTAAAAGAAAAACAGAAATTCCTTCCATTTAGTGTGTGATTATATACCCTTGGTGTTGGTCTCCACTCCGGGACCTATTGAAGGTGGGTTTCGGGGGTCATTATCTCTCCTTCAACTTAAAGAAGGAAGGGCCTAGAAATCTGCTGACCCTTCCCTCCTTTTGGTGAAGGCGGGTTGTGACAATACTGATTGATGCATAAGGGGTTTTTCCCTTTTATATTTGAGAATTAATCAACCATCTATGGTTTATAATACACATTATCAATCATAAAAATAATATTGATAATTTTATTAAGACATAGATGATACTAACAACACAATGGATAAGTTTCTTCTATAATTAAAGGAGGATCAAAACTCAATAATTAAAAAAGATCCTGAGGAAGAAATATGTGATCATTATGGGGATTTATTAATAATTTAATGATAGGTAGATCGTTCGGGACATATTTACATGTTTCTATTGAGAAGGTAGGATAAAAAAATTACAGTTCCAAATATTATGGAATAAATATTCGCATGACTATATGGATATTTATATGTAGATAAGAAGAAGAATATTGATACGGATAATGGTAATTATATTTTAATATAATGTATTTGAAGGAATACAGATATTGGGGAGAATAATGTGATAATAATATCATTGAAGATAAAAATTTGAAGAAGGAAGATAATTTCAAGGGAAACACCCTTGTTGGATGGGTGTTTTTTATTGTAAATAATCCTTATAAGTGTTTATAAAAAATTTTATTCTTGTATTCCTTATCCCAAAATAGTTCATAAAGATACAAGAAGAGGAAGTGGACTTATGATCGATGGTGGATCTATCCTAAACCTTAATAACACATAGAATGAGTAGTGTTTTACTATGGTACATTGATACATCATTAATGGGTCCATTTATGGTGAAGAAAGTAAAATCATTATATCCCTACATTTATAATTCAATATATAGATATTATGTGTTCTTGAAAATCTATATTTTCAATTTTTTCTTACTAATAAGATAACAAGGTCAAGTTTAATATGAGAATAATTGAACACCTTAATTCACCCCCTCTTATGGATCATTGGTCGTGTGGTTGTAACTAGTGGTATTAGAGCTAATGTTTATTTCTCAATGATTATGTCATGAGAAGATTGTTTTTATAGAAACATGGTCAATGAAAAATTATATACCTTTTTTGATGGTTTTCATTTCTATATTTTTTAGAATTATATGGTATCACTATTATGATATCTCATACTTGATATTTTTACGACTACAATTTACCAAATAAAAGTCAGTGATATTACAAAATTTTAAATGACTAAAACCAATAAGAAATTTATCGATGATAATAAAAATGTATAAAATGAATTTTCTAGAGAATTTTCAAATGCGATATATATGAGAAACATGTGATGAAAATTAGAAAAATAAATTTGGGAAAGTCAGATAATATCTATAAAGGAGAACAATTTAAATGAACAAAAAATACTTGTGATTTGAAAAATTGATTATTGAAGATGAGATCAAATTAGAATATTAGTTGTTTCTTCAACCATATCATTGAATTCATAGTAACAATGGATGAACATACTTACTAAATGATACATATTGATATTATGAACAAGATTGTGAGAATACTAATAACATTTTATAATTCCCATGTGTGAGCTATTGCTGAATAATATCTCACATAGTTTTCTAATGATGATCTACATGGAAATATAAGTTCATATGAAATTATTATGAAGCAAAAAATCACATCAAGAAAATAATCAAAAGTGATTTCTTTTAAAATAATATAGAATCTATGGACACACAAAGAGATAATCAACAACAATAATGTCAATGGTGATTTTTTCTAATTATAGTTAGAAAATTCAAGTGATGCATTAGGAGGTATGATTGTAATATTAAATTTTATTTCTTCAATTATATTAATATTGGTAATATCATATCAATATTCCCAAGAAAAGATTATAATGGAGTTGAGGATCATATTATATCAACATAACAGAGAATGTGTCCATGAGATGAAACTATAAATCAAGAAATACAACTAGAAGTTGAAAAACATGTTATGTAAAGAGAAAAAAGTTGAAAGAATATGTTTTCAAGATTATTAAGTTGACATTATTTTAGATACATAAGATTTTATAATGGAAGAAATTTAAAATTTTAAATATTAATTGGATGAAGAAAATAGGCCTAAAATAATCATTGATCTAAAATTCAAACATTAAAGAGCACTTGAAGAGTTTTACATTCCATGAAATAAATATTTGAATATTGGTGGGATATAGAATGATTTATCAGAATACATCTATCAACATGAATGAAAAATTACATGATTAGAAAATTGTGTCGAAGAGCTTGAAGCTTCTTAATAAACATCTGAAGAAGTGGTTGATTTCAAGGAGTATATTTAATAGAAATAAAAATGATTGTAGATCTTAATTATTAAATATAATAAAGGATTAAAAAGGTTAATTTTTATAAAGAAGTAGTTTCATTGATAAGGAATCTCAAGGATGAATATAAAGATGATAGTGATAGGAAGAAGCTAGAATTTGAAAAATTCTCTAATAAAGAGTTTATAGAAAGTGTTTGAATAGGAACATGGGATACTGAGAAAATCATAAATGAAAATAGGTCTAGGATTATGGGAAAGTGTGGTATCTATTGAGAAGTTGAGTCATCCATGGAAGGTAGAGATTTTTTTAATGGAAAAAATAAATGAAAATTTTATTGACAACTGAAAATAAAAAAGGATTCATCATCAATCAACTAGTTACCAATATTCTATATTTTTTTGTAAAATAAGAAATGAGAAAAATTATAATTTTTATGAAATACCAATTTTATACTCCCTTAATCATATAATGACTTTGTGCACAGTGGAAAATATCTAATTGAGAGGTGATGATCTTGAGAGGAAAAAATATAGAATGAAAAAAATATACAACTACATTAATAAAAAACATTTCTTATATATATATTATAATAATTACTCTGAATTTGTTAAAAAGATTATAAATTATAGTTAAACAAGGCTTAAAAATTACTCCAATATATACTAAGGGGTAATGGTAGCTAAACTACAAAAAATAACCCCTTAAAAATAGTTTCTATCTATTGGAGAATGAGAATTATGATATCATAGCTTATATTGATGAAAATTAGTAGATATATATAAAGATCCCATCCCCAATAGTTTAATGGTGGTGTCTACTTTATTTTAGAGGCATTGGATTCGTTGAATCATATCCCAAAGGACCAAATCGTTTTTCAGTATTGGGATACTAGATATATACGTGAAGTTAAAATTACATTTGAAAACATAAAATAAAATGTATAATTTTCTTTGAGTATACCATTATTCCCTAATAATGTCCCTAAATAACAATCATAGTATAATTTCTAACATCCTATGGAAAGGAAACATAATAAATGGGTGATCTTTAAGGATTATTAAGGGTATGCGTATAGAGGAATATATCATTAAAAAATAATGTATAATCAATATATATTGGTAAATAAATAAAACACACTTCATTTAATCAATAACATGAACATCAATAATAATATTATAGGAATAATTTTGAATCAAAATAATTATATATAAATAATCACAGGATCTTGAAACTTATCCTTGTATATTATAATGAATAAAATAATCACATGGACATTAATAATTAATATCATAATGATGGAATTCATAATGCCAGACATCATCACCATGTTGTAATGTCCTTATTCCAATAAATCATACAAAAATGGATAAGGACTTGGCCAAATACCTAAACTAGTTTTCCA
Organism: Viscum album; assembly: GCA_963277665.1. Taxonomy (NCBI): domain Eukaryota; kingdom Viridiplantae; phylum Streptophyta; class Magnoliopsida; order Santalales; family Viscaceae; genus Viscum; species Viscum album. The sequence continues at coordinate 6,123,179 of OY728130.1, read as the reverse complement.
TATGAGACACACTAATGCATCAAGGGGAAATATCATGCCCCTTTGGCCTCTTTCTAAGTCCAATTCATTACTCGTATGAAAGAGGAGAGACATAATCATGTAAAAATTCATATTTAAAAACTATGATATGAAATGTTAATAATTTCCCTAATAAATAAACATAATCAATGATGACATTCATTTTGAAAACTATCATACCAAATATTAATAATTTCCCCAATCAATAATCATAATTATAATCAATTCAAAGTAATATAGAGAATGGTATCAAAATAGTACATCCCCAATCAAAATGATCATAAAATATAAATAAACATAATACATCTAGTACAATTACAACATATTCCCAATAAATGATATGTAAAATTAGGGTTGATAATTTTGATGAATAGAAATACAATAAAATTACCATAAAATTATTTTTGAGTAAAATATACTTTTTACTTTGAAAAAAACTTTTTAAAAATAAAAATTTATAGAATATTAGAAAAACATTATTTAAAAGGAATATTGTAAACTTATAAATAAAGCTTTAGAATAATTATTGTTCATAATGGAGGGAAATTATGTACATTCTGTATAAGTTAAAAATGTTTATTTTCACATTGTTGTAATAATGTTAAATTGTACTTTATTTAGAAATGACTATAATATTCCTTTGAAACCATTTTATAAAAATTAAAACATGGTTAATTTAATAAATCACTTTTATAATGTTAAAAATATATGATAAGTATTTTTAGAAAACATGGATATGGATTTGAAAGGATTTTTGACCAAAGAGAGAAATAAAGTCATATTTTCATAAAAACATTTTATCAATTAATTTAATTACCAAAGAGAGTAAATTATAGTATTATTTTTAAATTTAATAAATAACTATAGGAGAAGAAAATATATAGTGTTTTATATAGTATTACCCTATAATTTTCCCAAGGGATACTTAAACATAATCATTTCCAAATAATGAAGAGATTGTGAAATAAACCCTTAATATTGTGGTAACTTTTGAATCAGTACTCCCATGAAAGAAATAAATTCAAATGTGACATTAAATACAAGGAATATACATATATTAATAACATAACATATAAAATTGTTAGTATATACACAAAAAAATAAGTGTTGAAAATGGAATATGTCTCATGGAAGAAAACGTGAGACGAGAAAGCCTCACCAAATATAGAATTTACTTTGTGTGTGTTTCAACCTATAGAATTATAAATATATATTTATAATACAAATATTACCAAAAATAATCATATATATCATACCATATACAATTTTCTTATAACCTTTTATCATAAATTTATTAATAATTTCTTGATAAAATCTCTATTATGGGTAATAATTTCTTTTTTCATATATGTTGTGGTTCAGTAGTTTCGGTGCTTTTACTTTTATTATGGTAGCACCATCTAAAAATTTTTAAACCTAATATAAATATCCTATAAATTATTTATATAATTATTTATAATATTCTATAAAATGTAGATATTGAAAAATGTGTTACACTATTCATGGAGATGGTATGTCGTACGTATGCATGACTGTTGTTTTAGTTTTTTGGTGGATGGAATGAAAGAACGGTAAATAATATTTTACCTTTAAAAAATCATTATTATATAATATATATCATATATAGTCATTAAATATATCCTTATTATCATTCATTTCAAAATAAAATGAATATTGTTTTCACATCGCTTCATGGAGACTAAAGTCCATACGTATGTTAGAGCGACGTTATTGTTTTCCAATGAATTGAAAGATTGGAATGTAGATGTATTATTATAATTTTATATTTATAATTATTTCATAAATAATATATATATATTAAATATATCATTTAATCTATCTGTGATAGATGGTTATGGAAAACAATTTTTTTGGTTTTTGAGAACGTAGTTTACTGTACACATGATCGATAGTTTCATTTACCATTTGTTGTTAGAGGGGATAGATATAGGTCATTCCATTAATATAATAAAATATCATTTTTTGGGGAATATTTTTATTATTATTTAATCATATTCTAATAATATTTTAAAGATGAGGAACAGGATATAAAAAAATTCTCAGTTAACAACGATACCTCTTCTTCAAGTAACCTATTTAGGTTTAAACCAAAAGCCTTCTTGGAAGAGTTTTATGACTAAGAAAAGAAATGTAGGTTATAAGGATAGATTTAATAATATTATTTGGGTAGTTATTGAATGAAATATGGGGGTTTTAAGTGAAACGTGTAGAGGATATGGGTTTCCTTTTTATAAGTGTAGGAAGGATACACATAGATTGTTTGAAAAGAATAAATTGTACCCATGTTTTTGACATTACACGAGGATCCAAAATGGATTGTACTTGAATATTAAATTAAATAAGATATAAATATTTTTATAATATAAGATTTAGACAATTTTATCATTCATTTTAATCCTTATCTTCTTAGTTTAACCCTCGGTAAACCCATTTTAACGTTAATCTTGTTAATTAATTTTTACTGGTTTTATTTTTCATTATAACAAAAAATTAAGTTTTTATTATTACATAATATTAATTATTCTTATTAAAAATATTGAATACATTTTTCTAAATTCAATATATATAATTGGTATAATTTAATTTAAAACTAAACCCACAGGCGCAATGAAAAAAATGGGTTTCCAAAGAAATCATTTTCATAAGTATAAAACAAAATAATCAAAAAACTGGATAAATTTTATTAAAAAGACCTAAGTTGAATTAGTTATGATATAATTGATCTAATTTTAATTTTAAGAAATTTTAAAAACTAATTTATCTTTATAAATTATTTAAATGAAAAGGTAATTATCAAAAAAAATCGTTATTTTTTACTATTCATCGAAACAAATTCAAAAGCTTTTTAAAAATTAACTCTAAAAAAGTTTTAAATGATGATTTTTAAAATGAATTTTATTTTTAAAAATAAATTTTATAAAACAGGTAAGGTTTTATTTTAATAGATGTGCATAAAATTCGCTAAAATTTATTTTTAAGAAAAATACAGTTTTTAAGCATAAAACCAGGTTTATTTTTATATAATTATTAGAAAAAATATTATATGAATGATAAATATTTTTATTAAATATATAATATATAATTTTAATTAAAATCATTAACTAATCATGATTAATTTAATTCGTTAAAATAACCACACATTTTGCACATAAAAATAGATTTCTAGAAAAACATTTCTTCTACTTTTAAATTATTTTTACCTTTATTTATAATAAATTGAAAACCAATGATTTTTTTATACATGTGTAATCCATAAACCTTTCATAATTTATTATGAAATATTCATACCAACCAATTTAGTGTCTTGTTCATAACAATAATATTTAAATTATATATTTTGTGGGTTGTTTATGTTCAGTGTTTTATGTCATATATGTTATCAAACGTAATTCTATAATTCTAAAAAATAATAGTGCTAAATTCTCCAAAACATCAATAAATTTAATCCTCATAATTTTAACTGTGCTTATAAATTAAGGTTTTTATATTTTAAAAAATATTTTTTGAAACCCCACATCCTAAATAGTGTTAACAAAAAATCATTTTGATTAGAGATAAAGGGAAGTATCAAGGTTATATAGAATAACACATAACTAGTTTTACAAGTATCAATGACATTTGGGGAATTGCAAATATGGACATGGAAGAAAAGTATCCATAATTATGGAGAATTATGAAGATCATTTATAATAAGAAAGTGAATGATCAAGAGAAAGTTAATGACTATAAATCTATGATGGGTGAAAAGATCATCAGAAATGAAGGTAAATATATAAAATTTTTATATGAAGATCTTTATCCTAAATTTTAAGGTTTATTTTATTATCATGATAGGGAACACTAAAAATTATTCTTAATATATATTTATTTTATATGAACAACTTAATCCTTTGTTTTTTATTCAATAATCATAAACTTCATTTATTACTCCAAGAAATGAATATCCAAGATGATTTTTTTATGCTTGAACCACTATAATTAACGTTTAATAGATTATATAATAAAAAATTAATAAAAAGGTTTTTATCCTAACATTACTAAAAACAAAATTTTTATAATATTGTAAAAAAATTCCCAAAATGAATTAATCTCTAAAATTTGATAATAAAACGAAATGTTTGACATAGATAATGCCAAAATTAATTAACCATGTATCCCAATTAACCTCCATGACCTCAACATTAAATAAAGTTTTAACCTAAAAGGATTTCTTATACCCTTTATCTTACACCTCCACATATGTAATATAATTCTTCTAAAATAATTTTTCATGTTAAACCAAATGTTTATATATACCTCAAACGAATAAAATGTCTCACGGTATTTCAATAATCACCTAGAAATACAAAAAAATTGATCCTATAATAGGTTTCAAAAAATCAACCTAATATTTATCCATAGAATGTTTTGAGTAAACAATATTCTATATTTAATAATACATCATGTAGACTAGTGGTAGGATCTACACCCTTTTCACTATTTGGTTTTAGGTTCAAGCCCCACTACCTTAACATATGTGATGGTTTGTCACCTGACATTTGGGTTGTAGATTTTATAAAACAATATTAAAAATCCCTATTATGTTCCAAAAATATTATTTAAATCCTAAAATATAATGTTAATCATCAAATCACTTTTTACCCACTAATGTTTTCTATACAATTAATTTTTTACACAAAATTAGATAATCATAATTATCTATTATTACATTAACATCAGTTATCATATTAACCCTAAAGGTTAAAAATACATTGGAACTCATTTCCACAAAATTTAAAGTCATTCATACTCAAATAAACTTTTCACTAAAATACATATTAATACCAAGGGTTAATCGAATGGCCTGAAGGCCTTCGTTTTTATTGATTTATGATAACCCCTATTTCAATTGATGATGGTGAACCCTTACAAGACCCATAGGCTTAGATATTATATGTCTTGTATGCTTCAGAGATTACAAAACCCGAAGGTCTTAAGGAATTCAACCAGACTATAACTATAAGGAACTGCCCCTCCCCAGCATCTGTAACATGATGGTAGCTCTCCACCTTCGCATTTCCATCTAGCTAGCCTTCCCATGAAAGAATAGGTTGGTCCCGATGGCATAGTCATACCCTCACATTCTTCCAAATCCATTTGGTTCTACTTTGGTGAGTGCACTTGCTCTGAATCCTCCTTCGAGGAAGCTCTTTTTTTATAGAGTCTGTCTGGGGTAAATGCACTGATCATGTAGCCCGAAGGCCTTTAGGTGGCACGAAGGCCTTAAATGTGGCCCAAAAGCCTTACTGACCTAAAGACCTGGGTGGCCCAAAGGCCTTAAGGACTCCAAGCCCAAACCGGTTTCCCAAGGGGAATAGTTCTGACTCCTACAATACCAAATAGTATCTGCTACATAACCAGCTATAGTACCCACACAGTGCTGCTACAGTGATTCTACAGTAACCCAGCAATATTCCTCTTCCTGGTTTTGAACCTGGGTCTCATGGATGCACTTAAGGAGTCCTCACCAATTTGTATGAGGCTCATGTGCTAATAATATGGGTTATATTATCATAAATATCTCCTAAAATACTCTTAATAATATTATAATTCCATCACTTAAAACCTAAAAAGGTGTGTCTAAGGCTTTCAACTTATGATAAATCTTATACTTATAACCCATTTTAGTATCCATAACTCATAACATTATTATTATATAAAGACGCATATAACTCAAAAATTTAACACAATCCTTATAATTTTTGTGATTCTTATAACCAAAATACCATTTTTTAAAATACTTATACAACATTATTCTTTGATCAAAATAAATAAAAAAATAAAATATTTGACTTAAATGATTGTTTTTATATAAGTGCTTCCACGGTCTACGAATTAACCATTAAAAGTGGGCATCCACTCAAATAATGACCATGTTCCCCACATTCAAGATAACAAACTATAAATTGTTCTCTAGGATGAAATTTATTTGTATATATTGAATTTTTCACTTTTACTAACAATATCATTTCACTATTACATTATTTTAAACACAAAAAACATTTCCTATTCATTTGATATATATTCTTGGTTGTCTCTATCAACAGTTCTAACATGAAGTAAATTTAGACTTCTTTCTTCCATGGTCTCCACTACTTAAGCTCACAATGAACTCCATCCTTCTATTCTTTGGGGAGTCTGATAGTTGATTAAGGTATAGATTGTTAATCATACATAAGGATAAATTATTAGGAATAATATTAATTTTTTTACTCTAATCATCATCCAATTCGATTTCTCATAATCACCACATTTTCTATCATATTCAATGTTAAGACAATTTCTTCAGGTTCCGTCCATTAACTAAAACAACAAATAATAGCATGAAGAATTATAATAATATTGGAAAAACATATAATAATTTATATGATGTCTAAATCATGGAATATTATTTTCAATGAAGGATTAGATTTCACCTAGGCCATTCATTTTCATCATCTATTCCAATAGTTTATGGAGGTTCATAAAGAAAATTTTAATTAACCTAAGCATATCACCCAGGAGTGTAAAAATATGTGTGAAACAAGGGCTATTAACATGAATTATGTGATGATTGATTTATATCCCAATGTTCTCTTTTTATAGTTATTACCCCTAGGTACAACTGTTACATATCCACTATCAGGAACCAACCCGGGTCGACCCTGAACCGGTCACCGGAGCTAGTCTACGGTAAGGCCTGAGGGGCATTCCCAATCGCTATGGGATGGAAACTAGTATCAAGAATAAAAATTTAACTGCTTGGAATGATTTTTCTCATAAACAAAATAAAATAAGATAAATAAAATATTGACGATAAAAATAAAACTAGTAGTGGAAAGAAAATATGCTGCACATACCTCCATCTGACCTTTAGGTCAACACCCAACTCAGAACCATGTTTTCTCTGAGAGAAATCTAGCACTAATGAAACATGAAACTAAAAATATAATTTAGGGTTGATCATCAAAATTCACAGTAGGAAAACACTACATAATCTAAACCATTACTTCCACGAAACAGTCCAAAAATTCTAGTTTGAAATACAGATATAAAAATAGGGTTTTCCCATTTTAATAAAACTAGAATTCATTTCCCCATTTTAAAATACAAAAAAAAGACAATTAATTTTTCCAAAACCAAATTCCATTTGAAAACAAAAACCCAAACAGGAGATACCAAATCTGTGCTAAAATAAAATATGTAAATAGTGCGAGCTCGAAATAAAAAAGTACAATAAAATGTAAAGAAGCAATATAAATGATCAAGTAACCATGGGTGATCCTAAACATCCCTAAATACCCTTGGACATACTCATTTAAGAACCACTAGCTAGATAATTCTGAATCTCCTAAGTATATAATCAACTGGATGCCCTAAAACTGACCAAATCCAGTGGAAATCCCACGAGGCCTAACAACCAATTTAGGAGGTATCAAACCATTTAATCCGGGTTGATCAACAACTATCACTAATTCATCTAAAAGATTACAAGGAACCCAGGGTGATAGAAATTTTGTGTAAGTAGGAGGCCCTCACATGTGTGAATCAACTCACATTTCATCCCTGCACTTGCCTATCCCAATCACAGACACTTCCTATACATTAACCCATAGAGTTTTTCCCTATATAGAGGAACCCCATATACGTATATATATATATATAAACTTATTCATTTTAAACATACAAAGTTCCAATTGGGACATCACATCATTTGAATGTTGAAACCATTTTCTAAAAAAACTTTTAAAACACTGACCAGGCACACAAAATTTCCAAACACGAACCTTTATAAAATTTAACACAACATCACCCATGAATTGGAAGAGCTAAACATGCCTTTAAGTCCTAATTCTCCATTGTATTTTTAGTAAAACCTTTCAAACTCTTAAAGAAAAACTCACAATCTATGAAATGTCCAAATGGTACCTTGAGCCTAACATTCATTAAAACACACACTAAAGGCCAATTAGAAACACCCTTTGAGACTAAATTTCAAACCATTCATAAAATCAACACACGTGACCAAAACGTATTTAGGAAACAATTTTTATTTAGAAAACAATTTTTTTAAGAAAATGTTATTTTGAAGGTTCCATCTTCATTTGAGGGAACATACATGCGTGGAACTAATGCACCCATAGATGTGCCAACATCTAATGGCTCGACAACAACCATGATGAAATTTCAAAACCATTTCCACAAGGACTCCAATTTCTTTGAAATTAAGACCAACAATTAAAATAATTAAGAGAACACAAAACAATTCCCCTAAATCCATAAAACCCATTTTCAAATCATCTTTAACACAATTTTCAAGTTACAACATTTTCAAACCAAACACACCAAACCAAAATACATTTGCCAAGAATATTTCCAAATTTATCTATTTTTGAAAAACAAGAAACTAGTAAAACATACCAAACAATTTATCAACAATTATACAAAAAAAAATAATTTATAAATAATTATATGAACAACCCAACCAGTTTATAAAAACTTTTATAAAAAATCTAACCAATTTCCAAGAAATTTTTATAATAAGGCCAAATAATGAATAAATAATTTTATAAGAAACCACAAACAGTTTACTATGAATTTTATTAACAAATAAAACTATTTTATAAATAATTTGATAAATAGATTAATCAAATTACACAAACTAGAACACCATGATAAACTATTAAGGAGTATCACAAAGGTTTATGTCATGTTTAAAACATTACTAATAAAACTTTTGACATCTAAAGAACACAATTCCCACAAACACATAAAAACAGAACAAAGGAGAATAATTAAAAACTATCTTTAAAAAAACCCAATTAACTTGGAAACACTATAGAAGATTAATCAAATATAATGTGATGGTTTGAATTAAGTCAGATATTTAATTAAAACACTCAAGCATTAAACGGTAATAATCGGAATGGAGAATGTGGATTAACCTACCTCAATGGTGTGTGACCGCGATGCCTCTTTAGTGGAAGGAAGAACAACCCCCTACGGACCATTCACACACTTATAACAATGAAAACAATATGCCTATTGAAATTCTCTCCATTAGGTTTTATCCAACTTAAACAAAATCACCAAAGATGAAAAGAGACATACCATAGGTGAGGTCACCAAATCAGGTAACTCATGTCGGCGAGCTAGAGGGTGCCGGAAAGGGAAGAGAAGGGGAGGTTCGGCTGGCCAGAACAAAAAAGAGGAAGTGTTGAGGAAAGTCAGTGAGGGGTTGGGTGTGCTGCTGGTCGGGAGTGCGGCCTGTGAGGAGGGGCAAGGCCAGAGTAGTTCGAAGCCGGAGAGATGGCTTGAGCATAGCTGCAGCAAGGAGGGTCGGCTGGTGCGATGAGGCCAACGCAGGGAGGAGGTGAACCAAGGGAGTGGTGTCGGTTGGCTGGTGATGTGAGAGATTGAGGATGAAGTGGTAAAGATGAGGGGTGAGGGATGAGGTGGGGTGTCGTTGTGGCGCACCGGTAAGAGGGAAAGGTGTTGCTCGCACCTAGATAGAGAAAGGGGGGACGCCCCCTAGGGTTCCCATTTTTTTATATCTTATAATAATAATAATACACTAATCATAATAATAATAAAAATAATTATATTTATAATAATAATAATAATAATAATTATGATGATGATAATAATCATAATAATAATAAAATAATATTAATAATATTAATAATAATAGGAACAAATATAATTTCAATATTTAGAATAATAATTACAATTATACTAATAGTAATAATTTTATGCATTTCATTTTAAATAATAAAAATATTAATAATTATTTATTAATAATTATATTAATAAGAATTTTAAATAACAATATTATTATTATTAACAATTCTCAATAACAAAAATATTATTATATGTACAATAACATTATTATTATTATGATTTATACATTAAAGTCATTTTATTTACCTAAAAAATTATTTATTTTAAATTATAGACATTTGTGCGGTCACCCGAGTTAACCACATGTCTACCACCCACTATACGGTGACCGCGCACATGTCTGAAACTGACTAAAATTATTAAACGTAAAAAAAATTAGAGTCTCTCTTAACCTGAGCCTCAACGAGAGAACCCAGAGCCAAGAATTAATAAAATAAAAATAAATTTAAAAGTTGGGGTGTGATAATTCATCCCACTATAGACACTTTCTGCACCCAAAAAGTCACACAGTTGAGAAATAGACATAACTTGAATCCATGCCCGATTGAAACTGAAAAAAACCATGACACAAGAGAATGGGAGAACACGAGAGGGTTATCCCCACCACAATAACTCAAATAGCACGGAACTTTAACACCAAAACATAGAACCCCGGGATGGGGGACATGGGAACTCCCAACCTATCCAAACTAACTTCTATAACACGAGCGAAACAACACCTCTGCTAAAACATAGAACTATTGGCCCATATCAAAAACCCTGAACACTAGAGAAAAATATCCAAGAAGAACTTAATCCAAGAAATAAACATGAGCATAACTACCAGCCTCGAATCCTCTATAGGCACTTATATCTCCAAAAAATTATAGCTAAACTGATATGAACCTATATAAGGGCCAAAAACACTTTAAAAAAACACAAGATTCAAAAAACCATAATCAGTCAAATGGAATTACTGGATTACAATAGGAAAATTTCGTCACATTCCCTCATCGAACAATGAAATCACAGTTACAGTAAAACTTTAGCAGAATATATAAAATAATAAAAAGTCTTTAAATATTACAATCCCAACATGGAACACAAAACCTGAACCGAGGATTCACAACCCCAGAAACTCCGGAATGTGCGAGAACTTCACCCCAATACCTCTTGCTGGGGCTTTGATGGATAAATCATCTCTTACCACACAGTCAGACACTAGAATCCTCTGGTCATAGCATCTTCTTTTGGTGACGCTTTCTACATAGCTTCTCTAGATAACCCATACAGTCGAAACAATGCCAGGTCTTTGTAGGGATGCGACATGATCGCTTTGTGTGACCTGAACGTCTACATTTATGGAACACCATTGGATAGTCTGACGAACTGGAAGCCAGAACCAATGAAGAGGAATATTTAGAGATAGGGTCCTCTGTCACACCATACTCACCAGATGGGGAACATTTATGAGCAACTTGATATGAAAACATTCCAACCATCTACGCTCTAGGGACCAACTCATCTAGGAACGCCTCATCCACCATCTTCTCAAAACAATGGTCCTTAAAAGGGAGGACCCACTTTTTGATATTAAGATAAATACCCCCAATGAAGAGAGAAGTAGTCATCAAATCCTGCAACGCTACCTCCAGAGAAAAGGACAAAAGTTCCATGAAATTTTCATTATATGCCTTCACCATATATTGTTCCTTGAAATGCTCCTTTGGTATAAACCATTGGATGAAGATGGATTTGAAGACATCCCACGTCATCCAAACTGTCATTCATGGAGGGGTGAAAAACTCTAATTTGTCCATAGTTAGACCTTCGAACAGACCCAAAACAACACACACTCTGATAGATTTCATAGTTTCCAATACCCTGAGGAAGTGCGCGACCTCTTCAAGCCACTCTGCTGCCTTGAAAGGACCTTGATCACCTTTAAGGATAGGCGACATTCGAGAAGGACCAAAAACTAGGCATGACTTATTAGAAATCTTGGGGATCATTCTGGCTTGAATTTTCTAAAAAACATATAAAACACAGATCCCCAACCAATATCAATCCTAATCCACATCAATTAAAGAGCCTTCGTCCAAAAACAACCATATCAAACCCCAAAAAAATATAAACACATCCAAAAACATCCCTTTCAAAAATCACCTTTAGAAATCATGTTCAATCCTTTAATTTCAAATAAACACAAAGGACATCTCATGAACTGATAGATATGTTTCCATCCATTTTATTTCTTTAAAAATTCTGAAAAATTACCAAATTATCAAGCCAAAACATTTTTCTTTTAAAACTAATTTTACCAATACAAAAACCATTTAAAATAAAGCATCGTCATTTCCAAAAATCCTTTTCATTTTCAAAAACACTTACCCCAACCTGAACCAAGACAAAACACAAGTTACACCAAACTACTAGAGAGAAGGACTAGTGTCTATTCCCAACTCGGTCACATGGTAGTGGGACATGGTCCAGGTATGCAATAATAATAAGAGGAACTTAAACCGATTACTTGGTTATCACATGGGTGACTACTCCATGAAAATCACAACATGACATTGTCTCACCTCCATTTTCATCCCTCAATCAAAAACAAACAAGAACAAGACATGGACTAAAATCCTGAACTACCCATGGAGACTCGAGGTTCAGAACAAGTGATGGTTCATGATTCCCTTATCTTACCTACCTATCGAGTCCCGATAGTCCTAATATCTATCTACTGGACACCCCAAATAACACAAGGATCCTCTGATACCATTTCACCATGAAACAACCCGGGTTGACCCTAAACCGGTCACCCGAACCAGTCCACAGTAAGGCCCAAGGGGAATTCTCGATCCCCACAGGATGGAAACTAGTGTCAGTCATCAAAATTTAACCACTAGGAATGATTTTTCCCATGAAAAAAAGATAAAAAGACAAATAAAAAACTGATTATAAAAAATAGAACTACCAGTGGAAAGAAAATAACATCCGCATACCTCCATGTGACCTTCTAGGTCACTACCCAACTTAGAACCATGTTCGCTCCTAGAGCGATCCAACACTAATGAAACTTGAAAATGAAAAGATAACGTAGGGGTGAGCACTGAAATGATTAGTAGTAAAACACCACATAATCCATAACTTTCCTTAAACAAAATAGTCTATTAATTCTAGTTTTAAATAAAAAAATAAAAATAAGTTTTTCACAATTTTATAAAACCAAAAATCATTTCCCCATTTTAAAATCCAACACAAAGACAAATAATTTTTCCAAAACCAACTTCCATTTGAAAACAAAAACTAAAATAGTTGATACCGAAGATATACTAAAATAAAATAGGTATATAGTGAAAGCTAGAAATAAACTAGTACAATTGATAGTAAACAAACAATATAAATGATCAAGTAACCATGGGTGATCCTAAACATCCCTAGAAGACCCCTAGATATACTCAGTTCAGAACCACCTATCAGTGTATGGTTAAGCTTCTATGTTTATAACCAACTGGCCACCCTAAAACTGACCAAATCCAATGGCAAGGACCTCCTAGCCTAACAACCAATTCAGTGGGTCCCAACTCGACTAATCAGGTTTGGCCCACAGTCGTCACTCGATCATCTAAAAGATGTCCATGAACCTATGGTGGTAGTAATACTATGTAAGTAGAAGGCCCTCACATGTGTGACTCAACTCACAGGTCGTCACCACACTTGCCTACCCCAAATATGGATGCTTCCTACGAATTCACCCATAAAGGGAACCCTATATAGGGGCACCCTATATACTTATATATAAACGCATACATGTCAAACAAACAAAGTGCCAACTGGGCCATCACATCATGTCCATGTTGAAACCATTTTATAAAAACACATTTAAAACTCTGACCAAGAACACATAATTTCAGCACACAAACCATTCTTAAAGTTAACACAACTTCCCACATGAACTGGAAGATCCAAATAGTGCTTTAACTCTAATATATCCATTGCATGTTTAGTAAAACCTTTCAAAATCTCAAAGAAAAATGCACAATCTTATGAAACAGCCAAACGGCCCATTGGACCTAACATTCATCAAAACACACACTAAAGGCCAAACAAACAAATCCTTTGAGACTACATTTTAATCCCTTAATAAAATCCACACAAGGGAACAAACCTTATTTCGGAAACAAAATATATTTATAAAACAAATGTTTTAAGAAAACATTATTTTAAAGGTTCCATATTCAGTTGAAGGCACATCCATGTATGAACCTTATGAACCCATGGTCGTGTTAACATCCAATGGATCAACAATAACTAGTATGACATTTCAAAACCATTTCCACAAGGACTGTAATTGCATTGAAATCAAGACCAACATTTCATGTCATTAAAAGAACTCAAAAAAAGTCTCTTAAATCCATAAAACCCCTTTTCAAATCATCCTTAACACAATTTCCAAGTTATAACTTTGTGAAACCAAACACACCAAACCAAAATAAATTTGTCAAGAATATTTCCAAATTTTCCTATTTTCGAAAAACAAGAAACTAGTAAAACACACCAAGAATTTTATCAACAATTATACAAATAGGCTAAATAATTTATAAATAATTATATAAACAATCCAACTAGTTTGTAAACACTTATATAAAAAATATATCCAATTTCCAAGAAATTTTTATAATTAGGGAAAACAATGCATAAATAATTTTATAAACAACCGCAAACTATTTTCTAGAAATTATATAAACAAATCAAACAATTTTATAAATGATTCCATAAATAGGTTAAACAAATTACACAAACTAGAACACCATGAAAAACTATTGAAGAGTATCACGAAGGTTCGTGTCATGTTTAAAACATTACCAATGCGAATTTTGATAACTAAAGAACACAATTCCAACAAACACATAAAAACATAACCAAGGATAATACTTCAAATCTATATTTAGAAAAACCAAATAACTTTGAAACACTATAGAAGATTGACCAAATATAATGCGAAGGTGAAAATAAAGTAAATTATTTAATTAAAACAAAGAAGCATTAAATGGGATTATTTAGTAAATGAAATGTAGATTCACCTACCTCAATGGTGTTTGACAGTGACTCTACTTCAACGAAAGGAAGAACAACCCCCGATGAACCAATTGCACACCTAGAACAATGAAAAAAACACACGTATTGAAATTTTCACCATTAGGGTTTATCCAACATAAATAAAATCACCAATGATGAAAAGAGATATACCAGAGGTGAGGTCACCAAGCCAGAGAACTCGTGTTAGTGAGCTGGAGGGTGCTATAAAGGAAATATCATGGGTGGTTTAGCTGGATAGAACAAAGGAGAGGAAGGGGTGTGGGAAGTCGGGTGGGGGTAGGGTGTGCTACTGGTCGGAAGTGTGGTGATCGAGGAGGGGTGAGGTTGGAGCGGTCGGGAGTCGGAGAGATGACCAGAGTGGAGGGGCGGCAAGGGGGGTCGGCTAGTGCGATGAGGCCGACGCATGGAGGATGATAACCGAGGGAGGGGGTGTTAGATAGCTGGTGATGCGAGAGGGTGAGACCAAAGCAGCAAAGATGAGGGGAAAGGAATAAGGCGAAGTGTCGTTGTGTCACACTGGTAAGAGTGTGAGGTGTTGCTCGCACCTGGAATGAGAATTGGGGGGGGATGCCCCCCCCCCTGGGTTCCAATTTTTTTATATCTTATAATAATAATAATATACACATCGTAATAAAATAATAATAATAATAATAAAATCAATTTAAATATTAAGAATAATAATTACAATTATACTAATAGTAATAATTTCATGCATTTCATTTTAAATAATAACAATATTAATAAAAATTTATTAATAATTATATTAATATCTATTTTAAATAATAATAATATAATTAAAAATTCTAAAAAACAAAAATATTATTATCTATAAAATAACATTATTATTATTATGATTTAAATAGTAAGCACATTTTATTTTCATAAAATTTATTTATTTTAAATGATAGACATTTGTGTGGGCACTCGGGCTAAATGCACAGCTACCTTTCACCATGCGGTGACTGTGCATGGTTTGGAAACCCACTAAAATTATCAAACATCACAAAACTTAGACCTGCACTCAACACGTGACTCGATGAGAGAACTCAAATCTGATAAATAATAAAATAAAAATAAATTTAAAATTTGTGGTGTAACATCCACATCCACTAGTAGTATCCATAGAGGGATGCATTTCTAGGAAATCCACATAATCTCTACATTACTATAACATTTTTATTTTATCCTATACATAGAAATATCTTTAAATATATTTATAAGGCTATATTCCCCAATCCAAATGTTCTTAAATTTAGATCCCATGGTATCTAATAAACATTCTCTGATACTAACGGTAAATAATATGACCATGGTAGCTCAAAGTTGGTAGATACTCTATTAAATTGGAACTATATATAAGGAACCACATCCTGAAGGAATGAATAGTTTAGTAGTCTTGGGATACTATATACATAATTAAAATTCCCATTACATTTGAAGTCATAAAATACAATCTATAATTTTCTTTGATTACACCATTTTTTCCATATTATATCCCTACATATCAATCGTAATACACTTCCTAACATCATGGGGAAAGGAAATATAATAAAGAGGTGAGCTCTAATTGGATTAAAAAATAGGATATGATCCTGACGAGAGGCTTCAATGATGGGAAAATCAACAAAGAAGAGTATATTCATTCTTAGGACAAAATGGAATCCCACATTGTAGTTTTTATCGGCGAAGACCCTAATGATAAGGTATGGCTTATGAACTGGAAACTTTATAGGAAGGAAATTACTAATAGGTTGAGGCTATGCTTTGATGGATTTACTTTTTCTTATGAGGCTTCACTGCTGGATTGATTGGGACTCGTTTCTCACTTTGCCTAAAAAGTGATTTTATTAATAAAAAGTTAATTTTCAGTCAACTAAAACAGATTCCATTTAATTAATAAAATGAAAATTAATAATAATATGTCTAGAATAAATGATGGTAAAAATAATTCCATATAAATAATCACTTGAACTTTAAATTTATCCTTGTATATTATTACTAGGTAAATAATCACATGGGCATCCATAACATATCTCATAACAAGGGAATTAAAAATAAAATACATTATAAACATACCATAAAGTCCTTATTCCCAGATATATTACATAAATTGGTAAGTACTTAGCCCAATACCCAAGATATATTTTCACATGAGACCTACTGATGCATTGAGGGGTTATTGTGGGCCCTTCCCATCACATACTTAGTACAATGAATTCCTTAAATTAAAGGGGAGAAACATAGTCATGTAAGGATTCATACTGAAAAAATCTCAAATAAAATTTTAATAACTTCCCCAATCAATAAACATAATTAAAATAAAAACTTTTATTGGAAACTATTATATGAAATACTGATAATTTCCTTAATAAACAAACATATTGATAAACCATCCAGAGTAATATAGGGAATGGTATAAAAATATCACATCCACAGTCAAAATGATCACAAACCATATGAATAAATATTATGTATGGTATGGTTACAAGATATTCCTAATGGATCATAAGTAAAATGAGAGTTTTCTTTGTTAATAAATAGAAATATCATAAAAAATCCATTAAAACATTTTTTAGAAAAATATTATTTTCCCTTTGAAAATTAATATTAAAAAGTAAAAATTTAAAAAATATTAAAGAAGCAATTTTACTTAAAATAATCTTGTTAACATGAAAATTAATCCTAAAATTATAGATTTGTCATTATGGTGGGAAATTCTGTACATTCTGTATAATTCAAAAAACATTCTTTTCATACTCTTGTAAAATGGATAAAAAGTGCCTCATTTTGAAATGACCAGAATATTCCATTCAAAAGATTTTGTAAAATCTCAAAAAATTGGTAAAACTATATTTAATAACTATTTTTTATAATTTTAAAAACATTTATTTAAATATTATTAGAAAACATGGATATTGAAGAAAATTATTTTCAATTGAAGAAATAAATAAATTTGGTTTTTATTAAAACACGTATCAATCATTATGAGAACCAAAGAGGGGAAATTTGTACCATTATTTTAAAATTTCACTAATAACAACAGAATAAGAAAATATATTTGTTTTAATCTATAAATACTATATAATTCCCCCATGGGTGACTTATACATAACCAATCTTGAATAATGATGATATTATAAAAAAATCCTTATTGTTTTGGTTAGTTGTGAATCATAACCTCAATAACAATAATAAATTCAAATAAAATTTTAAATACCATTAATATAAAGATATTAATTATATAAAATATAATCGGTGTATTATATTCACCATAAAAAATAAATAATTGGTGAATATGGCATATGTCTCACTAAAGTAAAAGTGAAATGAGAAACCCTTACCTTGGGTCTGATTTCCTTTGTATATGTGTGAACCTCCTGTGTAATAAATATAGATTTGTTTTTATCAAAAAATTAAAATAACCATAATAATATATATAATTAGATATATTATTTCTATCTAACTTTTTATCACCCTTTTATTAATAATTTCTTTTTAAAATCACTATTTCGGGTAATAACTACTTTGTTTTTCACATATGTTTTGGTTTGGTAGTTTCGGTCCTTGTACATTGATCATAGATACATAATATCTATAATTTTTACCATGAAATAAATTTGATATATATATTCATTATATAAGTATCTATTATATTCTATAAAATTTTGAGATAGAAAAATGAGTTACACCATTTATAGAGATGGTAGGTTGTACATATGCATGAATGATGCTTTAATTTTTTTCAACTAATGAAATGAAAGAAAGGTAAATAATATATTAACATTAATAAAAAATTATTATATAATATATATCACATATATGAATTAAATATTTCTTTATTATCATACATATAAAAATTAAATGAAAATCATTTCACTTTGTTTCGTGGATGCGGTAGTCCACACGTACACATGAGTGACATTATCATTTTCCAAAATATTTGAAGTTAGAATTTTAGATATGATATAATAATTTTAGAATTATATTTATGTCAAAAATATAACATAAATAAATTAAATTTATCATTTTATCCATTTGTGAGAGGTGGTGATGGAAAAAAATTACATCGGTTAGTGAGGTTGTAGTTCGTCGTTCACACGATCGATAGTTTCATTTCCCATTTAATGGAACCAGAGTTGGAAATAGTTAATACCATCAATTTAATAAAATATAAGTATATTTTAGATATTTATATAACTATTTCATAATATTTGATGAATATTTGAAATATTTGTGAGAATAAATAAAACATAAATGCTCGGTTAAGAATGATACCTCTTCTTATGAAGCCTTTTTAGGATTGCACCAAGATCCTTCCTAGAAGGATTTTCTAATAAATAAATAGACTCTAGGTCATGGGTAAGGATTTAAGAAAGATATTTTTGCATTTATTATCCAATCAAATTTTTTTTCTACCTTTAAAGGAGAGAGGAGAGGGTGGATTTTATAAGTGTGAAGGAGACACTTTGAATTTTTGAAAAGAATAAATTGTAACCACTTTTTTCAAATGAAAAGGGATAAAAATGGATCTTTATTGAATCTAAGATGATATAGGGATTAAATAATTCCATAAAATAGGAATTATAATAGTTTATAGATCATTTTAAACCATATCTTCTCAATTTAACCCCCTGATAAACCCGATTTAACATTAACCATAATTTTTATTTTATTATTATTTTTACTATTAATTATGAAAGAAGATTATTTGAAATTATTTTATTCTTTTAATTATGATGATTCATAATTTTAAATTCATTTTTTTAAATTAAATACACATATTTGGCTTAATTTATGTTAAAATTAAACCTGCATATGTGATGAAAAACAATTCTCCAAAGGAAATGTTTTCAATAGTATAAAAGTTTTTTATATCAAAAATAAAAATAAAATTCATTAAAATGATCTAAATTATGCTTATTATGATATAATTAATCTAAATTAACTTTTAAAACACTTTTAAACAAAATTTAACTTTGTAAATTGTTTTAATGAAATGGTAGTTTTTAAAAAACTTAGTGGTCTTAATTATTCATCAAAAAAATAATCTTCTCATAATGTTTTAAAAATTCACTCTAATATAATTTTTACATGATTATATCAAAAAAGAATATTATTTTTTCAAATAAAGTTTTTAAAATTGAAAAATATAGTTTTTAAAATAATTGCACAAAACGCAATGAAAAAACATTTTCAAAAAACCACAGTTTTTAAGTATAAAATTGGGTTTATTCATATCTCATGTTTAGAAAAATATTATACTAATGATACAAAATTTTATTTAATATATAATATATAAATTTCATTAAAATAATTCACTAATAGTGATTAATTTAATTCATTAAGATAAAAACACATTTCTGAAATATTTGTTTTTCAAAAAAACATTTCTTTTTTACATTCAAATAATTTTATTTATTTATAATCAATTGATAAGTAGTAAATTTGTTTTATGGTTTTTAAAAAATTTAATTTCAATAATTTAGTTAGTCATTTTTATACCCACTAATTTTGTGGGTTGGTTATAATGGTCATATTTAAATAATATATTTTGTAGGTTGTTTAAGATCAGTGTTGTGTGTACAATACATTGTTGAACATAATTATCTAATTATAAAATATTAGTATGTTAAAATAAATCCTTTTGTTTCAATTTAACCATTAATTTCATAAAGTTAAATTATAAACAATTATTAGGCAATCATTGTATAAATTTTCCCCAAATAATCTAAGAATAACAATTGGATTCTTAATAGTGGGTGTTTATCCCACATGACCAACAAAATTAACTTCTTAAAGTATGTGAGGGGACATATTTCATGGTATATTCAGATTAAATAATGGAAAAGATATAAAAATAAATGGAAGAACAAAGATAAGGTTGTATTGATATTATCTAAGGAACACAAAATTATTTTATTTGGATGGTCTCCAATATAACCTATTGAGTGTTAATATATATTGTGACTCCATACCTGAGGTTATATTTAATTATAACATAAATTTTATAAAATGAAAAATTGGAAACATTTTGATAAATCTATAGGGAACCAATTATAATCTATACCAATTTTAATATAAGGATAAACCATATCTCCCTATGATAAAACAAGAAAACAACATTCAGTACTGAATTCTTAGACATATTAATCAAAAAATCATATAAATCTATAAAATTTAAATTGTGGGACTGACATTCCAAATATATGATGAAATCATGAAAATTCTGATGATTACTATCTAAAATGGAAACATTTGATGAATTATTATCATCTGAAGAATATGAGGGCCTCAAATATGCTAGATTTTATTCACACTAATGTGTATATACCCATAAAGGATTTTGAAACAATAAATGAGAAATAATTAATCTGTTTTATTGATGATTATAAAATATTGGGATGTATCATGTTTATGTAGAAAATTATGAAAAGGATTGAGTGTATCAAGCATTTAAAGATAACAATTGATAGTGAAAATGAGAGAAACATCAAGAAACTATGATCTAAGAGTGGTATAAAATACACCTATTATAAGGTAGAAAATTATTCATAGAATCTTGTAGTTAATAATGAAGTCTCATCAATGATAATACAGTAACAAAAATTTGTGTTATAAAGTAATAATTTAATGTTAAAAAAATTAGTAAATAAATTTCTCATCAAAAGTTGAATTAATCGCCAATATTGGAAGGAAGTCCTGAAAGTGTCAATATACACACAAAATTTGGATTTTTTGAACCTCAGAGAGAATAATTATTTATACAAGACATTCCATGGAAGAAAGACAATGTTTAAGACTAAAAAGGGGTTAATATAAATTTTTATATATATAAAAATTAAGATAATAAAAATAAGTATGGGTATGTAGTAGAGAAAGGGATATTTTTAGGCTACTCTAATGAAAAAATCATATAAGTGCATGTACAAGAGGATGAAGAAGATCATGGATATTTTTTATGTTAATTTGTTTAAGAAACTTATGGGGATATATTTGGAATTAAATATTTGTGTGATAATTATGAAGAAGGATAATGAATAGAAAACAAATAACAGTGTTCTACGTAGTACAACATATGAAGAAAACTCTAATGATAATTAGTGGGTGAAAAAACAACTGAAAGGGAAAAACCATTGACTCAACATAGAAACAAACTATCCAAGGTCAATGAGTCAAATATTTTTGATGATAAATATTCTCTAACATGAAATAGAATGATAATAATTACAGAGAAGACTATTATTTTATCTTAAGTGGTTTGTCTTCATTTTAAGAAGAACCAAATGTATGAGTCTTTGGATGAGTCCATGAATTAGAAATTAGATCAAATACAGAAAAAATCACACTTGAGAGGTTTTTAGGTGGAGAAAAGATTAAAATTTCATATGAAATAAGTGGGTGTTTAAAAATAAATATTATTATCATGGAAATGAGATAAAAAAAGAGGGGATTAGTTATAAGGTACATGGACATACATAATGAATTTATGTAGAATAAATATTTACATCATTGGAGATAGTTTAGTTGATGGTAATCTTTCTAGATGTAGCTATTCAAAGGGAATTTAGGACCTTCCAGTTAGATATCATTATAAAATTATTGAACTGGATTATCAAGGAATAATTTTTCATGAAAAAACCATTGGTATTTATAATTTGTGATGATAAATTAATGGTTCACAGGTTGAATATGGTTAAGTATATATTAAAACAAGCATAAAGGTACTTGTCTGCTTGGTTTGACACTTTCTTGATGAATATTTAATTCAAAATATATAGAGTTAAACATAATATTTATGTAGAATCAACTAATTAAGACAATTTAATGGTTCTTTTCCATGTTTATGACATAATATTTAGAGGAATTGTAATGAATTATATAAATTAATTTACTTAGTTAATGAGATCATATTTTGAAATATCAATGATCAAAGAACTTTTATATTTTCTTAGTTTGTAATTAAGTCAAAATATGGGCACACATTTATTTACAAGAAAATAATATATGAAAAAAATAATGAATAAGATTGAGGTGAATGATAGAAAATTATTTTCAATACTAAATATATTTATAACCAAGGTAGGAAAACTTAAGGAAGGAAGAGTAATTGATAAAACACTTTACAAAAAGATGAATGGAAGATTATTATATCCCATAACAACAACACTATATATTTTATTTTATATATTCGTAAAAATACACTTTCAATGTTTTACCATAGAGGAACACCTATTGGTTGTGAAGCAGATCTTGAGGTTCACTCAAAATAAAATTGGTTATAGTTTGGTATAATTTTAATGGAATTATAAATAATTGTATGTCTACTCTAATGTGGATGTAATTAGAGATGTTTTTTTATATAAAATACACATGTGGATTAGAATTTTTTAATAGAATTATATGAATTTTATGGATTAGAAATAAGAAAGAGATAATTTATCTCCATGCTTCTGAAGAAAAGTACATTTTGATAAAAAAATTATACATAATTGAAATCGATTAAACATTAACTAGAGGATCTTATAAAATATGAAAAGTTACTATTGGTGGACCATTTTGACAGCCAAAGTGTGATTGATATGGAAAAGAATATGATATAATATTTATGAATGATTCATATTGATATATGAAACCATTTCATTAAGGATAAGGTATAGAAAGGAATTATCAAGATGGAACATGTGGGTATCAATAAATAAGTGCAAAACATATTCAAAAAACCTTTGTCCATATTAGAATTTAATAAGCATCTATTGAAACTTAGTGTTCAACCATCTCCCTTGACATGAGGTGGTTCAAAAACCTCATATCCAAATTATACAAGATTCTTTAACTATATGTCATTTGTTTTTGCAGGTTATAATATTTTTTTGGTGGAAGAATTTAGGGGTTGATACAATACACAAGGATCTTGAAGCCGAATGATTATTTGGATTATAAAATATATAAAACATTAGTTAATTTTAATTTTCCTCTTATTTACAACAATGAGCTTAAACATACTTTTGCTTAAAAAATATATTGATATATTTTTTATTAAATATATATCACTAGAATTTTTTGAATTATTATACAAAACCATGTCTGTAAAAGGAGAAACTCTTTGAATTTTATCTTTAAAGAGGGAGAATAATTACATGGGTAGAGTAATATATAGTGGAGTGTGAATGGAAACGAATAAAATTAAAGGAACATTATAGTAACATATATATGGTTATCAATAAAATAAAAAGGGGGAGAATATTAGAAACACATATTTTTGTATTGTATTTTTTTGTTAATTGTACATCTAGAAGTTCTTATTTTAGAATAGAATTTTGAAGTTGTGCTAATGGAAGAGTTTTCCTGAATTTTATTACTCTATAAGTTATGTTAGGAAATTTTTCAAGTCATTCAAGAAAAGGATTCATTTTAAAATATATTTTTTTAATATTTGGATTTAATATAGAATGTTGTTCAATTCATTTAGTAAGTGAAGAATTTATAGTAGCTATTTTGGAAGAAAATAAAAATATGTTTTAGAAGTGGTTCTTTAGAAGATAATATACTCATCTAAGTCCTAGAGTTCATAGGGAAATGAATATGGAAAAACATTACCCTCTATATGTAAAGTTTATCTCTTGGATACATAAGGGTATTCGGGATAATATCTATAGCTAACCAAGATCATATTTCGGAAAAATGAAAAATTAATATATGTAATGGTAACATTTTTCAACATGTAATGGTCACTCTGGGTAGATGGTCTAAAATAGAGAAAAGTTCTCAATACATAAAATTAATCCAAATGAAGAAATATAAAAAATGTTGAAATCGTTATGATATTTAAATATAACCTGCTTCATATGTAAGATTCATTTTGATCATATTACCATTAAGTTGGTAAAGTTCTAAGAAAATAGAGTGATATGTAAAGGTAACATAGGATGATACATGAATGTAAATGAACATATTGTGAGGAAAATGTTGAAGTATTGAACTTACTATGATTTTTAATGGTCATCAATATACTACATAAGGTTTGCATTTTCTTGAAAAAGGGGAAATACATAAGTGTCATTTCCATAAAAAAGTGGTGATATGTAAAGGTTATTAGTGATTATATATAAAATTAAATAGGTTACACTGAGTGATTCATAAGGGTTTCTTCCTTTTAAATTTGAGGATTAATTAGAATGCTTTAGGTTTCAATACACATTATCAATCATGAAATATGATTGGTATTTCTAGAAAAACATAATTGATTATCGATCCATGATGGAGAAGTGCACGTCATGATTAATGGGGGATTATGCCATGTTAATTAAAAAAGTTCATGGGGAAGAAATTGTTAATAATTATGGGTAGTTATTTATAATTTATTGAGTGGTAAATCCTGGGGTACATATATAGGTGAATTGGTTTAAAGAATAATATGTATAAAGTCATGGTTCCAAATGTTTCAAAATTAATATCCACTTGGTTATGAGAATATTCATATAAATATAGGAATTATAAAAGACGTAGAACTGATGAAACATCAATCAGAATATCTACGAGTTGAAGGAAGATATATATATTAGAGTTAAATGTAATAAGAATTTCATTAATGATAAGGATTTAAAGAAGGAAAATAAGTTCGATGAAAATGCCCTTATTGGATTGGATTTTTTGTTTTGTACAATCATTTTGAGTGATCATTATATCACATCTTCTTACATTTCTTATCTCAAAGTAGTGTGTATAGGGACAAGAAGGGAGAGTTCCCCTATAATCAATATTATATCCTTTATAAAGATTTGTAACACATACCATGGGTAGTGCTAACCCCCTGTACATTGACACATGGATAAAACATGCTATTTAGGTTATATCTTTTTAATGAAAAAAGTAAAATCCTAAAGTCCATATCTTTTAAATTAATCATCTATATATTATATGTTCTTGATGATTGAAAGGTATGATTTTTTCATTCTATCCTGAGAACATGATCAAATAAAGGATATGAATAATTGAACACTATAATTTACCCTCACCTAGGGTGTTTTATTCCAATTTTTTAACATCTACCCTATTAGATGGAGTTTTGTTGATTCCAGCCATCTTACCATTTTCAACTAAAAGATATTAGGCTCTTCTAATCATGATGATGTTGTCGAGAACATTCAGATCAATCCAAAGACATATCATCATCGAGGTCAACTTTCCATCGCATTCTCAACCAATGAGGTTAGCTTTCTTTCTTCGGATCTTCAGTATGTTCTGGTTGGGAAATATCAAAATAGAAGGCCTTCACTAAAATTTCTTCGATATTCTTTGGAAATCATCGGATTTACGCGATTTCAATTGGGTCTCCTCAATGCCTCTCACATTGTGCTACGATTCGACTCCGTTGAGAGTTATTACAGACTTTGGGCTAAACGAACTTGGTCCTTTGGGGGATACCAAATGCGAATCCTTAAATAGACCCATGACATTGGTCCTCGGGCTGAATCCCCGATTGTTCCAGTATGGGTTGGATTTCTGGGATTGCATTTACACTTATTTAAGAAAACTGCTTTGTTTTCTATCTCTTCACTCATTGGCTACCCGATGAGGCATGATTATGCCACAAAAACTCTCTCTAGGCCCTCTGTTGCAAGAGTATGTATTGAAGTTGATGTCTCTCAACAATTTCCCTTGGATATTTGGATACAAAGTGGTGACTTTGGTTTTTCACAAGAGGTATATTATGAGAGTGTACCGGACTACTTCCATCTATGTCACAGGATAGGGCATCATTCAAATAACTATGTAAAAACTAATAGTTGTTCCAAAAATTTAACATCAATATGGATAGAAAAGGATAAAGGAAGGCAAGAAGTTGTGTATGAGCCCTCTAAAGTTGTTTGTAAGGAAAGAGAAGATGAGGATAAAATGGGTTTGAATTCTCAAGCACCAGAATGTCAGCTTTTAGATATTGTTCAGGATGTTCTTGATGTCACCAAACAGCAAGAGCATCCTAAATCTGAAAAGAATGAGATTGTTATTTCAATCATGAAAGGAGTTCCAATTTCTGAAAACCAGGTGATTAGCAAAGGTATGAGGGTGAACAATGATGTTCTATAACAAGATGTTGATGAATCTTACCATATGAATTCTGGTAAGATTCCCAATGTGGGGGACTCATTGCATTGGACGGAACGAAAAGGGAAAAAAATCATCGTGGTCCCTGATGGCTTCATCACCACAATTCCTAGGAAGGCTAAGAAGCATAGAGAGAATTCCAGCCATGAGAGAACCATTTTCACAAGATCATTTGTGGCTAAATGCTCTGCCCTTGAGATTCCTCCACTGCCATTCCTTCTGAACCTCTGCCAGAATACCCACAATCCTCTGATTATTCTGATGAGGATTCTCATTAAAGCTATTGAAGATTTCATCAAAGATCCATTTTCTGACTTCAAGAGATTTGATTGAATATGTCTTTTCAAGAATTATTTCAACTACTGGATGTTCTCTACTTGGGCATGCGGCTATTGATCTTGCCTGGTTTTGGGGTTATTAACTAAGAAATTTGTATGATGCATTCTATCTACCTGCCGTGAGTTTTTGATTCATGTCCTGTTTTGCATGGAACTTATTTGGATAGAGATGCTGCTATGTGTTGGATCTTGATTTATACTGGGTCTGTCATCCATATTTTCTAGATTGGTCTGGCTGGTCTGCATTTGCTTCTTGGTTCTCAGTCTGTTTGCTGCTTTGGAGTTTTCTCTGACTATTAGATGCTTTTCATTCTTGGTTAGAAGTTATTGTGCATGTCATATGCCCTGTTTGGTACATCTTTTATCCCTTGAAGTGAAGATCCTTGCTGGATGATCCTAGATGGAAGATCCCTCTGCATTTTGATGGAGCTAATTTGGGGTACTGGTTTTTGTTTGTTTGAGTTTCATTATACCCCCCTTAATTCCATGCTGGAGTAATCACATTACTCCTCATGTTTCGTATTGAAACTTTTAATTTAATAAATTCATTTTATGACATGAGCTGGGAAACTAGTTCATGTCATCACTTTTCTAAAAAAAACTAAAAGATACTAGGATCAATGGTTTGAATATATTTTATACCCCTGATACAACCTTTTAAATCTAGAATCACATAAATTGATGTCACTATCCATCAATTTATTGTAAGGGGCACTAAATTAGGTAATTATATTAGGCTTCATGAAATTAATGACTAATTTATTTATAAATTATTTGAGGGTACCACTTTAGAACATTTTGAAAATAATTCAGTGGAAGTAAGGATATATTTGAGCCATGTGAATATAGTTATAGGATATGGAGCCATATTGTATATCTATCATTAGAAAAATGGAAAATATTATTCGATGGTGTCTAAAAATATTTGGGGTTGATAGAAGAAATTGATAGGTATCTAAAAAGCAAATAATTTCTTCATGAATTCAATGATTCCAATATCATTAATGAAAAAAAAGAATCAAAGTCTCCTGATTAGATGGGAGGTCTAGTTTATTGAATTATGGGTTCCATAGGCTCTAATAATAAATTAATTTATAAAAATTAAGGTCTATGTTATTCCATTCACCTAAGGGGGACTCCACCAAGACTCATTTTTAGAGTAATTTGTTTCAGAATTTGAGCCATCATAAAGAAAGGAATGTTCTTCTCAATAAAGATTCTACTCATATTTGGATCAATCCAATGAGATGGTATCTCCTTTGAGGTATTTTATCATTAGATACATCCATAAAATCATAAAATAAATCAAAGAGGGTGAAGTTTCACCTTGATCTAAGGAGGCATGAATTTCATTAATTTCTTCTATATAATTATTGATAAATGTTTAGACCGCCCTATAACATGTGATGGGAGTGTCTATCTTATCATAGTATAGATCATTCAAGGATATATCATTATTTTATAGTACATTAACTTGGGTATTCTATGAATATTATATGTGATATAGTGTTAACTCTAAGTGGAATTAATCTATCAATCCTCATATATAATCATGCAAAGGAATCAACAATTACATATTGATATTGTAATCACTATTGATTTTATTGATCATAAACATCAAATCATACCTAATATTTAATTAGGAAAATTGTATTTATAGGGCCATTTTCACATATAAAATGAGGGCCTCATTCCCTGCCTCATTTTTTATACATCCCTGCAACAATAAGATAAATTATTGAAGAAATTATTTTTCTAGATAAACAAAAACGTCCCCAAGATGACCATGTTAAGATTCAGGTTTTCAATACTTATGTGATCCTAGGGTAACCATCCAAGTGGATATAATTAGTCTAGGAGGTTTCATGGATGGAGAAAATTTATTCATTATTGAATTTTTTTCAAACAATAACTCCTTGAGATTAGGTGTGTGGTGGGGAAATCTTCCCTTTCTTGTCTTTTGTTTAAATTTTGGGAAACGAATTGAATGTATAATTATTTGAACATAACTAATAATTGTGTAAGGTTCCCAATAAATATAAGTTGTATGAGTATTAATTTTAGTGAATCTAAATGAGAGACTAAGTGTACCTCATAGTGCAAAAAGTTTCGCATCTTCTATACAGAAAAAAACACAATAACATAGTTCTTCTCACTATCATAATATTGTGTCTTAACATCCAAAATTTTATTATTGAGATAATAAATATTATTTTCATTTCCCACTCATTATTTTGAGCAAGGAGGCCATTGATATATCAATCCAAGGATTCTGTATTGATGATGATAGGATTTCCTTCTATAGGAAACAATAAGACCAATGGGTGCCAAATATACAATTTGAGATTATCAAAGTATTTTTGACAATTATCACCTCACCAATAAGTGAAAACTTTATTTACTATATTTTTAAAGTGAAATCACTTATGGTTGATATTATCTATGAATCATATTAAGTAGTAAATATTCCCATATATTCCATTTATTTCCTTAAGGTTTTAACGAGGTGGTGTATTGAGTATCACCTTTTTCTTTTAAGGTTTGTATTTAATTTTGTGATGGTTCCCCACAATATAGAGAAATTTACAAGATGTTAACCCAAAGTCACCTTTTTGGGGATTCATCTTCAATATTTGTTTCTAAAATATGTTGAATAATTCCATGATATTGACAATATAATCATAAATTGTTTATATTTTAGAACCATGTCATCCTTGTAGGAATCCAAGGTTTCACCTAAAAAGAACAAAGATATGGTTCATAGAACATTGGTATGTAGTTTTTGTATCCCTCAATACAGAGGGAATTAATTATTAATTGTATACCCCTTGGGATTCCTAGATTGTATTTTCCTCGTTATCTTCAAGGGCTATATGAATTTGGTATTTATAGAAATATACATCCATAGGGTAGAGGGATGGGAAGCCAACTATTGCATTGATAAATAATCCAATCATCTGGAAGTGGAAATCCTCCTTTTTAAAATGATAATAGTGATCCTTGGAATTAATGTAAAATCATAAAATAATATTTTTTCTCAATATGGTCACTTTTATAGAGCCAATTTGGCTATTAAACTTCCTATGTGATGTTGGATTTTATCATCTTATTATTTTTGGATTCCACATTAGATTCATGTGGTAGATTCATTATTTTTACTACCTATTTATAGACAAAATGGTTTTATGATATCATCAAATATTATGTATCCACATGAGGATATTACATAAAAAAATTATAAAATTATATACAAATACATCATGACTTTGTTTAAGGAAGGAGTAGTAGTTCTCCAGTTATTTTGGAGTCATGGTAGCACAAATAAATATAGGTCATAAACCTCCTTTATAACTATATTCACTTGTTTGAGTTCACTAATAGTAGTCAATATTACTTCCTCTAATTTTCTCTTAATGTATTTAATTTATTCCTCCACTTCACCACTATTTATGAAAAGAGATTGATAAACACCATAAAATTTGGGATATGATATGAGGGTATTGTTACTTCCATCCAGATCACATCATTATTCTGAATCTTTGAGATTATATAACATCATTAACATAATTAAAACATGATTGAATGTTTATAAACCCCATACTCTTCTTTGAGGATTCATATCCAATCAATCAAATATCATTGTCTATGTCATCCAAATACTTGTTCAGACTACACAAGAGTAAAGGTTAATAGAAGAAATATTAATATTAATGGACTATATATTTATTTATTTTCCTTTATTAATGGTTGATTATTAATGGATATATCTATTTAATCATTATATTAGAGGGAATTAATTAGAGGTTTTATGTTATCAGACATTAATACCCAATTGTTTTTTAGATCTGTAGTTTTCAACTCAATTTGGTTGATGGGAAATATGGATTATTCATTAAGATCAATGTATAAATTAATGGGAGATATTTCTAGTCCATTCAGAAAACTAATACATAAGGTGTTATTTAACATTTTCTACTACCTATCCCTTTTATAGTACCACGTATCTATGTACTGAGATTCTCAAGACTAAAAAATAGATAAATAACAATATAGTACCATGCCTTGACCAATAATAGTGTATTTCTAGAACTGATGATATGATTAGGGAATTAATATGGGAATATTAAGTGAAAAATTATTAGAAATATATTGAAAGATATGTATTGGTATACCACTATAAATTAAGAATAAGAAACAAGATCTATTAACTGATTTTTGAGATCAATCCTCCTATCGGGCCTCTATTCACTCTTATCATACGACTAAATTTTAGATAAACAAGCCAGCTTCAATTTGGGACAGACATTGAGTGGTTCAAAATAGGATAAGTGTGATAAAAAATCCATTATCAACTAGGGAACAATGGATATCAATATCATCATGATTTTTAGATATGTATGAGGGCCTGAATTCCCTTTTATGGAATTCTCTCAATCTTGTTTCATGAAAGAAAAAATCATTAAACATTCAATGGGGCTTGTATCTATGCGATATCTATTGATTATAATAATTTCAAACCTGGACATTTAATGGATCATAATAGACCCAACAATGAATTACTTGATTTCTGTTGAAAGATGAATGGCATCTAGGATTGATAGCTTGGTTGAGAGGATTATGAGATGCCCTAGAATATAATACTTCTGGATCAGGGGGCCTATTCTTCATTCCATTAGGTTGTTCTCTATTTTTAGTCTTTGGGGTAAAATCTAGCTATCAAGGATAGTATTTTTCTCAACTATAATAGGGGAATCCCTTTCCATCAGTTAGTTGGGTTGAACTATCCTTCCTGCTTCTTGATATTGACTAAACAATTATCTTTCATCTTTTCATTATTCTAGTAAACTGGACCCAAATGATACCTATTGGATTCAAAACCATATAGTTATTATTTTTTATCTAATTATATTTATTATCTTTGGGTTTTATCTACATATATATTTTCAGCAGAAACAATGCATGACCATCAGGGTCTACCATGATATTGACTTCCTTAACCTCTACAGCATCTTCTCCAATTATAGATGTGGATATTAGGTTTATGTCAGTGTTCATCATTAGTGATTGGTTATTTAATGTAGATTAATTTGATGAAGTTATATTGCGACTCTTCATTCATCCTCCCTGTGATAGATGTAAGAAATCAAAGAGTCTGGACTAACTTGGTTACCAACAGAGGGTCTTCTTCTTGTTCATTATTCACCCCATGATTATGACACTAACTCTTGGATGGATATGGTGATTAAGATTCCATCTCATGTATAAAATATGGAATTGGGTCATAGATAGCTGATTCAACTATTTCATGAGTGTTTCTTGCACCAAACATACTGATTTTATGATAATAATTTCATCAAACCTCTATATTCATAAGATCGGTACTTCTTACCACTCTTCTAATTATTCCAATGGAGTGGAAGAGACGTAGTTCACCTATAATGGGTGTTTACCCAAATTTAAATTAATATAGTCAATTATATTCTTTATTATATCCTTAAAGATGACACATTATTAGATATTATTCCACAATATATGGTAGAATGTACAATAGTATGGGTGATCAATCAGTACAACTTCATTGGGTCTTCTGATATCAGAAAATTTAACCATTTTATTTTCTAGGTAAATGATGAAAAAACCTCAAACCCTTTCTTATCAGAAGGAATAATTTTTTTATTCTAATCTTTCATGTTAGAGTTATTTTTTCCTTTATTCTATTCTAATATAATACTTGTTATGGTTGATGTTATTCAAGAGGAGGGACCAAATAATATTTATAGGGCCCAATAGTTGAAGAATTAATTGGTCATAACATGAGGGTGATGGTCATGGTTTCCAATTTTATGATTTTTAACGTATACTGATAGCATTGGTTGATACTTGGAATTAGAACTCTGAATGGAATCATCCAGGAACTCTATTATGAATAGAAACTACTGAAATTTACATGGGTAGTTAAAGGGAATTAGTGATGCTTTCAACTTATCACAAATATTTTCTAAAAATATGTCCAATGTATGATCTTATAGAATTAGTATATTCAGTGAAGAGTTTAAACCTTTATACTTAGAGATGAATTATGAGATCCACTTATTTTCACCTTTTTTGTAATTTGAGAGGTTGAGGAGCATCATCTTCAATGGAATGAAGATGAACTAAAAAATGGTGATAATATCAAAGATCATCCCAATTTATGATATACCTAGATAGTAAGTCATTATACAAAACAAATTTATGTCCTTATAGGGTTTAGAAAAAGAATCTAATATCTGATAACTCTTTTTGAACTAGTGTTCACATCATCCTATCATATTAAGGCATGATGTTCATGAGATATAACTCTAGATATCTTGTTTAGATTAATATCATGAATAAAGGATTACTAATATTTGTTGTAGGATGAGTTTAGAACACCCACTCTTGATACAAATTCCTCTCGGGTTTCACAATTTCATGCCACCACTTTATAAATTCCATTCAAGAATTAAGGTACTCAATGGAGTCAAGTATATTTAGTATCACTCTCACATGGGACAATTCTCAAGTTGAGGTATAAAGAGGAACCTAATATGTTTGGATTTACTTTTACTATCATTGATAACAAAATTCATTCATCATAGGGTGTCTTTTAGAAAATAATGGGGATTTCCCCATGGGATGGAATTATTGATATCCCATGACTATTAGGGTTATGTAGGGACGTTGTTTTGGCCTCGGGTTAGCTGAATGACTAGTCTTGTCTCTTACCAGTCAATCAATTCCCTCTTATTGAGGGGGATTTTTAGATGAGATATTCTAGCCTCATATTGGGATATTTGTATTCCAGGTGGACTAGTTTCTACACCCATGGGGGAGGGTGTGAATCAGGTGTCATTAATTTTTTTCTTCAAAATTTCAATTTTTATTAAGAACATTTTACACCCATTGGTATTTGAACCTCTTTTTTTAGATATGAAAAAATGATCTCAGTGTTTTAATAGTATTTAGCAATAATATTCAAAGGAGTAATGGAATGTAAATGTAGAACATAATGTTTTTATAGGGTTTCACCCGATTGTGGGAAACCTAATCCTTGATTACTAAGTTTTACCCAGTTTCAAATATTTCACTATAATCATGTCGTCAACTATAGTGGGTTGGCTAGGTGTCATTCTGAAACTAGGTTCACCATATTACATAGATGATTATTCTCTATATTACGAAAGTGGAGAGGTATTTATACTATATCCCCTGGTTTTTAGTATCCCAACTGGTCTTGTATATTTTTTTACCCCATTTAAAGAAGATCTCCAATTAGAACTAGATATAACAACATCAAGCTGATACAATATAATTCCTCACACAGAGTCTTCAACTACATTTTGATAATCCATTAAGCCTCATGTTACTCAATATATACAATAACCCTAATCCCAATTCTTATTCATAAACATCTCATTAGATTCCCTCAAACATAATCCCATCTAATATGTAAACTCAGTAGCACCTCAAATTATAAAGGTCCAAAACTAATAATAATAATGGATAAAACAATACTGGTATCTCTCTCAAATATTCTTCTTCCACCTTTCCTTTCTCAAGTTTCTATAATAGTGGGTGTTATAAGATATTCTTCAACATTTTTCTTCTTCATATTAAAGTAGATATGACTACTAGGACCATGAAAACTTCATATTATTATTCATATGTGATACTCAAATGATCTTATATCTAATATTGTATCTTGTTTCTTTCTATTTCAAGATTTAATCTAGTTTACTCAGAACTAAAACACACTCTTGGTCACTCGCTACTTTTGTTTATTCTCATATTTTATATTTTGGATTCCAATATTATATTTTTTATATTTTTAAAAAAGAAAGTCCCCAAAAATATTTGGTTAAAAAATAATCATATATTTTTCTTTATATTTTTCTCAAGGATTTCATGTTTTTTTCACATGATCAAACATATTTTTTTTTGGGATAACCACTTTCTCTAACTAGTTTATAGAAATAACCATATTCTATTTTTGTTTTCTAATTTCTCTTAGAAGAAAATATATTTATTATATTATTCTAATAGGCATGAGAAAATTCTTATAAAAATATACCATAGAAAAATACATAAATAAAATAATCTCTTTGGTTATGTAAAAAATCATATAGCAACAACATCAGGGGAATGGAACATCCCCTTGCAGTATGAGAGCTTTAACAAGAACAAGTACATACCTCATCTCAAGTTTGTAAATGATATATAGCCTCTTAGATTAACATTTTTCATCTCCATATTAAATCAAAATTAACTTTATTATATTTATTTAAATTAATCTAAACATAGGCATAAATACACTATTCATTTTGATATTTAATAATTTCGGAGGTACCTTATTCCAACTTCACTATTTTATAAAAAATTCATTCAACTTTGATATCCTTCCCAATAATCATGATGGTGAGATACCTAATTTATTTATCTAGAATCAAAATTAATTTTGTGATATTTTAATCTATGAATAATAGTGTTAGAATCATCTCATTTCATTTACTCTTTTTACTATATAGTTCTAGAAAGTTTGTTTTTTCATCTTCAATATTCTCAAAATTTCAATAAGGCATGACTCAATAAGAGTCTAAAAATTCCTTATACACAAATTCCAATGACTCCTACACATGTCATGATGACTTACATACATCTCTTGAATAACTCGAGCATATATGTATTAGCTAAAAAATAACTCATATGCAATAAGAAGTCATTCATAGCATCATATGGAACACATAGATAAAAATGATTCATACAAAATTTTAGATTATTAATTCAAAACTCAAATCATAGTTTTATTTCTACAATCATCGTCATCATATGAGTGAATTAATCATATAGAGATTCCAAAAAACTCATACACATATTATTTAATGACTCATACATAGGTAAACAATGAATCATATAGTATTTCAAATTGGTAAAAAAATAAATTATATGAAGTGGTAGATGAATCATACAGAAAGTTTAAGACATAATTAATTTTTTAGATTTTTTCAATTTCAAATTAGATATTAAATTATAAACATATTTCAAATCATATTTAATTCATCACTGAGATATCTCAATCACTATTTCAAATCAACTTCAAATGGATTTTAAATTTTGTAAAATAATTCTCAAGTTATTCAACTTCATCTCAAAGTATCTGGAATCATATAAACTAAACTTTAAGTAATCTCATTAACCTTAAATGCCTGTGTAATTTCATATTAAATAATTTAAAATAAAACATTCATCAAAGTGATATTTCTTCACTAATTTAGAAACCCTTAATCTAAATAATATAGGGATTTGTTCTCCAACTTCAATGACCTCTTAAAATTTTATTATAGATATTAAATATCCCCATTCAGATATCTCTTCATTATATTCACTTAGCCTTCTCATCAAACTTATATTAAATATTGTAGATAGTACTTTTCACACTTGTTAATACATATATTTTTCATGAGGATTAAATAAATAACCATTTTATTTTTGGTATTATTTCACATAGATTTTTCATTTTTTTAGTTTCTAAAATGGAAACAACATAATTTTCATTATCATTATATAATTCCTTTATTTCCCATAATTAATACATATTGACTTTCCTCGAACAACTACATTAAAAAATATATAACCAAATTAAATTTGGAACTCCAATCCCCCCCTTTTTATTTGTTATCAATACCAACTTGATTTCTAAAGTCAATGTATTATTTTTATCCCCCTTATTGAAAATAAATTCAAAGGTTATTATAAGATCTTCTACCCCTTATTGATATTCCAGGAATATAAGGGAGTGCTTTACAAAAGAAAATATTTTGATCACTTTCTCTTCTAAAAATTAAAAACAACTTCCCTCATCTTCTCTTTTTTCTCCAAGATGTTGATAGAATTAATCAATTCCACTTTATATAATGGTGGAACCACATTCTTCATTCCAATGTTCCATCAACTAATCATCTCTAATTATGTAATGACCCAAAATTTTATTTATATAATTTCTCTTCTTATAATTGTGTCATATTATATACAACATATACATAGCATAAATATCTGAATAAAAACATTATTCTCAAAAATCAAGAATGAAATAAATAATATTTATAGAAATTAAGGAACCTTTACCAATAGAATAGTAACATGAACCTTGAAATATTAAAATGACCATTATAAATATTAATTCGGCCAATAGAATAGTAACTTTACCTATGAAACTGTAAATAAAATTTCATAATCTTATAAATGATAATATGATACAATTATATCATAGTATAATTAAAGAAATGTTTTAAAGATGATAAATTAAGTGTTGGTATTTCTTATAAAAATCAAATGTTTATTTACTATTTTATAATTAATATAATGAGATAAAATAGTATTTATTTTTTAAAATAGATTCATAAATAAATATATTGTTGTCTTATGATTATATGATAATTTTATGATACCTTAATTATATTTTCAATGTGTCCTAAAATCAGTTATAATTTTAAAATCGGTACTTTGAGAATAAAAAATTATTTTTATTAAAAATTAAATGTATTATATCTAGATACTAATTTTCATAAAATGGAGCTTATTTTTGAATTATACAAGTAAAAAAATATCTAGGGATATTTTTTGTGATTTTTCTAAATTTTTTGAATTTTTTGTGAATACAGTAATTTACGGCATTTAACAATTACGTGAATTGTTCAGTCATAAATGATGTATGGATTATGTAATCCCATAATATGAAACTCTCATTCATTATTTAATATATTTAGTTATATGTTTCAAAAAATTGATACTTTGTTCCAAAAATAAAAAAAATAATTATAAAAAAAATACCCCACCCCTCCCCCTATAAATACCATCCTCACCTTCTCTTCTACCCACACCTTAAATGATTTTAAAATTGTATAAATCTTGTCCAATACTCTTTATAATCCTCTATCATACATCTAGGATCTCTTGATCTCAACAAAATACCAAATTAAATTTCTTTAAGGAGGTTCTCAAGGAGAGGAATTTAAGAGGTAAAATCCTTTTTCATTTTCTTTTAATTTCTTTTCAATTTATTTTATTTTTTTATTCTCTCTTAAAATACCCTTATAAAACTATAATTATAACTCTAGTATCTTATATATACTGTAATTTTACTATTTTAATTAAACAATCAACCATCAAACCTCTTCTCTTCTACTTTTTTCTAAAAATGAAAACATCATATGCGAGATATTGATTTATCACCTTCAAGGAAAAAAAGTTTTAAATTTTCATTAATGCTTAAAATATTGTCATAAAACCACTATAAGGCTTGAAAAATATTGTAAAATTTATTTTTTAACTTTTTTTATATTCTAGAACTAACATATATACAAAATATTAAATAATAAAACAAATATAGTTTTTAATGAATGAAAAGAATCCAAATTCATTTGAACAATTAAAATTAATGTTTTGTCTAATGAATCATACTCATATTTAAAAAAATTAATATATAATACCATTTAAACATATAAAATTTTATTAATAACATATAATTTTTATTTTGGATAATTTATTTCATTCTACATGATCTTTTATACATATATATATATATAAGTGAACCGATCTGGAAAACCAAGAAAACAAAAAATCCTGAATGATGAAATTGAACACTATAACTCATCAAAATGTCCATAAACTAACTTGATAAAATTATAATAAATCAAATTCTTGAATAATAGGTATTTTATTTATTAATTGAACAATATTATTTTATTATCCAGGATATTAATGTGAATAAATAATTCATACATAAGGTGAGGGGATTCTCAAACCCAATTTTATTCCTTTGATTTATTCCTCTTTCTTGCGAAATTTTTGTGTTGATATGATTTTAATACTACTAAAATATTATTTAATTGGACTTAAATCTTCTTATATTTTATATACATGTTTCTAATCTATTTGTTCGACAAATAAAAGTATTTTCTAAAAGAACTTTTCTTTCTAAAACACATCCTGACTCCTCTTAAGATTGTTTCTTCTTCACTCAAGTGTTATGATTATTATACCTAATATTTTTTTTCTATTTCTCTTTTGGGTATCCCAAATTTTATTCATTAATGTATGATTTATGAAAATAAACCCATTCCTTTCAATGGGCTTTTAATGTCTATGATTGATATTTTTTCTATGTTGAAAGCATGATTATGTAAATGTTATGATGTGATGGGTGTGGCCGGAATTATATAGTTCTCCAATGCACTAGATAATTTTATATATATCATTATATAATTGGAATTATTAATGAACATTATTCTATATTGGTTCATCATGATGATATTATGACTATTCACATATATTAATTGTAAACATGATGTTAGCATTGTTCACAACTATGTGTGTTATTTGACCCCTAAGACATGGTTTTCCATTTTTATGCATTGAAACATTACCTTAATTTATCTAATGAATACTCACATGATTATAATTATGATCTCATGCTTATGTTATGATGATGATGATTATGCTCACCCATGTTAAATTGAATCATGTTATTATCAATCCCTTTACTGGTCTTTTAGCTCACCCCTTTATTTAATGTATATCCTAAAGTTATTACTTATACTTGGAGTATATGAGGTCCACTAATAATATATAGAATAAGGAATTAAATAATTTTTATATTTTATTATTTAAATGTTAGGTATGGTCTTAATTTTCCTAAGACACTGAACCTTTTGATCCTAGTTTTGAAATTCTATTCTGTTTTTTATCTTTAAAATGATGTAATAGTTGTGTAAGAAAAAGTATGGTAGTTACAGTTTGTATAGTATAATGTTTTAGTTAATATGTGAACTAGGATTAGAGAACATTATTGACAACCCTTAGTATGAGACTAAGTATATATAAGCACTTAATAATCTTTGTTTTCGAAAAATTATAAAATTAGGGATCTCATAAGACATGCCTTTAGAGTTAATTATACAAAGTAATAAATTTTTT
Organism: Viscum album; assembly: GCA_963277665.1. Classification (NCBI taxonomy): domain Eukaryota; kingdom Viridiplantae; phylum Streptophyta; class Magnoliopsida; order Santalales; family Viscaceae; genus Viscum; species Viscum album. The sequence continues at coordinate 6,082,927 of OY728130.1, read as the reverse complement.
CTTAATTCCTTGTTGACTTATATTTTGTTCAAACATTTTATATTTTATAAAATTTGGGAACCATGATAAACCATGACAATAACCCATGCGAGGGACAATGTAGTGATTGTCTGTATGACATCCCCAATGCCTTTGGATGTGTAGTTCAAAATTTTGTTAACAATAACCTGAATAATGTGGAATTTTTTCTTTCACCTATGTGGAAGAAACATGATATCAATACTTTTATGTTCCAAGGACCACTGACATTTAGTTGATCTTCCAATCCACTAGTCATGAAACAATGATTCAAATTCAACAGAAAATATCTTCTCTGGGATTCGCTGTTTTGAGATATAGATAGTGACTCTGGCTATTTATAAATTATATGGATATGTCATTCAATGGTTTCATTGATTAAGAACACCAATTTGAAGGTTAAATTGAATAGATGAAGTTGGAAGACTTTAAGAAAATATTTATTCACAATAATTTCAATTGAAATATTCATACAATGATGGAGAGATAATTTATAGAGCTGAAGAAAATGGTTATTGAATCTATCATGAATTACAAATAATGTTTCAAAAGGATTTAAAGGTACACATTTGGTTTTGTTATCAACAATAATATAAAAATTGATATATTTTTTAGTGGTTTAAAACCAAACCTTTTAAAGGATCTAGAAATTTGTGGCATTGGTAGTTATGAAGAAGTTGTTTGTTGTGATCTCAAAGAGGATATGTAGTTTGGATAATGGACCCATTAATATAAAGATAAGAAAAAATATGTATTTTCAAGATAGAGGATCTAATGAAAACGGTGGAATGAAAACTTAACCACTAACATGCCAAAAATATGTGAAGAAGAATCATGGTAATTGCATCAAAATAGTGGGGAAATGCTTCAAGTGTGGGAGAGAGGGACACTAGGATCATGAATTTCTAAGAGACATGAGGAAGATAGATAATGTGTTGGATGAAAGGATAACACTACCCATGTTTCAATTCTTCAATTATAGGGATAAAGGTCACTATGCAAACTTGTGTACTAAACCTTCACACCTTGAGGGTAATCACCGTCAGAAGCCACCAAATCCAAAGGAGAAAGGGAATGATTATTACATCACTAATGATAAGTTGGATCCTTAAAATGATTTGGTGACATGTACTTTAGTTATTCATTCAATAATAGTGATTGTATTATTTTATTCTGGTTATCCTCATACTATCATATCTTATAATTTTATTAGAACTATTCAAAAACCACCACAAAATATCGAGGTTGAGTTATCTATAATAATTTAAAATGGGGAAATTGTTTCATCCTAAGTATATAAATCCTTCCTATTTAAGTTTTTAGGATTTAACCTCCCAAAAAATCTAGTCTTACTTCCTTTAGTATAGTTTGATGCTATATTGGACATAGATTGGGTATATATATAGAAAGCCAATATCAACTCTTGGGAAAGGGATATCACTCTTCACATTCCAAGGAATCCTATAATTCTATACATGTGTAAGAAGTGTGAATATCCTTAAAAATTATTATCTCAATTGTGAGAATACTGAGCTCAAATGATTAGGACAATGGAGAGAATCATACTCGAAGAAAATCTCATTGTAAGGGACTACACTAATGTTATCCTGGAAGAATTTCTTAGGATTCCTCCAGACTGAGAGGTTGATTTATCAATTGAAATTATTCTTATATCTCTACCTATATTAAAGACACCTTATATAATGGACACCACTACGTTAGAAGATCTAAATAAGTAATTATAAGAGAATCTAGATAAGGGTTTTATATACCTGAGTGCTTCACCATGAGGTGCACCATTCCATTTCATCAAGAATATGGATGGATCAATACACCTATTCTTTAATAATTGTGAGATCAAAAATATCATAATGGATAACAAGTATCCCCTTCCAAGGATAGATTACTTGTTTGATCAACTAAATTAGTTCAAGTATTTCTCTAAAGTTTACCTTCAGTCTGGATATCACCAATTAAAGTGAATAACGAATATATTTCCAAGACTTCATTTTTAATGAGTTATAGACACTATGAGTTCATAGTGATGACCTTTAGACTCACTAATGCTCCAAGAATATTCATGAACTTATTGAATATCATCTTAAGAGATTACATTGACAAATTTGTGTAAGTATTTTTAGATGGTATTCTATTATACTCTCTGATAAAGGGGTCAAATTAGGGGAATTTGAATACCATGATAAAGACTTTTGAATGGGATAAAATTTATGAAATTTACATTAAATGTGAGTTACGGTTGGAGAAAGTATCATTCATGAGGCATGTTATCGGCATCAAAGCAATATATGTATACCATTCCAAGACAAAGGCAATCGTAGAGTGGCCCAGGACAATATATGTAATGGGGATCCATAATTTCATTAGTATAGTTTGGTATTATCAATGATTTGTGAAGATCATCTCATGATTTCAAAACCCACTAATTAAGATAACTTAAAATGGATAAAAGATTTTATGGACTACTGAATTTGAAGACTGCTTCAAAGTGTTGAAAAAGTGGCTTATCACCACCCCAGTACTCACACTACCGAAAAATGGGGAACTATTTATTGTAAACAACAATGATTCAAAGAAGTTATTAGGTTGTTTGCTGATAGAAAATTATAAATTGATATCTAATTTTTCAAGGTAATTTAAAATTAAGTAGAATAATTAACCCACACAAGATCTGGAGTTGAAAGTTGTGATCTTTGCATTGAAAATATGATGGAATTATATCTATGGGAATAAGAGATAGATATATACTGATCATAAGGAAATCAAATATATATTCACACGTAAATATATTAATGTGTACTGTTGAAGATTCTTAGATCTCATTAAGGATTACGACTTCTCAATCCATAGTCATCTAGGCATGGAAAATAAAGTGGTTGATTCCCTAAGTATAAATGTCCATGTATCATTATGAATAATGAGAATTGAGAAGGATATAATATTCTTATATTTTAAAATGATAGAAATGGGAATCATTAAGTAAGGATAATCACCAATCCTTTCTCAAAAGATTGCACAACCATCCTTCATGGAGAAAATAAAGGATGATCACCGAAATGATTTGGATATTTTGAAGGAATCTCATTTTTTCATAGAATAGAAATCCTTAGAGTTCAAAATTGATGAGGAAGGACTCTTTTTATTTTCATCACAACTATCTGTAACATCCAACCCAGAGATAAATAAAGATATTTTGAATAATTCACATATCTAAAATTTCTCTATTCACTCAATGAGCCCAAAGATGTAATGAAATCTCAAATAGAACTATTGGGGGGGAAATGTGATGAAATAGATCATAGAATATACATTAAAGTGTCTGGTATGTTAGCAAGTGAAAGCTGAAATACAAAATTCTAAGTGTATTATGTAACCATTACCCATACCATCACCGAAATGGGAAAACATAACCATCGAATTTTTCACGAACTTTTAAATGCATCTAGAGGAAACAATGTTATATGGGTTGTTTTGGATAATGTTAAAAAAATATCTCACTTTATCATAATTTAAGATAAAATGTCACTAGATCAGCTTGCATGAATATACATTAGATACGTGGTAGGGTTGTATGAAGTGCCGCTATCAATTGCATCTAATATAGATCTAAGATTCACCTCTAATTTATGGAAAAGTATCTAACATGATCAAAACATTGAGATGAAATTTAGTATGTCTTACCATCCTCGAACTGATGTCCAGTATGAGAAGAATATTTAGAAACCGAAATAAATGATGAGATAATTCTCTATGGACATCAAATGAGGATGGGACAAACTTCTACCTCTGGTTTAGTTCACTTACAACAATATTTTCCACTCTAGAATCCAAATGTTTCCATATGAAGCCCTTTATGGGAAAAGATAAAAAACACCAAAATTCTGGAATGACTTTGGTGAATGTAATCTGTTAGGACTTGAAATGGTCAAAGAAATGGTATAAAAGGTGAAAAACATTCAGCAACATACTAAGGAAGCCCAATGTCGATAGATGATCTATGAAGAAAATCATCAATCTTACCTAGAGTTTAAGTTTATAAACAAGGTATTCCTCTGCATATCTCTATGGAAGAGGATCATGATATTTGGGATGAAAGGAATGTTGAGTCCCAAGTACATTATCCCTTTCAAGATTCTTGATTATGACGGATCTTGGACCAATTTACTAGAAATTAAACCAACCATTTCTCAAGTACATGATGTTTTCCAAGTATCACTCTTGATGAAGTACACACCATATCCCTCACACGTACTGAATTCATAGGTGTTATAATTGGAAAATGATCTCTCTTATAATAAGACATTAAAGATCTTGGACTATAGAGATAATGTTCTAGGAAACAAGACTACTCACCTTACCAAATTTCCATATAAAAACCATAAGTTTGAAGAGGTAACATGGGAACTAGATGAATAAATGATGGAGAAGTACCCTCAACTATTTTAATCTTAGTATGTAAAACAAAATATCAAGAGAGAAATTTTGAAAGGAGGGATGAATATAAACGACCCAAAATTTTATTAATAGAACTTCCCTTCTTATAATTATTTTATATAGTATAAAACACATACATAGCATAAATATCAAAATAAAAATGTTATTATCACAAATAAAAAATTAAATAAGTGACATTCATTAAAATTAAGGAACTTATACCGATGTAATAGTAACTTGACCCTTAAAATTGTAAACTAACCATTAGGAATAACAATCAATCCAATAGAATAGTAATATCACCTATAAAAGTGTAAATAAAATTTATTCATCTTATTAATGATAATATGATATAATTATATCATAGTATATGTAAATAAATGTTTTAAAAGTGATAAATTATGTGCTGGTATTTTTATAAATCATAAATTATTATTTAAAATTTTATAATTAAAATAATGATTTTAAAGAAAAATGATTTTCATAAAATTCATTCATAAATTAATATTTTGTTTTCTTATGACTATAAGATATTTTTATAAGACCTTAATTAATATTTCGAAGTATCATAAAAGTAGTTATAATTTTAAAATCTGTATTTTTCAAATAAAAATTATTTTAATTTAAATTTTAATTTACAATATTTTGAAAATAATTTTCATAAAATAGAGTTCATTTTTGAATTATACAGGTAAAAAAATAGTTAGGGTGAATTGTTTTTTGGGATTTTCAAAAATATTTTATTTTTTGTGAATAGTGAGATACGGTAATTTATGTTATTTAAACAATACATGAACTATTGAGTCATAGAATATATATGGATTATGTAAAGCATAATATAGAAATATACCTAATTATTTAATATATTTAGTGAAAAGGTTCAATATATTGATATTATTTATCCAAAATAAAAAATTAATGAATATAATAATCAATAATACTCCTATACTTCTCAATAAATACCACCCCTCACCACCTCTTCTCCTCACACATTCCAAGATTTGAACCCTTTCAAAATTTTACCCAATACTATTCTCAAGAATCTCCCCCATCTTAAAGAGCCTTTTTTCCCAAAAAATAAAAAATTCAATTTCCCTAAGGATGTTTTCAAGGAAAATAATTCGAGAGGTAAAATCATCATTCATTTTACTTTAATTACTTTTCAATTAATTTTCATTTATTATTATCTCCTAACCTTACCTAATACAAGTGGAATTATAACTCCATTATATTATATATATTTTAATTTTGTTATGTTTATGGAATAATACATCATCAAACATCTTCTTCTCTCTATTTTTCGAAAAATGAAAACATCGTCCGTGAGATGTTGGCTTATTACCTTCGAGGAAAATAAGTTTTCATTTTTCTTTAAAGCCTTTGAGGATGGTAATAAATAAATTATAATGTTTGAAAATTATTTTGAAATTTATTTTATAACTTTTATTATGTTCTAGAAATAAAAGTTATACATAATATTAAAAAATAAAAGAAAACTAGTGTTTGATGACAAAAAACCACCAAATTAATCTAAACAATTATCATTAATGTTTTATCTAATGAGTCATACTCGTATATTGAAACAAAATAATATATAAGAACATTTAAAATTATTTATGTTCATTCATAACATATATTTTAAATTTTGGTTAATTATTATCATTTTACATGATCTTCCATACATATATACAAGTGAAACGACCATGAAAACCAAGAAAACAAACACTCTCGAAAGATTAAATTGAACACTATAAAAAATAAAAAAACTATAAACATACTTAACAAAATTAAAATGAATATAATAAATGTAGAAGAGGTTCTAGATTTAATAATTAATGAATATAATTTTATTATCTATTATATTAAAGTGGGTAAGGAATTTTTACATAAGTCAAGGGTATTCTCGAGCCCAATTTCTTTCTTTTGTGTTATTTTTATTTCATACTAAATTTCATTGTGGATGTTTATTTAATACTTCTAAAATATAATTTCATTATTATTACATTTTATTTTTTTTGATATAAATATTTCTAATCAAGTTTTATGAAAAATAAAATTATTTTTGAAAAGAAATATTCTTTCCAAAAAACATCTTGACTCCTCTAAAGATTGTTTCTTCTTCACTCATGTGTGATGATTATTATACCAAATATGTTTCCCTTTATAATTTGGGAATCCCAAAGTTTATTCATAAATTTATTATTTATGAAATTAAAACCATTCCTTTACATGGGTTATTTTATGTCCATTATTGATATTCATTCTATGTGGAAAGCATTGTTATGTAAATTTTATGATGTGACGAGTGCACCAGAAATTATATAGTGCTCCAATGTATTGGGTATTGTGATGTATCTCATGATATAATATGAAATATGTTAGTATATAATTCTATATTTTTTATAATTATTATATTATGATTGTGTACATATGTTATACATGAACACTACGTTAGCTTTGATCACAGCTATGTATGGTATTTGACCACTAAGACACGATGTTTCACTTTTATACATTGCCACATTCCATGTATTAATATAATATATCCTCTCGTGATTATGATGATGACACCATAATTTTTTTTGATGATGATTATGATTATTATCACCCATGTTAAATTGATTCAATCTTTTATCTATCCACATAATGGGATTTTAGATAACCCCTTTATTTGATGTATATCCTCGGGTGATTACTTATACTAAAGAGTACTTAAAGGTCACTAAGAATCTAGATAAGAAGGAATTGAATAACGTTTATGTTTTATTATGTAAGTGTTATGTATGTTTTTAATTTTTCCAAGACACTAAACCTTTTTACCCTAGTTTTGAGACTCTATTATATTTTTTATATTTAAAATGATTTAATAGTTATGTTAGAAAAGTAGGGTCATTATAAATTATATGTGGAAACAATTGTTGTAGAAAAAAATGGTGATCAAGTTAGATGAAAAATCTATCCATAATAAAACCAATACATGAAACCTACTCTGATTTCACTTATTTAGGGGCTGTATAAATATATTTTTAAAGAGATCTCATAAATCTTGACTAAAATTGAACAAAAAAATTAAACAAATTTAAGTGAATGTTTATTTGTTCTGCATTGTTTTAGATAATCACCCCCTGAAAATAATATTCAATACATGAAAAAAGTGTACGTAAAGTGATAATAATACCTTAGCATTAATATTTATATGGTTTTTATAGACTATATTTAATAATAAACATTAAATATTTGGGATCTTTCCTTCATATCATCCCCCACTAAAGGGATTATCTTCAATGATCTCCAACATGGATGGTTTTAATTAAGAAATATTCTCTATGAATTTTTATACCATTTGATATGTGTGATGATAATTAATATTTGATACCAATTTTAATATTCACTACGATGGGTTTATATCTTTAGTTGTATACACATAACATCTTTTATTGATTCCATTATTTCAGTCTTCACTTTAAGTCACTCGTTTATAACGTACAACCACTAAAAATATGGGAATAAGGTGAGTCTTTATTAGCACATTAATATGAGAAACTGGGACGATACATTTTTCTCAACCTAGAAACATATTTCTTTGCAAGTCCAAAATATTTGTAACACTTCATGATTAAATTATTATTGTTTTTTATCTTTTATCGTAAAAGACATGTATTTATTTCCCTTTTCAACTTTCTTTATAGTTGGAACACCCTTCATAACTTTAGAAATCATGTAAATTCTATTCTTTTGATCCCCCTCAATCTTCCAAGACATTTATAACTAGACTATCCATATTTTTAAGAATTCCTTTTTCACATGATTAGTAATCTTCTTCAGTAAGTATTCTTTTATAGTAGCCACAATATTATCACTAGAAGTAATTAGTTATTTCCCTCTATTATTCAATAACCTTTCTTGTTCTAGAATCCATTTCATATGGTTTATATCTATGTGTATAGCTTCTATTAACACTTTACATACCTCTCCAATGTTAGGTTATCCTTTTTGGATAACTTCTCATGCAATTTTTATTATCATTCAAGAATATAGTCAACCACAAAACCAATCCACTTATCTCTCTCATGGATCAATTATTTTCTTATTGAATTTATCTTTCTTACTTTAATCCTGAAAGTCATCGTCATCTTTCAATGGTAAATAATGTTTCTTATTTTTATATAATAAAATAATTTTTCTTGTTTAAGATATTACCATTAACAATATTGATTTATGTCTTCTTCGGAGTTATTGAATCAAATTTCTTCTTTTGTGCACTCCTCATGGTATACATGCCTTTATTTATCACCAAATTACTTTAGTGTTTTGTTATTATCCTTAAATCAACATATTAGTTGGGTTTGGATGGTATATACCAGTATTAATTATAATTATTACCACTTCTATTGCAATAATAAAAAAAACATTTGAGTGATTAAAATGAGTTATTCAAAAATAGAATATTCTTTATCAAGGATTATTATTTCTATACATTAGTTCTATTTCGAATTTTATACATTTACCCTACTAAATTAGGCTTCTTAAAACCTTCGTAGGTTGATATAATGTGAAAATAATCAATTTACTTATGTTAGATCCTCTAACAAGAAAAATAGTGGCCAAAAAATCTCTTCCTTATGCTTATACATTCAGTCATGCTAGTTTTTTGTTCTTAATGTCTTCATGTTAAATCTAATTTATTTTTTCCATTTGGGGAGATGATTTTACCACACTTTATTACTTATATACTTGATACATTTGTGTGTTTATAAATAATTTTTCACCGATATTTCTCTAGAATTTTAATTCAAACATTCACTTGCTGACCAAATAGATTCATAAAGACCATGCATTACATTATTCATTTAGTAAAAAGTAGATAGATCATGATATCATATCGTGTCTTTTATTTCATCATTTTTGAAACACTCTAAAACTTTACAATATATTTATCTTAGAATTAATTTAATTTCATTGATATTTTGTGATGCACAAAACCTTAAGTCTAAATGAATAATAATATTTTATACCATTATATCATAGATGTTGAATTGGTGGGTATTAATATAGCAAGATAAATTAAGAAAAGTATAGCTATTTATTTATTAGAAATAAAATAATTATCATTCAAAAGAAAAAAAATGTTTTCTAAAAAAAATGCATGTTTTTCTAAAATACTATTTTTTCAAACTTTCCATACATAATTTAAAATTAATATTTAAAACATTTAGAAAATTTATTTTGAAAATTAAACTTCATTTTTAAAATATTCATATCAGAATTATCATAGGGTTAATTTTTGAAATTTATATAAAATTTTTCATTTTGTGATAAATTGTGAAAAAACACTGAATTGTAATTGAAAAAATCATTTTTGTTTAAATTTTTTAAAATGTTAAGTTATATTTTAAATTGGGTTTAAAGTATCATTAGTTCAATTATTTATATTCTAATCCAATTTATGCCATTTGAATAATTTTCATATTGAATTTTTATAAAAACATTGTATGATTTTGAACGTTTTCTCTATAAAAACATGTTTTCTCATTGTATCTATGGGATTAATTTTAAATTATAATTTTCTACTCGAGTGAATTTTATTTGGATAAATGGATTCTATTTATTGTAATTTTAATAATTTATATAATCTAATATTTTCAACACATTTTTTGACCATAATTAATTGTAAAGACATTAAAAATTATTACCCATGGTTAATGTAAAAAATGGTTTTTCTATGGGTTAAACCAAAAGCATAAGGGTTAAATTAACCAAATAGGTTCTCTAAAATTGATAGGATGGAATTATTTTGACCTTACCATATCTAAGTCTAGTGAATGATCCATTTTGGACCCTTTTGTCATGTGGAAAACATCGTTACACCTTATTCTTCCCAAATTCCATCCTCACATCCTAGAAGCCTTATTTTGGTAATAAATCCAACCTCATAAGGCTTTTGGTGCTAACCTGGAGAGGTTTCCTGAAGAATAGGTAACATTATTCAATGAATATTTTTATTTTATTTCTTTATCCACCTTCTTTAATTATTTTTAAATGATGATAATATAATAAAATCAGTAGATTTCATATATTGAGATGTTAGGTTATGTTAATTACATACAACCATCTCCACTTCTATAAAATGGGTTATAAAATCATCATTCATGTGTATGAAAGATTACCACCTCATGAACCGATGTTATCCATTTTTTCCATTAGAACATAACACATTGAGTATGATGATAGATATAAATTATATATATGAAATTTATAAAATAACTATACCTATGGATTAATTATATTATATATACCTTTTTTACTTCCATTCCATATGAGATACGATAATGTCCCTCATATGTTTGACGGGCTACTACCTCCCGAAGGGATGTGTTTTATCTTTCATAAATGTTTTACATGGAAGGTGATAAGGATAAAGTTAATAATTATATGTGATATAAAATAAAAAAAATATTATATTCATGAAATAATTATTATTATTTAAAGGTAATATATAATTTTCTTTCTTACCTTTTCATTCAATGAAAGATGATAATGTCATTCGTGTACATGTGGACTACTACCTTCAAGAAGTGATGTGAATCACTTTTCATCGCAACACCACATGGATGATATATATAAGTATATTTAAAGAAATAATATGATATTTAATATATTATTATCATTAAGAAATATAAAATATTACTTACCTCCATTCTATAATGATCCTTGAAAAATGGAAATGTTACTCATGCGTACGTACGACCTACCATCTCCATGATTGTAACACACTTCATTTCTCAAAACCATTTTTCATTATTGTTTTAAAAATGTAATTGATATATAAATATGATTAATATTTCATCATTATTATTCTAGATATGATGAAACTATATAATATTCACAATAATCAGAACTTTCATGACATAACATGAATGAGAAAATGAGGCAATTAACACCCAAAACAGTGAAATTAATGGAGGATTGTTAACGAATGGGTAATATGATGAAATAAAAGGATCATATATGATATTATAAATACTAATAATTTTATTTTATAAGTTAATAAAATGTTTAAAAACACTATACCTGAGGTTAAATCATGTTTAACCAAAAGTGAGCATGATGTAAGGGACTTTGTATCAATTTCCCTTCATTAAGGAATATTTTTGTGTTATATAGAAAATTTATATTATATAGTTTATATAATACCCATTGACATATAATATAATTATTATTTAATAATTAGTGTAATTTTAAGTTTCAATTTATATTATTTCATCCAAGGGGATTTTACTTGAAAATTACCAAGTTGTAAAAGTTATCGTACAATCTCACTTTCTTCTGTGATTGTTAACTTTATCCTAAATTATTCACTTTATTGTCATCATTTTTTGTTGTAAATTACATTTATCTTATATATATATGTTTTTTTATAATGGATATTATTATTTTATAAACCATATACTATTTTTTACATATGTTTTATACTTTGAAAGTTATTTGATTGACTGGTAAATATGGATAAATCCATATCATTTACTCAATAGAGATATTTGATGAAAAGGAATATTGATTAATGAAATAAATCAATAATCTGATATGTTAGGAATTATTTGGGTCTATAGTTATTGGTGTGTACTAGAATTATATAGCCCTTTGATGCATCAATATGTCTCATGATAAAAGTTAGGTGTCCAAATTAAATAGGCTTATACATATGATTTGAAACCATATTATGACAGGTATTGATGATAGATACATCATGTGCCTATGACATAAAATATTATAATTAATCATTTCATTCATTAAGAATTTAGTTATTATTATCCATGATATTTTCATAATGATATTATCTCTAGATGAATTTCATTCCCAATTCATTGACAAAATGAATGTGTTTTTAGTTATTTACCTTTCCATATTGATTGTGCCTTTTATTATCATGATATTGAGGTTATTTAAATTGAATGTGTGTTAGGTTATTTACCTTCCCAAGTTAATTATTCTTATTGATTCATGATATCCTCTACTGTACATAAATATTTCTAGGAATTTGAGCTTACCATAATTTTATTTCCATTCCCCAGGATATGAATATGATATATTTGAATGAGATTTCAAGGATTCTGTTTATTTTATTTTTTGATGTATTAATTTTTATTTTGTATTCACAATGTATAATGGGTATCATGTATTTATCTAGTTCTCTAAAACTTCTAAATTTATTGTTCCTTAAATATTTAACCCTTTTTATCTTTGTTAATTAAATAAAGTAGACACTAGCACTAGGTTACTGGAGTGGGGTCATTATAGTTGGTATCATAGGAATTTTAGTAGAAAACTTGGGAACTATATTGAGGAAAACATAGAGTTGAGAATATAGGTATAGAAAGACATCATAATGTTTTGTTAAGGAAGATATTATGTTTTTTTCCTTAGATATACATCCTCGTATTGATACTAAAAGAGGACATGGTTCTAGAATAGAGGTATTTAGGGGTATTAAATCCAAAATTGGTGCATTAGTATTGAACTAATGGTAACCTGATGCATAAAAATTTCCCTTACTACACACATGGTTTGAAACTCCTGGGGAATATTCTTAAGATAACTCACCTTTTTTTACAAACCATTCTGAAGGATTTGAAAATAAAAATATTCTTAAATAAACCAATGTTAATGATTCTGAGATTAGAAGTGAATAAATTTTTAAATTGATGTGTTGCACCACATTAATAATTATATATAATGATTTAAAATTTAAAATTTTATGAGATAATCAAGTATATGGAATTGTTTAGAAAAATGGAACCTAGAAGGAAGAAGGATATCAATACTCATAGCCAATGTTAAGATTTACCTACAAAGGAAGCCAATACAGTTGTTATTGTAATTGATAATATTATGGTTATATTTTGGAATCTTAATTAGTTTATGAAAAATAACCTTTATTTAATGGATAAACCTATTTTATAATGATATTCACCTATTTTGGATCACTTTACGTAATAGAATCCACCATATTTTGGTGGGACTACTAATCCAATGATAGTTGAGAAATGGATTACATCTTTGGATAAGATATTTATGGCATTGAAATGTAGTGAAAAGGAAAATGTTATACTTTCAATTTATTATCTGAAAGTAAATTTTGATATATATTGTTCATTGATTCAGATTACTATAGAGGAAGAGGAAATAGAACTCATGTAATTGAAATATTTTAAGGATAAATTCTTTGATAAATATTTCCCTTATGGGAAAAAACTGAGAGGAATATAAAGTTATTTATCTTAAATAAAAATTAAGAATAAAGTTTTTTAAGTATTTATATAGCTTTATAAGGTTATCTATATATTATATGGATCACATATGCAACATGAAGTGAAATATTGGCCATTTTATTGAAGTATATAATTCAAGTCTATGAAGGGCTCTAATCTATCAATGTTTTTCATCATGTGATGAAATAGTTTTATGTGACATAAAAATGGAGAAATAGTTCTCTTGATACTATATTTCCAAGTGGAATCAAGAAAATATGAGTTCAAATGAGCACAAATAAAATGGAATGTATCAAATAACATGAATACAATGAAGAAATTTCCACCTTGTGAGAATCATGGAATGAATCATCCTAGGAAATTCTTGAAGGGCATTGGAGTATATTATAAGTGTAGATATAAGGGCCATTGTTCTCACAAATGTAAGGGAAAGAAATAAATAAATCATGTCCTGTAATTTATTTTAAAATAACTAGGGTACTATTCACACCAATTTCCCATGAATCAAGGGAATTTAGCATAGAAGAGGCCAATGAGAGAATTCCATTCTTACATGATCACTAAAACTAAGGTGAAAATTCATAATTATTTGGTGGGTGGTACTTTAAATATATTTTGAAATTTAGATAATTCTTTATTTGATTATATATCCTTACATTATTCTATATATAAGAAGTTTTATACAAATATTGGACATTTAGATTTTAATTTAATAAGGGTGTTGTCAGTTAAAACTAGTATGGGAACACTCCCTACAACATGCATGTGTTAGGCAGTACCCATTATGACACATATAGGAGCCTTATTTTCTATCCTTAATATCATATCTCTGGTTTACTTTGATATAATCCTTGGTATGTAGTAGATTTAAAAATTTTATGCCACAATGTATTGAAATAAGAGGGAACTTATGTTTTGTGAGGAAGATATATAATTCCTTACCTTTAGAGTATAGACTTCATCATTTGATTCATATTTAGATCCACCCCCCAAGTAACCTTACTGAATGTGATTATTTGGGGAGTCGAGTAAAAAAATCTTGGGATGGAGAAGGTAATATTCAAATTTAGGATGTACCTATTTTATAAGAATACATTGATGAATTTCTAAAGGAATTACCTAGATATGCATGGTGGAAAGTTTAGTTTACCATTGATTTAATCCTTGATTCAAGACAAATATTAATCACTACCTAGAGAATGGACACTATGGAATTAGTGGAGCTGAATAAAAAAATAGACGAGTTAGGTGATAAGCGATTATTCACCCCAAGTGTTTCACCATGAAGAGCCAATGTTCTTTTCTTCAATTAGAAAGATAGATCCATGAGGTTGTGTATTGATTATAAATGAATTAATTATAATATGATAAAGAAAGCGTATCACATGACTCACATTGATTACATATTATATCAACTTTATGGAGCCTAATATTTTTTATTGATTGACCTTTACTCTGAGTATCACCAATTATGAGTAAATAAGGAATAATTTCCAAAAACATCATTTCAAATGAGGTACGTACATTATGATTTTACAATAATTTCATTCATATTAAATAATTCACCCTATATTTTCATAGATCTAATGAAAAGAGTATTCAAGGAATATCGTGATGATTTTTTGGGTTATAAATTGATTATATTTTAGGGTATTCTAAAATTTTTGAGGACCATTAGAATCACTTATGGATTATTCTTAAGAATCTATGTGGGGAAGAGTTATAAGGTAAATTTAGTAAGTGTAATTTATAGCCTTAAGAATTTTATTTTCTTGGCCATATTTTCTCCAGGGATGGGGTATCAGAGAATGTTCTACACCAAAAACAAATATCTAAGTAATGTAGTTTCATTGATTTGGTAGGTTACTATTAGTGATTTGTTCAGAATATTTCCCATCTGGATAACCCGTTAACAAAACATACATGTAAAGGGATTAAGTTTGTTTTGAAAAAAGAAATTTAAGAATTTTTTTATTAACTAAATAATATATTGGTCATTGCTTATATTTTGACTCTACTATCTAGAAACAAAATGTGTTTTGATATATAGTGAAGAATAGAAAAATTGATTTGGTTGTTTCCTAATGAAAAATGATATAGTTAATAAATATTCATCAAGGAAATTAAAGACTCGTGAACATAATTATCCAACCCACGATATTGATTTGGAAATTGTAATATTTTCTTTAAGGATATGAAGACATTATCTATATGGTAAAAAAATGTGAGATATACATAGATCAAAAGAGCCTAAAATACCTATTTTTATAGAAATAGATCCATATGAGTCATAGGAGATTGATTGAGCTACTCAAGGATTATTATTTCTCAATGCACAACCACATAGGGAAAGAAAATATGGTAGTGGATGGATTTAGTAAGAAATATCATGGAGTTCTAACCCAAATGAAGATTAAGAGAGATCCTATGTTTATGTATCTTATAAATACAGATATGGAAATTATTAAGGAAGAGGATACATCACCCATTTTTCAAATTATTCAAAAAAAATGTTTATTAAAAAAGATAATAAATTCTTAATATGATAGTGAGAACTCTCAGAAGAAAATTAAAGCTATGAATGATGGGAAATTAGCATACTTCAATTGTAAATATAGTGTTTTGAAATTTTTAAAGAGATTATGTGTTCCATCTATATCTCAGATAAAAAGTTAATTTTTTGTTGTTGTGCATAGCTCAAATTTCTTTATACACTTTCATAGAACAAGAAGTATTGGGATTTTAGGGAACATTTTTTTTAGAAAACATAAAGTGGTAAATTTTTTATTATGTGTCATGCTTTTTGGTGTGTTAATAACATATAGTTGGGAGATAGTATCCTAGAGGAGTCGTGAAACCTCTTCCTAATCCTATTTGAAAATGAGATGAAATTAAAATATAATTTTTTATAGGACTATCAAATACATTGATCGCCTAACCAAATATACACATTTCCTTACTCTAAGAGAAATTTACCTCTTGATAACCTTGAAAATATCTATATTAATGTAATTGGAATTCTTCATGGTGCACCTATTTCAATTGTGTTTGTTCATGATCCCTATTTTACATCAAAAATATGGAAAATTATTCAAAAGGATCTTAACACTGAGCTTAATTTGAGAACTACCTTCTATCAACAAACTTATGTATAGTCCAAAAGGGATACTCGAATATTGGAAGAAATGTTAAGATTATGCTATCTTGATTTTCAAGGAATGTGGCATTAATATTCACCTTTGGTAGAGTTTTGTTATAATAACAGTGTAATGAACCATACTTTAAATACATATATATTACTTAAAAATTGAACTATATATGTTACAACATATAATATATCCATGATAGGACCATATATTTATAGTGTCTTTATAAATAGGTAAACATAAACAACTGGTTTATAAAACATCTACATTGTCTCCCACTTATTTCTTCATAACTAGACTTCTTTTTGAGATATCTTAATTAATAACCTTATTTATGACATGGGGAAAAGAAATATTTGAAAGGGTGAGCTCAAATTCTCAGTAAGGGTAAAAAAGATAAATATGAATCATATCATAATCATATGACATAAGAACATAACATTTAAAAGTCTTATCCTGCATATAAAAGATCATGATATCATATCATGGGATAAAAGTTCATAATAATTAATAAACATAATACCAAAAGTCAAAACATAAGATTTGATGTTTTTTTGCATGCACATAATCATAGAAAATAATTTTATATTAGTCAAGGATCATTTCTAAGACAATCAAAGCAGACATAATCCATTACTGAATCGGGTTTACTTATCGTTACAGCCCTGTATTGCTGAACATGATCAGTTATTTTCCATTCCAGTCATGTATATCTCATGATATATAAATATATACACAATTAATTATAGGTACATATAGGTATCACCCATCTCATAATTAAATAATTCATACATATTCCACAAAAACATAAACCATTCATCATAGCATAACCCAATGAACAAAACATGGGTTTCTTAAACATCATTCCATTATAATATATATAAAATAAATGGATTTCATAAAAATAATTCCATCATAGACATAATATAATCAATGTAATAATAGGTATCGAAACATAACCCTGTGAAATATTATAAGTAAAATAATTTTTGAGAAAATACATGAAACTAATTCTTGATGAAAATAACCTTTCTTCTTCAAAAATGTTTTCTTTTCTCAAAATTCCATGAAATTTGAAAATAAAATAATATAATAGAAATAAATATTAAATATTTTAAAGTAAAATTCATGTAAATAAGGTGTTATTAAATCTTAATAGTCTATTCATGTTTTATAAGCTAAAAAAATTATTTTCCTCGTACTTTTGCTGGAAAGGTCAAAAAAGTACCTCATTTTGAATAACGACAAAATATTCCTTTTATACCATTTAGTAAAAATTCACCACTTTGTAAAATTGAGTTTAGAAAATTTAATATGAATAGAAACAGAATTATACATTTAGGTAACAAGAATTTTGTTGATAAATATACCCCAGTAAGTTCTAACGTATAAACAATCTCGGATAATAATGATATTGAACAATTATCCGTTACCGTAGGTCTGATATCATTCATATATATTTGAACCTCCTTTATAATGATTAAAATAATTTCATTGTATTATTATATAATAATATTCATTTTTATGATATTATATATTATTATATTATCATCTGTTTGTTAGTAACATTTTATTGTCACTCGTTATTCGGATATTAATTGCTTTATGTTCTTATGAAAGTTTTATCATATAAGTTCATGTTCCACTTCTTATAATATATTTATATCATTTAAATAATTATATTAGTATTATACATATCGTATTTATTCATTCCATTCATGTACATAATCATGTAATAAGGAGGATCATGTAGAATTAATCGCATCTCATTGTGGAGACGGTAGGTCGTACGTACGCACGAGCGAGGATATCATTCACTTAATGGTTAAAAGGTATAGAATTGGATGGTATATTAATTATAAAGAATAATTATTATGTTATATTAATTATTTAAATCTATTATAATCATCATTGAATCCATCCAAATAAATTATTGTTTAATAACAAATTACACCACGGTGTGGAGACGGTAAGTCGTACGTACGCACCCATGGTGTTATTCATATTTGTAGGAAGGATAAAAGGATGTATACGGTTTCCTGTAATTATAATAACATATAATAATATATAATATAATTTATTTATTTCTTTAGTATGGAAAAAACATAATAATAGTAAGTAGAAGAAGAAAATAACTTTGAAAGAGGTGATAAAACAATTTACCTCTTTTCGAGTATCTCCTTTTGATTTGAAAAAAGGTCTCATTAAGATAGAATTATGATAATATTGTGACCTCTAGTATGAATTGAGGGAAGTTTGGAGATTAATTTTTCAGGGTTTATCTTATCAAAAGGGGTTTATAGGTGTGATTAAAATAGAAATAGAGGTTCCCTATTATAAGAGAGGGGAGAGGCACCTTTGGAAATATCAAAAAATTTAAATTAATCAAAATTAATTTTTAAATTAAAATGGCTATAAATTAGATTATTTATATGATAATGTGAGTATGGGTTGAAATACTCTAAACCAATAAACTTTATACATGTTTTCCTTTAATTTTAAACCAGATAATTTTGATTTATCCCTGTTAAATCTATTTAATTTTAACTCTGCTAATAGCATTCCAAATATTTAATGGTTATAAATATTAACATATATGGGGTCACTGGACTATAAATGTATATTTTATGAAATTTCAGACCTTATAATTATCAATTTTTAATTTTTAAATATTTTTATTATTTTCAAATAATTTAATAAAATTTAATTTTTATAAAATATCAATAGAGTAAATTTTTACACTATTAATTTCATTGATTTTAAATAAAATCCAAACCAAATATAAATTCAAACCAAATCCTTTAATATATTCCAAAAATTCCATTATCACTTATAAAACTCATGTATAACCTTAATTAATTCAAATTATATTTCTTTTAATATTTTTAAAATCATTTATTTGATATTTCTATTAATAAAATATTTTCTATGTCACTATTGTGTCATCCTCACTGGTAATTATTTAAATTCTTAAAATTATAAATATATTTCTCTGATGTGGTTAATTCTTTTTTATTTTCATATAATACCTAAAGTTGATGTTATCTTTTTCATATTTATATAGTATAATTAAAATAATTATATAAAAAGACAGTGTGACATTTTGTCATATTCATTGATTTTAATAATATTAATGTCATATTCATGGGAAAGTGTCCATTAAGTGATTCTATTTTTAACCATATATAATAAGAGTAGAATTTAATCATACAATAGATTTTTATAGGTGTTAAGGTAATTTTTAATATATTATTTTTACCTTTAATTACCCAATATACCCTTAACCGAGGTAATAAAAAAATACTGATGTTACTATTCATAATGTCTACAAAATAAAAGTAATCTATTAACATAATTTGGACTCATTTATTGAAAATATGGAATCATTTTTTCAAAATTTTAAATACATAAGTTTCATTAATTAAATTAAAATTAGTCTTATTTTCAGAAAGAGAGAATGAGTTTTAAAATCTAAAACATTGCAAAAGATTAAAATATTTTTACATCTAGATTCAAAGTCAACTTAAGGCTAATGAAATTAATTATATTTAATTATAAAAACATATTATATTTTTAATTTAAAAATATTCAATATTTTAATTTAACTATATAAATTATTTCGATGAAAAGTTTTGTTTTTCACATAAAATTTAGTTTATTTTTACTATTTATTGGAAATTGAAAGTTATTAGAAAAATATCAGAAATTCATCCGAATTAAATTTTTACATCCTGCTTCAAAAGAAAATGTTTATGATTTCATATAAAAATTATCAATTTGTCAAAAGCATAATTTAAAAGGGGTTCTCCATTCAAAGGTGTAAAATTAACCTTTTAAAAAATATAGGTTTTTATACATCAAATAGGGTTTATTAATACCCTATGATTAAAAAATACATTGGATTAATATCAAAAAATATTTTATTAAGTATATAACATATATATATCATTAATTTCATTAAAAATATTAATTCACTCAAAAATAGAAATATTTAATTGATTTATATTTTTCATAAAAATTTGATAACCAATGAATTCACAATGCATTTTCATAAGTTAGTTATACTTATTCCTACTAATATAGAAGATAAGATATAATAGTAATTTTATACTAAGAGAGTCTCACAGTTCATTTAAACTAATTATTCTGTGCGATGCAATCTATTTAATAATTAAAATTATTTAAATAAAAAAAATTTAAAAACATTCGAGTGTTACATTATACCCCACTTAATCTGAATTTCACAGTCAAAATTTATCACTTGGAAACTAAAATATGAGGATACCTCTCCCTCATCATAACCTTGTGTTACCACATATCATATTTAAATTATTGTTTCTGTAATAAAACATTAACCTAGCGAGTGGTTTATTTCGTAAAACATTTTCTCTATGATCCTGAATCTCTATCAGTTGTTCTTCATAAAAAAGATCTTGCTCCACTAGTATGAATTTTAAATTTATTACATGTGAAGGGTTAGGTATGTACTTTCTCAAGAGAGATACATGGAACACATCATGAACTTGAGAGAGATTCAGTGGAAGCGACAATCAATAAGCAACCTTCCCAACATTATCTAGAATTTCAAAATGACTGATATACCTAGGGATTAGCTTTCCCTTCTTTCCAAATATCATTACTCTCTTATAGGAAGATATTCATAGAAACACTTTATCACCCACTTGAAACTCTAGGTCTTTTGTTCAGTTTTCAACATAATGATTTTTTCAAATCTTAGAAAATTTTATGTGTTGTTGAATATATTTCACTTTTATTCCATTTAATCAATAAGATCAGTTCCTAATAGATTTATTTCCCCAAATTCATCCCATCAAGTTTTTTTTTAGCTTCTTTCCATATAGGTCTTCATAAGGAGCCATCTGAATACTGGAGTGAAAGCTATTATTGTAAGAAAATTCCACCAAAGGTAGGTTTGGATATCAACCACATTTGAAATCCATAGATAAATCTCTAAACATGTCTTTAATAGTTTCAATTTTCCTCTCTGACTAACCATCTATCTGAGGATGATAACTAGTGATGAAACATAACTTTGTATCCAGAGCATGCTGAAGACTTCTCCAGAACTTCAAGGTAAACCTCAGATTCTGATCAGATATAACGAAAAGTAGTACTCCATGAAATATTAGGACTTCCTTTACATATATCTTGGAAATATGTTAATTAAAAAAGTTCTATTTAATAGAAATAAAGTGTTCCAACTTCATAAGGTGATCAACTATAAACCAGATAACATTATTTCCTTTGGATGTTCTAGGAACTCCGACGATAAAGTCTATAGTGATGTTTTCCCATTTCCATTCTGGTATGGGTAATGGTTGTAACATCCCCTTATAATTTTGTATCCTAGACTTAATTTTTTTAAAAACCAAGAAAAATTATAGTGATAAAGTCCCGAGTGATGTTTTCCCATTTCCATTCCAGTATGGGTAATGGTTGTAACATCCCCTTAGACTTATGTCTCCCAGCCTTAACTTTTTGACAAAGAAATCATCGAGATACATATTCAGCAACATCTCTATTTATTCCATCCCACCATAAATACCCTTTTAGGTCCCTTTACATCTTAGTGATTTGAGTATGAATAGAGAATGAACAACTATAATCTTTATCAAATAGCTCCTTCTTTAATTCTAGTATGGTAGTAATACAAAACTCATTCCCAAACCTTATTACTCCATCACAGTCAAGGTTGGATTCATGAACATTTCTCACCTTTTTTTGTATCTCTACATTTTTCTTCTTTACATCATTAATATTAACTTTTATAGATGTTTGTACATTCATTTTAGTTCATATCATCACTTTTAAAAAAAACCATTCACTATAATGATAATTACTCTGTATATTTAATGCAAAGAGTAACACAGCTAACTCCAAATTATGAGTTGAGTAATTTTGCACATGGATTTTCAACTACCTTGAGTAATAAGCTATCACCATATCATTTTTATGAGAAAACATCCCATACCCTTCATGTATTCATCATTATAGATCACAAACCTTTCTCTACCACAAGGTAGTGTCAGTACAGGTGCACTAGAAAACCTTATTTTTGCTCTTTGAAATTCTCTTCACATTCATGTTTCCATACGAACATAACTCATTTATGTGTAAAATTGGTGAGTGGATTAGATAATCATGAAAAATATTTCGAAAAACATCAATAATATCCATCCAAACCAAGAAAAATTCAGATATTGGGTACCATTTTTGGTCTCACCAAACATTCAATAACTTCTGTTTTTGATGGATCCATAGATATCCCTTCCCTTGAGATTATGTGACCCATAAATGATACTTTCTGAATCCAAAATTCACACTTGGTAAATTTTTCATAAAGATTATGATTTTCTTTGGGTCTTCAATACAATTCTCAATTGGTCTTCATGTTCTTCCTTGCTCTTCAAATAGACAAGAATGTCACCTATAAGGACTACCACAAACTGATAAAGATAGTCTCTAAAGACTCTATTCATTAGATCCATAAAGATAGTGGGAGAATCAGTAAGACCAAAAGGAATCACTATAAATTCATAGTGTCCATACCTTGTACAGAAATTTATCTTTCATATATCCTCCTTCTTGAACCTTAATTGATGATATCCTGAATGAATATCAATCATGTAAAAGTATTGAGATCCGCATAGTTGGTTGAATAAATCATCAATGCGGGGAAGATGATATTGTTTCCTGATAGTGATCTTGTTTTGTTCTCGATAATCAATGAGGAGTCTCATTGATCCATCTTTCTTCTTAAAAAATAGAATAGTTTCTTCACAAGGTGACGCATTAGGGAATATGAATACCTTATCAACATTCTCTTAGAGTTAATTCTTCAATTCCTGCAACTCAATTAGGTCCATTATACAAGGTGTCTTTGAAATAGGAATAGCACCTTATATTATTTATATTGAAAAGTATAATTCATGGTTTGGTGGAACACCTAGAAATTCCTCCAGAAAAACATCGTAAAAATCTTGTACAATGGGTGTATTCTTAATAGTGAGTTTCTCCCCAACCATTTAAGATAAATAAACTTCATTTAAAGGAATCAAGACCCATAATATGGAATAAATTTCCACTAGAAGGTTATATTCATCCTTGCATCGATAGATAATCATTGATTGATTAGGGATATTAAATGTGAATTCCCTTGGAAATTGATATGATCTCCATATAGAGAAAGTCAATTCATGCTAAGAATCACATCAAATTCCATTATAAGAATGATCACATTATTATAAAGAAGAAATTTTTCAAAAACTCCAACTGAAGAAGAATTATAATCTTTTGATGTGGCTTTTGTGCCACTAGGAGTTGTCACCACTAACTCAATATCTAATTTTATAGGTAATAAGACAATACACTTAAAAAATTCCTCATAAATAAAAGGGTGGGTGGATCCAAAATATAATAAAACATTTTCTAATTTAGAATGCATGGTAATTGTACCTTTCACCACTTCATTATCATACTCCACATTGTCGATAGTGATTCATGTGACTTTAATTTTTCTTTGTCTTTAAGAGTTTGATGACGTCGATCATCAACAATAACCCTTGTATTAGGTCATTAATTGGCATAATTCTCCATTTCTTTGCACTTGTGGCATTTAAGGGTAGAAGGTACATTCGATGTAGCCATTTCTCTGTTCACATCTTTAGATATTTGTTTCCCATCACTACAGCATTCAACTGCCCGATAACCTTCTTTTCCAAACTTAAAACATTTACTAGTCCCTTTAAGAAAATTTTCTCCTTGTTTCTTTCCACACTTTGAGCATAAGGGAAAATCCATCTTCTTTTTAGTGTGGTCTTTAGATTCTTCTTTGAATTCCATTTTTCTCTTCTTATCAAATCCATATAACTAATGGGTTACTCCAATCTCTATATCAAACTTGAGAGAACATCAAACAACTTCATTATAGCTATAAAAGTCCATTACGGATAATGCCCTTCTAAGACTTGGTTTTAAGCCACTAAATAATATATCATTTTTACTCTCATTTTGGATAATAATTCAAGAATCATACCTTGAAAGTCCTATAAAATTGTTTTTGTAGGTTCCAAGGAATTCCTCATCCTTTTTCTTAATTTCAAGGAACACCTTCTCCATCTTTTTTTGAAGAATATGACGAATTTACTTAATAAAAGATAAGTTCTTGAACTCATCCCATTCCATGGACTCAATTTCATCTATTTGACTTATATTTCCGCCATTGATCAGGTTTACCATCCAAACGATATACTGGTAAGATTTCTTTATCATATTTAGAACATTGTAGAACTAAAAATATCATTTCAGTGGTACTAACTCATTGTTCATCCACTAATGGATCATAAGATGCACTAAAATAAAGTGGACTCTTCCTCATGAAGGACTCAATAGAATGTCGCTCCCTCCTTTTCTCATTTGTAAGTCCTATAAGATTCATATCTTTATAAATTTGTGTGATCATCTCTATAAGTCTTTGTATTTTAGCACCCATAACATTTGGTTTCTCAGGAGGACAATCATTGAATTTCCCTTCACATTCATTATTAACATGGTTTCTTCATGTTCCATCCATTGAAAAAAACCAAGATGAATAGTGTGAGAAACACTAATCATAATGGGAAAACCACATAATCAAGAATAAAATTTCAATTTAGGACACATTAGGTTTTATCAAAGGTTATTCATTATAATTTTTAAAACACTAATATTGTAACCTATACTAAGACATATCATCATGGTTCTTAGTATGGATTACACATCCTAGATTCCAAAGGTTAACTATACCTTTTTTCATATTCCAGCTATAATGCCCATAATTTACATACATTGATATTACTTCAAATTTGATTCATATTCATTACAAAAATGTTGGCACCAAAATATGTGCAGAGGAAAAGCAAATGAAAAGAAGAAATCAGTTCCAGAGACGTTGCCTCATGAAGGCAATTTGTGGATCCCCACAACACTGTGGCTGACACAAAGATGCCCCCCCCCCCCTCATGGGTGCCACAAAGCAAATAGGTTGGAGGTTCTATGATCTACCTGACATTTGCGAAGCCACAGCGAAGCGAAGAGGCCTAAGGCTCCACGATCCGCTTGACGTTTGTGAAGACACCATGAATCAAAGAGGCGGGAGGCTTGGAAATCTATCTGATCTTTTCAAATCTTCCATGAAGTAAAGAGGCAGGAGGCTCAGTGATCCCCTTGATGTTTGTGAAGCCACCGTGAAGCAAAGAGGTGGGAGGCTCTTCGATCCGCCAAGCGTTTATGAAGCCACCACGAAGCAAAGAGGAGGGAGGCTCCACGGTTATGAAAAAGCACCATATGGATTCGTGTCGAGTGATCCCTGCTTCACCCCACCTCTTGCATATAAATACATGGCTTTCCCTGAGTCCAAAGGATATATACTCCGACATTTCTTCTTCTCAGCTCTCAAATCGTGAAGCAGTTTCTACTCCATGAAAAATGAGCTCTTCAAGGTACATTAGTATCGCTAAGTTCCTTTACCTTTTGTAACTCCCCAAACCTAGTTACCCAGTGTTGGTGCATTATTAAATAACATTGGCATGATCACAAGGGATCAAATCCCGAAATACTGGTCAGTTTAGTAGTCTTTGAAAATAGGTTACATACATGAACGTTACATTACACATTCAAACATAAAACACAAAAACAAAATTTCTTTGAGAATTACATTATTCCCCTATCTAATATTTACATATCAATCATAATACACTTCTTGTAATCTTGGGAAAACAAAACATAAGAAAAGGGTGATCTCAGATGCTCAGTATGGGTAAATAATTTAGTGGAATCTAAAAACTAATAAGGCACGATGTGTAATAAAAACAAAAGTCTTTTAAACATAAACTTGAAAATAATATGGAAAAAAATAAATCAAAAATTACCATATAAACATGAAAATGGATATTATAATAGTCAAATAATCACATGTAATAACTAATTTCATATGATGGAATTCATAATGTCGGACATCATAACCACATAGTCAAGGCTTCGTGCCAAGACTACAAAAAAAATTGTCAAGGCCTTATGCCAAGACACTAGTTTTTCTCACGAGACCTACCAATGTATAGAGGATTAATATCAGGCTCCACATGTCACATACTAAGTCCAATTCATTCCTCATATGAAAATTTTGAAACATAACATAAACATTTGTATTAAAACTAGCATACAAAATATCAATTCTTTAACCATAAACCATGAATGGTATAAAAATAGCACATTCATAGTCACACATATCATAACTCATTCAATAAAACATGGAATATTGTATTATAATAAATCAACCTCAATCAAGAATCATATCCAGTAAAGTATGTTGACATAGTTGAAAATGATCAGTAAAACTCTTTGAGAGAAATATCCTTTTTTTGTGAAATCATTTAAAAGTCACGCATTTATAAAGGAATTCATTTCAAATTTATTTTTGAATAAAATTTTCCCGTACCACTTTGAAACTTTTTAAAGGAATTAACATTTTAAAACAATCATGTCCATATAAATAAATCCTTAAAATCATTTTTAAAACATGGACATGAATTAAAAATATTTAGTATAATAAATCATTAAAACATTTAAAATGTTGATCTTGATAAAGAGTCCTTTCCAAAAAACCTTAAAATATTCATTTTGAAAAACAAATTATGAAACTTGTACATTGATGATAAAAATTTCCCATTAAATACTTACGCATAAACAATCTCATATAGTAATGAGATTGAGGAATTAACCCTTACCTTGTACTTTTCCATGGTCGAGGGTATGTTAGCTTCATATATAATGTCCATAGTATGTTATTAAATTATAAGAGAACCATATCCATATTTATGATATCATACTTGATTCATTTATGGCTTTATACAACCCATTTAATAATAATTTCTTTGTTAAAATAACATTTCGGGTAATAATCATGTTCTTTATCATACGTGTTTTAACTTATTATTCTTGATCGTATAACTTATATCATGATTTAATTGATTCTAGAATATAAAAAATTATTTATGTATCATGTATATTCATAATATAAGTATGAATAATATATTGATATATGAAATGGAAAACACCGTTTATGGAGACGGTAGGCCGTACATATGCATAAACGTCGTTTCCGTTTTCATATCGTATTGAACGGAAGTAAGTGAATGAGATATATGTAAACACACACACACACAATTATATATATATATATATATTTCTAGTAGCATTATTATTTCATATTTTATATACTTATTAATAATATATACTTTTATAATCATTGTTGAATGGTGAACGTGGAAATGAATCTCATCGAATCGTGGAGACGGTAATCCGTACGTACGCACAGGAAATGATATCATTATGTTGATGGTGAAATCATATGTAATTGGATGGTATATTATATATATATATAATAATTAACATGTTATATTTATTATTTACATCAATTATACTCATTATTATACCCATCAAAATAATGAAGTGTTAAATAACAAACTATATCATGACATGGAGACAGTAAGTCATACGTACGCATGTATGGTGACTTTGTCATTCATAGGATTGATAGTCAAGGTTCCAGGCATAGTAGAAGATCATGAGTGGATGTACCCACTTGGCTTTTTTTCATTATCAATGATCAATCTGGGATCAATATGATGATAAATGCCAATCTCCATGGATCGATTCACAAAAATAGACAAAGAAGAAGAAAGGTCTCAGAACCCCAAAAGTGGATCGTCATAGGTTGATTATAATTAATTTAATTAATTGACAAGAAGTGAATTTTGGGTTTTCTTTCTTCATTGATATTCTTGATTATGTTCCGATGTGATTCATCATTGCATCGCAGAAGCCAAGTGTAGACTTCCTTTAGCGGTGATCCACACGTGCACTTCGTATCTCTAGACGTCGCCAAAGGTGTCTCCGGGTGCTAGTGTGGAGAAAACTTTTCTTGCATTGCTCGCCTTAGATCTTATTGATCTTATGAAGAGGATCTCTCTCGGTCTTGAGAGTGTTCTTGGGGGGAGGAGTTCTTTCAGTCTTGAAATAATTCTCCAGAATTGTTGTGCACAACGATTCTCTTGTAGGAAAATAGTTGGGGTTGTGAGGAAATTTATAATCGGGTTTGAGGTTGTAGAGTTATGACAATAAATAAAAGCGTTTTGCATTTTATTTATTTCATTGACTCTTATTAAAAACCCCCATGTTGAATAATTAATTCCTCGACATGTGCCCACGCTGATTATAATAAAAATCATTTAATAAAACAATATTATATCATCAAAATTCCGACTGGAAAACTACATGGCGTGTAATCATTAATACACAACGTGTACTTGTTTTCGATAAAACTACATGTCATGTCATCATTAATACATGGTATGTACTTGTTTTCCATGAAAAACTACACGGTGTGTAATCATTAATACATGGGGTGTATATATTTTTTTTATTTCCTTCTTCCTTCATCATTAAAACGATTTAAGTTTCCTTGAATAATTTTTAAAACACATACGGGAATAATCTTTATTCTACTTGAGATACTTGGATACACTTAGTGTGTGACCCTCTAGGCCTCTTTCTCATTGTCATTAGGCGGGCTTGCCTAAATTCCAAGATTACTTTATAGAAATGGGTTAAGGCACCCAAGAGAAAGAAGTTGACGCCGCATTGACGTGTCACCTCATACGAATGCTGACTATGTAATTTAATCCCTTTCTCTCAATATCTCATCAATCAGGTTTCATGGCAGTGTCATAAACCTATATTCTTGTTCTATCATTCTTTGACTTCCAGAAATAAACTCGTCGTTTCACCATGGCCATGGAATTTGTTTGATAGTTCTATTTCAATCAAAGGGCCCAAGATATCTACTTCCATAAATATGGAAGGGACAAATCCTTCCTTGAATTATCCATTAACAACATGTCCTTAATGATGCACCCAACATACCCTACTTCCCGCCAACTGTCTACATGACAGTTTTTGTCAAAAAATCTATGTGTGTGAGTCATGACATGAGTTAATGATAATATTCTAGTCTAAGGACCATTACACACGCTCATAGATAGAAATATCTGATGACACCAAGACGTGCGGAATTACTACTGGCGAGTATGTTCTCATAATCTCCCATCTTGGAGATTACCAAGTACAAACTCCATGAGAGAGAGTCTCATCTTCTTACAAGTACTCGCACTTCACGGTTTGTATACTATGTGTCCTATTATAGTATGTCATCAAACCATAGAACATTATTTAAGAATATTGTTATAGAATTTCAAGGTTCTCATTATAGCGGGGAGCTGTCATGACCTTATTAATGTAACAAATATTCCAGGACATTATTATATTATAGTCATGCAGAACAATGAACAATATATAATAAGAGTACATTCACGTAATCAAAGTAAAAAACAGTTGGTTCTCAAGACACCAACCCTTAAAATTTCCCACTAGGACTAGAGACAACTACCTAGGACTTTTAGTCCGATAGACCTCACATGATGATCATGTTTCTGCTAATTCAAGGCTTTACTCAAGGGTTCTGCCACGTTGCCTTCCATGGAAATACTGCTCACTTCAACTTCACCTCTCTGAGAAAAATCATTTAAGAGATGATACTTCCGAAGTATGTGCTTTGTCCGCTGATGTGACCTTGGCTATTTTTCAAGTGCCACCACTACAGTATTATCATAATAGAGTGTGATAGGATCTTTACTGTTAGGTACTACATATATCTCTTGGACGAAGCTTCGCATCCATACTGCTTCTTTAGTTTCCTCAGAAGCTGCGATATACTGGGATTCTGTTGTAGAATCTACAACCTCACCTTTCTTTGAGCTCTTCTAGCTCACTGCACCTTCATTCAAACTGAAGATGTATCCAGTCTGCAACTTTATGTCATCTTGATCAGTCTGAAAACTAGCATATACATGTCCTCTTATGACTAGTTCCTCATCTCCTCCATAAACTAGGAACATATCCTTAGTACGCCTCAGATACTTAAGGATAGTTTTGACTGCCATCCAATGGTGGTCTCCTGGATCAGCTTGATATCTTCCTACCTCACTTAATGTGTAAGAAACATCTATCCTTGTACAGAGCATAGCATACATGACTAACCCAATCGCGGATCCTTTCCATTTTCTCTCTTTCCTCATGTGTCTGAGGACACACTTTATTGGAAAGATGAATGCCATGTGACACTGGAAACAATCCCCTCTTGTACTATTCCATACTGAATCTCTTCAGTATCTTGTCAATGTATGTACTTTTACGTAGGCCCAACATTCTTTTGGATCTATCATGATGGATCCTGATCCCAATAATATATGTTGTCTTTCCTAAGTCTTTCATAGAGAATCATTTATCCAACCATGCCTTAACTGACTGTAAGACAGATACTTCATTTCCAATTAATAATATGTCATCAACATATACTATTAGGAAAACAAATTCACTTCCACTAAATCTTTTTTAGACACAAGGCACACATTAATTCTTAACAAAGCCAAATTCTGTTACGGCTTCATGAAAAAATAATGTTCCATGACCTTGATGGTTGCTTTAATCCATAAATGGATTTCTGTAACTTTCATACCTTGTTGGCATCCTTTGGAGTCACAAACCCTTCAGGTTGTGTCATGTAGACATCTTCTTGGAGGTTCCCATTAAGTAATGTTGTTTTGACATCCATTTTCCAAATTTCATAGTCATGTTAAGCATAAATGGCCAATAGGATTTTGATGGATTTCATCATCACAACCCGTGAAAAGGTTTCATCATAGTCAATTCCTTGACATTGTCTAAAACCTTTTGCAACCAGTCGTGACTTATAGGTTCTTACTTTCCCTTCCATGTCTCGTTTTTTCTTGAATACCCATTTGTTACCAATAGTCTTTACATCAACTGGAGGATCTACCAAAATCCAGACTTGGTTTTGGTGCATGGAATCCATTTCAGAATTCATGGCTTCTTGCCATTTGGTAGTGTCCGTTCCTTTAATTACTTCCTTTTAGGTAAGAGGATCCTCATTATCAACCAATAATGAGTCACCATCCTCGATGACAAGAAAACCATATCGTTCTGGTTCTCTTACCTCTCTCATGGTCCTACATAGTTCTTGTGTCACTGGAACAGATTGTTCTTCCATAGGGCTGTGTGGAATCTGTTCTTGTATCAACTCATGTGTATCTTGAGCCTTGACTTCATCAAATCCTATCTCGCTCCCACTATCTCTTTTAGAGATGTGATCCCTCTCAAGGAATATGGTGTGTCTTTCCACTATAACCTTTTTGTCTAAGGAGTTGTATAGATAATATCCCCTTGTTTCCTTGGGATATCATATAAAGATACACTTTGTGCCTCGGGGTGGAAGTTTGTTACCTGAATAGGTCTTAACAAATGTTTCACTACCCCCACACATTTAAATTTGATAACATGGCTTTACGTACACTTCATAACTCATATGGAATACCATTTATCAATTTATTTGGTACTTGGTTTAGTATGTGTGTTGTTGTTTTTAATGCATATCCTCAAAAAGATAATGGAAGACTCGCATGACTCATCATTGATCTCACCATGTCCAACAGGGTGAGGTTACTCCTTTCACTTACACCATTCCACTGAGGTGTGTAAGGAGGAGTGAGTTGAGAGAGAATCCCAAACTCACCTAAGAAATCAATGAAGCCCTGATTAAGATATTCTCTTCCTCTGTCTGAGCGGAGTTTCTTAATATTCTTACCAAGTTGGTTCTCGACTTCATTCATGTATTCTTTGAACCGATCAAAAGAATATGACTTATACCTCATTAAGTAAATATATCCATATCTACTAAAATCATCAGTAAAAGTTATGAAGTATGATAACCCACCCATTACATCAACTGGAAATAGTCCACACACATCTGTGTGAACTAATTCTAGAAGCACTTTATCCCTTTAACCTTTCCCACTAAATGGGGCTTTGGTCAGTTTGCCTTGTAGACACGCATGACATACACCAAGTGGTTTTAGTTTGAAAGAATCTAAATACCCATCTTGATGTAATTTTGTCAAACGTTTCTCATTGACATGACCTAGTCGGTGATGCCAAAGTTGGGTGTGGTATGAGTCTTGTGAATTAACTTTGTCATCGATTTCCATTACTTGGTTTGTGTATTCTAACACATAAGGTCGTTATATAAATGTACTCTTCCAAAAAAAATGTTATCTTTATAAAAGTAGAAACATTTATTTCCAAACTTGAAGATGAATCCATTAATATCTAATCTGGATACTAAAATAATGTTTTTAGTGACAGAAGGGACATAATAAAAACCCTTTAACATCAAGATCATTCCAGTTAGCAATGTGAGGTGGTAGTCCCCAAAAGCTACAACAGCAATTTTGGCTTCGTTGGCTGCTCGTTAATCTACCTCCCCTCGATCAATCTTCCTAAATCTACTTTGTTCCTTTATTTGGATACATATGTGAGCACCACAAGCAGTATCTAATACATAATTTGTAGAAACAAATAGATTGCATTTGATAACAAATGCACGTGAAGCTTACCCTTTCTTCCTTGGATGGGTGCAGTTTTTCTTCCAGTGGCCCTTCTTGCCACATGAGAAACAAACAGCCTCCTGTTCTCTTGCCTCTCCTTTAATCTTTCTTTTCTTGGAAGGCCTTGAAGAATCTTTGGTCTTAAATATCTTCACCTTCCCATTCCTTTTATTCACCATGAGGACAGAAGGATTTTCACACTTCATGTCATTATCCACTTGGCGAATGAGGATAAGAAGATCAGACAGATACTTCTCAATGTTGTTCATGTTGAAGTTCACAAAAAAAGTTTGAGAAGCTCTGGGGGAGTGATGCAAGAATGAGATCGGTACCCAGTTATTCAGGGAGTTTAAACCCTAGAACCTCCAAGAACTCAATGTAGACAATGATCTTGACTACATGAGGCCTGGCTGGGGTACCCTCTCCAAGCTTTCTCTAAAATAGAGCCTTGGAGATCTCAAACCTTTCTTGTCTTTCTCTCTCCTGGTATAGACCATGGAGGTGCTCGAGCATGCTATAGGCATCCATGTCTTCATGAGACTTCATGAGCTCACTAGACATTGATGATAGCATCAAACATTGAACATTGAGTGCATCATTCAAATGTTGATCATAGACCAGGAAATCTTCATCAATCGCCCCTTGGGCAAGCGAATCAGGAAGTGAGGACTCCAGCACGTAAAACTTTCGTTCATGGCATAGGATAACCCGAAGGCGCCTAAACCATTCCTAAAGTTACTGCTGGTGAGGATATTGTCTTTTTCCAAAATTTATCATAGAGAAAATGTGGTTGACAAGTTTGTCATATTGATTCTACAAATTAAAAGAGCAGATTTATTAGTACCTTTTGATTACATTTTTTGAAAAATAATAAATGAATTTATTAATTCTCCCACTATTTTATCAAGTCCCAATGGACCTCACCATTGAACACAGAATTTCTAGTTTCTTTAACATTATAGTGGCAAGGATCCATATTCCCCTTCACATAACCCCAACAAAGGTTGGTCAATCTATTTGAAGGTATTTAGGTAGGCAGGTCTTTGCCAACTGTGAGCTTACAGTTCCTTGATATGTTGAGTGGACTCCCCAATCCTGAAATCCTGACTTGGATTTCCTCAACTCTTACCTCCAATATTACATCAATTCTATCAAGGGCTAGTCCTCTTGATGTAATATGTTCAAGTCAACCCAAAACCTTTCATAAGGGCTTCCTTTATAAAATTAAGTGTCCCAATAAGGGTTGGTCAAACACATAGTTTTATTGAGTCTTGCCCTTAATCAAGTAACGGAAGGCTTGGTCTGACTTAATATGGTATTGAAGGATTTTAATCCTATATGCATAGTTTCGCATTATCACATGCTTGTTAATATTAAGTGATGCTTGATTAAGTGATTAACCATGTTCCGATAATATTTACGCATATTCCGATTTTTATTTTATTCCATCTTTGCATGCATGTTCATTTTATTAACTATGTGATCGTGAAAACACATACATAATAAATAAACAATGCAATCAGATAGAAATAAAATAATATGTCATGATAATGAGCTTTTATTGGTTAGCTTATCTAGTGGTTTGATAAGCTAACCCTGGCCTAGGGAAAAACACCTTGAACTGAGGGTTTGTGTTTTTCAGCTCCCACCTGTCCACCTTTGTATCTTCATGGGTTGTTTTCGCCTCAGCTTCGGGTTTTGAACCGTCTCCTCTGGATTGGGAGATCCTCCATTATATGGGGTATACATTAAAGAAACCATGGGCACACAGGCTCTACATTTTATTGGAAGAAGGCTCGCAGGCCAATGAATTTAAATTAAATAAATTTAAATGAAACCAAACACACATACAAAGGGTCTTTGGTCTAGCTCATGATTCTCCATAGCATGCAACGACATTTATTTATATTTACAATTCAAATTATTTTAATCGTTATATTATTTAAGATAAGTCGTGCTGGAAATTAATTAATTATGATCTTATAATTAATAAATTCTTTATCTTAAATTCCTTTACGAATTTCCTTGAGATTATTCTCATCCATATCCATTGTATAGGCCTTCGTAATTTTGAAGAAAACCTAGTGAAATTCCATTTCTGGAAAGTACATGGTGTGTAGTTTATATTTACACGGCGTGTATTTCTTTTCACCCTTTATCCAAAGTACACACTGGGAGCTTTGGAGTGTTTTCTCTACTTTGGAAATTTTGAAGTACACAGCGTGTAGATTAATCTAACACAGCATGTACTTCCTTTTTATGCAGTTACCAGCCTGGTAATCCCATGTAGGTGGAACACGACTTCTCCTTGTACATGGTTTCACTTGGGCCATATCAGACTACACGGCGTGGTGATTCAACATACACTCCGTGTATTCCGGTTCCATGCGCCATTCATTTTTGGTCAACACGGTGTAATAAAACTCATGTATACTCAATTCACACGGCGTGGTTTGGTAGACAAGTA
This sequence comes from Viscum album, assembly GCA_963277665.1. Taxonomy (NCBI): domain Eukaryota; kingdom Viridiplantae; phylum Streptophyta; class Magnoliopsida; order Santalales; family Viscaceae; genus Viscum; species Viscum album. Next base: position 6,046,998 of record OY728130.1, on the reverse strand, counting down.
CCGGTTCGTTGAACCTAAGTACACGGTGTGTAGTTTTCATTACACGCCATGTATTCCCGTGTTGTACAGACAGAAAGAGCATATCCTCTGGATGAGTTCCTTATTTTTTTATTTTAATCAAAATTAAAATTAAAATGTCGTTTCTGTGATGTGAATCGAGAAATGAAGGAGGAATAACAGACCTCATTCATTTAGTTTTTATTGAAAATTTTATCTTGAATTGAATCAAATATAAATTCATAAATTATCAACAAAAATTAAATAATTATAATCAACGTTGTAACCTGGATCTGATACCATTTGAAGGTTTCAGGTGCAGTAGAAGCTCGTGGGTGGATGTCCCCACTTGGCTTTTTTCATTACCAATGATAAATCGGGGATCAATACGATGATAAACGCTAGTCTTCACGGATCGATTCACAGAAATAGACAAAGAATAAGAAAGGTCCTGGAACCACAAAAGTGGATCATCACAAGTTGATTATAATTAATTTAATTAATTTACAAGAAGAATCTTTTAGGTGTTCTTTCTTCGCTGATATTCTTGATCATGTTCTGATGTGATTCGTCGTTACATCGTATAATAAAAGTGTAGACTTCCTCTAGCGGTGATCCACACATGCACCTCATATCTCTGGACGTCGCCAAAGGTGTCTCCGGGTGCTCACGTGGAGAAACCTTTGCTTGAGTTTCCCACCTTAGATCATCTTGATCCGATGAAGGGGATCTCTCTTAGTCTTGAGAGTGTTCTTGGAGGAAGTATTTCTTTCGGTCTTGAAATAATTCTCCAGAATTGTTGTGCACAACGATTCTATTATAGTAAAATAGTTGGGGTTATGAGGATATTTATAATCGGGTTTGAGTTTGTAGAGTTATAATAATAAATAAACATGTTATGTGTTTTATTTATTTCATTGAGTCTTATTTAAAAAACCCATATTGAATAATTAATTCCTTTACATGCACACATGATGATTATAATAAATATCATTCAATAAAACAATATTATATCCTCAAAATCCCAACTGGAAAACTACACAGCGTGTAATAATTAATACACGGCGTGTACTTGTTTTCCATAAAACTACACAGCATGTAATCATTAATAGATGGAATGTATTTTTTTCATTTCCTTTCCAAAATAAAAACTACACGGCATGTAATCATTAATACACGGTGTGTACTTATTTTCCATGAAAAACTACACGGCATGTAATCATTAATACACGACATGTATATCTTGTTTTTCATTTCCTTATTCCTCCACCATTAAAAAGATTTAGGATTACTTGAATAATTATTAAACCACATACGGGAATAATCTTTATTCTACTTGAGATACTTGGATACAGTTAGTGTGTGACCCTCTAGGCCTCTTTCTCGTTGGCATTAGGCGGGTTTGCCTAAATTCCAAGATTACTGTCTAGAAACGGGTCAAGGAACCCAAGAGAAAGAAGTTGACACCACATTGACGTGTTACCACATAAGAATGCTTACAGTATAATTTAATCCCTTTGTATCAATATCTCATCAAGTAGGTTTCATGGTAGTGTCATAAACCTATATGCTTGATCTGTCATTCTTTGACTTCAAGAAATAAACTCATCGTGTAACCATGGCCATGGAATTTGTTCGACAGTTCTATTTCAATCAAAGGGCCTGAGAAATCTACTTCCATAAATATGGAAGGGAAAAATGCTTACTAGACTTATCCATTAACAAAATGTCATTCGTGACACACCCAACATACCCTACTTCCCGCCAACTGTCTACGTGACGGTTTTTGTCAGCAAATCTAAGTGCACGAGTCATGACATGAGTTAATGATAATCTTCCAGTCTATGGACCATTACAGACGCTCGTAGATAGAAATATCTGATGAAACCAAGACATGCGGAATTACTACTGTTAGGTATGTTCTCATAATCTCCCATCTTGGATATTACCAAGTGCGAACTCCATGAGAGAGAATCTCATCTTCTTACGAGTACTCGCACATGATGGTCTGTATACTATGTGTCCTATCATAGTATGTCATCCAACCGTAGAACTTTATTTAAGAATATTGTTATATAATTTCAAGTTTCTCATTATAGTGGGGAGATTACATGACCTTATCAATGCAACAAATATTCCAGGACATTATTATATTATAGTCATGTAGAACAATGAACAATATATAATAAGAGTACATTCATGTAATCAAAGTACAAAACAGTTGGTTATCAGGACACCAACCCTCACAGATAGAATAATGAGTATAGTTGTACCATATTTATAATAACATCTAGGTATGTATAATGTACTAGAGTTATAATTTTATTATTAAAACAATAAATAAAAAGGATGTGGAAGAAGAAAAGAACTTTAAAGGAAGTGATGGAGTAATTACCTCTTCTTCGGTTTTTTTCTTTTGATTTCATCAAAAGGGATCATTAGGTTGGATTCTAATCAAAGGACTCTAGGGTTAAGTGAGGGTAGTTGAGAGGATATTTGAGCAGGGTTTGGCCGAGCCAAATGGCTTTGGAGATGTGATTTTGAGAGAAGGGGAAGTACCCTTTTATAAGAAAGGTGAGAGTCACTTTAGGAAATGCTTGAAATATTAATTTATTATACTATCATATTCAATTTATAATTAATCCAAAAGGATTTATTTTGAGGATAAGGTGGGTATGGGTCTAAAACCTCTCAACCAATAGGTTTTAGTTAGGTATAGGTCACCATATTAACCTTATATTTTAGATTTAACTCTAGTTAAGTAGTTTAACTTTTACCATGTATTCTTGTATTATTATAATACATGGTTAATAAACATACTATAAAATGGCAAGAGAACCTCAAGTGGTTCATTAATGACATATATATTATCATATAAATCCTTTGGCCAAATATTATATTTTTAGGACTATTATATAATTTAATAAAATAGTATTTGTTTTAAACCACCATTTATGTCAATTTTGACACTATTTGGTATTTGGTTTTTTTTCAAAGTCATAACAACATTATCACATCCAAAAAAATATTTTATCAACCCTAACATGTCATAATAACTTATAAAATTCGTTGAATGCATCTAATGTATCAATTTACATTTATTTGGATATTTATAATATCAATTATTTTAATCTTTCATTAATAAGGTAATTACTACATCATCGTTGTGTCACAAATAAATTTAATTATTTAATGTCTAAAAATTATAAATAAAATAACATTATATAGTAAATCATTTTATATTTCTAATGAATATTTACAGTTGAATTTATCTTATGTATAACCTATTATTAAAATAAATTAGTTATTAAACTTTGAATTTAACACTTTTAACTCTATTTTAAATAAAATAATGATAAATTTCCTAATCTAATCCATCTAGATCAAAAAGAATCATATTTTATTCCTAAGGTTGATTTTGGTTGAAATACACTTATCCAATAGAATCAGGACATTTTTTAGGGGAATTATAATATGATGTTTACCTTTAATTACCCTATTTACTTTTAATCGTGGTAAATAAAATTCAAAAGTTATTATTCACCAAAAAATATTTTCACCTTATTGACCCACATTTTAATTAGTGATGTCAACCTTGTCTCTTGTATTTTTAAATTTATTTCAAAGAAGTGGTAAAATTACGTTTTATGCAAATTTGCAAATGTGCCTAGAAGGTGGGTAAAAGACATTAAAAATTTCAATAAAATTTTATATATCTAATCTTATTATTCAATGACAACAAATAATTAAATTGGACTAATATAGGTATTATATATTTATTTTCACTTTAAAAAAAATTAAATAATTATTATTATTATTTAAATAAAAAGTCAGTTTTAAACAATAACCTAGTGTTCTTCACTATTAATCAAAAATTGAAAGTTTTCATTAAAATACAAAAAATTCACCCTAAGATAATTTTGATTTTCCAAATTCAAAAATGATGTCCATTTTACCAAATTTAAAGCATAGAAGTTGCATTAATTATTTTAAAATTAATTCTCATTGTCAAAACCAGAAAGTGGGTTTTTAAGAAGTAAAAAATATCAAAAGATTGACATGTTTTTATGTCTAATTTGTAACACCCCAAGATTCCATGGTACGCTTCTCTTTGAAAAATAAAATAGTGTGTATTGTATGCAACTTCGAGTTCTAACACACCACAACCAATCAAACTAACCGTTATGAATAGTAATACCCAGTTTTTGAAATTTTATAAATTATATCTTTTAAAGTGGAGTTCATTTTTGGATTCGTAATATTGAAATTAGCTTAGGGTGATTTTTTGGTATTTTTCTGAAAACTTTCAATTTTTGATGAATAGTGAAAAACATTGAGTTATTGTTTAAAACCGAATTTTTATTTAAATAATTATTTATTTATTTTAAATTTATTTTAGGTAAAAATAGATACATAATACCTATATAAGTTCAATTTAATTAATTGGAGTCATTTTATAATAATTTTAGATATATAAAAATTTTATTAAACTCTTTACCGTCTTTTACTCACCTCCTAGGAGCATTTCCAAATTTACATAAAACTTAATTTTATCGATTCTGTGAATTAAATTTTAAAAATCTGAGAGACACGATTGATATTAGTAACTAAAATGTGGTTCAATAAGATGAAAATAATTTTTGGGGAATAGTAACTTTTTACTTTTATTTACCACAGTTAAAAGTAAATAGGGTAATTAAGGGTCAAAATGATATTATTATAACCCTAACACATGTCCTAATTCTATTTGATAAGTATAATTCGACCAAAAATAGCCCTTGGATAATTATATTTATTATTATTTAATACAAAGAAGAGTTAAAAGTTTTAAATTCAAAGTTTAATAGCAAAACCATTTTTAAAATAGGGTTACACATAAGATAAATTCGACTATAAATATTCATTAGAAAGATAAAACAATTTCCTACATAATGGTATTTTATGTATAATTTTTATAAATTAAATAATTAAATTTATTTATGACACAATGATGATACAGTAATTACCATATTAATGAATGATTAAAATAATTGATATTATAAATATCCAAATAAATGTAATTTGAGACTTTTTATGAATTCCACTAATTTTATAGGTTAATATGACATGTCAGGGTTGGTTAGATGAATTTTTTTTGAAGTAATAATGTTGTTATGAATTTAGAAAAAACAAAATACCAAATAGTGTCAAAATTGACATAAAAGAGTTTTTAAAACAAGTATTATATTATTAATTGATATTATATTCCTAAAAAACTAAGATTCGGCCGAAAGACTTATATAATGATAGGTGTATCATTAATGAACCGCTTGGAGTTCTCTTGGAATTTTATGGTAATTTTATTAACCATATAATGTAAAAATACAAAGAGACAGGGTAAATATCAAACTATTTAACTAAGAGTTAAATCTAAAAGATAAAATTAATATAGTGACCCAAACCTATATAAAACCTATTGGTTGAGTGTTTTTTGACCTATCCCCACCTTAGACTTTAAATAATCCACTTTGGAGCCATTAGAAACCGAAAAATATTTTATTATAAAATAATATTTCTAGCTTTTCCTAAGGTGCCTCTCACCCCTCTTATAAAAGGGCACTCCCCCTTCTCTCGAATTCACACCTTCAAAGCCATTTGGCTTAGCCAAACCCTACCCAAATACCCTCTCAATTGTCCTACCTTTATCTTAGAGGCATTCATTTAGTATGAAATCCATCCTATGGATCCCTTTTGATCAAATCAAAAGGAAGAACCCAAAGAAGAGGTAAATATTTCATCACCTCTTTCAAGTTCCTTTCTTCTTCCATGTCTTCTTTCTTTGTTGTTTCCATTATAAATTAATAACTCCAGTATATTATACATACTGTGATGTTATTATAAATATGATACAACCATATTCATTATTATATCCATCATTTTAATTACATGTCATTAATCTATAGGTTAAATTCATTTATACCCTTGTTTGACTATTTATAAAATGGTTGCAAGGAATATTTCTATCGTTATCCAAACAAGGTACTTTTGACCTTTTTGAAAAAAGTAAGGTAAAAATGTTTTTTTTTTACTTATATGGAGGGTGCGGCTATTTTCCTCCGTTATAACATCATCGAAGCTTACCTTACAAGATTATTATAATATTTTCAAAATAAACGTTTTCTTTTATAATTATATGAATTTTAAATGATTTCATAGTAGAAAGAGACATTTCTCTAAAAAAGGTTTTTATTTCATCAATTTCAACATCCTTTGATGTATTTTAAGTTTATTTAAAGTTGATTTATTATGATACAAAACTTCCATATTTTATTTAAGGTTTTGTGATATGTTTGACTATAGATGTGTTATTTTTACACCATTCATGGTTTATGGATAAAGTATTGACATTTCATATGCTAGTTTTAATCATAATGTTTATGTTATGATTAAACCTTTTCATATGAGGAATGCATTGGACTTAGTATGTGACGGGTGGAACCCGCTATTGCTCCGCAATGCATCGGTAGGTCTCATGAGACAAACTAGGGTCTTGTCACAAGGCCTTGACAAAATCTTATTTGTAGTCTTGGCACAAGGCCTTGACTATGTGGTTATGAAAGTCTGTCATTATGCATTCCATCATTATGAAAGTGTCTATTGATATTGCATGTGATTATTTGACTAGTATAATATCCATGTGAGTAAGTAAATAGAATTATTTTGATTTATATTTTCCATATTATGATTAATTTTTTGATGAAAAGGATTTTGTTTTAGTTATATACATTGCCTTAAATTTTTATGATTATTTATGAAATTTTACACCAATTATACTAATTATTATACCCATCCAAATAATGAAGTGTTGAATAACAAACTACACCACGGCGTAGAGACGGTAAGCTGTACGTACGCTTGTATGGTGAATTTTTCATTAATCGGATAGATAGAATAATGAATTTGTTTGTACCATATTTATAATAACATCTTATTATTTAGAAGGTACTGGAGTTATTATTTTAGTATGGAAATAACAAATAAAGAGGAAGTGGAAGAAGAAAAGAACTTTGAAAGATGTGATGAAGTAATTAACTCTTCTTCGGGTTCTTCCTTTTGATTTGATCAAAAGGGATCCTTAGGTTGTATTATAATCAAATTAAGTCCTCTAGGATGAATTTAGGGGAGTTGGGAGCATATTTGAGTAGGTGTTGGCTGAGCCAAATGGATTTAGAGGTGTAATTTTGAGAGAATATGAAGTACCCTTTTATAAGAGAGGTGAGGGTCACTTTAAGAAAAGCTTGAAATATTAATTTATTATATAATCATATTCGGTTTATATTGGCTTCAAAAGGATTTATTTTGAGTCTAAGGTGAGGCTGGCTCGAAAACCTCTCAACCAATAGGTTTTAGATAGGTTTAGGTCAGCATATTAACCTTATGTTTTAGATTTAACTCGTAGTTAAATAGTTTAACTTTTACCATGTCTTCTTGTATTATTATAATACATGGTTAATAAACATACTATATAATGCCAAGAGAACCTCAAGTGGTTCATTAATGACATATCTATTATTATATAAGTCCTTTTTCCAAACATTATATTTTTAGAACTATTATATAATTTAATAAAATAGTATTTGTTTTAAAAACTCATTTATGTCAATTTTGACACTATTTGATATATGGTTTTTCTGAAAGTCATAACAACTTTATCACTTGAAAAATAATTATTTAATCAACCCTAACATGTCATATTAACCTATAAAATTCGTGGAATGAATCAAAAGTATAAATTTACATTTATTTGGATATTTATAAAATCAATTATTTTAATATTTTATTAATAAGGTAATTACTACATCATCGTTGTGTCATAAATAAATTAAATTATTTAATGTCCTAAAATTATAAATAAAATAAAATTATAAAGGAAATAGTTTTAGATTTCTAATTAATAATTATAATCAAAATTATTTTATGTATAACCCTATATTATACATTTTTTAGTTATTAAACTTTGAATTTAACACTTTTAACTCTTCTTTAAATAAAATAATAATAAATTCCCTAATCTAATAAAAGTGGAACAAAAAGAATCATATTTTATTCCTAAGGTTAATTTTTGTTGAAATACACATATCAAATAGAATTAAGATATGTGTTAGGGTAATTATAATAACATTTTTACCTTTAATTTCCCTATTTACTTTTAACTATGGTAAATAAAATTCAAAAGTAACTATTCACTAAAAATTATTTTCATCATATTGAACCAAATTTTACTTACTAATGTCAACTGTGTCTCTTAGATTTTTAAAATTCAATTCACAGAAGCAGTAAAAGTACATTTTATGCAAATTTGCAAATGTGCCTAGAAGGTGGGTAAAATATGTTAAAAAATTCAATAAAATTTTATATATATAATCTTATTATAAAATGACTCCAATGAATTAAATTGGACTAATATAGGTATTATATATTTATTTTTTACTTTAAAATAAATTTAAATAAAAATAATTATTATTTAAATAAAAATTTGATTTTAAACTAAACGTAGTGTTTTTCACTATTTATCAAAAATTAAACGTTTTCATAAAAATACCAAAAATTCCCCCAAAGCAAATTTTGATTTTCCAAAATAAAAAATGATGTCTATTTTACCAAATTTAAAACATATAAGTTGTATTAATTAATTTTAAATTAATTCTCATTGTCAAAACCAGAAAACATGTTTTTAATAAGTAAAAATTATTAAAAAATTGACATGTGTTTATGTCTAATTTAAAAGTGAAATTACTTAAAATGACCTAAATTATATTAAATTATAAAAATATAATCTAATTATACTTTAAAACCACTAAAATTCACAATTTAACACTATAAATTGTTTAGATTAAAAAAGTTGTTTTTAATTAAAATTTAGTATTTTTCACTATTCATCAAAATATAAAAGATATCATAAAAGTACCAAGAATTTATCCAAACTAAATTTTTATGTCCCTATTATAAATAATAATTTAATTTAATTTAATTGAATTTATAAAAGTGTCAACTATTGGATTTAGAAATGGTTCTACATTAAAATGCAGAAAAACTGCATTTTTTGAAAAATACTTCTTTTATCTAAAAAATTGAATTTGTCATTATATTATGTCTAAGAAACACAAAATATTAATGTTAAAATTACATAGGATATATATAAATTTCAATATATGGTAAATATTACTCATAATGACTTTTTAAACAGCTAGTTTGATAGTCCGTGATGCGCTTGAACTTGGTGTTGTGTGTGATGCAAGCTATTAAATTAATTTAAAGAGATAATGTACTATGAAATCTTGGGGTGTTACACCTTGGATTAAACACAACCCCTCTTCAATTAGGTATTCCCTTCAAAAATCCCACGAGCCTTCTCAAAGGAAGGAGATTCCTAAGGGGACTCGGGTCTTTGCAAAGAACTCATGCTTCGCGAACTACCTTCCATGCACATGTGAATCACATGCTAAGGCAGGGTCACTGTGCTTCGTGAGGTATACTGCTTCATAGTGTTATGCTTCGCAAAGCACCCTTTCTTCGTGATACTTTTTTCGTGAGAGCCTCTCTACTTCATGAAGAACCCTTCATGTGCACCTAAGCCTTATGCCTAGGTGAGGCCACTCCACTTCGTGAAGCATACCCCTTCATGAAGCCCCTTCACTATACGGAGCACCAGAGAATCACGAGGCCTCTTCCTTTGAAACCCCTTACTCCACAAACCCTTTTCCCATACAGCCCTCTAGGTCCGTATGAAGTGATTTCAAAATCCGTTGGGTGGTTATCCACATTGCATTGCTTATCATTATGCTTCTTCGCATAGGCACACTAATGGATATTGCTTCTTCGCATAGCCATGCTAATGTGGGACCCTTAATGGATCACTCCAAGACACCCCCTAACCATGGCATTGCGGATTCATTCCCTTACCCAAGTGTGGATAGGTATCATTTATGTAATTTCTAGGGGTGCAGAGTGAGCCTGCATCGTCTGAGATGTAGGATGTTAAATTTCCAAGCACTATCGTCCTCAACACATGACATTAAACTGTGACCTCGTCTTGTGCATCATACACTGGGTGCCCCATCTCAGGCATTCTCTACTCCCGCTCATCTCCACAGAATTGAGATCTTCCTCATATGGAATTATATCCTCTTTACTGGAGCGTTGCCTGTACATGGGGAAGGGAAACCATCTTGGTGTAAGACCCTGGCCTTTCTTGGAGGAGGTAGCATTCTGACTCCTCCTCTCTTCTTTACTTCCAGAGACAACAGGAGAGATGGGCACTAGGACATTCATTATCAGATACCTCTCCTGTTGGTATTTGTCACCACCTGGGCCTATATTCTAGAGTAAGTCCCAATCTTCATCTCCATGGGCCGCTAACAATGTACAATCCCCTTTTACCTTTTTGGGCCTCTAACCACATGTAAGCCCCACTTCACTTCCCATAGATGCACATTTCAAGACATGATCATCAGGTCTTTGCTGCCTCTTTTTTCTCATACTGAGCATGACTCACATGGTCTTAGAGTAAGCATTGACCATGAAATCCTCTTCATGTTGCCTTAGAGTGTAATCCCCAAACCATTCCGAACAATGTAGACTTTTATCCTTTCCAAGGTAAGGTACGTAGGAAGCCTGCCGGAGGTTCAAGCCCAATACCTACTTGTTTTGACCCATTCACATCAGTTCACCTTTGTCCCGAATGATGTTAAATTGTATCCACCATCCTGAACTATGAGGACTTTGATCCTTTCCAAGGTAAGGTATGTAGGAATCCTCCCTGAGGTTCAATCCCAACACCTATTTGTCCTGACCCCCTTCATGTTGGTTCACCAAAACCTCTTCTGAACTATGTGGACTTCGATTTTTATCAAGGAAAGGTACGTAGGAAGCCTCCCTGAGGTTCAAGACCAACACCTACTCTTCCCAACCACTTCACATCAGTCCACCCTCATACCACATGACATTAAATAGTATTCCCATTTTTCCCCCATAAGACATTAAACTGTACCCATTCAAACTATGTGGGCCTTTGATCCTTATCTCATATGAAAGGTATGCAGGAAGCCTCCCTGGGGTTCAAGACCATTACCCATGTCTCATCCTGGTCTTTACCTTGATCCTTTGCGTTTCGGGAAGGTCAGGCCCCAACCCAAAGGTTCCCCTTCCTTCGGGTCCCATCCATACGGGCCGCCTCCTCAGGTGTCCCATCGCCCCACACAACCACATGGACTTTGATTCCCTACCATGGGGATATATAGGAAGTATCTTCGAGGCTCAAGCCCAACACTACTATCACCTTCATGACAGTTCCATCTCATTCCCCCCTCCACATCATTAAACTCTCAATCATCAATCATGATTCTTGTATGGGCCGCCACATCCTGGTGAGTTTATGTCACCTACCTTCTCACTGCTTCTAGAAGAAATCATTTAACTAATAGTGTGTTCACCCCAGCATCAGCGATCCCATTAGGGGTCAAACCCATATTATCCCCTCCCGTTAGTGTTTTGATCAGTTTGATCTGTCTCCACTAGATGTTAAACTCATGACATACCCTTTTTTAAACATGAGAAGTTGAGTAAAACCTTAGACATATGACTATAGAGTATAATTCCCCGAATTCAATGTTGGATGCCTCAAGATTCCACGCCGTCGAGAAGACCTATCATAAGGGGAAGAAACCCAGACACGCCGGTGTTCCAGCATCAACATACATCAGTGATGTCCAATGTGACAACTCCCTCGACCAAAGGTTTTTTCCCTGAGTGGACCACTTGGAATGTCCTAACATAAGTAGTGTAATTAACCAGTTTCTATAAAGACATGGCATTGGGAAGAGTTTCACAAACAACATCATAAATCTATAAGGTAGACTCGAACTAGGTAACGAGTTCCAAGGAGGAATCCATGGATAGAGGAAGTGACATCACATCATCCCATTTTGATCAAGGAGAAAATGTCCCTAAATAAGTGATGGATGTCACCTGCCTTTGGAAATAGAGAATGTGGGGAAACAGCTATGTGTCCTCTGAAACAGACGAATGTTCTCCCTAGAAAAAGAGTCGGAAATAGAAATAATGAACCCGACGTGAATCTCTTCTCCTCAATATGGAGAATAGTAGAGTTTGAGACATCAAAGTACTATAGTGTCACTGGATCCATGTATCTGGAACTAGGTCCCACCAAGAAAATAGTGGGCCTGGAGTGAAACTCACCAGAAGTTGGGGTAGTTGAACGATGGACATCCCAGTCTGTGACATTGTTATCATGGATCCCTCTTACCAGCCATAGAATACGGAAAGGAGATGGGGCACTGGACATCTATTTCCTCCTTGCAGCTCTAATGGTTTAATCTTACTTCCTTCCAAAACCCAATATATTGTATCATGAAACTGATCATCACCCACCTACTGATGCAGGGGTAGGGGAAACGTCACCGTGGAAATCCCACATACACTCATTTACCCTATGGAAGCGTCCACGTCCACAACTACTGGGCACCCACACCCCATCTCCCCAACTGAGTTTTTTTAGAGAAGGGTGATAAATTACCTCGTATGACGATATGAGGAGGAGGGGATCATCCCAACCAGGGACATGGAATGATAGGACCTAGAGGCATCTTTACCTCATCACCACCATTTCCCTCAAGGTCCGCATATAGAGCCACTACTCCCCACTCCGACGCACAACCGTTTTGCGAGCCTCTACTTGGAATGCGTTGATGACTCCCTCCCCTATGATGATGAGGTTAGGGATGTCCAGGCTAGCCCATTCAGGATCCCGTTCCAGGGGTTCCCATGGAGGGCCCCCACTAGGCTTCACTAGTGCCACCACCTGGCCCCACAGGTTGAGGAACAGGTTAGCTATGCGCCTGCACCGACAGCCCCATTCTGGCTGACCTGACACCAGTGTCGGGCACAAGCTGAGGAGGATGCCCACCGGGGGGGCATCAATGCCAACAACTATCGTGGCTTGTTCCACCACTGACACAGACCATTAGTACCATATCTATGTTAAGCAGGGGAACTCATATGCCCAACCCTAATCGAGGTCCCAACTACCCCACGAACAGGCTAGGTCAACTCTCATAGTCGCTGATGCAGGTAGCGCCCACTCTGGGTTGACCTGTGGAAATAACACCCAATACGGAGGTCCTCCCTACACCAACACCAATGAGACTATATGTCTGTCCTACTCCCAAGCTCGTCATGAAGGTCCTCCCCATGATGGCTTCAATCCAAACGAGGGTCCTCCTTGCTATAGTGACGCTCAGTACGGAAGCCTCCTTAGCACCCACGACCATAGGTATAGAGCCATTCCTCCTATTGTCGGTCACCAGTCTGAATATGCTACACATCTGGCCAACCGTCAGTATGGTGGTCTCCCCCATGTTCTTACAACCACCAAATAAGGGCCTCTGCATCCCAGCAACTAGAGAAGCATAGCTTTTCCTCGCTTCATAAAATCCCATCACAGAGGTCCTACCCATGTTTTGTTCATCCAGTACGAGGACCCTACTCATACTGACACTGTAGAGGATGCAAGCACGGAGGTCCTACCCATGTTCCCAGCAGCTCTAGCGAAGGTCCTACCCACTCCGAAACTTCCTAAAAATACCCCCTCTACACGTCAACCAGTGGACATAGATTTCCACCCCATATTCCCTTTGATATATGTCAAGTTGATCCTCACACCCCAGCCCACTCATTCAGAAGTCTTATCTGCCCCTGCACCAGTTCGGCTGAAGGACCTCCTCGAGCCAGAAATCTACCTCATCCTGAAGAGCCATCTCAGGGAAGGAGGGCGGGTCATCGCCACCATAAAAATAATATCAGGAAGATTCAAACTGAGATTAAACATGTGTGCTTCTCATATCCGGAGGCAAAATATGATTCGGAAATGTAACCTTCTCCTCGATCCTCTATGTTAAGATTTGGGGTAGGGAAGAGGTGTATCAGCCTCATACTTTTGGTATGCGAGGTCCATCGGATCCCTACCTCCCTCTGCAGATACATCAAAGAGGATGAATATTTGGCATCCCCCTACGGTATGTCCATTCAATATCCACCATAATCTACAATATCACTCTCTACCTCAACTAGAGATCACGAAGAGTTATTCGGGGGACTGATGGCAGACGAGAAACAGCATGGTCCACTACCAGCAGTCGTAGTCCCTGTGCCAGAAACTATAGTCACCAGTCATCCTATAGAGATTTGGTGGATAAGTCACTGCACTCATTGGAGGATAGTCCAAGATGTGGTGGCTTGTCATCCTGCTCGTCGTATTCTACACCAGCCAGCCTATAGTCTCAGTGGTCTACTTCAGTACTGCTACCGGTTCCTCAGATACCTCCAATAGACAAGTGGGGCAACCAAGGGCCAGACCCCGAGACTGGGCCAAGGATCTTGTAGGACATTATTACGGAAGACCATTTTTCGGAGTTGTTTTGGCCAGTTGCGGCACCAAACTTCTTTGCACCGGAATCACTCACCCAGGATGAAGTTGGATTCTTTCTCTAGACCCTCTAGGAAGCACATTTCTGTCTTCTTCATCGGCGAGTGGCCAACCCCAAGATTTAGGCACACTTCGAAGACATTGGTCAATAATGTCGCTTAATCGATTTTTCCACACACCCCATGGCCCAATGTGCTGAGTCACTAGTCCACCATAGAACCCTCCAACAATGATGCATTCATAGCTTTTAAGTGCTCTGTAGGATTTCTCCCCCCCCCCCATGTGTAGATCCCTAGTTTGGGGCAGTACGTGGACCTCCCTTTCAAATCTATCCAGCTCTAGATTGACTTTCCAGAAAATATCGAGGATATTCCTCCAGGTAGAGTTGAGGTTAACATGGCCAATATATCAGAGGAAGAGATAGAGATAGAACTCCCTGGGGAAAACTGACCCCCCGAGGAGTGACACAACTTTTGGACCCATCAGGAAGGGTTACTCGCCAACAGAGAAATCTACTGGGTCTTTCTGTACCCACCGAGGCATTGGTCCTCAGTCAAAATCCCAACAAGGGTAAGGATCACCTCAAAGACGTCAAACCCTTATACCTGTCTAGATCAGTACAAAAGATTTAGGATGATCCTGAAAAAGTCAAGTTGCGTCAACATATCACAGAGCAGAAGAATATGGTTGATGACCTCCTTACCAAATGTACTGTGAAGCGACATCTAGACTACGGTGATCCTCGACTGGGGTATTAGGGGTGGTAACTTATGTCTAGAGGGCACGGTGTGTGTCTCCAAATCCACTGAAGCAGTGGGATAATCCCCAATACCCAACTCAGGTTCCCCCATCTGCTCCACAAGTCATCCCACCAGCTGCCCCACAAGATTTTGGGTCTGCTTATCACATTAAAGAACATACCAATGCACTGGTGGTCAGGTATCCCCATTAAGATAGGAACCCCTCCCCAGATAATCCCATGGCAGTGCTCATTTCTCACCTCGAGGCATTGAAAACTTGATAGGTGGGAATCCCACCTGATGGAAAGCCATATCTAGCATGGGTGGATGATATGCCAACACCCTTGGGTCTTAGAAATATCAATTTCTCACACTTTAATGGGATGGGTGAACCACTACAGCATCTGGACCACCTCAATTCAAGGTGAGGACCCTTGTTAGGAACTCCTCTGTAGCAGGTGGCCGCCAAAGTATGATGCTTCGTATAGACATTAGAAGGACCTGCATTTGTCTGGTACAACCAGTTACCAATTAGGTCAGTAGCTGGTTGAGAAGATCTTTGTAGCTAGTTTCTTTACCATTTTAGTTCCACCACTTGTAGGAAAAGTATTGTAGACCTCTTCAAGTGTAAGAAAAGGACCAAAGAGCACATTGTAGACTTTGTCGCCCAGTGGAAAGGACTCACCTACTCCTTGAATATGTTGATGACTTAGGAAAAGATGCTGAAATTGTGTGCGTAGAATGTCAAGACCAAACTATTCCCCTCTCTCATTACCCATAATTATCCTAGGGGATTCTGGGATTTCTTTAATAAGGCCTAGTGCCTAGATGAAGCCTTACATCAGGCCAGGCAGTCATGTCTATTACCTCTTGCAATTCCTACGAGGAGGGCCGCCAAGGCTGAGCTCACTATAGTGGACCAAATAGAGGCCCCTGAGCAACTAGAATTATTACCAGTGGAGCCACCCCCCACATCCTCATAGAGGTCTGCCACCACAAGCACAAACTCCAGCCCAGTAGCACCCACCACATAATCAGAAGGCGCCCCCGCATAACGTGCCTCCACCACCTAGGTGAGATAAACAGGTCCCACCTTCTTGACAGGATCCTCCAGCCCCTCGTCAGGGCCAGGATCCTAGAGCCCCCTTCCTAGATAAGAGAAACCGGACCTACTCATTCAACAAATCTCAGATTCCTAGCTATTTCCAATGTTCCTTGGAATATGGGAGTGTTTGTTATCCTGATTGTAGGAGACCAGAAGAGGTGGATATCACTGATCACCCCAACTACTTCCCCTATCACCAAATCTTGGGGAACTTCCTTAAATAGTGCTATGCATTTAAACATAGTCTTTATGACCAAGTTGAAAACAAATTAGTCGGGTTATGATTATCTCCATCACATATGGCATGTGTATTCATGAAGCCTAATAGCAGCAGTAATAGTGAAGGTGAGTGGCATCAGGTTTCTAAGTGCGGGTCTCAGAAGTTTGATGACTGGATGGCTTTTAAGGTGGTTGTGTGTGCCCATGGTATTATCTGTGCATGCCTGAATCGATCTGAGCCTTGAAAAGGTGTCGCTTCACCCACATCCAGTACCTCTGTGCCAACGGCTCATCCATCCTCTTCTCAAAAGAGTAAGCATTGACGACATAAGGGAAAACAAAATCTCCCACAGATGTCATCGTAGTCCCATACTCTCATAGAATTCATGCCCCCATAGATGGAAATTCCCCCTAGAGTCCATCTAGTAGTGAATAATTCTTCAACTAACAGCCAAGGGTACGCCTCGGTTAACACCATAGAGCTGGTAAACCCCTACAAGATTTTTGACAGTGAGGAGCACCAGGCAGATCCTCCTAATGTTCCCAGTTGTCGCTAGCATCGACAGATATAAGGAAATATGGGTCATCGTAGTTTCTCAGTCAGTACTTCTAGGTAGGATATGCATGCCACCAAAACTAGACAACAGGCCCAGTGCAAAGCTCATCATGTGAAACCATCTCATCTAATGTCGTTGGGTATGCCTTCTCCACCGTTTGGGCTACTAGATCAGGTAGAGCCACCCATACCATGCTATGATCATCCATGCTATATTATAGACTGGTATCATCCATTTGGACCTCATCTGTTAGTAACTCCACAGGCTTTATCTAGTGAGCATTAGGACATTCCCAGCACCAGTCAGTCGTCAGTCCAGCCTATAGGGCCTGCCATAACTCTTTTCATAGATAAACCTCTTGTAAGCATAATCTCATTCCTAGAACATAAGTATTATGTCCTAAAGCATCTTTCCATCATTCCAGCAAGGCTATCCATCCTTGAGTCCCTTATTCTATCAGCAGATATGCATGAATCCCTTGTTGAGGCTTTAAGAAGACCCCTCCAGTTCGAGATGGAGGTACAAGCTGCAAAAGCCTTCTATACTGAGGCAGTCGAGCATGTTGAATTCCAGGACATCATCTCATTCTCTTGAAAAGATTAAGTCTCTCCCATACATGGGAAATTCTTCCCACTGTACATCACTAGATATTTTAATGGAATGTAGGTTCGTCATTGTCTTGTTGACACATGATATGAGATCAACATAATACCGACTCAGACACTGTGAAAAATGGGGTTGTCTGAGGATGATTTGAGCCCCTCTAACCTGAAAATACAAGGTTATAATAGGAAGGAATACACACCATTCAGAAAAAGTTTCTTAAATACCCAGTTTGGTGGTCTGGTAGCTAGTATTCAGTTCATGGTTGTCTCTCAGGACACCACCTACAATGCGTTGATGGTCAGGCCATGGTTCCACCTACATGCGGCGGTCCCTTCACCATATCACCAGTTCCTCAAGTACTCCCTTAATGGTTAAGTGGGTGTACATCAAGGTGACACTTCTCTCTTTTCCTCTTGTGAAACCCGCTACCTAGATGCCAACTATTACAAATGCAAGGACAGACAGAGTCAAGCTAATGAGGTTAAACATGATACAGCTATGACCAACCTGTGGACAGATCTAGATGATGCCTACATATTTCCAATCCACCGATTATAGGAAACGACCCCAGATATGGGGAAATTATTTTTTTGTCTCTAGAAAAATGGGGAACCACTTTCCCAAGTATAAGAAAAATCATAATATCACCTTGTATTCCTACACAAATCGATTGTGGGTGATCCCAGAGTCCCCTACCCCCATAAGGTATTGGTATGTCGACCCTATAGCGATGGAAATACATTATACTTACTTATTCTATTGAGTTGGGATAAACCATCTCAAGATGACACATTACTATTGCTTCGATATCAGCAAGAATGGCCCCTTAGGCCGGAGACCAGATGGGATTGGATCAACAACTTTCATCGTTATGGTTTTGATTACACAGGACTCCCCTGAAGCAGTGTCTAATGCTGAGCAGGCTGGCACCAGCCTCCCATCGGGATCTATTGATTTAGAGGAAGGTCCTCCCGATGAGGATCTGTCCCCCATAAGAAAATAAGAGTAGTTAGAGGATGCTCCTCTTACATTTGAAGAGGGTGTCTACACCATGGTTGATGAATTGGTATAGGTGAACCTCAGTAGCTAGAGGGATCCAAAACCCACATTGATCAGTGTTGCTATTCCCATCGAAGAAAAACAGTAGTATGTGGACTTTCTCAAACAACATTGTGATGTATTTTCTTGGATCCATAATGAAATTTCTGGGCTAGATCTCTAGGTAGTCGTCCACCTCCTCGGTCTCCTAGCAAACCACTGTGGATTTAAGAAGCCTCCCAAAAAGAGGCACCCTTATCACTGTGCCATGGTCGAGGCCGATGTTGACAAGCTCATCAGAGCCTATTTAGTTAAGAAGTTTCAATACCTCAAATGGATAGACAACATTGTTCCAGTCATGAAGAATAACTGATAGATCAGAGTCTGCATCGACTTCTGAGATCTCAATTGTCAATGTCTGAAGGATAATTTTTCCCATCTATGATGGAATTTTTGATTGATGCTACAGCTGGGTTCTAGGACCTCACCTTCCTGGATGGGTAATCCAGGTATAACCAGATCTAAATGGCTCCTGAGGATGAGTAGTATACGACCTTCAGGGTACCACAAGGTACATAATGTTACCAAGTAATGCCCTTCAGTTTAAAAAATTCAGGTTCCACCTATCAGTGGTCTATGCATCACATATTTAATCCAGTCCTCAGGACATTGGTGGAATTCTATGTGGATGATATGATGGTCAAATATCGCCAGCATTAGGACCACCTCAAAGACCTTGAGAAAGTGTTCATATTACATCATTCTCGCCACCTAATGTTGAACCCATTGAAGTTTTCATTTAGGGTTACCTCCAAAAAGTTTCTTGGATTCGTTGTCAGATAAAGGGGAATTGAGATTGACCTAAAGAAGATCAAGGCCATTATCCAGATTTCTCCCCCGAGAAACATCCAGGAACATTGAGGCTTCCAAGGCCACTTGGCCTAGATACGTCGATTCATTGAAAATTTTTCTAGTAAATGTAATCCCTTTTCTTAGATCATGAGGAAAGGAACTGTTTATCTGTGGGACAAAGAATTTTAGATGGCTTCCGAGGAAATCAACCAGTATCTTCTCCAGCCTCGGGTCTTGATGCCACCCGTTTCTGGAAAGTAGTTGGTCTTTATGTGACCACCCTAGAATGATCTCTTGGTGCCCTTCTCTCCCATAAGAACAATGAGGGGATAGATAACAGTCTCTACTATCTCATTTGTATACTCCTCAATACGGATACTAGATACTACTCTATCAAGAAAAGTTTCCTTGCACTAGTATTCACAGTATAGAAATTGCGACATTACTTACAGCACCATGAGGTAAAACTGGTGTCCTGAGTAGATCTACTGAAGTACATCCTAAACTACCCTATGTTTATAGGTTGTTTAGCTTAGTGGGAAGTGATCCTCAAGTAGTTCGACATCAGTTTTGTTCTTCATATGGCTATAAATGGGAAAGCATTGGAATATTTACTCACTGCTCATCTAGTTCCAGAAGACTAGTCTCTGGACCTCAATTTTCTCGATGAGGAAATCCTCTCGGTAGACCAATCCATTCTGTGATGGAAAATGCACTTCGATGGTGCTTCCCGGATCCCTACAGGTAGAAATATCAATGACCCCAAGCTCAACAGAGTATGCCTAGGTATCATCTTCATTACCCTAGTAAAAGTCATTCTGCCTTATTCATTCCTGCTATTAGAGGGTTGTACCAAAAATGAAGCAGAGTACCAGGCTCCCATCACTAGCTTCAAGCTGGCCCTCCAGATTGACGTTCCCTACTTTCATGTGAAAGGGGACTCTGAACTTGTCGTCAAACAGATCAACGATGACTATGTCGTAAAAAATCTAGAGCTCATACCACTGTTGGAACGCACCCTCTATCTAATGGCCCAATTCCCATCTCGTCCAGATTTTACTCATGTCCCTTGATCCCAAAATGGTCGAGTTGATGCTTTTTACAGCCTAGATGCATCACTAGCAGAGCCTGAAGAAGATGATTTGATTATCCATGTGGCACACCAGAGGGTCATCACCCCCCATCACTTCAGATGACGATGACAGCCCGCAGGTAATCCACCTTACCACTAGCACCTCCACATCAGGACCCCTAGGTTCTCCTGATGTGGTGATTGAAATGACTCCCGATTATAGAACCTAATTTTTCAAGTACCTCCAAAATAGTAATCTCTCAGTAGATTGAGCCAAGCATGATAAAATCTGATGTTGTGCACTACAGTTTACCCTCCAGAGTGGTCCTGGTCTCGAGAATATCCTCTACAAGCATGGGTTTGATGGGATTCTCCTCTGTTGCATTTATGGAGTTTAGATTTCTCAATTCATGCAGGAGGTTCATTCTGGTTCTTGTAGGGATCATCAAACTGGTCCAAAACAATCTCACTAGATCCAGAGACTAAGGTATTTTTTCCCCTCAATGATCTATGACTACATCAAGTATACCAAGAGGTTCCATGCATGAAATATTCATTCCAAATTTTTGAATCAGCTGTCGAAGCCTCTCCACACTACCAAGTACTCATGGCCCTTTGCGGTCTGGGGAATCGATGTCATGGGACCATATCCACCGGCGATAGCTCGCCAGTGCAGGTTCTTCCTGACCGCTATGGATTTCTTTTCCAAGTGGGCAGAACCAGTTCTGATCAAGGAGGTCAATTATCATTCTATCGTTGACTTTGTGAGCTCCAATATCATCTATTGGTACAGAGTCCCCCATGTCATCCTAACTGATAATGGCACCAACTTCTGAGTGACCGAGTTGAATAAATTGTATGCAAAGTACAATATTCGTTCTAACCATACCTCCAGCTACCACGCACAAGAAAATGGTTAGATTGAGGCATTCAAAAAAACCATCTCTAACATTTTGTAGAAAATAGTTGGTCGTAACAAGAAGATTTGGCCAGACAAGCTCCCCAATACCCTCTAGGATTATCAGACAGTGACTCTTAATTCCACACAGGTGACCCCATACTCCCTAGTGTATGGAACAGAGGACATTCAACCCATCGAGATTCAGTTTACTACACTATGCACTGTTGTCTATGATCAGTATGCACTAGATAATATAGATGAAATCTATCTAGCTTAATTGCAATCACATGACAATAAAAGCCTTCGTGCCCTACACAATATAGAAAGGAATCAGAACAAAATATCTATAACATTAAACAAGAAAGTTCCCCTTATATATTTATTGCAAGGTAACTTGGTTTTCGCCCTAAGAACACCAATGATACCTGGTAGGAAACCACCTAATCTAGAGCCCAAATGGGAAGGACTTTACAAAATTGATAAGTTCTACCCCAATGGTGCATACTCCTTGGTCACCATGGATAGTGAGCATATAACTCCTCCCACCAATTCCAAGTTCCTCAAGAAATACTTTGCCTAATAAAATTGGGTCCTACATGACCTTAAACTATCATGCCCCACATGACATTAAACTGTATGTCATATGTCAGTATGTTAAACTGTATCAGGTCCTACATGACCTTAAACCATCATGTCCCACATGACATTAAATTGCATGTCGTCTCGTAGGACGTTAAACTGTATCTGGTTCTACATGAACTTAAAATGTTGTGTCCATTATGATATTAAACTATATGTCATACTGAAAGACATTAAAATACACCTCAAGAACTACGTATGTCTTGATTCTCATACTCATGGGATACGTAGGAATGCTCGGACACTTTGTCTTGAGTTCAGCCTCCAAAACTCTTTTCTTTGACTACCCCCCGCCCCCAGTGTAGTTCTCTTGGAGGGTCCAACATGGTGTAGTGAAAACTTCTTCACCCCCACTCATATCAGGATTATGATGATTGCACCATGTTTTCTTACTCGTTCTTCTATCCTTCCATGTCCTCACTGTAAGATGCAAAACTGCATGTACCTTTTCAGAACTACGTATGGCATGATTTCCATCCTTATGGGATATGTAGGAATGCCTAGACATTTCTTCCATAGGCCCAGCCCAACTTCAAAATCTCCCCTTGGGTCAAAACATGTGGTGTGGTGTAGGATTTTGCCCTCATTCACGTCTAGTTTATCATGGCCACACCATGTATTCCCCTCCATAGAGATCTATACCTCTTCTATCATCCTTTATGACGCCAAGATTCATAGGCATATTTATTCTTCATGCATCCCATCATTTGGTTTTCCATCATCATTCACATCCAAAAGGACCCCCGAATGGCATGGATGCTAGGCCCAAGGGCTCTCTTACCATTTTGGGCCAACATCCTTGAGGATTTTGAGAGACAAGTTCATACAAGTCTTGTATTGCATATATGGTCAATGGTCGACACTTATTTTCTGTTCTCATATCAGGTCACACGATATGGATGTTGTGTTTTGAACATGGTCTGTAACCATCTTCTATCATTATCACCCTCCCTATAAGTCCCAAATGTTGGGTGTAGTGAATCATTTGGTCCTGCTACCTCTTCAAACATATGTCTGCTTCAGGTGAGAGCGTTGATCTAGTTAGGACAAACCTTACCTGACTTTATTCCTTCATTTCCATCCCCTCATGTGTTGGGAATATTCTGATCCTATTACTTGTTTCCCATATTGAGCATGGCTTGTGTGGGATTAGTAACTTTGGTTTGGTAATACTTCCCTAAGGGGTCATGTGTCTATGGCTAGTTGGGACTCCCCGTCTCAAGTCCCTCAACCCTTTTGGCCCCCTTGCCCAAGTTATCATCTTGGATTGTGTGGTGTGGTATGGACTTACATCCTCATCAGACTATTTTTACCATGCCACACATATCCCCTTGAGACATCCCTCCTTCATCTATCATTATTTCCACAAGCATAGGTCCCACCATGATTCGTGTGTCCCATCATTTGGGTTTCCATTATCATCCATTTCCAAAAGGACCCTCAAATGGCATGGATTATTAACCAAAGGGATCTCTTACCATTTCAGTCCAACTTCCTCAAGGATTTCGAGTAACAAAGTGATATAAGTCTCATGTTGCAAATATGGTCAATGGTCAATGCTCAATTGTTTTTCCCCAAACCCTAGTCACACAAATATAGATATTGTGTTGTGAACATGGTCAACGGTTATCCACTATCAATGTTTCTATTTTGTGGTTTTCCATAGGTGTGATGATTTTCCCTATCCACTCACATATCCCATGCATATAACATTAAACTAGGTATCTATGGTCTGAGCCCTGTGACCTTAAAATAAGAGCACCATTATCATCACCGAAAGACGTTAAACTGCGAATTGGTTGGGACCTCCCATCTCAGGTCCCTAAACCCCTTTAGCCCCCTAACCCAAGTTTTTATTTGGTATTAAACGGTATGGTATGATCTTGTGTCCTCATTCTTGTCGGGTTACCCATAGTAATGTATGCATCTCCCATTGAGATACCTTGCCCCTATCTGCATCCTTGACACATGACATGAAACTTCACAGCATCCTCCAGAACTATGTGTGGATTTATTCCCATCCTTATGTGATACGTAGGATCTCCTAAACATTTAGCCTTTGGGTCTGGCCCCATTTCATAAAACCCCCTTATTTTCCTGGCCACCTAGCTTGATTTATCCCAGGAGATATATGCGGCATGGTATAATCCTATGTCCTCATTCACAATGGGTCTATAACCGCCAATCCATGTACCTATTTCTCCTAAGATCTCTTTGTCTTCCTGTCCTATACTCATCTTTTCGATTTGGATGCTCTTGATTTGGTCCCCTTGTCCCTCTTTGGTGATTCACTAATGTGCCCAGGGGTACTCTGATTTAGGACCTATTGTGTCAGATTCTACCTCAACTTGATCACACCCATTTTTCAGGATTCGTGCTCCCCTTCATTTGGGATTTCATCATATTTTACATCTAAAAGGACCCTCCAATGGCATGGATGCTCAGCCCAAGGGATATCCTACCATTTCGGGCCAACGTCCTCGAAAATTTTGAGTGAGAAATTGATACAAGTCACGTATTGTGAATATGGTCAGCGGTTGACACTCATTTGTTGTTCTAGTTTCAGTTTACAAAATATGTATATTTTGTCTCGAACACGGTCAACAGTTATCCTCCATCCTCACACCAACCCCATCAATCCCTAAATGTCAGTTTCATGATTCACATCATTTTCCACCCCATCATGTCCAAGTGGAATTTTGGAACTCTTGGTACTATCCCTCAGTGTGAATTTGCGTGTTAGGTGGACAAACCCATAGAAAGGCATCATTCTTGGCTCCGCACCGATTTCCCATTTATGTGCATTTCATGTGTTGCAAAGACCTATTCCTCCCTTGTTTCCTACACTGAGTTTAACTCACGTGGTCTTAGGGATCATATCAAGGTTTGTACTCACTTAGAAGAGTTACACTTCTCTATGGTCTGACCTCTATGACCTTAAACTAAGATCTCCTTGTACGTCCTCCCCATAAGTCGTAAGAATCATAATCGTTAGAACTACATATAGCTTGATTCCCATTCTCATGGGATATGTAGGAACACACAGACATATCGTCTTCATGTCTAGCTCGAGTTCCACTAATCATATCTTTTGTTAAGCCTTTTAGGCCCTGACTCTTGTAGGATTGTGTGGTGTGGGGTGTATGGGATTATGTCCTCATTCACGTCAGGTTTTCAATAGTCTCACCACGTACTCCCCTTTTAGGAGCTAGTTTCTCCTACCTTGTGTCCCACATGATGTTAAACTGAACTCTCAAAACTATGTATGGATTGATTCCCATCCTCATGGTATATATAGGAACACCTAGATGCTTCGTCCACAGGTCCAGCCCCATATTCTCTAACCTTTTTTAGCCCCTAGACCCAAGGTTTCTTCCCTGGAATTGTGCATGGTGTGGTTTGGACCTCATCCTCATCCACGTCGAGTATGCTTTATCACTCCATGAACGTTCTCCTATAAAACCTCGTTTCTTCTTAGTTCTAATCCATATGGAATTAAACAATGCCACCTGGTCCCATATAACTTTAAAATATATCATATTTATTGCACGACATTAAAATTCATTTGTCGGTCCGGTCACACGACCCTAAACTATGAAATTATCGTCCTGGATGCATGATGAAAAACGAAACTTCATTGTGATTTCCTCACTCAATGGTACATAATATTGGGTATTGGTCATCCACCATACCATTTTTCAATGCCTATATGTGGCTTGATTCCTATAATGACACAAGGATCCTCTTTCCTTAGTTTATCTCTTCACAAAAAAACACACATCTATCCTAAAAGACAAACAAGATCTATCAAATGCCTCTTCCTTTGGTGCATAGACCAGACCTGCGCAACCTTATCATCCCTAGCACTGGTACCTTACCATGCCATATCCAAAACCATGTATGGCTTGATTCCCAGTCTAATGGGGTATGTAGTAACACCCACGCACTTTTCCTTAGGCCCAGCCTAACTTTCATTTTTAGTCCCTCGACCTAAGACCTCCCTAAGGAACACATGGTGATAAGGACTCTAGGTCCTCGTTCATGTCGGGTTTTATAATTAACTCACCATGTGTCTTCCTCATTCCTTACCATCTCTATTTCGATCTATAAGACCTTAAACTAAGATCTATCTATGTCCTTCCTATAAGGCATAAAGACAAAATTATTATAACTATGTATGTCTTGATTACCATCCTCATGGGATAAATTGGAATGCCCATATATTCTATCTTCGGTTCCAGCCCCAGGAATTTTAATATCCTATCACCCACATTTTCTTTGGCCCCTTGGCCCAAACTCTTTCAGGAACATGTGGTGTGACGAGTGCCTCTTGGGGGTCTCATTCGTGTTGGGATATGTACCATGCCACATGTTTCTATTCTGGGTAACCATGTAACTACAGATCTACACTAAACAAGTTCAAGATGCCCTATAATAATTATGGGATGCGCCAGTCTCCTTGTCGGAGAAGTTTACCTCTACCAATGTTGGTGTCCAACCACGTTGTGCTCAAGAACTATGTTTGGCTTAGTTCTCATCCTTATGGGATACGTAGCGATGCCTAGGAATTTCTCCTTGGGCCTAGCCCTAGTGTCATAATCCCTTCTGGCCCCTCAACCCAGATTTCAGTCCAAGCATTATGACCTTTAAACTATGTTCACCTTCTTCACCGTACGATGTTTGAAATACATGTCTATCATCCTTATTGTTATGACGTAAAACTATAGGGAATTTCAAGTCCTTACCAGAGAGGTCCTGTTTGGAAGTAGGTATGATCCTGGATCAGACCAATGTGCCCACCTAATGTTTTTTCACCATGGTGGTGTAATTTCAAGAGTTTTGGACTCCATTCGAACAACCCATCACTCCACCCTCCACACTTTTCATGCCCTTTATTTGGACCATTGTCCTCTTCCAAGCCTAAAGAAACCCCCTAACAGTATGGGTGCTCAGCCTATGGCTTGCCTAATGTCCTGGGATAATGTTTCAGAAGACCAATTGATAACATTTCGAGTCAAGCCCCGTGTTTCGAACATGGTCAGCGGTTGGTCCTCATTTGTTGTCCAGATTCTAAGATAACACAATAGGGATGTTGTTTTTCAAACATGGTCAAAATTTATCCTTCATTTTCATGCCACCTTCATATCATTCCAAATTTTGGGTATCGTGATTCACAATTTTTACTCCCCTATGTTTGGATTGATTTTAATGCCCCTAGCATTGCCCCGATCATGCATTAGAGCACATTTGGAAAATGGAAATTCGACTATCCTAAGACCTTTGTCCTCCAGTCAGGCCTCCTTATTTCTTCCTAAAAATCTAGAATGGTTGTTCAAACCCTGGATGCCCGAATCTTGGCCAGCACTCTCACATTCTGGTGGAATAACAAGGTGGTCATCCCTTGTTTCTCACATTAGGCCTGATCCACATGATCTTAGGTATTGATCACTAGATGTTTCACGAATGTGAAAGATATGAAGTAGGCCGAAACAAATAATGGAACTCATGCATGAATCCATCATAAAAAATTAAATCACAAAAGTACGTTAAAAGTTTCACAAGAATTACAACACCTGAGGATTGACCCCTCCCATGGATAGGTTAACCCCTTCAAAAGAGTGTTGTAGCTCTTCCACTCTCTGTCTTGTGGCGTCCAGGATTTGTTATTGCCTGTTTAGTTCCCACACCTCTTCGGTGGTAATGGAGTGTAGTTCTTCAGTCGCAATCTGGACCTCCTCCTCATCTCCCCATACAATAGTCATCTCCTCAGAGGATTGGTTCACTTGTACTTAAACCTATGCTAGCTGGGCCTTTAGCCACAATATAAGATCCGATTGTGTGTTGATGAAAGTGGAGGTCTCATCTTCCCAAAAATGCAGTTGTTGAATCTCATTTTCAGCCTCCTAGAGCCTCTTGATGTTCACCTCTTTTCTTTACTACCAACCCACTCCAAGGTCATGGTAATATTCCTGAATCTTCTCCACCATGAGATATCATACAAGAATGTGAGGATGTTGGTCATCCACTCCCCCAGTGCATAGTTCACATAGCCAGGATCGAAGCCTCCGCATATGGTCTATCCATTTTACTTGAGTGTTTTTATCGATGAAGCACTTGATCAACTTCCATGACATGTGATAGATGATTTTGATGCCCCCCTCATCAGAGGTTATCTCATCCTAATACCTGAGGTCAGCATGTTCATATGTAGGAAACTCCCCCAAGAACTAATCAGCAGGGTCTTCATCGAGTGTCTGGTCGGGTAGGTCAGGATCTATGTCATCTGATTCATCCCCATTATCTTATTACACCTCAATGATCTTAGGTTTTGTCCTACTGATGGTTCCACTTATGATCGGAAGTGCCACAGCATGGTCAGTCTGGGCGTCTGCTACCAAGACCACCAGCATCCCCCCCAGAAAGGCACCACCAGGAGCTATAGCCAACCTTTACAAGGTAGCCCATTCCATTTGAAGAACTATGCATGCAAGATGAAAACAAGCATCAGTTAATCTGGTTGATGGATGATACTTACGTATTCTGTGAAGGATACTTACAGAGATCAAACAGTTGGTCTATTTCCTGGGTTGTTGCTATCAGAACCCCGAAGTGTGGCCCTCCATATATTTTCCAAAAGTCTTAATGTTTAGGTAGGACCAACCTAGGTGTCACGGAACCTCCCAGAATGATGATCATTGTATCCATGATCGCAGATCCTGAAGTTCCCGCAGTTTCATCTACTACTCTGCGGGAGCAGGTTTTGTGGATGAGGACCTTCTGTATGGCTCAAATTTTAGTTCATAACATCAAAACAACCTGAGTGAAGACTTTGGGGGAGTGGTTATGATTTTACCTCAAGGGACTCTACAAATTATTCCAGCTCCAGGACTAAATCTCTGGCCTCACCTTCCTCCAAACGGCTCCCTCCACCAGCTTCCTCCCCCTAGGAGGACTCGTTTGATTCTTTCAGTAGAAGGAAGTGTTCTCTCAATTCAGTGATCGACAACTATGGAGGGACCATTTGATCCAACAACACCTTTACCAAATATTTAATTAGATGCATAGCACCCAAAGAGTGCACGAAGTCCTCCATATCATCCAGGTATTTCTCCCACTTTACCTGGGATACTGTAAAGATGGCCCTGATAGGATCGATTCTCAGAAAATCCATCCTAAGGTGATTCAGGTGTCTCCATGTCTCTAACGGGCTGAGGAATTTCCTATTGACATCCCAGATGTCCCAATCCTTCGGGAAGGTAGCATTCTCTGGCATGTCTATATAGAAAATCCACTTCCCTAGAGCCCGAGTGGATACCCTGTGAAACCCCCTAGGCGGCCTCCCCTCTAGATAATTATGTCCCTTTGGGACCGCTGGATCCACTATTACTGCCTCCCTTTCAGTAGGTGCTAGCCTCACCAGCACTATAGATGTGCCACCATGAGATGTCCTCACCGCCTTCCAGCTCTGGCCTTGAGGTTGGGGAGACACCCCATCACTGACCTGAATGGTTTTCTGCTTCAGCATCTCCCTCGAGTAAGCTGTCTCCCAGCTCTTGCCGCACTCCTTCACCAGCCTGAAGAGGGATGTGGGAAGAGGCATCTCATTCTGCATCTTTCCATCCTCCTATGTGAACATGAACCACAACTTCCTCATCACACATGGTTGATCCTCGTGTCTCAACCCCAAGTAGACCCGCGGGGTCAGCCACTGTAAACACCGGAACTGTCTCGTAAAACGGTGTGGGGTTTACGGTTCGCAGAGAGACTCATGGTCAACCCATTCCACCAAGACTCCACCCTGAAATAATAGGATGTAGGACTGATACTCTTCCATTCCCTGGCCTTCATCAGTGAACACAACTAGTGGCAATGGGAACGAGTGTAAGTTGTACTTGTCTGCCTTCCAAACCTGGTTCAGCACCGCATCCAGTGTCAACATGGTTGGAAATCTCCCCACAACATTCAAAATGGTTGGGCATAAATTTGATCCTAGAGGGGAAATGGGGTTTTTATATTCATAGATACCCCTAACATGCGTCGTTATCCACCCATACAGAAGGTTTAACGGCCCACATATCCTCTATGGCTTCTTCCCCTCGCTGATGTACCACAATATCTTATAAAACTTGGAAAGCATCGAGATCTTGAGGTTAACCCACCCCCATTTCGCCAACATGGACATCATGATAAACTTTCTTGGTCACATGCCCATGTTTTTATCCCTTACTGGTAGTATCCAACCACGGATAAGTGCCACAATGAATGCATCCAACCTAACCACCAGTTTTTGCTCGGTACTGACATGAAACCCCCTGGTTTTCCACTGGATATCCTCCAAGAGTCGCTAGTATGAGTGCTCTTTGCCTCATTGGACCCCCTTCAGGAAGGTCTAAGGACTCACAAGGAACTGCCTATCTTCCGAGAAGTTCAGGAACTGCTTGAACCACTGCTTGAAATAGACGTCTCTCACTGACTGCTTATCCTATTCTGGAACCAGGTCCATCAATGCCTTTTCCAAATCCCATTCACTCACAAAGGGGAGGAACTCATTGTACATTTCCCTCGGTATTGGGACCCCTGAAATTCTTCACAAGTCCCATAGGCTGATGCTGACTTCTCTATTGTGCAAATAGAAGGTGTTGGTCCTTGAAAACCATCTTCTCAGCAACTTCGGCATTAGCTGCTTCAACATATAGATATGGAATTGAGAGGCCCAAGTCACCTCATGTAGGCCAACTCGCCTCATCTCTACCCCAAACTCCTTTCATGAGGAACCTACCTAGTAGTATCAAGCCCAATCATTCGTAAAGTATCCTCCATGGTGAAGATCTCACTCGTCGGTCCACCCATTCTTCAGGTTCCCAAGGGTCGCCTTCAGAATATTGTGGTACAGTGGGGGATATTTCTCTGGCTACAATGCTTTCCCATCAATATTATTCACATGGTTATACAGCCTGTCGGTGTTGACAGACATGAAGTCTTCCCAAGTATGGCTGTCAGCCACCCTGAACAAATGGCACTAGCATGGCATGCTTCTAAACCAGTAAATTGTCTCAACCCTTCTTTATTCAGGGGTGAAGACATCATCCCTAAGGCCAAATCCATACAGAGGCAGCCTCCTATAAAGCATGTAGTTATTCTGGATCTCTGAAAATATCTCGACTAGAGAATCATGGTCTGAATGGATTTTTATGAGTTCTCTGATACCTGAGATATTTTCCATTTCTTCCCTCCGGGCAGCATCTGCAAGGACCCCCCGAGCAGCTTCCTATTGAGCCATTCATTTTTTGAAATATGGAACTTTTTTATTCTAGTTCATGAATCCCTTTCACGAATCCCATCATCGAAGCTCATTTGTAGAGCTTGTTTCCAACAAGAAATCACAGAGCCCTACCCCTGCTCTAGCAGACACATGTTGTAGAGTGCACACTCATAGAGTCGAAGGACTCATTGTGCGCCACGAAGAAGAAATGCTTGATTCACGGAGAGCAATCATAGAGAGCATAGAGATTAACAAATCAAGAACACTATCTCCAAAACATGGAGGTGATAAAGGATAAAATAGAGGTCAGCCTCCCATATTTATAGATGACAACACCTTTTTCTTCACAGCGCGTCTACCATGGCGAGCTTCATGGTGATCTCAACCCGCGCATTGCCCCTCCACATCGCGAATCTCCTTCACGATTCTTCTTTGTAATGGACCAAAAGTTTTGGAGATCGACCCTCAGACATAGACCCTCATTTTCTCCTCATCTCCAAGTCTTAGGTGGAGAATTTGTTGGCGCTAAAATATGTGCGGAGAAAAGAATATTAAAAGAAGAAATCAGTTCCAAAGAGGCTACCCCGCAAAGACAATTCATGGAGCCCCGCAACACCGCGACCGGCAGAAAGCCCCCCCCCCCCCCCACAGGTGTCACGAAACAAAGATATGGGATACTTCGTGATCCACCTAACATTTGTGAAGCCATCATGAAGAAAAGAGTAAGGAGGCTCTGTGATCCGCCTGACATTTACGAAGCCGCCGTAAAGCAAAGAGGTAGAGGCTCTGAGATCTTCCTGACGTTTGCGAAGTCACCGCGATAAAAAGAGGCAAGAGGCTCCATGATCACCCAGACATTTGCAAATCTGCCACTAAGCAAAGAGGCAGGAGTCTCCGCGATCTGCCTAATGTTTACAAAGCCGCCACGAAGCAAAGAGGTGGGAGGTTCTGCTGTTATGACAAAGTGCCATGTGGATTCGCATCGAGTGATACCTGCTTTGCACCACCTCTTTCCAATAAGTACTAGGCCTCCCTCGATACCAAAGGACATATACTCCTACCTTTATCCTTATCATCTCTCAAATCACGAATCAATTTCTTCTCTACAAAAAATGAGCTCTTCAAGGTACTGTAGCACCGTAAAGTGCCTTTCCCTTGGCTTAAACACAACCCCTCTTCAAGCAGGGATTCCCTTCACAAAGCCCATAGGCCTTCGCAAATAAAGGATATCCCTAAGGGGACTCGGGTTTTCACAAATCACTCATGCTTCGCAATGTACCTTCCATACACATGTGAACCACATTCTAAGGCAGGGTCAATGTGCTTCATGAGGTATACTACTTCGCAGTGCTATGCTTCGCAATGAACCCTTGTTTCTCAAAGCCTTACTCTGTGATAGCCTTTCTAATTCATGAAGAACCCTCTATGTGCACATATTCCGTATGCCTAGGCTAGGATACTCCACTTCATGAAGCATACCCCTTCGCGAATCCACTCCACTACACTGAGCACCAGATCTTCATGAGGCCTCTTCCTATGAACCCTCTTTCTCCATAAACCCTTTTCCCATACAACCCTCTAGGTCCATAAGAAGTTATTTCAAAATACCTTTGGTGGTTCTCCACGTTTTGTTGCTTATCCTTATGCTTATTCGCATAGGTACGCTAACATATATTGCTTCTTTGCATAGTCATGATAACATGGGCCCCTCAATGGACCACTCCACAACACCACCTAACCACAACATTGCTGATGACTTCCCTTCATAAAGGGTGGATAGGTATCAGTTATATATGTCCTAGGGGTGCATAGTGAACCCAAATAATCTAAGCTTAGGGATGTTAAACTACCAAGCACTCTTGTCCATAGCACATGACGTTAAACTGTGACCTTGCCCCATACATCATATGCGAGGTGCCCCATCACATAATTTCTCTATGCCTACTCATCTCCACGGGAGTGAGATCTTTCTCACATGTAATGATATCATCTTTGTTGGAGTGGCGCTTGTCCACGAGTAAGGTCAACCATCATGGTGTAAGTTCCTGGCCTTTCTTGTAGGAGGTAGCATTCATGCTCCTCCTATCTTCTTCAGTGTCAGAGACCATAGGAGAGATGGGCACCGAGACCTTCATTATCTCATCCCTCTCCCATTGTTCTTCATCTCCACCCATGCCTCTATTTTGAAGTATGTCCTAATCCCCATCTCCCTAGGCCGCTAACCATGTGTAAGCCCCACTTTACTTCCCACAGAAGCACCTTTCACGACGTGATCGTCAGTGTAACAACCTAAGATTTTATGAGAAATATTTTTTTATGTCTTATGTTATATGCAACACCAAAGTAATCTTTCACTACACACAACATTGTCTTGGCTTGCGTTACACGCAATCACGACCTTCCTCGATAGCGTGTGTAGTACGCAATACCGGGTTTCACTAAACAACGATATATTGTTATAATATTATTATGGACTATCTGTTATGAATATTATTAACTACATTTTTAATTTTATAATATTTTTATTCATCTTACACATTTTCTAGAACATGGTATGAGAACAAAATAAATTTTTCAGGTAAAATAAGTATTTTTCAAAAAAAAAAGCAGTTTTACCGCCTTTTTATGGCGCACCCACTTTCAAACTAGTTTTTGACATGTTTATAAGTTCAATTTGACAAAATAAAATAATTTTTTGGAATCATGATATAAAAATTTACTTGGGATAAATTTTTCATATTATTCTGATAACTTTAATATTTTAATGAATAGTAAAAACACGCTATATTTTAATTAAAAACTTTTTTCATCGCAAAATATTATATGGTTAAATTATAATATTGAATAATTTTAAAGTATAAATAAAATATATACTTACCATTTAATATAATTTATTTCATTACCATTAATTTTACATTGAATTCATAGGTAAAAACATTTCAATCTTTGGCAATGTTTTAACCTTTAAAACCCATTTTCTTAAAAACAGGATTAATTTTAAATTAATTACTAAAACTTATATGTTTTTAGTTTTGAAAAATGGATTTCATATTTGAATTATGTGGGTCAAAATTATGTTAATATATTGATTTTTTTTTTTGATATTATGAATAGTAACTACGATAATTTGTATTTACTGAAGTTAAAAGTAAATCAGGTAATTAAGGGTAAACATAAGATTATAAAATTACTCTAACACCTGCAAAAATTCTATTGGATGACTAAACGTAGACCAATATCAACTAAGTGTTGGAATAGATTCATTTTATGGACTTTTTACCATGAAAATAATTTAATTATTATTAAAACCAAAGAAAGTGACAACATGTCACTCTCTTAAATATTATAAGTATAATAATATTAATTTAGTGATAAACTTCATAAAACTTCAAAATTTAATAGTATCCAGAAATATAATAAAATTATCTACATCATGTGAATTTATTTAGAATTTTTAGGGATTAAATAAGTATCATTAAAGGTGACACAATAGTGATTTTGAAATTATTTTATAGATTGAAATATCAAATAAATGGTTTTAAAAATATTAAAATAAAAATTATATGGAATATATAATGTGCTCCACTAATTTTATAGATAAATATGACATGTTAGGAATCTATTAAATTTTGTTTTTCGAACATATCTTCTGTGTGGATTTTATTTAAATTCAAATAAATGAATAGTTTCAAAATTGACACTATTGTTATTTTATAAAAATAACATATTATTAAATGGTTTAAAAATCACAAAAATATTTAAAAATTATAAATTTAAATTTATATGGTCTAAAATGTCATACGTTATCCAATTATGGACAATTCACAACACATAAGTAATTATTTATAACAATTTATAATTTAGAATCTTATTACCACAAATAAAATTAAATAAATTAAATAAGGATAAATAAAGTTGATAAGGTTTAAAATAAATTTCCAACATGTCTAAATTTTATTGGTTGATGCTATTACAACCCTATATCATCTAATATTATAATATGAGTCATTTTTCGAGGTTTTTAAGTGGTCTTTTATTTATTATAAATTAATATTTTTGAGGTTTCTAAAGGTGCCCCTCTCCTCCCTTATGAAAGGGAACCTCCTCCCTCTCCTCTTTACACAACTTTGAGCCTTAAATCTCGGAAAAACCCTTCCCATTACTCTTCTCAACTTCCCTAGTAATATTCTAGAGGTTCTTTTCTTCTCAAAATACCAACTCTTTTCCATTAAGAGGAAGTTTAAAGGAGGCGCGTCGAGGAAGAGGTAATCTCTTCTACCGATTCTTTCAAGTTTCTTCCTTCTTCTACTTCTTCTTATTTATTTGTTTCATTATAAATTAATAACATAAGTATCACTCATATACTTATATGTTATTATAAATATGAGACAATCCTATTTCACCTTCTATACATCCTATGGAAATTGAAATCATCGCGCGTACGTACGTACGGAATACCGTCTCCACACTGTGGTGTAATCTGTTTTCCACCACCACCTTACTTTGATGGGTATAATGGTGAAAATAATAATGATGTATATGATTATTATAACATGATAATAATTCTAAGATATTCTACAATCCACTCCAATACCATTCAATAACTATGGGAACGATATCGTCGCTCGTACGTACGTACGGATTACCGTCTCCACGGTGCGATGTGATTCATTCTACATGATCTTAATTAAACCATGATTATATAGACGAATTGAATGAATAAATCTGATATGTATTATACTAATATAATTCTGTAAATGATGTAGCTATAACCTAATAATAGTAATAAGAATTTATTTGACAAAACACGCATAAGAATATAAAGCAATGAACACCCGTGTAACAAGTAGCAATGTAATATTACTAATAAGAAGATAAGAATATGACTATATATGATGAATATGATTCTATAATAAGTCAATGACATTATTTAAACCATTATAAAGTAGTTTTGGATTCATACGAAGCATATCAGACCTAAGGTAAGGGAAAATCTCACAATCTCATTTTTATTCGAGATTGTTTATACTTCGGAATTTACTAGGGAATATTTATCATCCACATCCATGTTTCATCAATATGTAATATTATTTATATCCTCCTACAATTTTTTAAATCCAATTTTACCCATTTTTGATTTTTTTGTAAAAGATATGAACGGAATCTTTTTTCGTTTTTAGTACGAGGTGCTTTTTGACTTTTTCATCCAAAGTACGAGAAGTATTTTTTTATATGGAATGAATGGATTTTTATGATTTCATAGAACATTATTTCCATGAATTTTCCTTTATAAGTTTTCCAGTTTATTTTTAATTAACTTCTTTCAGTTTAAAATTGTATGACATGTTAATAAAGGAAAAATATTTTTTAAGTAGAAAGGATATTTTCCTCAAGAATGAAGTTCAAGTGTTTTATCA
This sequence comes from Viscum album, assembly GCA_963277665.1. Taxonomy (NCBI): domain Eukaryota; kingdom Viridiplantae; phylum Streptophyta; class Magnoliopsida; order Santalales; family Viscaceae; genus Viscum; species Viscum album. The sequence goes on along the minus strand of OY728130.1, from coordinate 6,010,111 downwards.
AAATTATTTTACATCTAAGATAATATAGGATTATATTTCTATACATATTTTTAAATTTATTTGATTCTGTTATGATGGAATTATTTTTAAGAAGTCCTTTTATCTTATATGGATTATGTTATGATGGTATGATGTTTAAGAATCCCATTTTTATTACATGGGTTATGCTATGATATATGATTTATGATTCTGTGTCACACATAAGAATGGTATCATTATGAGATGGGTGGGACCTATATCTCCCTCCAATGCATTGGGTAAAGATTTATATCTCATGAGATAGACATGGCTAGAACGGAAAGTTAATCTGGTTCAGTGATACAGGACTGGAACGAGGAGTTAACTTGGTTCAGAAATGGACTCTGTCTACTTTTATAGTCTTGGCAATGGGTCTTGACTAATATGAAATGATTTTATATGATTATGTGTGTATGCCACAAAGTTTCATGTTTTATGTTATGATTATTGGGATTACATTTCACTACTATGATTTATCTCATGTCATGATATTATGATCTCTTTTACAGGATAAGATTTTCAAAATGTCATGTTCTTATGAATATGATATGATTAATATTTTCTTTGTTTACCCTTACTGAGAATTTGAGCTCACCCTTTTGTATGTTTTCTTTTCCCCAGGTCAGGAAGAAGGGTATTGAGTAGGATATTCCAAAAGGGACTCTAGATATGATAAAATAAACGAGAGATAATGTAGATGATTTATGAACCAGTTGTTTATGTTTCCCACTTTCTAAAGACACTAAACCTATATGGTACTACCATAGTTTTGTTATATGTTGTAATAAGTATGCTTCAATTCTGAAGTAACAAAAATGTATGTAAAGTATGGTTCATTATAGTTGGTATCAGAGGAAAGGTATAGTCAACCATTGGAAACTAGGATGTGAAAGCCTTAGTAAGAACCCTAAGGATATGTCTAAGCATAGGATAAAATATTAGTGTTTTAGAAATGGTCCTTAAAAATATATGATGAGACCTAAAGTGTGAAATTTTATTCTTCATTATGTGGTTTTCCTGTTATGATTAGTGTTTCTCACACTATACTTCTTGGTTTTTGTCAATGGCTGGAACTTGAAGGAATCGTGTTAATGCTGAATGCGACGGGCAATGCAATGATTGTACCCCTAAGAAACCAAACATTATGGGAGCTGGAATGCAAAATATTGTAGCCATTCTCACACAACTTTCTCAAGCTATGAATCATGCAGGCCTTCCAAACGAGTAAAGGAAGAAGAAACATTTTGTTTAATCCTTAATGAGGTAACATCCACCTTCATTCAGCGGGTCTTATGATCCATTAGTGTCTGAACAATGGATCAGTACCACTGAAAAGATGTTTTCTATTCAACAATGTTCTGGACATGATAAAGTCATCTTAGCAGTATATTATTTGGAAGGTGAAGCTGATCAATGGTGGAATCTTGTCAAGAATACAAGGAAAAGAGATGAAGTTGAGTCCATGGAATGGGATGAGTTAAAGAACTTATTTTTCAAAACGTAATTCCCACATATTCTTTGAACAAAGATGGATAAGGAGTTTCTTGAACTAATGCAAAAGGATGATGAATCTGTTGGTACCTACGAAGCAAATTTTACAAGACTTACAAGGTATGCTTCTGGGATTATTATCTAACCTGAGAGTAAGATCGATCTATTCTTTAGTGGCTTAAAACCAAGTCTCTGAAGGGAATTATCCATAAGGGACTTCAATAGCTACGAGGAAATTGTTCGATGTGATCTCAAGGTTGAGATGGATATTGGAGTAACCCATCAGTCATATGGGTTTGATAAGAAGAGGAAATTGGAATTCAAAGGAAAATCTAAAGACCACACTAAAAAGAAGATTAGTTTTCCTTTATGCTAAAAGTGTGGAAAGAAACATGGAGGTAATTTTCTTAAAGGTACAAGAAAATTTTTTAAGTGTGGAAAAGAAGGTCATCGGGAAATTGAATGTCGAAGTAATGGGAAGAAGTTGTCTAATGATGCGAATAGAGAAAGGGATACACATAATGAACCTCCTACACTTCAATGTTAAAAGTGAAAGGAAATGGGGAATTATGCTAATAAATTCCCAAATCCAAGGGTTGTTGATGATGATCGACGTCAACAAACTCTTAAGGACAAAGACAAAGTAAAGTCAGATGCAATTTCTATCAGCAATGTGGAGTACGATAACGAAGTGGTGAAAGGTACACTTAACATCCACTCTAAAGTAGAAAATGTTTTATTTGATTCTGTATCCACCCACTCTTTTATTTCTGAAGAATTTTCTAAGGGTATCATCTTATTACCTCAACAATTAGATTTTGAGTTAGCTGTGACAACTCCTAATGGCACAACGGATGCATCAAAAGTTTATAATTCTTCTCTGATTGAAGTTTGTGAGAAAGTGCTTCCTTCAAATATTGTGATCCTTCCTATGGTGTAATTTGATGTGATTCTTGGCATGGATTGTCTTTCTTTATATGGATCTCATATCAATTTCCAAAGAAGAGAAGTCACATTTCATATTCTAGATCAATCTATGATCATCTATCGATGTAAGGATGAACATAACCTTCCAGTGTAAATTTCTTCCATATTATGGGTCTTGATCCACTAAATAAAGGTTATTTATCTCAAATGGTTGGCGATAAACTCACGATTAAGAATATTCCCATCATATGGGTGTTTGATGATGTCTTTACGAAGGAGTTTCCAGGTATTCCACTAAATATTGAAGTTGAGTTTTCAATAGAACTCGTATCGGGTGCTTTACCTATTTCAAAGACACCATATAGAATGGCCCCAATTGAGTTACAGGAATTGAAGAAGAAACTCCAAGAGAATCTTGATAAAGGATTCATACGTGCTAGTGCATCACCTTGGAGAGCACCTGTTCTGTTTGTTATGAAGAAAGATGGATCAATGAGACTTTTCATTGATTATCGAGAACTTAACAAGATCACTATCAAGAACAAATATCATCTCCCACACATTGATGACTTATTTGACCAACTACACAGAGCTCGATACTTTTCCAAGATTGATCTTCGTTCAGGGTATCATCAATTAAGGGTCAAAAAGGAGGATATACCAAATACAGCTTTCCATACAAGTTATGGACACTATGAATTTATAGTGATTCCATTTGTTCTTACTAATGACCCTTCTATCTTCATGGATCTAATGAATAGAGTCCTTATAGACTATTTTGATCAGTTTATGGTAGTCTTTATAGACGATATTCTTGTCTATTCAAAGAGCAGGGAAGAACATGAAGATCACTTGAGAATTGTATTGAAGACCCTAAGAAAGGAGAAGATTTATACCAAATTTACCAAGTGTGAATTTTGGCTTCAAAAAGTTGCATTTTTTGGTCACATAATCTCAAAAGAGGGGATATCTGTGGATCCAGCAAAAACAGAGGTTATCGAAAGATGGTCGAGACCAACAACAGTAACTGAGATTAGAAATTTTCTTGGTTTGGATGGATATTATCGATGTTTTGTGAATTATTTTTTATGATTATCTAATCCACTCACCAGGTTGACTCGAAAAAGAGTTAAGTTTGTTTGGATAGAGGAGTGTGAAGATAATTTCATGGGGTTAAAAAAAGTTTATCTAGTGCACCTGTGCTCACACTGCCTTGTAGTGGAGAAAGGTTTGTGATCTACAGTGATACATCCAAGAAGGGATTGGGTTTTTTTCTCATGAAAAATGATATGGTGATAGCTTATGCCTCATGACTGTTGAAAGTCCATGAGAAAAATTACCCAACTCATGATTTGGAGTTAGTTGCGGTAATATTTCCATTAAATATTTGGAGGAATTATCTTTATGGTGAAAGGTATGATATTTATACAGATCATAAATGTTTAAAGTATATTTTCACACAAAAGGAGCTGAATGTGCATCAAATAAGATGGTTGTAGTTGATTAAGGATTACGATTGCTCAATTCATTACCACCCTGGGAAAGCAAACAAAGTGGAAGATGCATTAAGTTGACAAGACCATGCTAGCTTATCCATGATGAGGATCACAAAAGATCCAATATTTATGGATTTACAAAGACTGGATCTTGGAATTATAGTGTAAGGGGAAAAATCTTATCTTTCTCAAATAAATGTTCAATTATCTATACATGTGAAGATTAAAGAGGCACAGAAAGAAGATGTAGAGTTACAAAAGAAGGTGAGAAATGTTTCTGAATTCAACATTGATTGTGATGAAATAATAAGGTTCAGGAATTGGGTTTGTGTTCCTCCCATACCATAATTAAAGAACAAAATATTGGACGAAGCTCATAGTTCTTCATTATCTGTTCACCCTGGAAGCACTAAGATGTATAGGGACCTGAAGGAGTACTTCTGGTGGGATGGCATTAAAAGAGATATTATGATTATGTATCTCGATTCTTGGATTGTCAGCAAGTTAAAGCTGAGAGACAGAATTCTAAGGGGATGTTACAACCATTACCAATACCATAATGGAAATGGGAAAACATCACTATGGACTTTTTCACTGGACTTCCTAAAACATCCAAAGGCAATAATTCTATTTGGGTTATAGTTGATCATATTACGAAGTCGGCACACTTCATTGCTATTAGATAATATTTCTATCTTGATCATATTTCTAGGATATATGTAAAATAAGTTGTAAGATTGCATGGAGTACCACTTTCCATTATATCCGATCAGGATCCGGGGTTTACCTTGAAGTTTTGGCAAAGTCTTCTGCAAACTCTAGATATAGAGTTGAGTTTCAGAACTTCTTATCATCCTCAGATAGATGGTCAGTCTGAGAGGACAATTCAAACTCTAGAAGACAAGTTGAGAGCTTTCTCTATGTATTTAAAAGTTGGAACCTAACTTTGGTGGAATTTTCTTATAATAATAGCTTTCACTCCAGTATTCAGATGGCTCCTTATGAAGCTCTCTATGAAAAGAAATGCAAAACTCCAACTTGCTGGGATGAAGTTGGGGAAATAAATCTATTAGGACCTAATCTTGCTAATGAGATAGCAGAAAAGGTAAGATATATTCAACAACACATAAGAGAAGCTCAGAGTCAACAAAAAATTTATGCCAGCAACCGAAGAAAAGACCTAGAGTTTGAAGTGGGTGATAAAGTGTTCTTACAAATATCTCCCTGGAAGAGAGTAATGAGATTTGGGAAGAAGTTAAAGTTTATCCCTAGGTATATCGGTCCTTTAGAAATAATGTATCATGTTGGGAAGGTAGATTACTGATTGGAGCTTCCACTGAATCTCTCTCAAGTTCATGATGTGTTCCACGTATCTCACCTGATAAAGTACATACTTGATCCTTCGCATGTACTAATCTCAGAAGTTGTACCACTATAGGAAGATCTTTCTTATGAATAATAGCCGATAGAGATTCTGGATCGTAGTGAAAAAAATCCTATGAAACAAGACCACTCACTTGGTTAAAGTTTTATGTAGGAACCACCAATTAGAAGAAGCTACAAGGGAACTTGAGGATGTGATGATGGAGAGGTATCCTCATCTATTTGTTACAAAGTGACGAATTTTGAGGGTGAAATTAATATTAAGGGGGGTATAATGTAACACCCTTAGATTTTATGAGAAATATTTTTTTATGTCTTATGTTATACACAACACTAAATGAATCTTTCAATACACACAACACTGTCTTGGCTTGCGTTACACGCAATCACGACCTTCCTTGATAGCGTGTGTAGTACGCAATACCAGGTTTCACTAAACAAAGATATATTATTATAATATTATTATGGACTAGAAGTTATGAATATTATTAACAACATTTTGAATTTTATAATATTATTATTAATCTTACACATTTTCTAGAACATGGTATGAGAAAAAAATAAATTTTTCGGGTAAAATAAGTATTTTTTCATAAAATGCAGTTTTGCCGCCTTTTGATGGAGCACCCACTTTAAATATAGTTTTTGACATGTTTATAAATTCAATTTGAAAAAATAAAATTCTTTTTTGGAATCAGGATATAAAATTTTACTTTGGATAAATTTTTCATATTATTCTGATAACTTTTATATTTTAATGAATAGTTAAAACGTGCTACATTTTAATTAGAAACAACTTTTTTCATCGCAATAATTTATATGGTTAAATTATAATATTGAATGGTTTTAAAGTATAAATATAATATATTTTTACCATTTAATATAATTTATGTAATTACCATTAATTTTACATTGAATTCATAGGTAAAAACATTTCAATCTTTGGCAATGTTTTAACTTTTAAAACTCGTTTTCTTAACAACGGGATTAATTTTAAATTAATTACTGCAACCTCTGTGTTTTGAATTTTGAAAATTGATTCTATATTTGAATTCAGTGGGTCCAAATTATGTTAATAGGTTACTTTTATTCTTTTGATATTATGAATAGTAACTATGGTAATTTTTATTTACTGCAGTTAAAAGTAAATCGGGTAATTAAGGGTAATAATAAGATTATAAAATTACCCTAACACCTGCCAAAATTCTATTGTATGAATAAAAGTGGACCCATATCACCTAAGTCTCAGAATAGATTCATTTTATTGACTTTTGACCATGAAAATAATTTAATTATTATTAAAACCAAAGAAAGTGACAACATGTCACTCTTTTAAATCTTATAAGTATAATAATTTTACTTTAGTGATAAACTTCATGAAACTTCAAACATGAATAGTCTCAAAAAAATATAATAAAATTATCTACATCATGAGAATTTATTTATAATTTTTAGGGATTAAATAAGTATCATTAAAGGTGACACAATATTGATGTTCAAATTATTTTATAGATTGAAATATCAAATAAATGGTTTTAAAAATACTAAAATAAATATTATATGAACTATTTAATGTGCTCCACAAATTTTCTAGATAAATTTGACATGTTAAGAATCTATTAAATATTTTTGTTCGAACATATCTTCGGTGTGGATTTTATTTAAATTCAAATAAATGAATAGTATCAAAATTGACATTATTGTTATTTTATAGAAATTACATATTATTAAATGGTTTAAAAAACAAAAAAATATTTCAAAATTATAAATTAAAATTTATATGGTCTAAAATGTCATAATTTATCCAAATATGGAAAATTCAAAACATATAAGTAATTATTTATAACAATTTAAAATTTATAATCTTATTACCACAAATAAAATTAAATAGATTAAATAAGGATAAATCAAGCTGATAAGGTTTAAAATAAATTTCCAACATGTCTAAATTTTATTTTTTGATGATATTAAAACCCTATCTCATCTAATCTTAGAATGTGAGTCAATTTTTGAGGTTTTTAAGTGGGTTTTGATTTATTATAAATTTATATTTTTGAGGTTTCCAAAGGTGCCCCTCTCCTCCCTTATAAAAGGGCACTTCCTCACTCTCCTCTTTACACAAATTTGAGCCTTCAATCTCTACCAAACCCTACCCATTACTCTTCTAAAATTACCTAGTAATATTCTGGAGGTACTGGTCTTCTCAAAAGACCAACTCTTTTCCCTTAAGAGGAAGTTTAAAGGAGGCACGCCGAGGAAGAGGTAATCTCTTCTACCGATTCTTTAAAGATTCTTCCTTCTTCTACTTCCTCTTATTTAGTTGTTTCATTATAAAGTAATAACATCAGTACCAATAATATACTGATATGTTATTATAAATATGAAACGACCCTATTTCACCTTCTATCCATCCTATGGAAAATGAAATCACTGCACGTTCGTACGTACGGAATACCATCATCACGCCGTGGTGTAATCTGTTTTCCCCCACCACCTTACTTGGATGGGTATAATGGTGAAAATAATAACTATGTATATGATTATTATAACATGATAATAATTCTAAGATATTCTACCATCCACTCCAATACCATTCAATAACTATGGGAATGATATCGTCGCTCGTGTGTACGTACGGCTTACCGTCTCCACGGTGCGATGTGATTAGTTCTACATGATCTTCATTAAACCATGATTATATAGATGAATTGAATGAATAAATCTGATATATATTATACTAATACCATTCTATAAATGATATAGATATAACCTAAAAATAGGAATAATAATTTATTCGATAAAACACGCATAAGAACATATAGCAATGAACACCCGAGTAACAAGTATCAATGTAATATTACTAATAAGAAGATAAGAATATGACCATATATGATTAATATGATTCTGTAATAAGTCGATGACATTATTTAAACCATTATATAGGAGGTTCAAATTTATACGAAGCATATCGGACCTAAGGTAAGGGAAAATCTCACAATATCATTTTTATCCAATATTATTTATACTTCAGAATTTACTAGGGAATATTTATCATCCACATCCATGTTTCCTAAATATGTAATATTATTTCTATCCTCCTGTAATTTTTTAAATCTGATTTTACCCATTGGTGAATTTTTTGTAAAATATATGAAAGGAATCTTTTGTTGTTTTTAGTATGAGGTACTTTTTGACTTTTCCAGCCAAAGTACGAGAAGAATGTTTTTTTATATATCATTAATGGATTTTTATGATTTCATAGAACATTATTTCCATGAATCTTCCTTTATAATTTTTCAAGTTTATTTTTAATTAACTTCTTTTAGTTTAAAATTGTATGACATGTTATGAAAGGAAAAATGTTTTTGAAGTCAAAAGGATATTTTCCTCAAGAATGGAGTTTAAGTGTTTCATCAAAATTAATTTCCATATAAGATAATATAGGATTCTGTTTTAATCCCTATTTTTACATTGATTTGATTATGTTATGATGGAATTATTTTTATGAAGTCCTTTTATCTTATATGTATTATGTTATGATGGCATGATGTTTAAGAATCCCATTTTTATTACATGGGTTATGCTATGATATATGATTTATGATTTTGTGGCACAAATAAGAATGGTATCATTATGATATGGGTTGGACCTATATCTCCCTCCAATGCATTGGGTAGAGATTTATATCTCATGAGATATACATGGCTGGAATGGAAAGTTAATCTGGTTCAGTGGTACAGGACTAGAACAAGGAGTGAACTCAGTTCTGAAATGGACTATGTCTGCTATGATAGTCTTGGCAATGAGTCTTGACTAATATGAAATGATTTTCTATGATTATGTGTGTATTCCACAAAGTTACATGTTTTAATTTATGATTATTGGGATTACATTTCACTACTATGATTTATCCCATGTCATGATATTATGATCTCTTTTACAGGATAATATTTTCAAAATGTTACGTTCTTATGAATATGATCTGATTGATATTTCCTTTATTTACCCTTACTGAGAATTTCAGCTCACCCTTTTGTATGTTTTCTTTTCCCCAGGTCAGGAAGAAGGGTATTAAGTAGGATATGCCAAAAGGGACTCTAGATATGCTGAAATAAACAGGAAACAATGTAGATGCTTTATGGACCAGTTGTTTATGTTTCCCAGTTTCTAAAGACACTATACCTATATGGTCCTACCATGGTTTCGTTTTATGTTGTAATAAGTATGCTTCAATTCTGAAGTAACAACAATGTATGTAAAGTATAGGTCGTTATAGTCAGGTCTTTGCTGCCTCTTGTTTCTCACACCGAGAATGACTCACGTGGGATTAGAGTAAGCATTGAACATGACATCCTCTTTGGGATTCCCTAGAGTGTAAGCACCAAACCATTCTGAAATATGTGGACTTTTATTCTTGCTAATGCAAGTTACACAGGTAGCATCCCTGAGGTTCAAACCCAATACCTACTATTTCTGACCCCTTCACATCGGTTCACCTTCATCCCACATGATGTTAAACTATATCCACCATCCTGAAATATGTGAAATTTGATCCTTTCCAAGGCAAGGTATGTAGGAAGCCTCCTTGAGGTTCAATCCCAACACTTATTGGTCATGACCCACTTCACGTCAGTTCACCAACATCTCTCCCGAACTATGTGGACTTTGATCTTTGTCAAGGCAACGAACGTAGAAAGCCTCCTAGATATTCAAGCCCAAAAAATACTCTTCCCGACCACTTCATGTCAGTCCAACCTCATCTAGCATGACATTAAACTGTATGCCTCTTTTTGTCCCATAAGACATTAAACTATACCCATTCGAACTACGTGGTCCTTTGATCCTTTTAACCTAGGTAAGGTATGTAGGAAGCCTCCTTGAGGTTCAATCCCATTACCCATGTATCATCCTGGTCTTTCCCTCAAACCTTTGAGTTTTTAGAAGGTCAGTCCCCAACCTAGAGGTTCCACTTCCTCCAGGTCCCATCTATACGGGTCACCTCCTTCGGTGTCTCATCGCCCCACCAAACTATGTGGACTTTGATTACCAGCCACAGGGATATGTATGAAGTATATTCAAGGCTCAAGACCAACACTACTATCACCTTCATGATGGTTCCGTCTCATTCCCCCCTCCACTTCATTCAACTCTCTATCATCCATACTGATTCTTTCCCATGCCATCACATCCCAGTGAGATCATGTCACCCACTTTATCAATACTCCTATCAGTAATCGGGTAACTAACCATGTGTTAGCCCCAGCATCAATGATCCCTTCCGGGGTCACACCCATATGATCCACTCTCATCAGTGTTCTGATTTGTCTGATCTGTCTTCTCTAGACATTAAACTTACGACATACCCTATGTTAAACATGGTAAGCTGAGGAAAACCTCAAATACATTCATATCGCGTATAATTCCCCACATTCGATGTGGGATGCCTCAGGATTCCATGCCCTCGATAAGCCCTATCATAAGGGAAAGAAACCCAGATGCACCAGTGTTCCAGTGTCAAGACATGCCAGAAATGTTCAACGTGACTACTCCCTCGACTGAAGGTTGCTTCCCTGACCGGACCCCTTGGAATGTCCTAACAGAAGTAGTGCAATTAACCGGCGTCCATGAAGACATGGCACTGGGAAGAGTTTCATGAACAACACCATTGATCTATGAGGGATACCATGACTAGGTAATGAGTTCCAAGGAGGAATCCAAGGAAGGAAGAACCAACATCCCATCATCCCATTTCTATTAACAAGAAAACATCCATGAATAAGTGAAGGATGCCTCTCGCCTTTGGAAAGAGGGAATGTGGGGTAACAGCTGTGTGTCCTCTGAAATAAACAGATGCGCGCCCTGACAAAATCATCGGAAACAAACATATAATAAATCCATGATAGAACCGTATAGGTATTGTGTCTTTAGAAATTGGGAAACATAAAAAACTCATTCATAAAACAGTTATATTGTCTCTCACTTATTTCTTCATAACTAGACTTCTTTTTAAAATATCTTACTTAATACCATTCTTCATGACCTGGGGAAAAGAAACATATGAAAGGGTGAGATAAAATGATCATTAAGGGTAAACAAGGGAAATATCAACCATATCATAATCATAATACATAAGAACATAACACTTAGAAGTCTTATCCAGAATATAAAATACCATGATATCATGTTATGGGATAAAAGTTCATAGGAATTAATGAAAATAATTCCAAAAGTAAAAAACATAAGAAAAGAAGTTTTTTGGAATACACATAAGCATAGAAAGTAATCTCATATTAGATAATTCTCATTTCTAATACCATCATAGTGGAAAAAGTCCATTAGTGAACCAGGTTTTCTTGTCATTCTGGCCCTGTATTAGTAAATTAAATTTACATGTCATTCCAATCATGTCTTTCTCATGAGACATAAAAATTTACCCAATGCCTTGAAGGTAGATATAGGTTACACCCATCTCATAATGAAATCATTCTTACATATTACTCAAAAACATAAACCATTCATCATAGCACAACCCAAGGTACAAAAAATGGGCTTCTTAAAAATCATTCCATCATAATACATATAAAATAAATGTATTTCATAAAGATAATTCCATTATATAAACAATAATATCAATGTAATAATTGGGATATAAACATAAAAATAAGTCATCTTAGATAGAAAATAATATTCATAAAATAATTGAATTAATTCTTGAGGAAAATATCATTTCTTCTTCAAAAACATTTTCTTTTGTCAAAATGCCAAACAATTTTAAAAGAAAAGAATTTAATTTAAAATACACATGAAATATTTTAGAGTAAGATTTATGGAAATAATTCCTTAAGAAATCATAACAATTAATTCATGTTGTATAAGTTAAAAAAACATTATCCTCGTACGTTTTCCAGAAAACTCAAAAAAGTAACTTGTATCAAATAACGAAAAAATATTTCTTTCATACTATTTAGTAAAAATTAACCACTAGGTAAAATTGAATTTAAAAATTTTTAGAATAATATAAATAGTGTTACAAATTTAGGGAACATGTATTTGGATGATAAATATACCCTAGTAAATACTTACACGTAAACAATCTCAGATAATAATGAGATTGCAAAATTATACCTTACCTTAGGTCTAATATCCTTCATATGTTTATGAACCACCTTTATAATGATTGAAATAATTTTATTTTTTTATTCACAAATAATAATCATTTTTATGATATCATATATGATTATATTATCATCCGTTTATTATTAACATTTTATTGTCACTTGTTATTCAGATATTAATTGCTTTATGTTCATATGAAAGTTTTCTCGGATACGTCCAAGTTTTACTTCTTAGGTTATAGTTAAATCATTTATATAATTATATTATTATATTATATATCATATTTATTAATTCCATTCATATATATAATCATGGTTTAATTAATATCATGTAGAATTAATTGAATTGCATCATGGAGACGGTAGACTATATGTACGCACAAGCGACGATATCATTCACTTAATTATAAAATGGTATGGAATTGGATTGTATATTAATTATAAAGAATAATTATCATGTTATATTAATTATTTAAATCCTTTATACTCATCATTATACCCATCCAAATAATGTATTTTTGAATAACAAATTACACCATAGCATGGAGACGGTAAGTTGTATGTATGCACACATGGTGATACTGTTATTCATAGGATGGATAAAAGGATTTATAAGGTTGTACCATAATTAAAATAAAATCTCAGAATATATATGATACTGTATTTATTAAATTATTATGGAAACGACATAAGAAGAGGAATTAGAAGAATAAAATAATTTTGAAAGATGTTATAAAACAATTTACCTCTTTTTTGAGTATCTCTTTTGATTTGCACAAATGGTCTCCTTAGGATGGCTTTATTCCCAAAGTGTGGACTCTATGATAATGTTAGGGAAGTTAGGATAGTAAATGATAAGGTTTTGGCCATTAAAAAGTGCTTTATAGGTGTGATTAAAAGATAAGGAGATACACCCTTTATAAGAGAGGGGAAGACCACCTTTGGAAATACAAAAATTATTAAATTAATATAAATTAATTTTTAAATTAAAATATCTCCAAATTGGATTATTGAAAATATAAATGAGTATAGTTCTAAATCCTATCAACCAATAAACTTTATAAATGTTTTTATTTTATTTTAAACCTTGTAATTTTGATTTATCCTTATTTAATGTATTTAATTTTAATTATTGAAATAATACTCTAAATATTTAATGGTTATAAATATTTTCTTATACGGTGTAAATTTACCATAAATGGATATTTTATGAAATTATAGACCTTGTAATTATCACTTTTTAATTTTTAAATATTTTTATGATTTTTAAATAATGTAACAAAATGTTGTTTTTATAAAATATCAATAGTGTCAATTTTGATTCTATTCATTTACTTGATTTTAAATAAAATCCACACAAAATATAACATCGAAAAAATTCATTGAATATACTCCAAACATGTCATTTTAATATATAAAATTTTTGTAAAAATGTAATCAATTTAAATCATCTTTATTAATATTATTAAAATCATTTATTTAACATTTCTATTAATAAAATATCTTCTTTTTCACTATTGTGTCATCTTTAAGGGTAATTATTTAATTTATAAAAATTATAAATAAATTTATATGATGTAGGTAATTATTTTAGATTTTTATAGACTACCTATAGTCGATGTTATCTTTTTCTTATCCATATATTATAATTAATATACTTATATAAAAAGAGAGTGTGACATTTTGTCACATTCATCGATTTTAATAATGTTAATGTTATATTCATGGGAAAGTGTCCATTACGTGATTCCACATAGAACCATAGATAATAAGGGAATAATTTAATCATACAATAGAATTTTTAAAGGTGTTTATGAAATTTTATAATATTAGTTTTACCTTCAATTACACGATTTACCCATAACTATGGTAGTAAAAAAATTACTAAAGTAATTATTCATAATTTTCAAAAAAATAAAAGTAACCTATTAATATAATTTGGACCCACTGATTCAAAATATGGAATATTTTTTCAAAATTTTAAAGATATAAGGTTTAGTAATTAAATTAAAATTAATATCATTGTCGGATAAAAAGAATTGGTTTTAAAAGCTAAAACATTGTAAAAGATTGAAATGTTTTTACATCTGGATTCAATGTAAAATTAATGCTAATTAAATACATTATATTTAATGATAAAAATATATTATATTTATAATTTTAAAACATTCAATATTATAATTTAACCATAAAAATTATTTTTATGAAAATAGTTGTTTTCACATAAAATTTAGTGTATTTTTACTATTCATTAAAACTTGAAAGTTATCAAAAAAATATCAGAAATTCATACAAAGTAAATATTTATATCTCAATTTAAAAGAAAAATTTTATTTTGCAATATAAAAAATATTATTATGTCAAAATATTAATTTAAAAGGGGTTCTCCATTTAAAGGCGTAAAATTATCCTTTTAAAAATTATTGGTTTTTATACATCAAATATGGTTTATTCGTACCCTATTACTAAAATATCCATTGGATGAATATCAAAAATATTTTATTAATAATATAACTTATATATATATCATTTATTTCATTACCAATATTAATTAACTCAAAAATAAAAATATCTAATTGATTTATATTTTTCATAAATAATTGATTTTTAATGAATTCATAATGCATTTTCATAAGTTAGTTATACTTATTCCCATTAACCTAACAGCTATGATATAATGGTAATTTTATGATAAGGGCATCTCATGGTTTTTTTAAACCCACGATTTTGTGCAATGCAAGCTCATGGAGAATTAAAACTATTTAAAATAATACTTTAATAAAAACATTTGGGTGTTACAAATAGTGTCCATTCAATTATCTGAATGGCTAAATATGAAGAATTATATAGAAAGAGATTTTTGTTCTCCAACTTGCTGGGATGAATTTGGTGAAATGAGAATCATTGGACTATAATTTTTTGAAGAGACGACAATAATGTTAAAGTCTATTCAAGCTCAAATTAAAGAAACTTAAAGTATAAAAAAGAGTTACACCGATAACTAGAGGAAATAATTGGAATTAAAAGTGAGAGATCATGTTTTATTGAGTGTATATACATTTAAGTCTTTTATAAGGTTTGGTAAGAAAGAAAAACGGATACCTAGTAACATTATACACTTTGAAATCCTAAAAATAATTAGAGATATTTCTCATCCTTTTAAAATTACCTCAAGTCTCTCAAAAAGTACATAATGTGTTCCATATATCATTATTAAAGAAGTATATGCCAAAATCAACGCTTTTTATCACCTATTTTAAAATATAATTGGAACCAAATCAATATTACTATAAATATCCCATCTAGAATCTTGGTACTAGAGAGCAATTATTGAGGAATCAGACGACTTGATTATAAAGGTAATTTTAAGAAATCACCCAATAAAGGAAGCAATATGTGAACGAGAGGATGTTATGAAGAAGAAATACCCAAATATGTTTATAAGTTATATCAATGAATTTTTTTGGATTAAGTTTTTATAGTATGGAAAAATATAACAACCCATGTCTTTATAATATATTTCTTTTATAATAAACTTAATATCTTCGATAACTTGAAATGCACACAACCCTGAGTCTAAATGATCCATAATATAGTATAACATTATATCCTAGATGTTAAATTGTAATTTATGAATATTAATAAATAAATTATTAAAATCAGGGTTATTTATTTATTATAATTATAATTATAAATAATTAAAATAAAATAAATTTTTTTCTGAAAAAATGTAATTTTTTCTAAAAGACAATTTATTCACACATTGCACAAATAATTTAAAATTAATTTTTAATGCTTCTAGAAACTTTATTTGAGAAACTAAAATTAATTTTTTAAATCATCATATCAAAATAATATTCAGTTTATTTTTTGGAATTTTTCTGAAATATTTCATTTTTCGATGAATAGTGAGAAATAGTGAGATTTAATTGAAAACTGCCTTTTCATTTAAATTGTTTATAAATTTAAATTGTATTTTGAATTGGTTTTAAATTAATATTAGTTAAATTATATATCTATTAATCCTATTTATTTCATTAGAATCCTAATATTGAATTTTTATATAAAACTTTATAAACATTGGAACATTTTCTCTTTAAAAACTCACTTTCTCGTTGCATATATGGGATTAATTTTAAATTAATGTTTTCTAGTAATGTAAATTTAATTTAGAAAAATGGATTAAATATATTAAATAATAATAATTTATATTATCTAATATTTTCAACAATATCTTTGACAATAATTAATAGTAAAAATAGTAAAAAAAAGTATTTTTCGTAGTTAAGGTTAAAATGAGTTTACAGGAGGTTAAACTAAAACAAAAAGGGTTAAAATAACTAAAAAACATATATAAAATATATTTTATGGCCATATTTTTTATTATAATGTCTAAGGATTCATAATACAGAATTTTTTTACCATTTTTTCATTTGAAAAAAACTATGTGCACCTTTCTCTTTCCAAAAATTACAAGGGCGCCACTCACCACACTTATAAGACACCCCTCCCATATCTTCTTCACACCTTAAAACCCATTTGGTTATGAAACTACCTTCCAAAATAACTTATCAACTTCTCTAATCATATTCTATATTCCTTATTTACTTTCATAAATACAATATAGTAAGTATTTTTCGCTAACCAAAGGAGGTTACATAAAGAAGAGGTGACATTATTCAATGAGCATTTTTATTTTAGTTTTTTCCTCAACAGCCTTCGATTATTATTAAAACATGATGATATAATAAAATCAGTATATTAAATATATTTTTATATTATTATTTTACGTTAATGACCTAAAAAATATCTACATCCATTAAATGGGTTACAAAATCATCATTCATGTGTATGGGGAACTACCGCCTCACAAACCGATGCCATTCATTTTTCCATTACCACCCCTTGCAGTTGGGGATGATTATGGATATATATATATATGATATTTATAGCATAATTATCCCTTTTTAATTAATTTTATCATATATAACTTTTACTTTCATTTCCATAGGTGATATAATAACGTCGCTCGTGTGTACGGAGGACTACTACCTCACGAAGCAATAGGATTTGTCTTTTACCAACGTTTTACATGGATGATGATAAGAATTAATTAAATAATTATTTATTATGTACATGAAATTAATATGATATTAATGACATATTTATCATTCTGAGAAGATAATATATCATTTTATTTCTCACCATTTCACTCACTGAAAGATGATAATATTCTTTGTATACATGTGGACTACCACCATTACAAATCGATGTGAATCTTTTTTGATCACCGCACAACATAGATGACATATATAATAATATTTAAATGAATAATATGTTATTTATGTTATAATTATCATTATAAAAATATAAAATATTTCTTACCTCCTTTCCATGATGATCATTGAAAAATGGAAACGTTACCCATGCATTTGTATAACCTACCATCTCCATGATCGTAACGTACTTCATTTCTCTAAAATATAATTCATTATTGGTATTAAAATTATAATTGATTTATAAATATGGTAGTTATTTCATTATTACTATAATGGAGATGATTAAACTATAAAATATTCATAGGAACTTAAACTTTCATTACAAAACATTAATTAGAAAATAAAGCAATTAACACCTAAAATAACAAAAATAACGAAAAATTATTAATGAATAAGTGATAAGATGTTATAAAATGATAATATGTGATATTATACATATTAATTTGGTTTTTTATAAGTTAATAACATTTTTAAAACCACTATATGTGATGTAAAAGTACATTCAACAAAAAATAATCATGAGGTAAGGTACTTCATCTCAATTTACCATTATTGAGAAATATTGGAATGTTATGCACCTAATTTATATTATATTGTATATTTACAACCCCATGACATGTAATATCATGATTAATTAACAATTCATGGTATTTTATTATTAAATTTTAGTTATTTCATCCAATGGGATTTTAATTGAAAATTGACAAGTGGTAAAAGTTATTGTACAACCTCACTTTATTTTGTGATTGTTAACTTTTTATTGAATTTATCACTTTCTTGTGATAATTTTTACTTAGACACTAAATTTTTCTTAAATATCCATATTATTATATGATGTATATGATTATTTCTGAAACCATATATTATTTTTACATATGGTGTATAATTTTAATGTTATTTGATTAACTAGTGAAATATCGGTAAATATGTATCCATTAGTGAATATGGATATTTGATTATAAAATATATTTATTCATGAATTAAACTTATCATTTGATATGTGATGAATGATTTGGATCTATAGTTAATAGTAGGTCCTGGAATTATATATCCCCTTGATCCATTAGTAGTTATCATGAAACAAATCAATTTTTTAAATTAAATGGGCTTCAACATGTGGTTTTAATTCATCTTGTGAAATGTGTTGATGAATGAGGTGTCATGTACCTAAGGCATGATGTTAAAATTTTAATAATTTCCTTAATTAATAATTAATTTATTATAATCCATGATATTTTTATAATAATATTCTCTAGATTCATTTCATTCTTATTTTATTGATTAAATATAATATATTTATTTCTATTTACCTTTCCATATTGATTATGACCTATATTATCTTTATAGTAAAGTTATTTAAATAGAATCTATGTTTAGTTATTTAACTTTACATGTTGATTATTCTTATTGATTCAAGATATATTCTTTTATACATAATCCATACTGGGCTTTTGTGGTCAACCTTATGTTTTTTGTTTCCCAATGATATGAAGAATAGATATTTGAATGATTTTTTAAGGATTAATTAAATTTACTTTTGTTATATATTACGTTATATTTTATATTACCAATTTAAAATGGGTATCATGTATTTATTTGGTTCTATAAAACTTCTAAAATAATCATTCTTTCAGGATTTGGCCATTTATATCTATGAAAATGTAATAAAGAAGACACCAGCTCTGAGTTACTGGAGTCAGCATCATAAAAAAAATTCCTTATAATAAACAATACAGTTGGAGGAATTATTATTGGTATCACTTATTATTTTAGTTGATTGGGAAGTTACTTATTTATCCTCTTTTAATTTTTTAGCTTCACTTCCATTTTATGAAACTTTATATGGAGGGTATTATTTTTATCCACAACTGGTCAAAATTTTACTTCCCATTCAATCTTAAGATTCTCTATTTTATCCTCATTCATTTAAATTGTATCTACAATAGAAATATCCAAATTTATTATCTTATTTTCTTGCACTAATAGATTGATATCCCTAAAATACATGGAGGATTTTTTTAGTTTATCCAATGCATATATCAGTTTAGAAACAACATTATTAAACAAATAATTTATACATATTTCTCTTTCAAAATCGTATTCATCTTCATAATATCATTCATTACAAAGTGGAATAGATTTATCCTTAGATAAAATAATAATTAAGAGTGTTTCATTTTCTTACATTTTGGACTAATGCAAATTTCATTACATCATCCTCCTGATCTTACTATGATTGTTTTTCGAAGAAAATATACATGTTAAAACTTCAATATAGAAATTATTCTTGTAATCTCTAACCTAAAGGTAGAGGTATTAAATTAATTTAACAAAAATATTATCATTAGAACTTGAAACTGAATTGAAAAATCCTAATGAAAACACAACACTCTGATTACCTTCATATAGTGGTTATTCCTCCTTCACTTTTATATATTTTCTCTACTTCATGGATTCTCTTTTCTTCGCATTTTTTAATTTCTTGGCCAATACCTTAAATTATCTTTAAACGAGGATGATATATAACTTATCCATTTAAGGAACTTCTAGACACTATTCAAATATTCACCTCATATAATTCTAATAAAAAAACATGAGAAATAATTTTTTTATCTAATAAAAGGTAACCTTTTCTCAAATACTACTTTTAGTCTGAGTGGATTGGTGTAAAAAACTAAGAAGAGGGTGGTGAATAATGTGTCACTAAAACATTTACCCAATTCCAATTTATTGTATGAATTTTTACACCATTTTGTATTTAATACCATAATGATGCTTAAGAAAAATGGATCTTATTATTTTACTAACATTAAATAACCATATGTAGAGTAATTAAGGAAAGTAAAAGTAGAAAAAAATATTTTTAGAAGGTTAAATCCTGATGGGGGAAACCTACTCTTTGTTTGGAACGAGTTTCATCCATTCATATATTTTACACAATAATCCTATCATCAACCAAACTAGGATATCTAGGTATCATCCTGAAACAATTTTCGCCATATTACATAGGTAAGCCTTTACTATATTATGTAAGTTTAGAGGTATTTATAATTCATCTCATAGTCTTAAGTCCCTCAAATGATCTTGAAAACTTCCTTACAACATTTGAAGTATATCTCATCTAAACATTATATTCCACTGCATCACAATGATCTAATTTACTTCTCCACATAGATTCATTGACTATATTTTCATAATCTGTTATGAAACCAACAACTCAGTATCTTTAACAGCCTTGCTCCCTATTGTTATTCAGAAATTGCTTTATGATTTCTCTAAAAATTGATCACCTATGATATTAAAACATAGAAATTCCTCAAAATATAATGTCTTGGTATTAATAATAATAATAATGGAAGTAACAGTTTTAGTCTCTCTCTCCAAAATATTAGTATTCTGATCTCCCCTTATTAAGATTCTGCAAAAGTGGGTGGCATATGATCTTCTTCTTATGTATTCTTATTTAGATACACCCAGATCTAACCAGAACAACCAGTCTATCTTGAACATATTCTTAATACTCAGGTGATCTTATCTTAGAAACTATATCGAGTTCTTCCCTTCTTTAATATCTATTCCAGTTCTTCTGGTATATCATCACACTCTCAGTCACTTACCACTTTTATTTCTTATTTTTTAATATATAGGCTTCAAACAATTTATTTGATATATTTTTAATATAGAAAATCTTTATAAAAAATCATTTATATGATCCTCATATTTTTCTACTAATTATTTTCTCAAGGATAGCATGTTGGTTTTTCCTTGTGATCCTGAATATTATTTTTTCCTTTAACTGTTATCTAGAGTTAATTTTGAGATGTACCTTTCTTCATTTTTTTTCTTTCCCATTTCCCTTGGTTGAATATATATTTATTTAATTATTCAAATAGGATCTATAACCATATGCTAAAAATATAACATAAAAAATAAAATAAAAAAACAATATCCATGGTGGTATAAAAACTAATACTACAATAATATCTATGACATGAAACATCCCTTTATAGCATGAGAACATCAAAAAGAACTAGTATAGGATATAACTTGAGTATTTAATTACCAGTTCACATTTTAGATTAACCTTATTCATCGCCATATTGAATCATAATTCACATTGTGATATTTAGACTAATAAATAATAACACAATTATTAACACACCTTTACATTTCCTTATTTATCAATTCTAGAAATACTGCATTTCAGATTCATTATTTTCCAAAATTTTTGTCTTAGATTTGATATCCTTTTAAATAGTAATGAATATAATATATATCATTCATTTATATATAATCAAAATTAATTATGTGATGTTTTAATATATACATAACAAATCCAACATCATCTCATTTCATTTATTCTTTAGAATATAAACTTTTTAAAACTCTATTTTTTTATATTTTGTATTATTAGAATTCCACTAAGGCATGAATCATATAAAATCTATAGATGAATCACATATAGAGTAAAATATCATGTATGTAGGTCAATATGACTCATACTTATATTTGGAATCCCTCATATATAGATATCTTGTCTCATAGAATACTCATGCACAAAATTAAATCACTCATGCACCACCTCAAATGACATTTCTATTGTAACTCCCCAATATTTAACTGTCAGTTATATCTTTAAATTAAGTCAATATCTTATACCATAGCCAACACTAACTTGGATTATGTTATACGCAAGATTGAGTTTCGTCAAAACAACACATTAGTATTATAATTATTTAAACAATATATTTATTTATCAATTAAATATTGTGATATTAATAGTAAAAAATAAATTTTTATTTTTATTTATAATTTTTTCACATAAATAAAACATATTTATAATTAAATATATATGTTTTGTTAAAATAGTTATATATTTAGAAAAACTATTTTCTTAAAAGAACTATTTTTTATGTCCTTTTGTGAACAATAATAAAATTAATATTAGACACTCCTAAAAATTGAATTTGGTAAAATAGACTTCATTTTTTGGATTTGGAATGTCAAAATTATTTAGGGTCATTTTTTGGTATTTTTCTGAAAACTTTAAATTTTTTATGAATAGTGAAAAATACTGCATAGTACATAAAAACCGACTTTTTATTTAAATAATTATTTATTTTATTTCAATTTATTTTAGGTCAAAATAGAAACATAATATATATATAAGTTCAATGTAATTCATTGGAGTCATTTTATAATAAAATTAGATGTATAAAATGTTATTGAACATTTTAACGTCTTTTACTCACCTTTTAGGCAGATTTGTAAATTTGTATAAAAAGTAATTTTACTAATTCTGTGAATTGAATTTCAAAAATTTGAGAGACACGGTTGACATTAGTAAGTAAAATTTCATTCAATAGGATGAAAATAATTTTTGGTGAATAGTAACTTTTGAATTCTATTTACCATGATTAAAATTAAATAGGGTAATTAAAGGTAAAAATGATATTATAATTACCCAAAAACTTGTCCTAATTATATTGAATAAGTTTATTTCGACCAAAATAAACCTTAAAAATAAAATATCATCATTTTTTTCCACTTTTATTAGATTTGGACATTTATTATATTTTATTTAAAGAAGAGTTAAAAGTGTTAAATTCAAATTTTAATAACTAAAAGATTTTTAATATAAGGTTATACATAAGATAAATTTGACTATAAATATTAATTATAAATATAAAAATATTTCCTACATAATGGTATTTTATTTATAATTTTTAGACATTAAATAATTAAATTTATTTATGACACAATGATGATGCAGTAATTACCTTATTATTGAAAGATTAAAATAATTGATATTATAAATATTAAAATAATTTTAAATTGAGACTTTTGATGTATTCCAAGAATTTTATATCTTAATATTCCATGTTTGGGTTGATTAAATAAATTTTTTCGAAGTGATAAAGTTTTTATGACTTTCAAGAAAACCAAATACTAAATTGTGTCAAAATTAACATAAATGAGTTTTTAAAACAAATACTATATTATTAATTGAAATAATATTCATAAAAAAATAATATTCTCCCAAAGGACTTAGATAAGGTTATATATGTCAATAATGAACCACTTGGGGTTCTCTTGTCTTTTTAAAGTAAGTTTATTAACCATTTATTATAATAATACAAGAATACATGGTAAAAGTCAAACTACTTAACTAAGAGTTAAATCTAAAAGATAAGGTTAATGTAGTGACATAAACCTAAATAAAACATATTGGATGAAATTATTATGACCTATCACCACCTTATCCTCGAAATAAATCCTTTTAGAGTCATTATAAATTGAATATGATTGTATAATAAATTAATATTTTAGGCTCTTTCTAAAGAGACCACCACCTCTCTTATAAAAGGGCACATCCCCTTCTCTTAAATTCACACCACCAAATCCATTTGGAGCAGCCAAACCCAGATCAAATCTCCTCCCAACAACCCTAAATTCAACCTATAGGCCTTACATTGATCATAAATCCAATCTATGGAGACCTTTTGATCAAATCAAAAGGAAGAAACCGAAAAAGATGTAATTATTTTATCACCTCTTTCAAAGTTATTTTCTTCTTCTACTTCATCTTTCTTTGTTATTTCTATACTAAAATAACAACTCTAGTACATTATACATACTTATATGTTATTATAAATATGGTACAACCATATTCATTATTGTATCCACCTTATGAATGACAAATTCATCATATGTGGGTACGTACGGCTTACCATCTCCACGTCTTGGTGTAGTTTGTTATTCAACTTCATTATTTGGATGGGCATAATAATGAGTATGTAAAGACCTAGAAATTCCATATAATTTTCTTTTAAATTATTTGGGATTATTTAGAGACTGTGAAATCTGACAGAGTGTGATTTCGAGGACTGGAGTGCCCGGAATGATATGTCAAAATTTTGTTAAGCTTTAATTAGTGTGCGAAAGCAGTTTTCCTAAAAAGGTAGAGTAACTCTTAAAAGGTTGTCCGGATCAGAAATATAAGGGCACAGTTGCATTCAAGATGGCGGGTTTACCCTATGTGTGACTTAATTTTAGTCGATATAGGCCTCCTATGAGAAAACCCGAAAATGGAATATCTATAAATAAAATAATTAAATAATGTTATTTTATTTTTCAAATGCTTATAACTCACGAATGGTAACTTAGATTAAAAATATGAGACCACTTCTAAGCTCATGAGGGTATACTTTCTTTATTAAGATACTAACATTATCCAATCCAAGAGTGTCGTTGAGTTCGCCGGGATGTGTTCTCCTTAGGTGAAGCCTAACCTCAGTCAGTGCTGGTTGAGGGTGAACATAATTAGTTTATTGAACTTTTTTAAGGTTTGTTTAGTAAACACGTGAGTGGAATTTTATAACTTTTGAGTCGGTGCTTGGATTAGAAATCTGAGGGCACGGTTGAATCCGCAGCACCTGGATTTGCTTAAGGGAGACTTTACTTTGACCGCAGTAGGTATGGAGAAAAAGTTAAGTTTTGTGACATTTTAAAAGAAATAAAATAAAATTATTTTATTATTTTATTTTCTTCCATATCCTCCAATGGACAAGAGGTGTGTGGGGATAGTGATGTGTCAAACCAATAAATGGATTGACCTGCCAACCCTAAATAATGACGTTGTTGGGAAATTAGGAAGGTTCCAAATTTATGAGCCCCCATTAATTCTCTATGTTGTTACTTAACCTCCCTCTCTTCTATGTATATGGATCTTGGGGGGAGGTAACGGCACAGCTTCACCAAGAAATGAAGTGCTGAAGGAGAGCCGCGATGCCGAACCCTTAGATAATGGAGCCAATCCCAGCTAAATGTGACATGTTACACCAAACCATGAACTGAAAGGTGATGTTTGAGCGGCATCGTTGGGAACCTATTGCAGGAATGAAGAGCATGACCCACCTTCAATCACGGATGTTCTCCAACAGGTTTAAAAGGTAGGGGTTTATTCATTTACGAATTGTAAATGATTTTCCCTCTTCCCCATTGTTGAATAATATGAAGAATGCGGACCAACAAACTAACGGGTTGATTCGCGATTCATTCATTTTTTTGCGGGAGGATGTTGTGGGATATCTTTGCAGGGTATTTTTTGTTCTTTAATTCAATTGATTGTTAAACCCTTAATTCCCCCCTCATGTTTACGAGCTAACTCAGAGGGTGTGGACCTAACGTACCTGGACTGAACCCTCCTCTATCTTGCTATCCTGGCATCTTCATGGAATACCACTAGCGTGGCGACACAGACAGGCTATGAGGAAGGTGTGCACCAATACCCGCTGCAAGAAGAGGCTGTGGCACAAAGTCACGGCGGTCATCAGAATGGCTATCCCCAACCGGCCATGGAGGAGGTGTGGCACGCTGTTGGTGTGCAAGGGGTCGCAGCTAGTCAACTACGGCAGTCGGATAAGGCGGTCGGCTCGTCGGCTGGCCACGGAAGGGAAGCACGGTGCGTCGTCACATGCTGCTGGTGAGTAGGAGGCCACAGATGAAGTCATGGTAGAGGATGTCGAACCAATTCCTCTGACGGGTTATGCGGTGACCGGGCGACGCCCACGCGACATCGCTGCTTCAAAGGCCAAACGGCCTTTCAATGTTTAGGATTCCACGGGAGCGGATCCCCCGAGCCGCCAGGAGGAAATCACACAAACCGCGCCCTATGCAGCCGGCCCACCCTCCTGCGGGCCCCCGCTAGCAGGCCGGGCCGCGCCCCACCGTGGGCCAGGCCACCCCTTTGAAGGATTCCCTTTGCGGGTCGGGCCTCCCCTTTGGTGGCTAGTCCACCCCTTTGCGAGTCGGGACACCCTTACGGGATGACCCTTTTGCAGGATGGGCTACACCTCAGCCCAGTGGGCCGAGTCCACCACGGCCTAGCCCATACCAGGTCGTGCTGGGTCGGTCCGGCCGGGTCGGACCGAACCTGGGCCTAGAGACACTTAAATGGCCTTATCTTCTAAACCAAACGTCTGATTGACGAACCATCTACAGTATCAGGATACTTAGTAAAAGGCGGTCCATTTAAAATACTACACTTGATTTTTGGAGAAATTTTGGGTATGACTAGTTGGATCGAACATGAATCCATCCGATCCCTCAGTACTAAAATGCTTGTATCTTGCCAATCGTGCATCTGATTGACGAGTTGTTTGTGTCTTTGAGAATCTCTTGAGGAGACAAATCTTATGGAATACTTTGTGGCGACTACCATGGATAACAATATGCAGCAAGTGTCTTGAGGAGCGATTCTACCGAGAAGAATACGTATGGAACCATGTGGTTGGTTGAGACCTGAAGACTGATTGATGATAGCCCAGTGGGCAGCGGCTCTGTGTGACCCATCAGGAACACAATGGGGATCAGTTCTGTGTGACCTATCAGACCCATGGTATTCCCTAGGATGAGTCCCTCAGTTCAACCAAGGTGGGAAGCGGCTCTATGTGACCCGACAGGCCCACGGTGGGAAGCGGCATTGTGTGACCCAGCATTCCCACAGTACTCATCAAGGATGATTACCACAACAGTTCAAGGTTAGTGAGAAGTGGCTTTGTGTGACCTAGAAGTCCCACTATACTCGATAGAGGAGTAGTTCTCCAGCATCTGAGGAGTTCAATGATTTGATGATCCTTCTATCATTGACCTAAAGTGATACTAGGTGTGAGCAGAGACCTTTATATTCATAGTGATACTTATGTGGTGCTTTTACCTTCGTGGTGATATCTTCGTGGTGATACATGTGTGGTAATTTTACCTATGTGGTACTTCTACCTTCGTGGTGTTACCTTTATGGTATAATTACCTCATATATGAGATGAGTATATCTAGATAACGTAGGTATATGTATGGACATATACCTAAGTAGATTTGATGTCTTTCTTTGTGGTTTTTCCTTTGTGGAACTTTAGGAGACCTATGTGGTCTTGGGGTCCCTACTGAGTATTGTTATACTCACCCCTGCATGGGATTCGCCCGCACCTTGTTGTGTCTTGTGCATATGATGTACAACATTGATCAAGGTTGAGGGATCCAGGACTGGATGATGCTTGGAGGTGGACCATTTAGCGTGACATGACGTAGGGACTACTGATCATGAGTTGTACCTTCCCTTCAGGTTGGATCCATGGAGGATGATCCAGGAGCTGATTTTAACCTTTTCAGTTGTTTTTTAATTTTTAGTGGTACTTGTACTTTTCCAGTTGGGCTTGTATTCTGGCCCCTTTGCTTTCAGTACACTTTTACTACAACAATTTACTTCACAGTTTCTTCTTGTTGTGTTCTCGGATTTTGTGTTCATATAGGTTTAAAGTCAATGCCTTCCCCTTTTAGGTAATACACCTTTTGATGCTAGTTGCCAGCCCTTGGCCTATAGAATGTGGGTTTGGGGTGTTCACAGCATGATCCCTGGGGGGTGGGTCGTAACAAAGTAGTATCAAACGTTTCGGTTATACCAAAGAAATATGACTATGGTATTTTCTCTGTGGCAGTAGTGTTAAGTGTTATGAGTGTGGTTTTCAGTTTGGGGAATCTAGTTTTTAGTGTGGTGGTCGACGTATCTATACACCAGGACCCTGAATTCTGATTTCTGACTCTGTACATGGAAACACTGATTGCATGTGTTTTTGAAGAGTTTTTATTCTGATTTATTTGGAGTCAGCTCACCAGGTATAACTTAATGATTGTGGTTCACCTGTTCCTTATTAGGATGTCACCGTGTAGACAGCCATCTAGGATTCCTGAGAGAGTATGTGATAATGGCCCACTGAGTGATGAGGCCTCGGTGTAGCGCCCTCTTACAGTGTTGGCACCTTTGGGTGGTGCACCAGTAGCACCACCACCCGTTGGGTAGCAGATGCCACCAGCCCCACTAGCAGAGGGTGCACACCAACTAAGCACATTGTATGAGTTTTAGTGGAAGATAGCTCTGGGGTTCTGAGATGAGATAGATCCCCAGGTAGTTGAGGACTGGATGGAGGTTGTGGCTAGAGTTTTCTTCCAAGTGGGGACACCAGCAGATCAGATAGTGATCCTATATTCTAGTATTTATCAGTGTGTGGCCATGAGAATGGTCTGCTTGGTGATGAGGCCTTGCTACATGGATTGTTTCCTGAGATGGTACCTTCGGGTAGTGCGCCGGCTATAACACTGCATGTTGGTCAGCAGTTACAACTGGCGATACCGGTAGAGGACACATGTAGGCTTTCTTCCTCACATGTGTTTCATCATCGGATACCCCTTAGGTTCTGAGGCGAGCCTGACTCATAGGCTGATAAGGACTGTCTTGAGGAGGTGGCTGAGTTTCCATCTAGTCAGGGCACCATTTGATCTGATGGTGGTCCTGGTAGAGAACCTTCTATGTGGCTTAGTCGGACGATGACAGGGTTTAGATTACCCTGATCTTGCGAAGATGTGACTTTTTTGTGGATAGGCTTGAGAAACTTCCTCAAATAAGGGGGTCTCTTTCCATAAAGAGATAAGGGATGAGAGTTCTCTAGAGCATCTACAGATTCAGGAGGGTGACATGTCAGTAGCTGAGTATTCATCGAGGCGTGCTGACTATTCCAGGTACTCGATGAATACAGTACGGTCAGTTATTTAGGGCTTAGACCTCTGAGAGAGGTGTGTTTAGGGACATATGAGCCAACACTATTCCTCTATGCATTCCTACTTTCATTAGGGTGCTAGAGATAACCTTTGTAGATTAATGTTCTTTGGTTGAGAGAATATAGCCTCTGAATTTTAGCATTATGGAAGCAGGAAACTGACACCAGTCTCAAAGAATTGGGCGTGTAAAATGTTTCAGGGAGAGGAAGTGTTAGGGATAGATGAATCTGCAAGGTGGAAGACATGGAAGTGTAGCTAGGAGATCATCATGAGGTGGTATACATTTTGACATGTTACAACCACCATCCCAATGTGGTCCCCACCAGGCTCAGGGAGCTAGAGGACAGGGGATGGGAGTAGCTACATGTGGTCAATGGGTGTGACCCAAGGGCTTGAGGAATGATTAAATTTATGGTCTGTAGCCACTACTAGCTGTTGTATTAATAGACATAGGAACTAATCATTCCTTATTTCCATGAATCTTATTCAAGACCTAGAGTTTCTGGTTAAACTGTTGACTTGACCCTTACGCCTAGAGATACCTTTGGGAGGAGACTCAAAAATCGAACTTTCCAACGGTGCGATCTGACCCTTGAGGAGAGAGTTTCAATTGGAGCCTCTTAGTGGCAGCGTTGAGGCCTTATGACGTTAGTTTGGGTATAGACTGGACATCCACAATTCATACTCAGATTGACTATATTAGGCAAAAAGGTTGTGGTGTATCTACAATGTTGGAATGGGGTTTTCCTTGGTCAATGAAAAAGGAAACTCAGGAAGCATAAGATAAAATCATGCATAGGAGGGTGTAGTCGATCACTATTGAGTCAGCCAGACTTACCCTTGTGGCTGTAAGAGTTTTGAGTTTTCAATTCCCAACAGGAGTGGAAGAGTGTGGGGACTCCTTTTCAAAAGATGTTTCTAGTATTACCTCCCCGAAGGGAGAGGGACTTCTGTTTTGGCTAGGAACTTTAGGAGACTGGTACCTGACTTCTCCAGGGTAGTGTCACCCTTGTCATCTTTGACAAAGAATGGAAAGCCCTTCGTATGGATGGAGAGATGCCAACAGGGTTTTCAGGAGCTAAGGTAGAGACTGACGAGTGCCCCCATCTTGAGGCTACCAGAAGAGGGCGTTGGGTATGTAGTCTTCTGTGATGCATCAGGGACAGGAGTTGGGTGTGTCCTAATGCAGGAGAAAGTAGTGATCACCAACGACTCGCGATAGCTGAGGCAACATGAGGAGAACTATGCTACCCATGACCTAGAGTTAGTAGCAATGGTATTCACCCTAAAGATGTGGAGACATTACTTGATGGACGAACATTTTACAGTCTACTCTGATCAAAAGAGTCTCAAGTATATCTTCTCTCAGAAGGACCTAAACCTGAGATAGTGGCGATGGCTAGAGTTCCTCTAGGACTATAACTTTGAGACATTCTATACTCCTGGTGTAATGCCCCAACATAGAATCTAGGAGCCAGTGCATTATTTTAATACATTTTTATGATCTTGAGGAATCAAGTCATGAAGGACCGATCAGTTTAGTATTCCTAGAAATAAGATACATATATAAGTTCAACTTTAAAACTTGAAAAAAAACACTAATTTATTCCATTAGAAACATCCAATCCTCCTAGATTATTCCAGAAAGTCACTCATAAGTAACTCCTTCATATCCTTGGAAAATGAAACATAAGAAAGGGGTGGGCTCAAACACTCAATAAGGGTAACAAATACAGAGGAAGATAACATAAATATTAAGCATGATGAATAATTGAAAACACATGCCTTTACAAATAATAAACATGAACACTTTTATGGCAGAAATGTGAGCTGAATAAATAATGCCACAATAAAAGACAATCATGGGTATTCTACTAGTCGAATTAACACATGAACCATCAATATTATTTTCATAATGAGGGAATGTATAATTTTGGACATTCTGGAACATTTTTTCAAGGCCTCGTCCAAGACATCTAAAAATGATTTCGGCCTCAACCAGAACCATATATCAAATTTGGAAAGGCCTTGGCCAATTCCACGTCTAGCTGTCTTATGAGACCTACTGATGCATCGAGGAACTATAGAGGGCTCCACCCATCACTTACTAAGTTCAATGCATTCCTCATATGAAAATGTTGAAACATAACTCAACATTCGTATTAAAACTAGCATATGAAATGTCAATATTTTTACCACAAACTATGAATGGCATAAAAATAGCATATCTATAGTCAAACATAACTCATTCAACACAATATGGAAGATTTTATTATAATATATTAACCTCAATCGAGAATAATGAAGGATATTTACATAGATGAAAATAATCATGAAAACTATTTGAGAGAAATATCCCCCTTTTTCTTGAAAACATTTAAAAGTGACATTATTTATCAAGAAGCCATTTAAAATAGATTTTTGAATCATAGTGTCCCAGATCACTTTGAAAAAATTAAAAGAAATTTTAATTTTAAAACATTAATGTCCATATAAATAAATCCTTAAAACCATTTTTAAAACATGGACATTAATGAGAAATATTTAGAAGAATAAATCTTTAAAACATTTAAAATGATATTTTAGTTAGAGTTCATAACCAAATGAGAGATACTTGAATACAAATAATTGAGGTAATAAAAACTTTATAATATCATGAGAATAAATGGATTCATGATATACTATTTCAAAGTACATTATATACGCCATATAAAAGTGAATTGGCGTATAACAACAAAGAAGTCTCAGTGGAATGTAAATTGAGATGAAATCCATTATAAAGACCATATCCTTAGGTTAAGGATAAATCAATGACATAATTATGTGTGAAAAATATAAATACACTCAATGTGGTTGGATACTAAGTGTAAATCAATCATAGGACATTCACACATATTCTTTTAAAAACAACACCAATGACTTGGATGTTTAACTCAATGAATGGAAATTGAGTTTAGATTACTCTTATCATGGTCGTATCAATGACTTGAGAAAAAATCAATGGAGTGATTATTTGTATAAAATATATATCCAAAAAAAGGGGAGTCAAAATTAATATATAAATAATAAATAGTGATTCCACGCATAATTTTGGAGTAAAATAATCAATGAAGTATGCGTAAAGCATAATGAGTGGAAATTTAAATTTGAAATTCCCTTACTGATTTGGTAACTCACGAAACATACACCCCATTAAAGAAGTATTATTCAATGAAGTTGTAAATACCCATAGATTAAATTATATTACACAAGGAATACAATCATGTCCAGTACATACACCACATAAAAGGAAATAGTGGAAATACAACATGAATCTCACGGGAATAAGAAGCGAGATGAAATCCCCTTACCACGTTGTAATCAATCGAGTTGTATGATAAAAATTTAATAACCACCAAATGATTCATAGAATTACATGAATATAAAAATAATCATGACAATATATATCAAATTTCAGTACACAATACACCACATACAATAAATAAGTGGCGAACAATGGAAATCTGAAGAAATTAAGAGTGAGATAAGAAACCCCTTACAACAAGTCCGACTTGTCTTGTATGTTCCTTTTTCTTCCTGAATAATAAACTTAAGTTAATTTCTACTTGATTAAGAAAATTTTACAAGTTTATTATCCCTTTTATATCACTTATTACCTTGCTATAACAATTAGTTAATTATTTGAGTTCATATTAGATATTTTATCGATGTTCGGAACTTGAGTCAAAAATGAACTTGTTATAATTACAATTTTTCAATGTGGTCAAAAGTAAATTATCTATAGAATTATATACATGATTTAGATATCATATATATATTATATATCTATTATATATATGTATTTATGATAGTACATAACATTTGTAGATAAGAAATTAAATGCATCGTTCATGGAGATGGTAATCTGTATGTACGCATGAATGATACTTTCATTTCTATTTTGTATTTTAATGGAATTAAAACATAATGATACATAGTTATATTAAAATTACAGTATAATATAATATATAATATTATTAACACCATATTTTATACATCCCACATAAGGCATTAACTAGTCATATCACTTTGAGGGGGCGGTAGTCGGCACTTCCTCAAATGAAATTACCACATTTTACCCATAATGGAAACCATAAAGGAATGATATAAATGTAAAAAACAGAAGCATAAATAAAACATAAAAATAATATATATCATATATAAATAAAGTTAGACCTTAATGGCCACCATGAGAGATGGTAGAATATAATTCAACAATCAACATTTCGTGAGGCGTTAGTTTTCCATCCACAGAAACAATATGTTCTTTACCCATTAGATGGAGGTGTGTGTAAGTGTAGTTAAGATCCTTATAATAACAACATACTAGTATATTTAGGATACTTTTTTTGTTATAAAGTAAAGTAATAAAAAGATTTTAGTGGTTGGAGAAGTAAAATAAAATAAAATAATTTAATAGAAACCATTACCTTTAATTTGGGTAACGCCCTTTGGTTTGAACCAAACGGACTTTTAAAGTGACTCCTGCCTAAGTTAAGGATTCTAGGTGGAAGAGAGGTATCTTTAGAGCTTATTTGGGTAGGGTTTAGATGAGAAAATGGGCTTGAGAGGTGTGAGGAATGAGTTAGAAGTGGTGTCCTTTTATAAGGGAGAGGAGGGGCTCTTTTAGAAAGTTTGAAAATGTTATTTTATTATAAACTTATCTTCGGTTTCAAAAGGTCAAAAACTCATTAAATTAAAATATTAGATGACTCATGTTAGAAATAAAGTCATACAATAATAATTGGACAGGTTTTGGATATTTTTGTAATATTAATAATCTTATTTATTTAAATCATTTATTAATGAGGTAAATACTCCATCATTATTGTGTCATAAATAATTTAATTTATTTCATGTTTAAAAATTATAAAACAAATACCATAATGTAGGAACTATTTTTATATTTCCAATGAATATTTATAGTTTAAAATATGACTTATATTACCCCATGTAAAAATTTATATACTAAAAGATATTTGTTAATGTCATTTTTGTCTTTACTTTAAGTTAATTAAAATAAAGTGTCATTATCACCCTTAAGTGGCTCCATGGGGTCCCAAAATCGACCCAAGGATGCCCACAGTCGTCCATGGATCATCCAATAAGGTTAGTACATGTGTTAAGGTAATGTTTTATTATTATAATATTCATTTTACCTTAAATTACCCTATTTACCTTTAACTGCGGTAAATAAAAGTCAAAATTTACTATTCACCAAAAAATATTTTCATCTTATTGAACCAAATTTTACTTACTAATAACAACCATTAATGTATGATTTTTGAAATTCAATTCACAGAAGTGGTAAAATTTCATTTAAATGAAAATTCAGTTTTTTAACTACTACTAAGTGGTTTTACTATTCATTAAAAATTGATGTTTTTTAGAAAAATACCAAAAATTAATCCTAAGCTATATTTGATATTAAAAAATCAAAAATGATGTCTATTTTACCAAATTCAAAACATAGAAGTTGTATTAATTAATTTAAAATTAATTCCTGTTGTCAAAACAAATAGCGTGTTTTTAAGAAACAATAACTATCAAAATATTGACACTTGTTTATGTATAATTTCAAAGTGAAATTAATTACAATGAACAAAATTAGATTAAATGGTAAAAATATAATTTAATTATACTTCCAAACCATTCAAATACATAATTTAACACTATAAATTATTCTAATTAAAAAAGTTGTTTTCAATTAAAATTTAGTATTTTTCACTATTCACTCAAATATGAAAGTTATCATAAAAACACCAAAAAATTATCAAAAATAAATTTTTATGTCCCAATTCTAAATAAGAAGTTTATTTTGTGAAATTTAATATATAAAAGTTTGAAATATTATATTTAAAAGGGTTCGCCATTAAAAGGTGGTAAAATTTAATTTTTGAAAAATACTTCTTTTATCTGAAAAATTGAACTTGTTCTTATATTATGTCTAAAAAAATACATAATATGGATTATAAAATTATATTTATTATATAAAATTTAAAATTCAGTTAATACTATTCATAACCACTTTTTGAACCGCTAGTTTGGTAATTCGGGGTGCGCTCAAACTCGGTATTGCATGTAGCGCAAGCTATTAAATTACTTTAAAGAAGATAACTTACTATGAAATCTTGGGGTGTTACATTCTTCAACCATTTTGGAAATTGCATCCTTGTAATTTTTAAAATTGGGCTTGGGAACATCATTGAAAGTCCCACGTCGGAAAAAGAGTCAATAAAACTATCACTTTAAAAGAAAGAGAGAGACGTACAAAGGTCACCTGAGATAACCCATACTAGGATTCCATGTAAGGAAACATGGATATAGAAGATAAAGGAAGTGTCAAGTTCTGATGGAGAAGGATAGAAAACATTATCAAGAGAAATTTAACAATAAGAAAACCACAAACTTATGATGGGTCAAATGATCATTAGTTTCCCAGTAGGAAAAGTAAACATACAACTTTTTTTTGTTTTAAGTTCCATTTCATAAAGATGAGGAATTTATTTATGATATTGACTAATAACATAAAGATATATACTTAATTTTTAAGTAGAGTTTCATTCTTTAATAAATTTCTAACTCGTCTTTTTTTTAAATGATGAGTATTCAAGATGACTTGGTCACACTAGAAGAGCTAGAACCAACTTATAGAGAATCACATGATCCACAAAGGATAAACTATATATTTACCTTGTCTTTAGGGATTAAATAAAACTAAAATGGTTAGTACAAGATCAGATGATCCCCCAAAAGGATAATCCTTTTGAGAAAGAAACACTAATCTTGATTTCTAAAACTTAACCAACAATACCCCAAAGTTAAATAAATATCATTCAATAAACAATTTTCCTTAAAATACTTCAATATAATCCAAACTAATATTGAAAGCCAAAACATAGAATAATTTGGTTATGTAGTATTCCACGTTAAATTGTATCTCCAAATGACATGGACTACTCTTAAAGTCACATACTTAAAATTAATTAACCTAATCACAAATTCTCTATGATAGGTTAATCATTTCCATAAATAACCCAAATCACTATAAATTCACAATAAAAATATACATAAAAATCCACCATTACTCCTCAAATGAAATCCCATAGTATTCTATTTTCCTTGGGCATATAGTGTTCTCAACAGAGAGAACGTCTTCCAAAATAACATTTATCACTTAATCACAAAATTATTTTCCTATACTAAGGGTATCCATTTGATAAGACATAAGATCCCAAATCAACTTATTATTGGTCAATAAAATCATTTAACTAAATATAATTAGTCACACTAACCAAATACTTCATGTAGTCCAGTGGTAGAGGATAAATCGCAATCGCACTCTAGTTGTGGGTTTGATTCACACAGCTTTGTCTAACGCGACGGGTTGTCACACGGTCTGCGTGTTGTCCTTTTTCAAAAACTATATTTTATAACATTACCAAAATGAGATAAATTTCTCAAAATTACCATAACATAATTTAAACACAAATGGTATCTCATACCTCGCATTTTCATACCAAAATTTAATGACTTGTAATTTCCTCAAACTCAATGATCATATAAAACCAAATGGTTATTTATAACTATATC
The DNA here is from genome assembly GCA_963277665.1 of Viscum album. Taxonomy (NCBI): domain Eukaryota; kingdom Viridiplantae; phylum Streptophyta; class Magnoliopsida; order Santalales; family Viscaceae; genus Viscum; species Viscum album. The sequence goes on along the minus strand of OY728130.1, from coordinate 5,973,157 downwards.
CACAAGAGAAAAAGATAATTCTTCCTCAAATATCATTTTCACATGACAAACTATAGAGTTAAAAATACAAGAGAAAATTATTCCAAAGTAATCCCATAAAAAAAGATCACTAATACTTTTAAACATTTCTCCAACCATTTATTTCCACATAGCTTCTTCTTTGACCAAGAGGATATCCTATAGAATAGTTAATTCAATCAGGTAATGTCCAGGTCTCCTACATTTACAAAAAATGACTGTAAATGGATTATTGGGACCATTTTTATTTTCTTCCATAGTACTCTTCATTTTTTCCTTAGCAATTCTTTACTTTATGTCCTTATTTCCCACATGTAAATCATTTCTTTGTTCCATTGAGATACTTTCTTGGGTGTCTCCTTCCACATTTCTTGCATGATGGAAATTGAGATTTATTTTCTCTATGGTCTCCACTGTTGGAGCTCTTATAATTCATTTCATTTCTCTTCTTTGTTGATTCTGAGAGTTGGTTAATATATATGTTGTTGATCATATTTTTGGAAAAGTGATTCAGCATGAACACAATATCTTTTACGCCTATCAACATTCCATTTTGTTGCTCATTTCCACCACCATTCACACCTTGTACATCATGCTCAAAGTTACTATGACTTCCTTGGAATCTATCCATTGACTAAAACTAGAAATCATTATGTGAGTCACAATAGTCATAAAATCAGTTATAGAATATCATGACACCATATTTTCAATTTGAAACACCTTAGGATTAACCAAGGTCATTTATTCTCATCTTATATTAAAATCCTTCAAATCGGTTTGTAAAGAAAATATAAATTATCCTAAGCATATCCCCAGGGAGTGTCATAACCAAGAGTGAAGCAAGTCTCGTTGTCGTGTACCAGGATACCCCAGGTCGAGCCCGAAACTCCATGTCATAGTTTTCACTTCTAGGTACATCTATTCTAGAGCCGCCTCTACCTGCTCGTATCTAGACAGGGATGTATTTCTTGGAAAATATACAAAATCTCTACATTACCAAATTTCTAGGAAATTATTCTATACTAATCCTCAAATTCTATCTTATGGTAATGTGCTCTAATCAGAGTTTATATAAATCTATTTTTCAAGGTTTGTACTAAACTTCCTCTGATACTAACTGTAACACCCTGACCCTAGAATCCAGGAGCCAGTGCATAATTTTAATACATTGTCATGATCACAAGGAATCAAGTCCTGAATGACCGATCGGTTTAGTAGTCTTGGAAACAAGATACATACATAAGTTCAACTTTATAACTTGAAAAGAGATACAACACTAATTTATTCCATTAGAAACATCTAAGCCTCCTAGATTATGCCTTCAAGTCACTCATAACTAACTCCTTCATATCCCAGGAAAATGAAACATAAGAAAGGGGTGAGCTCAAATGCTCATTAAGGGTAAGTAATACATCGGAAGATAACATAAATATTTAGCAAGGTGAATAATTGAAAACACATTCCTTTACAAATAATAAACATGAACACTTTCATGGAAGGAATATGATATGAGTAAATAATGTCATAATAAAACATAATCATGGGTATTCTAATAGTCAAATGACCACATGAACCATCAATATTATTTTCATAATGAGGTAATGTATAATCCCAGACATTATGAAGCATTTTGTCAAGGCCTCAGCTGAGACGTCTAAAAATTATTTCAGCCTCGGCCAAAACCATATATCAAATTAGGAAAGGCCTTGACCAATTCAACGTCTAGTTGTCTCATGAGACCTACCGATGCATCGAGGAGCAATAGAGGGCTCCACCCATCACTTACTAAGTCCAATGCATTCCTCATGTGAAAAGGTTGAAATATAACTCAACATTCGTATTTAAACTAGCATATAAAATGTCAATATTTTAATCACAAACCATGAATGGCATAAAAATAGCACATCCATAGTCAAAAATAACTCATTCAATACAATATGGAAGATTTTATTATAATATATTAACCTCAATCGATAATAATGAAGGATATTTACATAGATGAAAATAATCATCAAAACTATTTGAGATAAATATCCCCATTTTTCTTGAAAACATTTAAAAGTCACATTATTTATCAAGAAGACATTTAAAATAGATTTTTGAATCAAAGTGTCCCATAGAACTTTGAAACTTTTAAAAGGAATTTTAATTTTAAAACAATAATGTCCATATAAATAAATCCTCAAAACCATTTTTAAAACATGGACATTAATGAGAAAGATTCAGAAGAATAAATCTTTAAAACATTTAAAATGATATTTTAGTTAGAGTTCATAACCAAATGAGAGACACTTGAATACAAATAATTGAGGTAATAAAAACTTTATAATATCATGAGAATAAATGGATTCATTATATACTATTTCAAAGTACATGATATACTCCATATAAAATTGAATTGGCGTATAACAACAAAGAAGTCTCAGTGGAATGTAAATTGAGATGAAATCCCTTATAAAGACCATATCCTTAGGTTAAGGATAAATCAACGACATAATTTTGTGTAAAAAATATAAATACACTCAATGTGATTGGATATTTAGTGTAAATAAATCATAGGACATTCACACGTATTCTTTTAAAAACAACACCAATGACTTGGCTATTTAACTCAATGAATGGAAATTGAGTTGAGATTACTCTTATCAAGTTCATATCAATGACTTGATAAATAATCGATGGACAAATTATGTGTATAAAAATTATATCCACATAAATCGGAGTTTAAATTACTACATAAATAATAAATAGTGATTCCACACAAAATTTTGGAGTAAAATAATCAATGAAGTATGCATATAATGAGTGGAAATTGAAATCTGAAATTCCCTTACGGATTTGGTAATTCACGAAACATACATACCATTAAAGAAGGATTATTAAATTAAGTTGTAAATACACATAGATTAAATTATATTACACAAGTAATACAATCATGGCTAGTACATACACCACACAAAAGGAAATAGTGGCAATACAGCATGAATCTCACGGGAATAAAAAGTGAGATGAAATCCTCTTACCATGTTGTAATCAATCGAGTCATATGACCAAAAGTTAATAACCACCAAATAATTCACAGAATACCATGAATATAAATATAATCATGAAAATATATATCAAATGGTAGTACACAATACACCACATGCAATAAATAAGTGGCGAACAATGGAAATCTCATGAAATTAAGAGTGAGATAAGAAACCCCTTACCACAAGTCCAACTTGTCCTGTATGTTCCTTGTTCTTCCTGAATAATAAACATAATTTAATTTATACTTGATTAATAACATTTTTCAAGTTTACTATCCCTTTTATATAACTTATTAACTTTCTATAACAATTAGTTAATTATTTTAGTTAATATTGGATATGTTATCGATGTTCAAAACTTCAATAAAAAATGAACTTGTTATAATTACAATTTTTCCATGTTGTCAAAATTACATTATCTCAAGAATTATATACATGATTTAGATACCATATATATATTATATATCCAGTATATATATGTATTTATGACCGTACATAACATTTGGAGATATGAAATGAAATGCACCGTTCATGGAGACGGTAAGCCGTACGTACACATGAACGCTACTTTCTTTTCTTTTTTGTATTTTAATGGAATTAAAACATAATGATACATAGGTATATTATAATTACATTATAATATCATATATATAATATCATTAATTCCATCCTTTATACATCCCACATAAGTTATTAACGAGTCATATCACTTTGAGGGGGTCGTAGTCCGCACTTCCTCAAATGAAATTATCGCGTTTTACCCATAATGGAAACCATAAAGGAATGATATAAATAGAAAATACAGAAGAATAAATAAAACATAAACATAATATATATCATATATAAATACAGTATCATCTTAATGTCCACCATGAGAGGTGGTAGGATATAATTGAACAATTATCATTTTGTGAGGCGTTACTTTTCCATCCACAGAAAAAATATGTTCTTTACCCATTAGATGGATGTGTGTGTAAGTGTAGTTAAAATCCTTCTAATAAATAAATCCTAGTATATTTAGGATACTATTGTTGTTATAAAATAAAGGAATAAAAATATTTTAGGGGTTGGAGAAGTAAAATAAAATAAAAGAAGTTAAGAGAAACCATTACCTTTAATTTGGGAAACTCCCTTTGGTTTGAACCAAAATGACTTCTTGAAGTGACTTCTACCTAAGGTAAGGCTTCTATTTTGAATAGAGGTATCTTGAGAGCTTATTTGGGAAAGGTTTGTCCAAGACAAGGGGCTTGAGAGGTGTGATTAATGAGTTATAAGTGGTTTCCTTTTATAAGGGAGAGGAGGGGCTCTTTTGGAAAGTTTAAAAATGTTATTTTATTATAAACATATCTTCGGTTTCAAAAGGTACAAAACTCATTAAATTAAAAGATAAATTACTCATCTTTGAAATAAAATCATCCAATAATAATTGGATAGGTTTTGGATATTTCTTTAATATGAATAATCTTATTTATTTAAATCATTTATTAGTGAGGTGAATACTGCATCATTATTGTGTCATATATAATTTAATTTATTTGATGTCTAAAAATTAAAAACAAATACCATAATGTAGGAAATATTTTTATCTTTCCAATGAATATTTATAGTTGAAAATATGACTTATATAACCCCATGTAAAAATTTATATACTAAAAGATATTTTTAATGTCATTTTTGTCTTTACTTTAAGTTAATTAAAATAATGTGTCATTATCACTCTTAAGTGGATCCATGGGGTCCCAAAATCGACCCAAGGATAACCATGGTCGGACATGACTCATCCAATAAGGTTAGGACAAGTGTTAAGGTAATTTTGTATTATTATAATATTCATTTTACCGTAAATTACCCTATTTATCTTTAACTGCGGTAAATAAAAGTCAAAAGTTACTATTCACCAAAAAATATTTTCATCTTATTGAACCAAATTTTACTTACTAATAGAAACCATGTATGTCAGATTTTTGAAATTTGATTCACATAAGAAGTAAAATTTCATTTAATTGAAAAAGACAGTTTTTTAATTACTACTAAGTGGTTTTACTATTCATCAAAAATTGATGTTTTTAAAAAAAATACCAAAAATTCAGCCTAAGATATATTTGCTTTTCTAAATTCAAAAATGATTTCTATTTTACCAAATTAAAAACATAGAAGTTGTACTAATTAATTTAAAATTAATTCTCGTTGTAAAAACAAATAGAGCATTTTTAAGAAATAATAACTATCAAAAGATTGACACTTGTTTATGTATAATTTCAAAGTGAAGTTAATTAAAATGACCAAAATTTGATTAAATGGTAAAAATATAATTTAATTATTCTTCCAAACAATTCAAATGTATAATTTAACACTATAAATTATTCTGATTAAAAAATTTGTTTTCAATTAAAATTTAGTTTTTCTCACTATTCACCCAAATATGAAAGTTATCAAAAAAGCACCAAAAATTTATCAAAACTAAATTTTTATGTACCGATTCTAAATAAGAAGTTTTTTTAAAAAATTGAATATATAAAAGTGTCAACTATTTTATTTAAAAGGTTTCACCATTAAAAGGCGGTAAAATTTCATTTTTGAAAAATACTTCTTTTATCTGAAAAATTGAACTTGTTCTTATATTATGTCTAAAAAACACATAATATGGATTCTAAAATTATATGTAGTATATAAAATTTAAAATTCAGTTAATACTATTCATAAACACTTTTTGAACGGCTAGTTTGGTAAGTCGGGGTGCGCTCAAACTTGGTGTTGCATGTAGCGCATGCTATTGAATTACTTTAAAAAAGATAACTTACTATGAAATCTTAGGGTGTTACACCTGTGAAGGGGAACGTGGTAGCAGATGCACTCAGTAGGAGGACTGGTCTGCAGTTGCTGAGTGAGGTGACATAACAGTTAGCCACGATGCAGATATCCTTCATGGATAGAGATGGAGCATCTTACCTCCAGTCTATGACTATTACTCCTCCACTCTTTCAGTGAGTTAGGGAGGCACAACTTGGGGACTTGACTGCGAGACTCGACATACTCAAATATCCTCAGGACAGGCACCTGATGTATTTTTTGAATGTGGGGAGCATGTCATTCTCTTTAGAGGACACACCATGGTACTGGTGGCACTACTGGAGGAGGTGTTGAGAGAGTTCCATTAATCCCCTTTAATGGTACATCCTGGAGTGGCGAAGATGTAATACGACCTCCGGTGTTAGTACTGGTGTCTAGGGATGAGGGAAGCAGTGGGAGATTTTGTATCACAATGCCTCACTTTTCATCAAGTGAAGACGACACAGAGCTGGTAGAAGTATTATGCTGACAGGAGACAGAGATCATTGGAGTTTGAGGAGGGAGACCATGTCTTCCTACGGGTCTCACCCCGACGAAGATTGCAGATGTTTGGTCCGAGTAGCAAGCCATATCCTGGGATCATCAGAACTTTATAGATTCTCAACAGAGTGGGAGAGGATGCGTACCCTCTATCTCTTTCTCCACAGATGAACCAGGTGCATATTGTTTTCCATGTGTCACAGCTGAGGAGATGCATGCATGATCCATTGCACGTTATCGACTAGGGTGAGTTGAACTTTGATGATGGGGTGACTTTTATGGAGTTCTTGGTAGAGATAGAGTATCGACAGGAGAAAGTCCTTTGTGGATGGTTGATCCCTCCGGTGCGAGTTTGGTGGCAGCATGGTGACCTCCAGGAGAGCACATGAGAGCAGGAGGCTCAGATTTGTCCTCAGTACCCTCTTTCATTTAGTTTTCCCTTTTTTTGCAGTTGAGGATGAAAGGTCCTAAGGTGGGGAGAATTTAAAGACCCAAAAATTCCATATAAATTTTTTTTAAATTATTTGGGATTATTTCGAGATCACGAAATCTGACGGCGTGTGATTCTGAGGCCCGGAGTGCGTGGAATGATCCGTAGAAGTTTTGTTAAGCTTTAATTAGCACGCATAAGCAATTTTCCTAAAAAATGGAATAAATATTAAATGGTTTCTTGGATTAGAAATCTGAGGGCACCGTTGCATTTAGGATGGTGGTTTTACCCTAGGTGCAACTTAAGTTTAGTCAGCGCGAGCCTCCTGTGAGAAAACCCGATAATGGCATAACTGTAAATAAATTAATTAAATAAAGTTATTTTATTCTTGAAATGCTTATAAATCATGAACGGTAACATAGATTAAAAATCCAAGACCACCGCTGATCTCATGAGGGTATTCTCTCTTTAGGCAGATACTATCATTGGCCGGCGCAGGCCACTAGTGAAAGTTAGTTTTTGGCCATAAATAAAATAATTAAGTGACAATTATTTTATTGTAAAATAGATAACTTATAAACGGTAATTTGGATTAAAAATCATAGGGTACCATTGAGTTAATTGGGGCATGTTCTTCTTAGGTGAATCCTAACCTTGACCGGTGCGGGTCAAGGGTGAACGTAATTAATTTATTGAACTTTTTTAAGGTACGTTCAGTAAACGCAAGAGCAGTGTTTTCTAATTTTTGAACCAGTGCTCGTATTAAAAATCAGAGGGCACCGTTGAATCCACAGTGCCGAGATTTTCTTAAGGGAGACTTTACTTTGACCGCAGTAGGTCTGGAAAAAATTTTATGTTTTGTGACTTGTTAAATGAAATAAAATAAAATATTATTATTATTTTATTTTCTTACATATCCTCTAATGGACAAGAGGTGTGTGGGGCCACTAATGTGTCAAGCCAATAAATGGATTGACCTGCCAACCCTAAGCAATGATCTAATTGGGGAATTAAGAAGGTTACAAATTTATGATCCCCCATTAATTCCCCACGTCGTTACTTACCCTCCCCCTCTCCTATAAATATGGAGCTTGGGAGGAGGTATCGGCATAGTTTTACCAAGAAACGAAGTGTTGAAGGAGATTCGCGACACCGAACCCTTAGAGGATGGAGTCGATACCAGTGGGAGGTGACAGGTCACACCGAACCACGAACCGAAAGGCAACATACGAGCAGTGTCATTTGGAACCTGTTGCAGGAACGAAGAGCACGACCCACCTTCAAGCGCGGACATTCTCCAACAGGTTTACGAGGTTGGGGGTTTATTCATTTACGCATTTTACATGATTTTCCCTCTTCATTTTTCTTGAATAATATGAAGAACGTGGACCAACCGACTAACAGGTTGATCCACGATTCATTTTTTTTTGGTAGGTTGTTGTCGGATATCTTTGTAGGGTTTTGTTTGTTGTTTAATTCAATTGATTATTAAACCCTTAATCCCCCCACCGGTTTACAAGCTAATGTGGAGGGAGCGGGCCTAATGAACCCAGCCGAAACCCTCTGTTATCTTTCTATCCTAACATCTCCATGGAATACCGCTAGTGTGGAGACACCGACCAGCTACAAGGAAGGTGTGTGCCGATGCACGCCACAAGAGGAGGTCGCGGCACAAAGCTGTGGAGGTCATTGGAATGGCCGGCATCGACCGGCCGTGGAAGAGGTGTGGCATGTCGTATGGCGCTTCTGGCATTTAAGGGGTCGCATATCGTCATCCACGGTAGTCGGAGAAGTCATTTAGCTCTCGGTTGCCTACAGAAGGGAAGGGAGGCGCGCCATCGAGTGCCACCGGTGAGCAGGAGGCTGCAGTCAAAGTCGTTGCGGTGGAGGCCGAACCCGCACCTCTGGAGTTTTCTGCGGTGACAGGGTGCCACCCATGTGGTGCCACCATTTCAAAGGTTGAAAGACCTTTGTCTATTCGAGATTCTGGTGGAGCGGCTCCCCCAAGCCACATGGCAGAAGCCACGTGGGCCGCGCCCTACGCGGCCAGACCGTCCTCCTGCGGGCCGCCGCCCAGTGGGTCGGGTCGTGCCCCACCGTGGGCTGGGCCACCCCTTTGCGGGTTGGTCTACCTCTTTGCGGGCCAGGTTGGTCCACCCTTGCGGGTCGTGTCCGTTCGACCAAGTCGGACCGTACCCGGGCCCCATTGGGCCTCAAAACACTTAAAGGGACTTATCTTCTAAATCGGACATTCAATTGATGAACCGTCTGCAGCCTCGGGATCCTTAGGACAAGGCAGTCCTTTTGAGATACTTCACTTTAGTTTTGGAGAAAGTTAGGGTACAGCTAGGTTGTATCGAAGACGAATCCAACCGGGCCTTCGGTACTAAAATGCATGTATCTTGCAAAATGTGCATTTGATTGACGCGTCATTTGCTGCTTTGGGAATCTTTTGAGGAGATAGATCTTTTGGAATACTTTTTGGTGAATTCAATGGATAACAAGATGCGATGAGTGGCTTGAGGAGTGTTTTTCCCAAGTAGACTATGTATAGAACCCTGTGGTTGGCTGAGGCCTGAAGACTTCTTGATGATAGCTCAGTGGTAAGTGGCTCTATGTGACCCAGTAGGACCACTATGGGGAGAGTCCTTGTGAGACCCAATAGATCCACAATACTCGACAGGGGGATTACCTCAATTCATCCAAGGTGGTAAGCGGCTCTATGTGACCCAACAGGCCCACGGTGGGAAGCGGCTCTGTGTGACCCAGAATTCTGATGGTACCCATTATGGATGAGTACCACATCAGTTCAAGGTTAGTGGGAAGCAGCTCTGTGTGACTCGGAAGGCCCATTGTACTCGATAGAGGAGGATTTCTCCAGCAGCTGAAGAGTTTGATGATTTGATGATCCTTTTATCCTTGACCTAAAGTGATACCTGGTGTGAGTTGAGTATTTTCTCTTCGTAGTGATACTTATGTGGTTCTTTTACCTTCGTGGTGATATCTTCATGGTGATACATGTTTGGTACTTTTACCTGTGTGGTACTTCTACCTTCGGGGTGCTACCTTTGTGGTATACTTCCCTCATGTATGAGCTGAGTATATATCGATAACATAGGTATATGTATGGGAATATACCTAAGTAGAGTTGATGTCTTACTTTGTGGTTTTTCCTTTGTGGAACTTTAGGAGACCTACAAGGTCTAGGGGTCCCTACTGAGTATCGTTCTACTCACCCCTACACGGACTTCGCCTGCACTGTGTTGTGTCTTGTGCAGATGATGTACGACATTAATCGAGGCTGAGGGAGCTAGGACTAGACAATTCTCGGAGGTGGACCATTTGTCGTGATGTGATGTAGGGACTAATGATTTTGAGTTGTATCTACCCATCAGGTATTATCCGTTGTGGACAATCCAGGAGCTTCTTTTCACCTTTTCAGTTGTATTGTACTTTTCAGTTGTACTTGTAATTTTCCAGTTTGTCTTGTATTCCAACACCTTTTCTTTCAGAACACTTTTACTACAGAAATTTACTTCACAGTTTCTTCTTGTTGTGTTCTTGGACATTGTGTTCTTACAGTTTAAAAGGCAATGCCTTCCCATTTTATGGAATACACCTTTCTGTGCTAGTCGTCATCCCCTGGCCTATGGAAGGCGGGCTTGGGGTAGTCACGACACAGACCCCGTGGGACGGGTCATGACAGAGTATAATTGATGTAAATAATAAATATATCATTTTAATGATTATGTATATATAATATATCATCCAATTACATACTATTTCACCATCAATATAGTGATATCGTCGCTCGTGCGTACGTACGGCTTACTGTCTTCACAACACGATGAGATTCATTTCCACCATTCAATGATGATTATAAAAATATATATTATTAATAATTATGTAATATATGACATAATAATGCTACTGTAAATATATATGTGTGTGTGTGTGTATTTATATATATCTCATTCACTTAATTCTTTTCCAAATGATATGAAAACGGGAATGATGTTTACGCGTATGTATGGCCTACTGTCTCTGTAAACAGTGTATTCCCTTTCATATATATATCTATTATACATATTTATATTGTGAATATATATGATACATAAATAATTTTTTATATTATAAAATCAATTAAATCATGATATAAGTTATATGATCAAGAATAACAAGTTAAAATATGTACGATAAAGAAAGCGATTATTACCTGAAATGTTGCTTTAACATAGAAATTATTATTAAAAGGGTAGTATAAAGCCATAAATAAATAAAGTATGATATCATAAATATTAATATGGTTATTTTATAATTTAATAACATAATATGGTCATTATACAGGAGGTTAAACATACCCTCGACCAAAGGAAAGTTCATGGTAAGCATTATTTCCTCAATCTCATTATTATCCAAGATTGTTTATATGTAAGTATTTACTAGAATCTTTTTGTCATACATGGCCATGATTCATAAAAATATTTTCAAAATGAATATTTAAAGGTTTTTTGGAAGGTAATATTTATCAACATTATCATTTTAAATGTTTTAATGATTTATTTTTCTAAATCTTTTTAATTAATGTCCATGTTTTAAAAAATTATTTTAAGGATTTATTTATATGGACATGATTGTTTTAAAATGTTAATTCCTTTCAAAAGTTTCAAAGTGTTGTGGGAAAATATGATTCAAAAATCTCTTTTAAATGAATTCCTTTATAAATTCATGAATTTTAAATGATTTCACAAAAAGGGATATTTCTATCAAAGATTTTTTCTGATCATTTTCAACTATATCAACATTTTTTACTGGATATTACTCTTGATTGAGGTTGATTTATTATAATAAAATCTTCCATATTGTATTGAAATATTTATGATATTTTTTAGCGTGGATGTGCTATTTTTATACCATTCATGGTTTATGGTTAAAGTATTGACATTTGGTATGCTATTTTTAATATGAATGTTTATGTTATGTTTCAACCTTTTCAAATGACGAATGAATTAGACTTAGTAAGTGACAGGTGGAGCCCACTATAGCTACTCGATGTATTGGTAGGTCTCATGAGACAAAATAGAGTCTTGTCATAAGGCCTTAAAAAATCTTATTTGTAGTCTTGGCACAAGGCCTTGAATATGTGTTTATGATGTCCGACATTATGCATTCCATCATTATGAAATTAGCTATTGACATTACATGTGATTATCCGACTAGTAGAATATCTGTGTAAATAAGTAAATGGAATTATTTTATTTATATTTGCTATATTATGTTGAAGTTTAATTTTAAAAGGCTTATGTTTTAGTCTTATACATTTCCTTAAATGTTTATTCTTATTTATGACAGTTTCTGCTATATTGTTATCCTTATTGAGCATCTGAGCTTACCCCTTTCTATGTTTTATTTTTCCCAAGATGTGAAGAAGTATATTATGACTGACCTGTAGGGATAATCTAAGAGATATGAATGTGTTCAAACCAGACATAATGTTTTTGTTTTTCATTTCATAAGGTAATGCAAAACTTATGTGTGTATCTAGTACTTCCAAGTCTATTAAAATGATCGGTCTTTTGGGATTTGATCCCTTGTGATCATGCCTATGTTATGTAATAATGCACTGACACTTGGTAAATAGGTTTGGGGAATTACAATTGGTATCAAAGGAAGTTTAGTACAAACCTTGGAAACTAGATTTTGAAAAACTCTGATTAGAGAACATTACCCTAAGATAAACTTTGAGGATTAGTATAGAAGAACATCCAAAAAATTTGGTATCGTAAATATCATGTCTGTTTTCCAAGAAATATATTCCTGTCTGGATACGAGCAGATAGAGGCGGCTCTGGCATAAATGTACCTAAGAGTGAAAGCTCTAACAATGAGTTTAGAGGATGACCTGTAGTATCCTGGTACACAACAATGGGCCTTTTTACACTCTTGGTTACGACACTCCCGGGGGATATGCTTAGGAAAATTCACATTTTCTTTAAAAATCATTATGAATGATTTATGAGTAAATACCTCCTCAAAGAATTTTTTTTATGATTATGGATTATATGCATAAACTTTTCAATTTATGTTAGGTATTTTACATGTTTGGAATTATGCATTATGATTCATAACTAACCTAGTGTGTTCCATTGTTTAGAAATGGTGCCCAGTAGAAGGAATGAGAACTCCAGCAATACACATGATCCAAAGAGTAAGAATGATCATATATTTCATGGTCTTAAGGCAAAATTTAGAAGGGAAATAGTCTCCACGTATTCTATTCATATGGGGAAATAGTATCATGTATTAATATGATAAGTAAATAATTCTCTGAGTTATATGGCATTGAAGGGAAGCCAGAGAAGAAAATGATGGTAGAGAGAAAGATGGATAAAGGGAAGAAGGGAAAGAAAGATTTTCCCATATGTGATAAATGTGGAAAGAATCACCTTGGTAAATGATTGAAGGGAATAGGAGTTTGTTATAAGTGTGGAGAAAAAGAACACCAAGTATATGATTGAAAGGGTAAGAAAAGTTATCAAATGTACAATGTTTCATCTACAAGGAGTTGGGACACTATGAGAATCATTGTCCCAATCATCAGAGTATTCCCCAAATTATTCTATTTGATAATAATCAAGTTATTATACTACCATAGATGAAGAGGAATAATTAGTGTTATTATATTTTTATTAATTAATTATGTCATTTAAGTGTTGTATCAATGATGTACCGGTTATATTAATTATGGAAATAAATAAGGATTGTATTGTAGTACTATTTCATTGAGGATTTGGGATTATATGGTACTAAGAAAAGTGACTCAATGGAAAGTTAATATTTTTGAAAAATACATGGTTGAAGGAAAGATAAACCTTAATATGGTCCTAATACTGAGGTAGTGATTTTGGAATAAGAGATGGTTTATTTTGACCAATTTTATTGGATATTCTTGACTACCTTGTAACTGATTAATGGTTTGTTTATTCAATCATTGTTAGAGTATTCAAAAATTTTTGATATAAGGAATACATCAAGTATTATATAAGTAATAATGGAGCATGGATGTAATCAATAAGGTTTTATGGTAATTCAAGTTGTTACCATGTTTTAATAGAATACATGATGAAGGTACTCACATGTTATTATGTGGAAAAAAGAGATCTTTATTATGTTATGTTGACCATCCTTATATATTTTTAGACTATGAGTTTGGACCCAAGTATTTTGATAAGTCTAAATGTTGGAATGGATTAAGTTGGACATTGGATACTATGGTTTATGGTTAAAACATTTATTAAGATTATTTTTCGATTTTTTATAAAAAGGACAACCCGAAGGTTGGGCAACAACCCGTCGTATCCGGCAAGGTCGCGAGACTTGAACCCGCAACCGAAGGGCGACAAGGGTGCATCACCTATCACTGGCCTATGTGATTTCCTAGTTTGTATAATTCAGTTTTTTTAAATGATATGATACATTAATTATAAATTCATTTTTTTCTAAACCCTATACGATTAGTATAAATAGACTATTTTTGAGTTCTATTATCTTTTGAAGTGAAAGATGAGTTTGTGGTATAAATTAGTTAAAGTATGGAACTCTACTTGCCAAGAATTTTTTTTATTCTATGAATAATTTAATTCTTAAACTTTTGGGAAATGATCTTAAAACCAAAAATGTTTTATCCTAATACCATATGTTTTGATGAACCAATGATATTTTAAGTCATCATAGATTTATGGCTTTGAGGCCCTCAATTTTCTATTTATTGTTCACTTGTTTGTGATTGATAAACTCAATCACTCCCTATAAATATTTACATTTTTCCTCCAATTATGAGTCTCAAATTTCCACCAATTTTCTCCTATTTTAAATCCTAATTTGGTGGTGAATTTTTTCCTTTACCTCTTATTAAGACTAAATTTTATTAACCGTATTTTCGATGTGGGTTTTCCACAAAGGTATTTTCTATTTTTAACCTTTTATTTTCAAAGAATAATTTTAAATTATGAGGATTAAATTTATTGAAGGATGCGAGAATTTAACACTCCAATGTTTCATAGTATGTTATATCTTTAAGGTAAGTCAATAGCTTATATTTCACGCAACACCAACTTGGATTACGTTATATGCAATGTTGAGTTTCTGTGAAACAAAACATTAGTATTATAATTGTTTAAATGATATATTTATTTATCAATTAAATATTATGATATGAATAGTAACAAATAATTTTTTATTTTTATTTAAAAATTTTCACATAAATAAAATATATTTATTATGAAATGTATATATGATTTGTTAAGATAGTTGTAAATTTAGAAAAACTATTTTCTTAAAAGAACCACTTTTTATGTCTTTTTGTGAAAAATAAAAAAATTAATATTAGAAACTAATAAAAATTGAATTTTTTAAAATAGACATCTTTTTTGTATTCGTAATATCAAATTTAGCTTAGGGTGAATTTTTTGTATTTTTCGGAAAACATTCAATTTTTGATGAATAGGGAAAATATTACACAGTACAAAAAATTGACTTTTTATTTAAATAATTATTTATTTTATTTAGATTTATTTTAGATCAAAATAAATACATAATACCTATATAATTTCAATAAAATTAATTGGAGTCAATTAATAATAAAAGTATATGTATAAAATTTTATTGAACATTTTAACGTCTTTTACCCACCTTCTAGGCACATTTGAAAATTTGCATAAAACTTAATTTTACCACTTATGTGAATTAAATTTCAAAACTATGAGAGATTCAGTTGACATCAGTAAGTAAAATGTGGTTCAATAGGATGAAAATAATTTTTGGTGAATAGTAACTTTTGAATTTTATTTACGACGGTTAAAAGTAAATAAGGTAATTAAAGGTAAAAATAATTAATAACTCTAAAACATGTAATAATTCCATTGGATAAGTTTATTTCAACCAAAATCAACCTTATTAATAAAATATGATCCCTTTGGTCCACTTGTATTAGATTTGGACATTTATTATATTTTATTTAAAGAAGAGTTAAAAGTGTAAAATTCAAATTTTAATAACTAAAACATTTTTAAAATAGGGTTATACATAAGATAAATTAGACTATAAATATTTATTAGAAATATAAAAATATTTCATATATAATAGTATTTTATTTATAATTTTTATTCATTAAATAATTAAATTTATTTATGACACAATGATGATCCAGTAATTACCTTATTATTGAAAGATTAAAATACTTAATATTATAAATATGAAAATAATTTTCAATTGATAATTTTTATGTATTCCACAAAATTTTTAGGTTAATATGACATGTTAGGGTTGATTAAATAATTTTTTTTCGAAGTGATAAATTTGTTATGACTTTCACAAAAACCAAATACTAAATAGTGTCAAAATTGACTTAAACAAGTTTTTAAAAGAAATACTATATTATTAATTGATATAATATTCCTAAAACTTTAAGGTTCAGCCAAAACACTTATATATGGTTATATATGTCAATAATAAAGTACTTTGGGTTCTCATGTATTTTATTGTAATTTTATTAACCATTTATTATAATAATACAAAAATACATGGTAAAAGTCAAAACTATTTAACTAAGAGTTGAATATAAAATATAAGGTTAATATGGTGAACTACACCTATATAAAACCTATTAGTTTGGATTTTTTCAACCCAGGACCACCTTATCCTAGAAATAAATCTTTTTCAAGCCATTATAAACCGAATATGATTGTATAATAAATTAATATTTCAAGTTTTTTCTAAAGTGACCATCACCTCTCTTATAAAAGGGTACTTCCCCTTATCTTAAATTTTCACCTACAAAACCATTTGGATTAGTAAACCCATACTCAAATATCCTTTAAACTACAGTCACTTAAACCTATAGGCCTTACTTTTATCATAAATTCAATCTAAGGAGCTCTTTTGATCAAATTAGAAGGAAGAACCTGAAGAAGAGGTAATTATTTTATCACCTCTTTCAAAGTTATTTTCTTCTTCTACTTACTATTTCTTTGTTATTTCAATACTAAAATAATAACTCCATTAACTTATACATAATTATATGTTATTATAAATATGGTACAACTATATTCATTATTCTATCCATCTTATGAATGATAAAGTCACCATATGTGTGTATGTACGGTTTACCGTCTCCACGTCATGGTGTAGTTTGTTATTCAACACTTCATTATTTGGATGGGTATAATAATGCATATAATTGATGTAAATAATAAATATATCATGTTAATTATTATTTATATATAATATATCATCCATTTACTTATGATTTCACCATAAATAAAATGATATTGTCACACATGCATACATACAGCTTACCATCTCCTCGACGTGATGAGATTCATTTCCACCATTCAACGATGATTATAAAAATATATATTATTAATAAGTATGTAATATATGAAATAATAATACTACTGTAAATATACATATATATATATATATATATGTATTTATTTATTTATTTACATATATCTCATTCACTTCTGTTCAATACGATATGAAAACAGAAACAACGTTTATACATACGTACAGCCTACCGTCTCCATAAATGGTGTATTCCATTTCATATATATATCTATTATAAATATTTTTTTAGTATATATGATACATAAATAATTTTTTATATTCTATAATCAATTAAATCATGATATAAGTTATACGATCAAGAATAACAAGTTAAAACACGTACGAAAAAGAAAGTGATTATTACCAGAAATATTATTTTAACATATAAATTATTATTAAATGGATAGTATAAATCCATAAATGAATCATTTATGATATCATAAATATTAATATGGTTCTGTTATAATTTAATAACATACTATTACCATTATAAATGAGGTTAAACATACCCTCGACCAAAAGAAAGTACAAGGTAAGGGTTAATTCCTCAATCCCATTATTATCAAATATTGTTTATGTGTAAGTATTTACTAGAACATTTTTATCATACATGTCCATGTTTCATAAAAATATTTTCAAAATGAATATTTTAAGGTTTTTTGTAAGGTACTCTTTATCAAGATTATCATTTTAAATATTTTAATGATTTATTTTCTAAATATTTTTAATTAATGCCCATGTTTTAAAAAATGATTTTAAGGATATATTTAAATGGACATGATTATTTTAACATGTTAATTATTTTCAAAATTTTCAAAGTGGTATGGTACAATTTTATTCAAAAATATATTTTAAATGACTTCTTTTATAAATATATGACTTTTAAATGATTTCACAAAAAGGGATATTTCTCTAAAAGAGTTTTACTAATCATTTTCAACTATGTCAACATCCTTTACTGGATATTATTATTGATTGGGGTTGATTTATTATAATAAAATCTTCCATATTGTATTGAATGAGTTATTATATGTTTGACAATGGATGTGATATTATTATACTATTCATGATTTATGGTTAAAGTGTTGACATTTCGTAAGCTAGTTTTAATATGAATGTTTATATTATGTTTCAACCTTTTCATATGAGGAATGCATTTGAATTAGTAAGTGATGGGTGGATCCCACTATAGCTCCTTGATGCATCGGTAGGTCTCATGAGACAAACTAGTGTCTTGTCACAAGGGATTGAAAAAATCTTATTCGTAGTCTTGTCACGAGGTCATGACTATGTGGTTATGAGGTCCAGCATTATGCATTCCATCATTATGAAATTAACTATTGATATTACATGTGATTATTTGACTAGTATAATATCCATGTAAATATATAAATGGAATTATTTGATTTATGTTTTCCATATTATGCTTATTTTTAATTTTAAAATGCTTATGTTTTAGTCTTATACATTTCCTTAAATGTTTATGCTTATTTATGATAGTTTTCGCTATATTGTTATCCTTATTGAGCATTTGAGCTCACCACTTTCTATTTTTTATTTTTATCAGGATAAAAAGAAGTATATTATGACTGACCTGTAGGGATAGTCTAAGGGATATGAATATGTTCAAAGGAGAAACAATGTTATTGTTTTTCATTTCATAATGTAATGTAAAACTTATGTATATATCTCGTATTTTCATGGCTACTAAACTAGTCGGTCTTTCAAGAGTTTATCTCTTGTGATCATGACAATGTTATGTAATAATGCACCGACTCACATGTATCTCCTAACTTA
This sequence comes from Viscum album, assembly GCA_963277665.1. Classification (NCBI taxonomy): domain Eukaryota; kingdom Viridiplantae; phylum Streptophyta; class Magnoliopsida; order Santalales; family Viscaceae; genus Viscum; species Viscum album. The sequence continues at coordinate 5,954,165 of OY728130.1, read as the reverse complement.
GTCTCACTTCATTAAGTATCATCATTTTGTGAATGAATGAATGATACAATGATTCTATACACTCATATAGAGATTGAAAAACGACTCATACGGAGTTCCGAAATGACTCATATGGTCATTACCATTTCCTAAAAATCACTCCCATTAAGTGGTAGATGACTCACATTAAGAGTCCATGACTTGTAAAATTTTCAAAAAAAATCCAATCTCAACTGAAACTATAAATTCTAGGCATCATAGAAATTATATTCAATTAAACTCAAATCCATCTCAAACACTTAAAATGAATTTAAATATATTTAGAAACTGTAAGAATAATTATTAATCACTTTAACTCAATATCAAATTCTCTTTCAATATATAAACTAAAATTTTATTATTATCATAAACCATCACTACCTTTTTAATTTCATCTTTAATTATTTGGGATGAAACCTTTAACTAATTGATATTACTTCATTGATTCATAAAACATCAAGCTAAGTATGAAAGGTGTGATTTATTCTAAATCTACTATATCTTAAAATTATATTATATACATTAAATATCCCCATTTATCCAGATCATCATGGTATTTAATCATCCTTCGCATCAAAATTATTTTAACTATTATAGATAGTACTCTTAACACTTTTTATAAAATTTATTTTCCAAGTGTATCAACTAAAAATAATCTGATTTATAGGATACATCCAAAAGACTTCTTCATTGTTTTCCATTTATATGATAGAAGAAATATTAGCTTCTTGATTTGGTGGATACTTCCTCCATCACCCATATTCAACACACATTGACATTCCTACAATACCTACATTGAAAAAAAATAAAACCATAATCAAAAGGAACTTTAGGGTTTCACTTAGTGGTTATATTTATCATGAGTAACTTAGCATTGAATCCCCTCAACTTCTTTAACTTGATGTCATATCATGAAATATTTTCCTTATTAGAAGGAGCCTTAACTTCTTTGAGTGGTGAGTTGATTATAGATATATCCACACCTTTCCTTTTATCCCAATCTAATTCTCATTGAGTAAGTGATAAATTAATATTGGGAGGGGATCCTAGATCATGATTTTACATATGATTTTAGGTGTGGACTCCCTATTCATACATTTAAGTATTAACAAAATTTTGAATAGATATTTCATCATTTCAATTTTATATACTTACATCATTATTTGAGTTATCTATAGGGTGTATGTCAATAAAATTAATTGTCACAACTTATATTATAGTATTAAATCCTTATCCACATTAGATTAGTGAGGGGAATCATAATCTGCTAAATATACATCATTATATATATCATAATCCTCCTAGATATCTATCTTCATGATGAGTCATTTCGACTTACAACCTTTGCGATTTTTTTCTCACTCTTCTTGATGATCCTCTAAAAAAAGTTTATATAAGGTGATCATGAGCGAGTCTCCAACATATTTATCTAAAAATTATCCTGATTAAGGAAATGATTTATAAAGTTATAGACACCATGGGGATGCTTCCTGTGAAGGTACCCCTATCTATAAATGATTGACATCCTTGGAGCAGGGGAAGGTAATAATTCCCCCAGCCCTATGGGATAGGTTGGATTTCTATTTTCCACCATCATGGAATTTCCCTGGAAAAATATAATGATTCTAGTGGAATAAGGTTTGGTAATAATTCCCCCATCCATGTGGTCTAGGGATTCTCATATACTTTTATCGATATTTCTACATCATCTTTATGATCCTTTTAAGACTTTCTCCTTGTATATGTTGGATGGAGTTCCTTTTTATGTTAATAAATTTTCTCTATTAAGGGTTTTACTATAATTTTATGTTTTATTTTTCTCATATATTAGTCCTTATTGACCTTTTTGGTATCCTAATAAAGGTTCTTGTCAATGGTTAACACTCACTGAGTATAGAACCGTAGGTATTTAAGAATGGTGAAAATTAATTGGATGGGCTAACATTAATATATATACCTAGGGTCTGAGATAAGGCCTAAAGTGATGAAATTGAAATATCCATTATTTTATGAACCTTATTTTAAAAAATTTAATGTAAAATTAAGAGCCCCATATTCTCTCCACACTCTAATATGAATTCTGTTTTGGTTTTCATCTATTATTTGGTCGAGTAAATTTAAAATATTATAGAAGGCATGTTGGAGACACTAATATTGTTTCTTAGACTTAGGTTTATGGGACAATGAAAAGTAAAGTATTTCAACATTGTATAAAACTCTATTTATATTCTTAATATGATTAACACACTCCCAATAATATAGATATATAGTCTTGAGATGATGGATATTCAACCACAAGTTTCTATGAAAGTTTGGTATGCATTATTTTTTCAATTCCTCTAGATTGTCATACTAGGGAGTGTATATGATCTAGAAAGTGAATGATATTCTATCATCGTCCAACTCATTCCATAAAAACATGGAGTTATATTAATCCTCAATGATGGGTTCTATGACTTTATCCAAACATAAATACTTTTTCACCACTTATTTTTCAAGAGGACATGGATCATTTGAATCTCCTCAACTGCATCAATGGGTATATGGTCTGGGGGAGGGACAAATAATGATCATATCCCAAAATCACTTATTCACTAGTATGAGATATTGTGGTGATTAGGGTAGTTAACTTATGTTTCTTGAGTGACTCTCTATATGAGGTAAACCTCAAAGAAACTTCAACACAATGAGGGAATTTTTTCTAAGGAGACAAGTAGTTATGATGAGTGCCTTTACAACAAGAATAATGTGGATTAATTATATGGTTAATTCTTGATTCGCTATGATGGTGATGACCTTTATTATAGAGACCCCAATAATTCATATAATGATTTTACATATTTTCATTGAGTATTCAATACATTTCTAAATAATACATTCCTGAGGACTATAAAGGTTTAAAGTCTTTATATACTATATATATAACCATTTTATTTCATTAAGGATCTTTAAAATATCCCACAAATATATTACCCCACATTATACTTCTTATACATACACTATTTAAAACCTTTCTTCATAACCTAATAAAAGTAAACATAAGAAAGGGTGAGCTTATATTCTCAGTAAGGTTAAACATTAGAGATATAGATCATGGATAATATGTGAGAGAAAGATAAATATAAGGGTTTGAGAACATGATCATGAAATATAAAAATCATACCTAATTAGTTATATATATTTAATGATTAATGATTAATCATTGAATATGTTTTTTCAATAAAATTACATAATACATAAGAGTAAAAAAAATTCAATAGTTAATCATGAGCCATGGGAAATTATCATAAGAATAAGTCATAAGTTTATGGCATAAAAATAATAATATAAAATAATTTCCTTAGTCATGATTCACTCATGAGATTATCATTGTGTCAAAAATCCCATAATGGAAATGTATTCTAGGTGATTTCTAGTATTCTCTAAGGAGTAACTTCTATCGAGTTCACTCCATACTCTCTTAAGAGTATATTAACTCCATTATATCTTAGGAGTTTCTAAACTCTGTCATCATTACCTAATGCATTGGTGGACTATATAATTCCATGACCTCCCATCACATAATCATTATCCATTCATATGTATTCTATAATATCATAAAAAATTAATCATATAATAATCAATGGAAACCAAATATTTCTCATAAATATAACCTCATCATAATCATATATCACTATACCATCATAGCATAACCCATGAAAATAAATGGGTTCCATAAAAATATCATCATCATAATCATAAACCATCTAAAGAAATTATAATGATTATATTATTGGATCATATCCCCAATAAATTATAATTAACATCAAATGATGTTATCATAGATGAAAAATTTCTCTAAAAAACATTGGAAAACTTCTTTAGGAAAATACCCATTTCATTTTGAAATCACTTATTTAAAATAAAATATTTCCAAAAATTTTAAGGGAAACTTTTTATTTGAAAATTGACATGAAAAATTTTAAATTAATAATCATAGCATTGGGTGGTCATAATAGTGGGAAATTTGATTCAAGCTGAGCATGTTAAAATAAAGATTCCTTTCACATTTTTTACTAAATATACAAAAGTACATAATTCTAAAAATGACAAGAATATTATTTTAAAATTTTATATTATAAAAATTAAAAAATTAGTAAATATTATATTAAAAATATTAGGATAATAGTAAAAGTATTATTGAATTTTTTTAAAATAAATCATTAAGGTGGAAGAAAAAGACACTTGACCAATGAGGAAATCAACCATGTTTATATTAAATACATTTTCTTAAATATTTTAAGTAACTAAGATAGTAAAATTATAATATTACATAAAAATATAATAAATAACCATATTATAACAAAATAAAATATATTTGGGATATAAATATCATATAATTTCATCATTGTATATTTATATATAAAAATTCCTGTTAAGATTGAAATTGTAACATAAAACCCTTACCGCTTTGGTAAATTTTGAATTACAACACCAAAAAAATAAATAAATAAAAATAAAAAATTAAATAAGATGAATATAAATAAATTCATTATATAACATATCAAAGGTTCATAAAATATTACACATGAAAGAAACACTTGGTGAATATAACATATGTATCATAGAAACAAAAGTGAGATGAGAATCCCTTGCCTAAAGTTTGACATGCTTCATAAGAAATATTAACTATTGTATAATAAATTTAAATTTATTATAATTATATAAAATAATAATTTAAATACTTATAACATAATATATAATACACTTATAACATTTTAACATCCATTTATTAGTAATTCCTTATTCAAACTGTCCTTTGTATGTGTTAATTGTTTCATTTTTCATGGTTGTTATGGTTTGATAGTTCCAATAATTATTATTTGGTCCTTGTTGTATCATATCCAAAATTTAAATAATTGTATGAATATAACATATATTCATTAAATATATATTTATAAACATCCATAAAATATAGATATAGAAAAATGATTTACATTGTTCAAGGGGACATTAGGTTGTACGCATGCATGAACACTTTTTAAATTTTCTAACAAAAGTTTGGAAAGAAAGATAAATAATATTCTATCATTATATAACAAAAATTAGGTTATAAATATAATATATAAATATTAAATCCATCATAATAACCTAATATAAATTGTGGTGATAGAAAATGGTTTATATCTCTATTTGGAGGTGGTAGTCCACTTGTACAAATGCATGATAATTTCTTTTCCCATTTCTTGAATATGATAGAGGATAATGTTGGTTATATAATCATAATAGAAATTTAGTATATTTAGGACACTGAATTTATTATTTTAGGAATAATTAAATATTTTTAAAGGAGGTATAAGATTAAATAATTTGAAAGAAGCTGGGTAAGACAATTAAATCTTGTTTGACATACCTCCATTATATCCCTTCTTAAGGAAACTTGGAATGGTATTTTAGGAATAAAATGAAATCTAATTCACGTATATATATTTTTATAAGAGTAATGGGTAGGTTTTGGTTGTACAATATGGATCAAAATTGTGTAATGAAGATAAAGGATAAGTGTTCTTTTATAATGGTGGGAATGAGAACTCTTGTAATTTTTTAAAACATTAAAATATTATAAAGACACAATAATGGAAAAATGGTTTTATATAATCTTAATATATAATAAAATATAATATCAAATCAAAATAAACCTATAAAATAGTATTTATACAAGCTGTTAATTAATTTTACATAGCGAACCGGCCTAGAGAGCCCTAAGACAGCGGAAACTACCATTACATTGGCATGATTACAAGGAATCAACCCCCAAAGGATCTAAGAGTTTAGTGGTATTGGTAAACTAGATACATAAGTCTTATATTATACATTAATACATTAATTAAAACAAAACTTATTCTTTTTTGTAAAATAACTTTATTCCATCTAGTGTATCATTTCATGTTTTTCTTAGCATACTTCTTAAAATTCCGGGGAAAGTAAACATAATAAGGGTAAGCTCAAATACTCAGTAAGGGTAAAGTAGGTATGAAGAGATAATGAATCAATGATAATAATAAAATGGTAAGGTAAATAAATGAACACACATTCCATTATATCAATAAACTAAGAAGGAATTGGATAATCAATATGAAAAGGTAAATAAATGGAAACACATTCCATTAAAATAACTAGATAAAGAAAAAATAAATATGGAAAGGTAATAAATTGAAACACATTCCATTTAATCAATGAACTAAGAATGAAATGAATCCATATAGATGTTGAAAAAAAAATATCATCGATAAATAATAACTAGAAAAAAATGAAGACAATGCTTAATTATTGGATGTCATGTCTCAGACACATGAAAACATATACCTTCAAGACCTTTCACAAGATGGCATGTAGAAACTCATTTAATTTTTTACAACTGATTTGTATCATGAGAACTTATCGATTAATCTAGGGGATATAAATATTATGGGTCCCACCCATCATTTCTAGTCCAAATCATTCCACATGTTGAATAATCAAACAAATAATATGCATTATCAAATATCCTTATGGAATAAGGAATATGAGTTTATAAATTTTTTCCTTAATAATAAAACAGCCATCAAAGTAAATATTGTATATAAAATGATATATGTTTTAGGAAATAAGCATATTCATGATAAATGATATGGATAATTAGTGGAAACTCAATGTCTAATGATTATAGGAAATTGAATATTTCATAGATACTAAAAAAGGAATAAAGGAATTGAATGTGAATACTATCCTTGGCCAAATAAATCATAAACCATACAGAGGAAGAATAAGTATGGTATTAATAAAATATATCCCATGTGGAGTGGAAATAAGTTTTTTTCATTTATTAATAGAAATACTATAAATTATATTTTAAAAATGTTCTTGAGGAAAATATACTTTTTTATTTTGAAAATCCTTTTGAAAATCCTTTTCTTTGATATTAATATTTAATAAAAAGTCATTAAAAATTAAAATTTTAAAAATTATAATTAAGCTTCAAAGAAAATATTGTTGGTAAATTTTTACATTCCATGTGATATAAAAAGAGCATTCCTTTTGAATGGTAAAAATATAGAAAAGTTCTTTTTTCTGAAAGATATTAGAATATTCCTTTGAAAAAATTAGTGAAATACAAAAAGAGTAAAAATGACGTTAATAATTATTTTGGAATGATTTTTTTTTTTGAAAATTTTATTAGAAAATAGGGTTTTTATATGAAAACAATTTCTCTGACTAAAGAAAAAAATGAAGTCGGGTTTTTATGAAAACATTTTTTAAAGCATTTTAAGTATCAAAGTTTAGGAAAATATTTCAATTATTTGATAAAGGTCATGAATAACCGGAGGAGAAGAAAATGAAAGGGTTTATTAGAAAATAATCAAATAATTTACTCTGATGGAAATTCAGGTGTAAACAATACCGAATAAAATGATATTGTAAATTAAACCCTTAAAAAGATTACAACATTGAAATGAGAATCAATCAATGAGTGAATTATTTGTATCAACTATAACTCCACATGAGAAAGTATAAATATATAAATTGTTATTAAAATTCATTACACACATAATAATATAATATTAATGATAATGAGGTAGTATTATAACCTAATAAAAAGAAGTTGGGTTATGAAATTCTTTTCCACTTGGTAACTTTTAACTCAAAACCCCTTAGATGAAATAATTCATATTGAAACTCAAAATATCATGAAGAATAAATGAATCATGATATTATATGACAATATGTAAGTATTTATATAATTTAAAATAAATGAGGTTCAAAAAAATAAAATTATTTTTTCAAGATAAATTTATAAATCACAAAATAAAGTGAGATTTTAATGATAATCATTAAAAATGTTCTATATGAGAATAATATTTAAACATTCGAAAGTGTCTCATACCACTTTAAAGCATTTGAATAATAATATACATGAAGTAATAAAATTAAATGAAACATATAATTTCATTAGAATAAATATATTCATGATATAACATTTCATCAGGTAGTACATACACCATATAAAAGAAACTAGGTGCATAACAATAAATAAGTCTCAATGGAATGTAAATTGAGACAAAATCCCTTACCTCGTGTTTCCTTTAAGGTGAACATCCTTAAAAAAATATTATAAGGGTTTTAATAGTGTTACTAACTTATTACATAACCATATATATAATATCATGTATTTACTTCTTATAATATCTTATTACCATTTTCTAAATAATCTTTCATTATTTTCACTATTTCGGGTGTTAATTACCTGGTGTTTTTAGCATGTTTTGACTTGTTACTTTTTTGTTCCTATCACGGTTTCATAATATCCAGAATTTAGAACATGATTTAAATATAATATATATTCATTATATATTTTTTTAGAATAATCCATTATATGTGGAGATAAGAAATGGAATACACCATTTATGGAGATGCTAGGTTGTGTGTACGCATGAATGCTACTTTCATTTCTTTTCCATTTTAAAAGAATGAAAATGTAAATTTTATATATTTATATTATAATTCCAGTATAAAATATATGTAATATATATATAGAATAGTTTTATAAATACCATCCTTTATACGTTCCATTTATAGTGTTAATGAGCCACATCGCATTGAGGGGGAAATAGTCCACACTTCCACAAATGACATGATCGTATTTACACAAAATGGAAAGCATAAAATTATGTGTTATAAATAATTTAAAAAGAATAAGTAAATTTAATATATTATATATATCAAATATAAATATAGTTTCCATCATAATTCCCAACCATTATTGGTGTTAAATGAAAAAATGAATGGTTTCATTTTTTGAGGCGGTAGTTAGCCATACATATAAATGGTAAGTTTGTTACCCATTAGATGAAATTGTGTGTAAGTGTATGTAAATATCTTAACATAACAAAATATAAGTATATTTAGGATACATTTTTTATATAATCCAAAAATAAGGATAATTTAATGAGTTTATAATGAAATAAAACTAAAGATCTTGAGGAAGGATGTTACGTCTTATTTGGGTAACTCATTTTGGTTTTCACCAAAGGGATTCCTTGGATGGATTTATAACTAAGGTGAGGCATCTAGAATTAGAGGAGGTATTTTTAGGAGATATTTTGGTAGATATTGTTCAATCCAAAGTGTATTGAGAGGTGTTAGTAAGTGGAAGGGTTGAGTGCCTTTTTATAATGGAGGACGAGTGACACTCTTGTAAATTTTGGAAAAGGGAATTCCACCCACATTTTTTCCATTGGAAGTGGATCCAATAATAGATCCAATTATATAAAACGAAGGATAGGGTAGAAATATTTCCAGAAAATTTATTTTCAAAAATTTTATAGTTTGTTTTGGCCCTGAAATTTATGTTTTAGTCTCTGGTTAAGCTTAATTTCACTTTAATCGTTGTAATTAATATTAATTAATTTTTACTAATATTTTTTGTAAAAACCTAATTTGACATCATTATAAATTAAAAATTATTATTATTATATATGTGGATAAAATTTTAAAAAATTCCAATTACATAAGTGGTATAAATTAATTTAAAATTAATCTCGTGGATAGGACAACAATGTGGGTTTTGAAAGTAAAAAGGTTCAAAAGTTTGCTATGTTTTTATATTCAATTTAAAAGTGAACTGATTATAATGACCTAAATTGGATTAATTAAAAAAATTATCTAATTAAACTTTAAAACCAATTAAAATTATAACTTTACTTTATAAATAAATTATATGAAAAAGTAGGTTTGAATTAAAATTCATTACTTTTACTATTCATTAAAATATGAAATTTCACAGAAAAGTACCAAAAATTAACCCTAAACTAATTTTTATATTCTACTTTAAAAGAATAAGTTTATTTTATATTATAATATTTATTAATACTTGAAAAAATGTATTTAAAATAGGTTCTCCATTAAAGGTGTTAAATGCTCCTCTATAAAAATATAGGTTTTTATGCGAAATATTGGATTTTTTCTTATCTTATGCCTATAAAATCTACTGGATGAATATAAAAAATATTTGATTGAATATATAATATATATATTAATCTAATATCATTCAATAATTGTAATTAATTTAATTTATTAGCATAAATCATCTTTGTGAATATAAAAATAGTTGTATATAAAAACATTTTCTTTATATTCAATTGGTTCTTATATTAATCTCTAATTAATTAGTAACCAATGAATTCATTTCATATTTTTACAAACCATATATTTTCATAATTTAGTTAATCCTATACATAAAATTTAATTTAACTACTAGGTGACATATTTTAATATTAAATAATTATATTTTAATAATATATTATTGTTTGGTAAAACTCTATCTTATATGTAACACAAGCCATTGAAGAAACTTATTATTTCATGATACGTACACTAACTTATATTTTAATGCATTGAAAGCTATAAAATATATTTAATTTATTTAAAATAGTATATATATTATAAATTATTAGGATATTATATTCCCTTATACGCTTGGTGTTGTGTGTCATACACGCTATCAAATACAATGTTCCTACTTTATATTTTTAGGGTGTTACTTTATCCCCACCATAATTAAATTACATACTTGAAATTTAAACTATATATTAGAGGTATATTGTTTGATATTTCTTATGTTTTAAATCCCATATCATGAGAAGGGTTAATGTGAAATCCTCCAGAAAAGAGATAATGGGAAGTACAAAGGTCACATGGAATAACATATAACTACGTCTCTAAGTAAGAGATCATTAGTGGAAAGTAGATATACATACTTGGAGGAAAATCATAAATATTTATAGTGAGTTTTTGAGGTCATAAATCACAATATGTGAATGATCAATGGAATATTAAGGGCCTCATTTCCATAAATCTGTGATTATTTAAAAGACCATCAGTTCAAAAAAACTTAATGTATTTTGAAAACATTTTTTTAAGATACTCTTCCTAATGTTAATAATTTTCTTAACCATGAATATAAGAAGATATACATACTTTACATATTTATATAAACACAATTTCATCCTTTTTTTTCTTCAGTCAATTTCTAATTCATCCATTACTTTAAGAAATGGATATCCAAAAATTAACTTTGATTCTTGAAGCACTAAAATACATGTTTTAAAAATATTAAGGACCATAAAAGAGTGAAAAGTATAAGTATTATTCTATAACTATTCACTAAATTTAATATATTTAATAAATTAATCTCTAAACCTAAATGTAACACTATTATTTCATCATTAATATTTATTCATCAAATTTTTTAAATAAAAACAACAAAATATTAACAAGAAAATTTTGTAGATCAGTGGTCGGCATGAATCCCTTATCGTCCTTCGATCATGGGTTCAAGACTTACAACCATGATGGACTTTATTATTTTCACCCAGCATATAAGATGTCCTTTTCTAAAACAAAATTAATATAATTTCCAAAATAAATATGTTGTACATCCTTGAAATAAGGTTAATCACTAAATAGCCATTTAATAATGGTTTTAAATAAAACATTAATGCATAAATACTTCATCTATATAGGACCTTACTTGTTTTGTAGTTTATCCTATAGAGGAGTGAATTTCCTAAAATCAAAATCCATAATGTGAGCATCAATTATCATATTGAAAAAACCATATAATTATTTTTAGGATGTATAAATATTGAAAAAATTACTTTCAATCTAAGACACCTTAGGTTTAACCTAGGTCATTCATTGTAATTATATATTAAAATACTTCATAATGGTTGGAATAGGAAATGTGAATTATCCTAAGAATTTACCCCAAGAGTGTAAAACCAGGCGCACAGTAAGTATCATTGTCATGTACTGGGTAATATCGAGTCATAGTTTTTACTCTTAGGTACATCTATGTGAGAACCACATCCACTTGTATTATCCATACAGGGATGTATTTCTAGGAATACCCACATAATATCTACCTTACCAAAATTATAGGATATTTTTCTACACTTATCCTGAAATTATACATTTGTGTTATGTTCTCTAATATATTTTTCCCATATTCTAGTTCCCATGGTTTGTATTAAACTTCATTTGATAACAACTATAGTGACCTAAACCTAGATATCCTGGATCCAATGTTAACTACCATTACATTAGCATGATTATAAGGAATCAAACCCCAAGGGATAGAAGAGTTTAGTTTTCATAGTAAACCAGATACATAACTCTTGAATTAAAAATTATTATACAAATTACAACATAATTTTTTTCTTTCGAGCATAATATCTTTATTCCATCTAGTGTATCCTTGCATGTCTTTCATAGTATAATTTTTGGGATCATGTGGAAAGGAAACATAATAAGGGTGATCTAAAATGCTCAGTAAGGGAAAAGTACAGTGGAAACAATAATGAATCAGTAATAATAATAAAATCGAAATGTAAATAACTGAATACACAGGACATGATTTCAATAAAATATGAAGAAAGTGTATAATCAATATAGAAATGTAAATAAATGGAAATAAATTCAATTAAAATAACTAAATAAGTAAAAATAAATATGGAAAGGTAAGAAACTAAAACACATTCCATTTAATCAATTAACCAAGAATGAAATGAGTCTATAGGTATGTCATTGAAAAATATCATGGATAAATAATAAATGATTCAAAATGAAGGAAATTATTAATTATTGGATGTTATTTTTCAATCACATGAAAACCTATACCATTAAGACCTTTCATTAGATAGTTTACAACTACATGTATAAACTATCTTAATTTGTGTAACTATTTTGTCTTATGAGATCCTATCAAGGAATCGAGGGGCTATATGAACTCCACGCCCATACACCATTTTTATCCAAATCATTTCTCATATCAAATAATGCAAATAAATAATATGTCTTACCAAATATTTGTATGGAATAAATAATACATATTTATCAATATTTCATCAAACAATAAAATAACTAGCAAAGTAAACATCGTATGTAAAATTATATATGTTTTAGTAAATAGAAGTATCCATGATAAATGATATGGATAATTAGGGTAAATTAAATGTCTAATGATCATAAGAAAATGAATATTTCAAGGGGACTAAAAAATGAATCAAGGATGTGAATGTGAATATTATCCTTGGACAAATCAACCATAAACCATCCATAAGAAGAATACAAATAGTATCAATACAAAATATCTAAATTTGATTATAAATAAATGTATTTTTTCATTGATTAATATAAATACTATAAAAGAAATTTTAAAAAATTCTTGAGCAAAATATAATTTTTTATTTTGAAAATATTTTTCATTGAAAATATATTTTTAAAAAAACATTAAAAATTATCCTCTTAAAATTGAATATGAAGTTTTAAAGAAATGATGATAGGTAAATTTGTACAAGTCGTATGAAGTAAAAAAAACATTCCTTTTGTATAGTAAAGGTTTAGAAAAATTCCTTGATCAGAAAGCGATAAGAAGATTCCTTTGAAAACATCGGTAAAAGTTAAAATGTGAAAAAATGTATTTAATAAATAATTTTTGAGTGGTTAAAAATATTTTTAGAAAAAATTTTTAGAAAAAAGGTTTTTAGATGAAAATAGTTTCTCTAACTAAAGAGAAAAATGACGTCAGTTTTTCTTAAAAACATTTTCTAAAGCATTTTATGTACTGAAGAGTGGGAAAATGGTAATATTTTTTAATAAGGTTCATTAATATCCAGAGGAGAATGAAATTAAAGGGTTTATTAGACAATGGTCAAATAATTTCCTCTGATGGAAATTTAGGAGTAAACAATCTTGAACAAAATAATATTATAAAGTAAACCCTTGAAAATATTATAATGTTGAAGTGGGAATAAATCAATGAGTAGATTATGTGTATCAATTATAAATACACATGTGGAAGTAGAAATTCACAAACAGATAATAAAGGTAATTATACACATAATAATATAATATTAAATACAATAAGGTATTATTATAACATAATTAATGGAAATTGGGTTATGAAATTATTTTCCACTTGGTAAATTTTAACTCAAATCCCCTTAAATGAAATAACTCAAATTGAAACTCAAAAATATCCTCAATAATGAATGAATAATAATATTATATTAAATGGTGGTATTATTTACACCATATATAATAAATTAGGTGCACAATAATATATTTATTATTTCAATATAATTTTAACAATCACAAAAGGAAGTTACACTGCAAAGATAATCATTAAAAATGTTCTAAGGATAATAATATTTAACATTCCAAAGAGTCCCATACCACTTTGAAACATTTGAATCATATTATATTTGATCGAATAACATTAAATGAAATATATAATGTCTTGAGAAGAAACATATTCATGATATAACATGTAAAAGGTATCTATATACACCATATAAAAGAAACTAGGTGCATAACAAAAAATAAGACTTAATGGAATGTAAATTGGGATGAAATCCATCACCTTGTGTTTCCTTTTTTGTGAAAATCCTTTAAATTAATATATAAGGTTTTTAAGAGTGTTACTAACTTATTATAGAACAATATTCACATTTATAATACCATATATTAACTTCTTTTAATATCTTATTACTCATCTATTAATAATATTTAATTATTTTTTCTATTTCGGGTGTTAATTTCCTAGTTTTTCGAGTATTTTTTCACTTGTTACATATTTTTTCAATCATGGATTTATATTATCCATAATTTAAACCATGATTTAAATAATATTTATATTCATTATATATGTATTTATAAAAATCTATAATATTTTGAGACAAGAAATGGAATGCACCGTTTATGGAGACGGTAGTCCGTATGTACGTATGAACGATACTTTAATTTATTTTACTTATTAAAATAATGAAAATTAAAAGATATATATATATATATTATAATTCCATCATCATATCTATGTAATATATATTACATATTTTTATTAAATCCATCCTTTATACATTCCATTTATAATGGGAATGGGTCACATCACTTTGAGGGGCAGTAGTCCACACTTCCACAAACAAAGTTATCATATTTACACAAATTCGAAAGAAAAGGTATGTGTTCAAAAATGTTTAAAGAATAATAAGGAAATTATAAATATTATATATATCATATATAAATATAGATTCCATAATAATTCCCAACCATGAGATATGTTAAAGGAAAAAATTAACCACATCATTTTGTGAGGTTGTAGTTCATGGTACACATAAACTTTAAGTTTGTTACCCATTAGATAGAAGTGTGTGTAAGTGTTGGTATACCCCTTATCATAACAAAATTTCAGTATGTTGGGTATACCATTGATATTATATAATCATTGAATAAGAATACTTTAATGAGTGGAGAATAAAATAAAACTAAAGAGCACGAGGAAGGATAATACCTCTTATTCTGGAAAATCCTTTTGGTTTTCACCAAACAGATTACATGGATAGATTTATTCCCAAGGATTATTACTATAGGTTTAGGGGGGTATTTTCGGATCTATTTGGGAAGATATTTTCTGATCCAAAGTGACTTGAGAAGTGTGAAAAAGTTGGAGGGATGGGTTCCTTTTTATAGTGGATGAGGAGTGGCTCTCTTGTAAATTTTGGAAAAAACATAATTTGAGATTATTATACATTATAAATTATGATGATTACAAATGGATTTTTGGTAGGTGTATAGGTCATTTTGGACCTTAAGATAAAGTTTTAGTCCCTTGATAATCTTAATTTCACCATAAACAGTGTAATTAATTTTAATTACCATCACTAATATTTTTGAAAAAAGAACTAATTCAACCTTATTATACAATATTAATTATGATGATTTAAAATATGGTATCCATTTTTAAAAATTAAAATCACATAATTTTTAGAAATTAATTTAAAATAAATCTCACTGACAGGCAGACAATGCGGTTTTTCAAAGTAAAAACCATCAAAAGTTTTCTTTGTTTTTATAATCAATTTCGAAGTGCAATTGATTAAAATGACCTAAATTAGATTAATTAATAAAAAATTAATAAATTTAAAATTTAAAACCAATTAAATGTATATTTTAGCCTTATAAATAAATTAGATGAAAATGTAGTTTTGAATTAAAATTCATTATTTTTCACTATTCATTAAAAAATGAAACATCATTGAAAAATATCAAAAAATCCCTATAAATTAATTTTTATCTTTATATTAAAATTTTTTGTTTATTTTAACATATTATATTTATAAAATTTACAAAAATATCATTTAAAATAGCTTTTCCAATAAAAGAATTAAAAGTTTTTTTATAAACAAATATGTTTTTATGTAAAATATTTGGGTTTGTTCTTATCTTTTTCCTATAAAATATATTGGATGAATATGAAAAATATTTTATTTAATATATAATATATATTAAATTAATATCACTCTCTAATTGTAAATTAATTAATCTATTAGGATAAAACAACTTTTTGATCATAAAAATAGTTTTTTATAAAAACATTCTCTTTATATTCAATTGGATCATATATTAATTTCTAATTAATTAATAAACAATGAATTAATTTAATATTTTTTTAAATAATAAATTTTCATAATTTATTTAATCCTATTCATAACTATTAATTTAAATATAGGGTTATATATTATTTTATTAAATAATAATATTTTAATAATATGTTATTGTTTGATAAAACACAGTCTTGCGTATAAAGAAATCCATTGAAGAAACTCATTGTTGAATATGATGTATGCTAACTCAGTGTCGCGTCCATTTAAAGATATAAAATATATTGAAATCTTTTAAATAGTAAATATATTATATATTATAGGGATATTATATTCACTTATATGCTTGGTGTTTCATGTCACACATGCTATCAAATATAATGTTCCTACTTTAGATTTTTAGGGTGTTATATTTTATCACTTATCACTTTAGTTTAACCCCCTAGTTTACCCTTTTGATCCTTAACAACATTAAAACATTTTTCAATCATATTGGGTTATAAATTTACTTCTAGGTAATAATTAGCACAAAATAGTAAAAAGATGGTATTTTTGACCATATATCATACCACTTGTCCTATTTAAATATGTAACACACCAAGATTTCTTAGTATGTTGTTTCTTCAAAGTAATTCAATAACTTGGACAACACGCAACACTAAGTTCAAGCGCACCACAACTTACCAAATTACCCATTCAAAAGCGGTTATTAAATAGTATTAACTGAATTTTGAACTTTATATAATCCTTATAATTTTATAATCCATATTATGAGTTTCTTAGACATAATGTAAGAACAAATAAATTTTTTTCAGAAAAAAAAGAAGTATTTTTCAAAAAATGCAGTTTTACAGCCTTTTAATAGCGAAGCCTTTTTATATCCAATATTTGAAACTTTTGTATATTCAATTTGACAAAATTAACTTCTTATTTAGAGTCTAGGCATAAGAATTTAGTTTCACTAAAGTTTTTTTGTTTTCTGATAACTTTCATATTTGGGTGAATAGTAAAAAATACTATATTTTAACTGAAAACAACTTTTTTAATCAAAATAATTTATATTGTTAAATTATAAATTTTAAGGTTTTGGGAGTATAAATAGATTATATTTTTCCCATTTAATCTAATTATGGCCATTGTAAGTAATTTCACTTTGAAATTGGACATAAACAAGTGTCAAACTTTTGATAGTTATTATTTCTTAAAAATATGCCTTTTGGTTTTAACAGCGGAAATTAATTTTAAACTAATAAATGAAACTTGTATGTTTTGAATTTGGTAAAATAGAATTCATTTTTGGATTCGGAATATCGAAATTATCTTAGGGTGAAATTTTGGTACTTTTTTGAAAACTTTCAATTTTTGATAAATAATGAAAAACACTGAGTTATTAGTTAAAACTGACTTTTTATTTAAATGATAATTTATTTTATTTAAATTTATTTTAGGTAAAAATAGATATTTAATACCTATATAAGTTCAATGTAATTCATTGGTGTCATTTTATAATAATTTTAGGCATATAAAAATTTTATTGAACTTTTCACCGTCTTTTACCCATCTCTTAGGAGAATTTGCAAATTCACATAAAACATAATTGTACCACTTCTGTGAGTGGAATTTCAAAAATATGAGAGACACGGTTAATATTAAGGAGTAAAATGTGGTTCAATAAGATAAAAATAATTTTTGGTGAATAGTAACTTTTGACTTTTATTTACCTCGGTTAAAGGTAAATAGGGTAGTTCAAGGTAAAAAGACTATTGTAATAATTAAAAATTACCTTAACACATGTTCTAACCTTATTGGATGATTAATTTCTGAACATGGGAATCTCTGGGTTGATTTTGGGACCCCATGGAGACACTTGTAGGTGATAATGGCACTTTATATTAATTAAGTTAAAGTAAATACAAAAATGACATAAGAATATATCTTTTAGAAAATTAATTTTTATATAGGGTTATACATGTGCTAAATTCGAGTATAAATATTCCTTATAAATATAAAAAGATTTCCTACATAATGGTATTTTATTTAGAATTTTTAGATCTTAAATAATTAAATTTATTTATGACGCAATGATGATGCATTATTTTTCTTATTAATGAAAGAATCAAATAAATGGTATTATAAATGTTAAAATAAATAAAATTTGAATATTTGATGAAATAAACGAATTTTATAGGTTACTATGTAATGTTAGGATTAATTAAATAAATTTATTTTGAATTAATAAAGTTGTTATGACTTTTAAAAAAATCAATTATTAAATAGTGTCAAAATTGACATAAAAGAGTTTTTAAAACAAATATTATATTATTAATTGATATAATATTCCTAAGAATCTAAGGTTCGGAAAAAGAACTTATATAATGATATTTGTATCATTA
Source organism: Viscum album (assembly GCA_963277665.1). Lineage (NCBI taxonomy): Eukaryota > Viridiplantae > Streptophyta > Magnoliopsida > Santalales > Viscaceae > Viscum > Viscum album. The sequence continues at coordinate 5,935,297 of OY728130.1, read as the reverse complement.
ATGGACCTCTTGGGGGTCTCTTGGAAGTTTATAGTAAGTTTATTTACTATATAATTTAAAAATACAAAGTGACATGGTAAGTGTCAAACTAATTAACTAAGAGTTAAAACTAAAAGATAGGGTTACTATAGTGACCCAAACCTGTCTAAAATCTATTGTATGAAAGGATATTTACCCAAAACCACATTATACTTTAAATTATCCACTTTTTAGCCATTATAAACCAAATATGAATTTATTATAAAATAATACTTTAAGTTTTTCCTAAAGATCCACTCCTCCCCCTTATAAAAGGACACCACTTCTAACCAAATATTCATACCTTCAAAGCCTTTTGGTTCGACCAAAACCTGCCCAAATATCCCATAAACTTCCCTCACTTCAACCTAGTGGCCTTATTTTTATCATAAAGCCAACCTAAGGAGACCTTTTGATCAAATCAAAAGGAAGAACCCGAAGAAGAGGTAATGATTTCACCACCCTCTTTCAAGATCCTTTCTTCTTCCACTTATTATTTCTTTTTTATTTCCATTATAAAATAATAAATCCAGTATCTTATATATACTATGATGTTATTATAAATATTGAACAACTATATTCATTATTCTATCCATCTTATGAATGATAATGTCACCATGTGTGCGTACATACGGCTTACCGTCTCCACGCTGTGGTGTAATTTGTTATTCAACACTATGTTATTTGGATGGGTATAATGATGAGTAATATTTATATAATTAATGAAAATAACATGATAATATCTCTATAAAATTAATATACCATCCAATTTTACACCTTTAAGGAAATGATATTGTCGCTCATGCATACGTACGGATTACCGTCTCTACGGCGTGATTAGATTCATTTCCATATTCACCATTCATTGATGATTATAAAAATATATATTACTAATATGTTTGTAATATATGACATAACAATTCTACTGGAGAGATATATATATATATATAAATATATATATATATATATATATGTACTTACATATATTATATTCACTTAGTTCCGCTCAATATGTTATGAAAACGGAAACAGCATTTATGGGTACGTACGGAGTATCGTCTCCATAAACGGTGTTTTCCATTTCATATATATGTCTATTATACATATTTATATTCTAAATATATATGATTTTTTTATTCTGGAAGTATTTAAATCATTATCTAAGTGATACAATCAAGATTAACAAGTTAAAACACGTATGATAAAGAAAGTGATTATTACCCGAAATGTTAATTTAACATGGAAATTATTATTAAATGGGTAGTATAAAGTCAAAAATGAATAATTTATGACATAATAAATATTAATATGGTTCTGGTATAATTTAATAACATACTACGGTCTTTATATAAGAGTTTATATATACTCTTTACTAAAGTAAAGTTCAAGGTAAGGGGTTTTCATCTCACTTCTTATTCCCGTGAGATTCGTGCCATATTGCCACTATTACCTTGTGTGTGGTGTATGTACTACCCATAATTGTATTATTTGTGTAATACACTTTAATTTATGTGTATTTACATATTCATTGTATGATACCTCATTCATGGGGTGTATGTTTCGTAAGTTACCAAATTGGTAAGGGTTAATTTCACAATCTCTTTATTATCCGAGGTTATTTTTACGTAAGTATCTAATGGGACATATTTATTATCCATGTCCATGTTTCATGAAAGAGTTTTCAAATAGATTCTTTTAAGTTACTTTTTAAAAAAACATCATTTCAAATGTTTTAAATATCTATACTTCTAAATCATTCTCATTAATGTTCATGTCTTCAAAATGGTTTTTAAGGATTTATTTATATGGACATGAATGTTCTTAAAATGTTAATTTCAAAAGTTTCAAAGTGGTATGGGACTCTTTGATTAAAATATTTCTTTAAATGTATTCATTTCTAAATTGTGTGACTTTCAACTATTTTCATGATAAATATATATTTCTCTCAAAGAGTTTTACAAATCATTTTAATCTATTTCAACATCCTTTGATGGATTTTAAACTTGTTTGAAGATTATTTATTATGATACAAAACTTTTGTATTGTATTGAAGGTTTTGTGATATGTTTGATTGTGGATGTGTTATTTTTATACCATTCATGGTTTATAGAGAAATTATTGACATTTTGTATGCTAGTTTTAATACGAATGTTTATGTTATGTTTAAACCTTTTCATATGGGAATGAATTGGACTTAGTAAGTGACGGGTGGAGCCCAATATAGCTTCTCGATGCATCGGTAGGTCTCATGAGACAAACTAGTGTCTGGCATGAGACCTTGAAAAAATCTTATTTGTAGTCTTGGAACGAGGCCTTGGCTATGTGGTTATGATAGTCTGGGGTTATGAATTCCATCATTATGAAAGTGGTTAGTGATATTGCATGTGATTATTCGACTAGTAGAATATCCATGTGAATAAGTAAATGGCATTACTTCATTTTATTTTTTCCATATTATGCTGAAGTTAAAGTTTAAAATGATTTTGTTTTAGTTATACATTTCCTTAAATGTTTATGCTTATTTATGAAAGTTTCTGTTGTATTGTTATCCTTACTGAGCATCTAAGCTCACCCCTTTCTATGTTTTATTTTTCCCTAGATTTCAAGAAGTGTATTGTGATTGATATGCAAGGTTAAGCCAAGGGAATAATGGTGCTCATAAAGGGTTATATATGTTGTTTTGTATGTTATAAAGTTTAATGTAACATTCATGTATGTAATCTATTTTCCAAGACTACTAAACCGATCGGTACTTCGGGACTTGATTCCTTGTAATCATGTCAATGTATTAAAATAATGCACCAACTTGAGGTAACTGGGGTCGGGGCATTACAGTTGGTATTAGAGTAATTTTAGCAATAAACTTGGAATCTAGATTTAGATAAACTCTGATTAGAGCACATAGACCTAAGATAGACATTGAGGATTAGTATAGAAGAATTTCCTAGAATTTTGTTATTGTAGAGATTTTGTGAGTTTTTCGAGAAATACATCCCTATATGGATACGAGTAGGTAGAGGCGGCTCTGGAATAGATGTACCTATGGGTAAAACCTGAAAACACCTCTTTGAGCTAGACTCGAATGGGAACTAGTGCACGACAATGGGCCTTGTTGTACTCTTGGTTACGACACTCCCGGGGGATACGCTTAGGATAATTCTCATTTTCTTAACAAAACATTATGAAGGGTTTATGAGTATAGACTTCCTCAATGAAAACATATTTATGATTATGGATTATATCCATAAACTGTTCAATTTATGTTAGGTATTTTACAAGTTTGGAATTATTCATTGTAATTCATAAACTGACCTATTTTATGCTATTGTATAGAAATGGTGCCCAGTAGAAGGAATGTGAACTCCAGCAATATGTATGATCCAAAGAGTAAGAAGGATCATATCTTTCATGGTATTAAGACAGCATTTAGAAGGGAAATTATCTCCCATGTATTCTCAACATATGAAGAAATAGTATCATGTGTTAAAAAGGTAAGTAAAGAATTATCTGATTCTTATGGATATGAAGGGAAGTAAGAGAAGAGAATCATGAAAGAGAGAAAGATGGGTAAAGGGAAGAGGGAAAAGAAGAATTTTCCCATATGTGATAACTGTGGGAAGAAACACCCTGGAACTTGCCTAAAGGGAATGGGAGTTTGTAATAAGTGTGGAGAAAAAGGACATCATGTACGTGACTGCAAGGGTAAGAAAACGGTTTCAAATATACAATGCTTCATTTGTAAGGAGTTGGGACACTACGCGAACCAATGTCCAAATCATCAGAGTATTCCCCAAATGATGCTATTGGATAATAATCAACTTATGATACTACCATAGATGAGGAGGAATGATTAGAGTTCTTATGTTGTTATTAAAGAATTATGTCATTTGAGTGTTGTATCAATAATATACTGGTTATAATAATTATGGAGTATATAAGGATTGTATTGCAATACTACTTCATTAAGGATTTGAGATTGTGTGGAACCAAGAAAATTGACTCAATAGCAGGTTAAATTTTCTGAAAAATATATAGTTGAGAGAAAGATAAATCATAATATGGTTCTGATACAGAGGTAGTGATTTTGGAATAATACATGATTGATTTGGATAAATTATATTGGATATTATTGACTACCTTGAAACTGATTAATGATTTGTATATTCCATCATTGTTGGAATTTACAACATTTTTGGATGGACGAAGTATATCCAGTATTCTATAAGGAATAAGGTATCATGAATGTAATCAAAAAGGATTTATGGTAATTCAGGATGTAGCAGTGTTTTAAAAGAATACATGATGAAGGTGTTCACATGTTATTACACGGAAAAAAGGTTCTTTATTGTGTTTACCTTCCTTACAAATTTTGGACTGTGGGTTTGGAAATAATTATTTTGGATAATAGTAGTTTGAGATTATTTTTGGATTTCCAAAAAACTACAACCTGGAAGTCGGGTGGCAACCCGTCGCGTCCGGTAAGGCCGCGAGACTTGAACCTGCAACCAAAGGGCGACAAGGGTGTATCACCTACCACTGGCCCACGTGATGTCCTGGATTGAATAATGTAATCTTTTTCTTAAGTTCTGGTAGATGAATTATAAATTCATTTTTTTGAACCCTATACAAATAGGATAAATAGAATATTATTTTTAAGTTCTATTATCTTTTAGAGTGAAAGATGAGTTTTTGGTAAAAATTAGTTAAAGGATGGAAATCTACTTGAAAAGTAATTTTTTTCTTCTCTTATTCTATGAATAAATAAATTCTTAAACATTAGGTAAGGCATCCTAAAACCAAAAATGTGTTATCCTAATACCTTACGTTTTTTTTTTGAACTGATGGTATTTTAAATCATCATAGATTGGCAGCTTTGAGGCCCACAATTCTACAATTGTTTGTGATTAATGACCTCAATCACTCCCTATAAATATTTACGTTTTTCTCCAATTATGTGTCTCTGTTCTCCTAATCAAGATTATAATTTGGTGGTGACTTTTTCATTCCCCTTTTCCTCTTATTAGGACTAAATTTTATTAACCCAATTTTCGATGTGGGTTTCCCCACAAAGGTATTTTCTATTTTCAACCTTTTATTTTCAAAGAAAATTTTCAAATTGCGAGGACACAATTTATTGAATGAGGTAATAATGTAACACCCCAAGATTTCTTAGTACGTTATTTCTTCAAAGTAATTCAATAACTTGCACAACACGCAACACTGAGTTCAAGTGCACCACAACTTACCAAACTAGCCGTTACTAAGCGGTTATTAAATAGTATTAATTGAATTTTGAACTTTATATAATCCTTATAATTTTAGAATCCATATTATGAGTTTCTTAGACATAATTTAAGAACAAATACATTTTTTCAGATAAAAGAAGTATTTTTCAAAAAATGCAATTTTACCACCTTTTAATAACAAAGCCTTTTTATATCCAATATTTGAAACTTTTGTATATTCAATTTGACAAAATTAACTTCTTCTTTAGAATCGTGACATAAGAATTTAGTTTCAATAAAGTTTTGATGTTATTCTGATAACTTTCATATTTGGGTGAATAGTGAAAAATACTATATTTTAACTAAAAACAACTTTTTTAATCAAAATAATCTATATTGTTAAATTATAAATTTTAATGATTTGTGAGTATAAATATATTATATTTTTACCATTTAATCCAATGATGGTCATTGTAAGTAATTTCACTTTGAAATTGGACATAAACAAGTGTCAAACTTTTGATAGTTATTATTTCTTAAAAATACGCCTTTTGGTTTTAATAGTGGAAATTAATTTTAAATTAATAAATGAAACTTTTATGTTTTTAATTTGGTAAAATAGACTTCATTTTTGGATTCTAAATATTGAAATTATCTTAGGGTAAAATTTTGGTACTTTTCTGAAAACTTTCAATTTTTGATGAATAGTGAAAAACATTGAGTTATTGGTTAAAACCAACTTCTTATTTAAATAATTATTTATTTTATTTAAATTTATTTTAGGTCAAAATATATACCTAATACCTATATAAGTTTAATTTAATTCATTGGAGTCAGTTTATAATAATTTTAGGCATATAAAAAATTTATTGAACTTGTCACCGTCTTTTACCCATCTCTTAGGAGAATTTGCAAATTCACATAAAACTTAATTTTACCGCTTCTATGAGTGGAATTTCAAAAATCCGAGAGACACAGTTAATATCAAGGAGTAAAATTTGGTTCAATAAGATAAAAAAAATTGGTGAATAGTAACTTTTGACTTTTATTTACCACAGTTAAAGGTAAATAGGTTAGTTTAAGGTAAAAAGAATATTGTAATAATTCAAAATTATCTTAACACATGTCCTAACATTATTGGATGATTAATGGCCAATCATGGGCATCTTTGGGTCGATTTTGGGACCTCATGGATCCACTTGTAAGTGATAATGACACTTTATATTAATTAAGTTAAAGTAAATACAAAAATGAAATAAGCATATATCTTTTAAAAAACAATTTTTACATAGGGTTATACATAAGATAAATTTGACTATAAATATTCATTATAAATATAAAAATATTTCCTACATAATGGTATTTTATTTAGAATTTCTAGAGCTTAAATAATTAAATTTATTTATGACACAATGATGATGAAGTATTTTTCTTATTAATGAAAGAATCAAATAAATGGTATTATAAATATTAAAATAAATAAAATTTTAATATTTTATGCCATACAATAATTTTCTAGGTTACTATGGATTTTTAGGATTTATTAAATAAATTTATTTTGAATTAATAAAGTTTTTATGACTTTTACAAAAATAAATTATTAAATAGTGTCAAAATTGACATAAAAGAGTTTTTAAAACAAATATTATATTATTAATTGATATAATATTCCTAAAAATCTAAGGTTCGGCAAAAGAACTTATATAATTATATTTTTATCATTAATGGACCACTTTTGGGTCTTTTGGAAGTTTATAGTAAGTTTATTGACTGTATAATATAAAAATACAAAGTGACATGGTAAGTGTCAAACTAATTAACTAAGAGTTAAAACTAAAAGATAGGGTTACTATTGTGAACCAAACCTGTCTAAAATATATTGAATGAAATTATTTCAACCCATAACTACCTTAGAATTTGAATAATCCATTTTGGAGCCATTAAAAACCGAATATGAATTTATTATAAAATAATACTTTAAGTTTTTCCTAAAGAGCCCCTCCTCCCCCTTATAAAAGGACACCACTTCTAACCAAATATTAATACCTTCAAATCCTTTTGGTTTGGCCAAACCCTACCCCAATATCCTATAAACTTCCCTCAATTCAATATAGTGGCCTTATTTTGATCATAAAGCCAACCTAAGGATCCCTTTTGATCAAATCAAAAGAAAGAACCCGAAGAAGAGGTAATGATTTCACCACCCTCTTTCAAGTTCTTTTCTTCTTTTACTTATTCTTTCTTTGTTATTTCTATTCTAAAATAATAAATCCAATATCTTATATATACTATGATGTTATTATAAATATTTCACAACAATATTCATTATTCTATCCATCTTATAAATGATAATGTCACCATGCGTGCGTATGTACGGCTTACCGTCTCCACGTCGTGGTGTAATTTGTTATTTAACACTATGTTATTTGGATGGATATAATGATGATTAATATGTATATAATTAATTAAAATAAAATTATAATTCCTCTTTAAAATTAATATACCATCCAATTCCACACCTTTAAGGAAATGATATTGTCGCTCGTGCGTATGTACGGATTACCGTCTCCACGACGCAATGAGATTCATTTCCATATTCACCATTCATCGATGATTATAAAAATATATATTACTAATATGTTTGTAATATATGACATTATAATGCTACTGGATAGATATATATATAAATATATATATATATATATGTACTTACATATATTATATTCACTTAGTTCTGTTCAATACGTTATGAAAACGGAAACAGTGTTTATTCATACGTACGGAGTACCGTCTCCATAAAAGGTGTTTTCCATTTCATATATATGTCTATTATACATATTTATATTCTAAATATATATGATGTTTTATATTCTATAAGTATTTAAATCATTATCTAAGTGATACAATCAAGAGTAACAAGTTCAAACACGTACGATAAAGAAAGCGATTACTACCCGAAATGTTAATTTAACATGGAAATTATTATTAAATGGGTAGTATAAAGTCATAAATGAATAATTTATAACATCATAAACATTAATATGGTTTTGGTATAATTAAATAACATACTACGGTCTTTATACAGGAGGTTAAACATACCCTCTACTAAAGGAAAGTGCAAGGTAAGGGGTTTTCATCTCACTCTTTATTCCCGTGAGATTCGTGTCATATTTACACTATTACCTTTTGTGTGGTGTATGTACTGAACATAATTGTATTATTTCTGTAATACACTTTAATTTATGTGTATTTACATATTCATTGTATGATACCTCATTCATGGGGTGTATGTTTCGTAAGTTACCAAATTGGTGAGGGTTAATTTCACAATCTCTTTATTATATGAGGTTGTTTTTACGTAAGTATCTAATGGGACATATTTATTTTCCATGTCCATGTTTCATGAAAGAGTTTTCAAAGATATTATTTTAAGTAACTTTTAACAAAAACATAATTTCAAATGTTTTAAATATTTATTCTTCTAAATCATTCTCATTAATATTCATGTCTTCAAAATGGTTTTTAAGGATTTATTTATATGGATATGAATGTTTTTAAAATGTTAATTTCAAAAGTTTCAAAGTGGTATGGGACTCTTTGATTCAAAAATTTCTTTAAATGTATTCCTTTCTAAATTGTGTGACTTTCAAATGTTTTCATGATAAAGGGATATTTCTCTCAAAGAGTTTTACAAATCATTTTAATCTATGTCAACATCCTTTGATGGATTTTAAACTTCTTTGAAGATGATTTATTATGATACAAAACTTTTGGGTTGTATTGAAGGTTTTGTGATATGTTTGATTGTGGATGTGTTATTTTTATACCATTCATGGTTAATGGAGAAAGTATTGACATTACGTATGCTATTTTTAATATGAATGTTTATGTTATGTTTAAACCTTTTCATATGGGAATGCATTGGACTTAGTAAGTGACGGGTGGAGCCCGCTATAGCTCCTCAATGCATCATTAGGTCTCATGAGACAAAATAGTGTCTTGGCATGAGGCCTTGACAAAATATTATTTGTAGTATTGGCACGAGGCCTTGGCTATGTGGTTATGATAGTCTGGCATTATGCATTCCATCATTATGAAAGTTGTTAGTGATATTGCATGTGATTATTCGACTAGTAGAATATCCATGTAAATAAGTAAATGGCATTAATTCATTTTATTTTTTCCATATTATGCTGAATTTAAAGTTTAAAAGGCTTTTGTTTTAGTTATACGTTGTCTTAAATATTTATGCTTATTTATGAAAGTTTATGTTGTATTGTTATCCTTAGTGAGCATCTGAGCTCACCCCTTTATTTGTTTTATTTTTCCCAGGATTTCAAGAAGTGTATTGTGATTGATATGCAATGTTAATCCAAGGGAATAATTCTGTTCATAAACGATTATTTATGTCATTTTGTATGTTATAAAGTGTAATGTAACATTCATGTATGTAATCTATTTTCCAAGACTGCTAAACTGATCAATCTTTCGGGACTTGATTCCTTGTAATCATGCCAATGTATTAAAATAATGCACTGACTCTGGGTAACTGGGGTCGGGGCGTTACAAAATGTTTTTGTAATTATTAAATAATTTAATAAAATATTATATAACACAAAATATAATTAGTTACATTTTGTGACTATCCATTTAATTTCACTTTAAAGTTATAAATACATAAATGTATTTTGAATATAGACCCCTAAACAATAAATTATACACTATAATTACACATAAAATTCATAAAACACCATAATAAATAGAAAATACATTACTTTTGGTGTTTTTAAGTCATTTACATTGATTTTTATACTTCTTGCATTAGCAATGTGTTGGAATTGTGTAAGAATTCAAGTTAGTTATACCATCTCCAAAAATTTAAAATATTACCATCATAAAAATAAATTATTCATTTTCAAAATAAACTTTTATATTCATTCATAAAATATTCTTATCCCAATTTGAAAATATAAGATGGATTAAAATAAAGTGACTTTCATTTTCGAATTTTGTTTAATTAAAATAATATAAACTTCATTATCAAAAGGGAATAGAACAAAAAATATATATATTATGATTTAGGATGGATATGGTTGAATATTTCTCATAAAATTAAACAAATGAAATGGTTGGGTTGATTTTGAGACCTTATCATATTTTTTTAACCATTTTTTCCATTTTACCCTTACTTATTTCTCTTTCAATTAAACAAAGGAAATTTTGGGTTGATTTTATGACATTATCTCAGAGTTTTAACCATGTTTTATCAATTTTACCCTTACTATGGTGAAAATATTTACCATGATTAATATTCTTAATGAAAAAAATAAAAGTGAATTATTTAGAAAATTTGAACCTCCTCATTCCAAATAAGGTATCTATTTTTAAATATCTAATATCTATAAGTGGTAGAAATAAAAAAGCAAGGTTATAATGGTCACATTTAAATATTAAAACTTTTATAATAAATATTAATTCACTTAAATCTTGATGTCACTTATTAAGTAAGGTACCCAGATTACTATTATTTTAAATTAAAATTTTGTGGTTTTATATTGACACTTAAATAAATTGCAACATCACAATTTTATCTCAAAGTTTCAATATTTCAAAATACCTTTTTTGAAACCCCATATCATAAAAAGGGATAATAAAACTTCCTTTGAAAAGGGGAGGTGATAAATATAAACTTTACCAAAAATAACACAGAATTTGGTTCCTAGAAAAGGATCACATTAGTGAAAAGTTAAAATATAGAAATTAAGGATAAAAATATTATCCAAGGACTAATATACAATGATATAGAACATGGTCATAATAATGTTAATTACCATAAAACTATAAACCAGTGATGGGTGAAAAGACCATCATTTCATAAAAAATGAACATAAAACAATAAAACATTATTTCAAGATACTTTTCCTAAACTTGATGGATTTTTTATTATCATGATATATGAAATGAGAAAATATACTTACTTGATATATTATTACTTAATAAACACAATTTAATCCTTTTATTATGCTTTAATCAATTTATACTTCATCTATTACTCCAGGAAATGAATCTTCTATGAGACTTATTCATGCTTGATGAATTAGAATTAACTTTTAACAGATCATAAGATCCATAAAAGAATAATAATTTATTTATTCAGTCTTTAAATATTTTCTAAAACCAAAATGTATTTCATGAGTTATCCCATATGAGTAAATATAATACATTAATCTCTAAAACCTCAATAATATCACCCAAAGTTTAACTTAATAAATTCCATAATTAGTTAACCTTAAGAATCCTAAAAAATATATGCAGTCAAATTAAAATCCCAAAAACCAAAAATATTTGATAACACATTTTTGTAAGATCAAAATTAACATTTTATTTTTGAAAAAATTAAGTATCTCATAATGTTACTTACCAAACAAGTGAATACCATGATCATATATTCTATTAAACCATGATAATATCCAGAATAAATATAAAACCTCAATTAAAACATATATGATTCCAAAAAAATTCATTTTAACCTTTTTCCTTAAATAAAATAATAGAATATTTAATATATTCCATAAATCCAAAAAGTTCATTAAACTTCATTAAATATAATATAAAACACCTTTTCATGAAATCACTAATCTATTCCAAGGTTATAAATACTATTCAATTTACTTTATCAATATCAATCATCTCTTTATCCAAACAAAAAATTATTATATCTACATTAGGAAAATATTAATGGTTATATTTTCCCTAATCAAGGGTTTTCTATAAAATATCACCTTACCACTAAATCAATTTTTTAGGTTGTTTGTACCATTCAACATATACTTGAAAATACTTAAAGAAAAACTACTATAGAAAAATCTGAATATGTTTCATGATTATTATAACTAGAATACCATTAAAATAATACTTATAAAGAATAATTATCAAGTCCTAATACAAAAACACTTCAATCATTACACTTACTTATTAAAGTATTAACTAGGATTCAACAACTAATTTTGTAATACTTCCTTCTTTCATATGTTATTCATAGTCTCTTCTTCATTAATAGTTAAACCTTTTGTCACACATTCTTAATGAGCATCTTCTTGAGATTTCCCCTAGTTAATTTATATTCATAATTCCCTTACTTTCCACATTTAAAACATTCAATTGTTGATGATACCTTATGGGAACCACTATTTACATCCATTACATTAACCCAAATTTTCATTTTCCCCAAAAATTAGTTACTATATGTCCTAATTTTTCACACACAAAACATCTACCCATTCCATTGAGACATTACCATAAGTGATTATTGCCACATTTTCTACATGTATGAATCTAAATCATCTTTCCTTAATGGTCTTAATGAAACTCCATTTTCTCTTATTTGGTTCATCCAAAAACTAACATATATTCATGTTGTTAATAATACTATGAGATAGTTGGTTTGGCATAATTTTAAGATTTCATACTCTATATCCCATTAAATTTTCCATCACATTAAATTTTAATATTATTCCTTCAGGTTCTAACCATTGAATACTAATAAAAATCATATTTTTGTCAATGATAATAGTACTTAGTAATCATGTAATAATGGAAAATTATTCATCGAATTTTCAAATCATGAAACCCTTTTTTAATCTATGATGCCTTAGGTTTAACCTAGTCCATACAAGGTTGTTATCTATTCAAATAATTTATAATGTTTCATAAAGAAAATGGGAATTAAGACACACATATCCCACAGGATTGTCTATCCATTTGTACACTCTTAGACCCACTCATCATGCATAGAGAGCGATTCAGTTAATACCTAATCATCCCCTTTTGAAGTTATTACCCCTAGGTGTATCTATGACACAACCACATCCAATTGCTAGTGTACATACAAGGATACATTTAATAGGAAAACCACATTCCTTTATTTACCATAACATACGGTGTTATCATATACTTGGCTTATAATATGGGTTCTCAATAAAGTTCCTCATCCTTTTTTCCAAAATAACCAAACCCTACTCTGATACCAACTATAGTGACCCATACTTTTCATACATAAATACTAGATCTTATTTGATGAATAACCATTACACAAAATTATCATCATTCCATATATTTATAGATATAGTTTCTTTGGAAATATAAATATATAAAAAATATGTTTATAAAAATTTACATCATCTCCCACTAAGTTGTTAATAACTATAACCCATATGTGAAAAATTATAATTAAAAATTTACTTCATATCCTAGGGAGAGGAAATATAATAAAGAGTGATCCTAGATACTCAGTAAGGTTAAATAAAGTATATATCAATCGATTATCATATGAAAACATAATATAAATATAAGGGTATGAGAAAATGATCATAACTTATAAAAATCATACCCAATCAGTCAAAAATATTTAATAATGAATCTTAGAATAAGGTTTTTTCAATAAAAATATAAAATAAATAGGAGTGAATAATTATCAATAATCAATCACGATCCTTTAGAAACTTTTATAAGAATAATACAGATTTGGGTGGCATACATACAAGTATAGAAAATCATTTCCTTAGTAAATGATTACCTCCAAGGATAATATAATGGATTAGGTTCACTCGCAAATCCATAATTTCCTTGTTCAAGGTTTAGTTCCAAAAATATACATGTGGAAAAATTCCTATAATAAAAATTCCTATATATTTATTTCAAATATTCTCTTAGGAGTAACTTCCATCCAGTTCACTATGTCATCTCTTAAAAGTTATTAAGTTTATCATCTCTTAGGATTTTCTCAAATCATTCATAATTACCCAATGCATTGGATAGATATAAAATTCTAGGACCATACAAAATATAATAATAATCCATTCATAGGTGTGCCACAAGTTCATAAATCATTCATCATTTCATCATATCTTATTCCATGAAAAATAAATAGGTTTCCAAAAAAATGAGCATCATAATAATAAACCATAATATCATCATTACATAACCCCAGAAAATAAAAGGGTTCAAAAAAAATCTCACCATCATAATTATAAACCATATAGAGAAATAATAAGGATGTTTTAATTGGATTATATCCCTAAAAAATCATAATTAAGATCAAATTATTCTATAATAGATGATTTTTTTTAAAATATCCATGGAATATTTCTTAACAAAAATACAATTTTCACTTTGAAATATCTTATTTAAAATATATTTAAAAAAATTAAGGATTTTTAAAACAAATAACTCTATAAACATGTAATTTAAACTTAAAATCATTTATTATTAATGAAATTGGAATATTCTATTCATGTTGTGTATGTTAAAACAAAGATTCCTTTTAAATTTTCAATAATGAGTAAGAAGTACCTCACTAGAAAAATGATAAGAAGATTATTTTTAATCCATTTTATAAAATGTAAAACATGGGTATAAATAAATTTAAAAATATTATGATAATAGTAAAAACATTTTTTTAAAACATTTTAATTAAATCTTGGCCATGAAAGATAAATATTCCCAACCAAAGAGAAAATAACATCTATCTTTATTAAAAACATTTTCTAAATCATTTTATTAACCAAAGAGAGGAAGATAGAAAAATTACATGAAAATTACATGAATGAAAAATTTAAAAGAAAAAAATAATATTTCAGAATAAAATATAATATAATTTTATCATAAAAAAATAAGCTTAAATAATCCCTGTAAAAGTGAGATTGTAATATAAAACCCTTATCGCTTCAGTAACGTTTGAATCATAACTCCCATGAAAGAAGGAACATTAAATGAAACATTAAATACCATTAATATAAATATAATAATGATACAACATTTCAAAGGGTTTTTATATACACCACATTAATTAAACAAGTAAGGAATATGGCATATGTCTCATAAACACAAAAGTGAGACGAGAAACCTTTACTCAAATCTAAATTTCTTAATAAGCATTATAACCTTGGGTATAATAAATTAAAATTTATTTTAAATATATTAAATAATATTTTACATACTTATATTATCATATATGATCCAATTATAACATTTTAACAAAAATTTATTTATAGTTTCTTATAAAAATTGTCATTTCTCGGTGTTAATTGTGTCGTTTTTCATGGAATTTTCAGTTCAAAAGTTCATTTCTCTATAGATTGACCACTTTTATATAATATACATAACTTTAATCATTATATAAATATAATATATCTTTATTATATAAATTTTTATAATCATTCATAAAGGTTAGAGATATAAAAATGATTTACACTATTCATGGGGAAGTTATGTCGTATGTACGCCTGAATGTTGTTTTCACTTTTTAAAAAAATTAAATAAAGATAACTAATATTTTACCATTAAAAAATAATTACATTATAAATATAGTATATAAATATTAAATAAAAAATAATCATCCATGAATTTTGGCGATGGAAAATGAATTATATCTCTCTATGGAGGCGATAGTCAAAACTTACGCATGAGCGATAATGTAATTTCCCATTTTATGGAAATGAGGGTGTATAATGGTGTTTTAATAATCATAATAATATTTTATTATATTTAATATACTTAAATTATTATTTTATTATGAATAATATAGATTTAATGGAGGTAGAAGAATAAATAAATTGAATGTGGTCGGGTAAGATAATTACCTCTTCTTAAGTATACCTCATTTAGACCCCATATAAAGCACCCTTGTAATGGTATTTTAAGAATTAAAAAACCTCCAATTAATAGAAATGTAAGTGAGAAGCTAAATGTGGTGGTTTTATAAAAACTATAGGGCTCAATGTGGTTTAAATAAGTGGAATTATGAGTATCCTTTTATAAGGGTGGGAAGGGGTAGTCTTGAAATATTTCAAATATTTTAAATATTACAGAGTTAAAATCAAGGAAAAGTGGTTATAAATTAGATTAATTTATAATTTAATATGATATATGATATAAATAAACTCTAAAATAGGATATTGATAAGTTTTTGGTTATCTTAACCATGATCTCTTTAGATTGATCCTAGTTAACCCTTTTTATCCTTAAGTGTTTTATTACATTTTTTAATCATTAAGGGTTATAATTTTACTTATAATGTAATAATTATCACATAAATAGTAAATATTTGAAATTTTAGACCATAAATATTCCCCCTTTTCCTATTTTATTGATTTTTATGATTTTAGACCATAGTGATACCTTCAAGAAGACATGATCTCTCATTTGAAATTCTAAATCATTCCTCTGGTTGTCAGCATAGCTCTTTTGACTACTTTGAGTTTCTTTGATATGGTCCTAAATAGTATTTACCTTTTTTGTTGTTTCCTCTACATGTTTAGGGCCTAAAAACTTCCTTTCACCAACTTCATCCCAAAAAGTTGGTGTATGGAATCTATTTCCATATAATAATTCATATGATTCCATTTGAATACTTGAATGGAAACTATTATTATTGGAAAATTATACCGAAGTTAAATACAGATACCACATACCGTAAAAGTCATGTGGGCATGATATAAACAAGTCTTATAATGTTTGAATATTCCTTTTAGAATTTCCATCAGTATGAGGGTGATAAGCAGTGCTCAAATGAAGCTTAGTATCAAGAGCCTTCTGAATACTTTTCTAGAATTTTGATGTAAATTATGGATCATGGTCAGACATAGTTGAAATCGGTGCACCATGCAGTCCTAAAAATTCATTAATATAGAGTCGTGTAATGAGCTCCAGTGTAAAATCCTCCCTTATAGTGAATAAATGTGTATATTCTATAAGTTTATCAACAATTACCAATATTTAATCATTATTTCTTGGATTATTTGGTAATCTAGTGAAAAAATCCATAGCAATGTCATACCATTTCCATTTAGGAATTGGTAGGGATTTCCTGAATCCTATAGGATGTTGTCTTTCAGCCTTCACTTGTTGAAAAACTAGACATCTTGATACATAATCAGAAATTTCCCACTTCATATTATCCCACAAAAATTGTTCTTTCAAATATCTATACATCTTAGTGCTACCAGGTTGTATAGAGAAATTTGAGCTATAAGCATCATCCAATGAATCCATTTTTACTTGGGTATATAGAGAACATAAGGCCTCTTTCCAAATTTCAAAACTCTATCCTCATACAAAAATTATTCCTATTTACCATCATTCATAACTTTAATTTTCTTTTGAAAATTTTCATCATCAAACTAAGAACATTTTATCTTCTCCAATAAATATGGTTTAAAAACCATTTGAAAAAGTAGTGATGTTTTACCTTCCTTGATAATTCACACATTCATCTATACTAGATCCATATACATAAGATCCCTTTTAATCCTCATTTGGTTCATAACTCCATGATCATTCCTTCTCAATGCATCTACTACCTTATTTTCCTTCCTTGGGTGGTAGTGTATTGAACAATCATAATCCTTGAGTAGCTTGATCCATCTCATTTGCCTCATGTTGAGTTCTTTATGTGGGAAGATATATTTCAAACTATTATGATTTGTATATATCTCATATCTTTCACCATAGATACAGTGACTCCATATCTTCAAATAAATATTATAGCTACTAACTCAAGATAATGATTTTGATAGTTATGTCCATGCGTTTTTAACTCCCTTAATTCATAGGCAATAACTCTATCATTCGACATAAAGACACAACCAAGTCCTTTTTTTGATGCATCATTATAAATCACAAATCTATCATTTCATGATGGTAGATTCAATATAGAAGAATTCCATAATATCCTATTCAATTATTTAAATCATTATTCACATTCCTTTGTCCAAATAAACTTAACCCCTTTATGAGTAATCTTGGTTAACGGGTTATCTAATTAGAAAAAATTCTGAACAAAACATTAGAAGTAATCTTCTAAACCAATGAAACTATGTACCTTGGTTATGTTTATTGGTGTATTCTATTCCGAGGCTACCTTTTTCTTCATAATATCAACTGAGATTCCATCCTTAGAGGCAATATGTCTAAGAAAAAAAACTATTTGAAGCCAAAATTCACACTTGATAAACTTTCCATATAACTCTTTTATTATAAGAGTATCCAAAACAATCCTAAAATTGTTCTCATGGTCCTCATAGATTTTATATTACACCAAGATATCATCAATAAATACCACAAAAAAATTATCAATATATTCCCTGAATACTCTGTTCATTGGGTTCATAAAAACATAGGGTGCATTAGTCAGTCCAAATGGAATTACGGTAAACTTGTAATGTCCATAACTTATTTGAAGCACTATCTTTGGAATATATTCCTTATTCACATGCAATTTATGATATTGATAATGAAGATAAATATTTGAAAAATATTGAGCTATGTGAAGTTGGTGAAATAAGTCATCAATGTGAGGAACTAGATACTTGTTATTTATCGTAACATCATTAATCTCCCTATAGTCAATACACAGCCTCATAGATCCATCTTTCTTTTTAATGAAAAGAATAGGAGATCCCCATGGTGAACCACTAGGTTGTATAAATCCATTATCATTAAATTCCTCTAGTTGTTTCTTTAACTCTATTAACTCCATTGTTTCCATTATATAGGGATTATTTGATATAGGTCTTTCATCAGGGATTAAATCAATAAAAAACTCAACTTCTTTCTCTGGAGGATATCCATGTAATTCCTTTGGGAATACATCAATGTATTATTGTACAATAGGTAAATGCTCAATTTGAAGATCACTTTATTAATCAGTAGATTTTATCTGCTCTTATTCTCCAAGAATCTCATTTAGAAGAGCTATTGGAGGTGGATCCAGATATGAATCAGATGATGAATGATCCCCTCTAAAGATAAGAAATTCATATCCTCGTCATGAATCATAATTTCCTTCTCTATGTAATAAATGTTTTCATTATATTTTTAAATTCAATCCATACTAAGGATTATATAAAAATAAACTATAGGTATGATAATAATATCAGCAATTAGAGAACGTTTATGTGTCATAATAGGAACTTCTTGACACATCTTTATTGAAATAAGTTTTCCACTAGGAGTTTTGACTGAAAATTCCCCTGTTAAGGTGAATTGAAAATATCTAATTTTTATAGAGAACAAGAAAGATATAAAATTATGTGATTATACAAAATCAAATAAATATTTATCTAAATTTGAGGATATGATTAGAGTACCATCCACCATATCATTAGGAACTTCAACCTCAACTGTTGTGATTACATAATCATAGCCTTTATCCTTTTTACTTTTATGTGTAAAGTTCCTTTGACATCTGGGACATTAATGTGCCTAGTGTCCCATCTCCTTACATATTAAGCATTGTACATTGATGAATTCTTTCTTTCCCTTGAAATCACGGGTTTGGTGGCCTTTTTATCCACACTTGTAACTAACTACCATTCCCAATAGGCAAGTTCTATCTATGATGTTTCTTTCCACATTTATTTTATGTTGAAAATTATATCCTTCCCTTCTTTTCCTTTTCCTTATTTACTTTTCCAGAGTACTCAGCATCTCTCTTTTTATCTTACTTCCCTTCGAATCCATATGGATTGGAATATTATTTCTCCATATTTATGGAACATGATACTATATCCTCATATGATGATAATGTTTGGGAAACTAGTTCCATTTATATAATTTGATTAAGACCATCAAATAAGTGGTCAATATTTCTCTTTGGATTAAGTATTTATTCCACAGAATGCCTTTCTAACATGGTAAAGTTAGATTCAAACATAGAAATGTTTTCATCCTCTTTCTGTAATGTCCCGAACCTAGTTACCCAAAGTTGGTGAATTATTACATAACATTGGCATGATCACAAGGGATGAAATCCCAAAAGACCAATCATTTTAGTAGCCTTGGAAGTACTAGATACATTCATAAGTTTTACATTACATCATGAAGTAAGAACATAAACAACATTTTGTCCCCTTTTGAACACACTTATATCCTTATCCTATCCCTACAGGTCAACCATAAAATAATTCTTAATATCCTGGGGAAAAATAAAATAGAAAGGGGTGAGCTCAGATGCTCATTAAGGATAAAAATATAGTGGAAACTTTCATAAATAAGCATGAACCTTTAAAGAAATGTATAATACTAAAACAAAATCCTTTTAAACTTAAACTTCAGTATAATATAGCAAAGGTAAAATCAAATAATGACATTTACTTATTCACATTGATATTCTATTGGTCGAACAATCACATGCAATATCAATAGCCACTTTCACAATGATGGAATGCATAATTCCAGACTTCATAACCATGTATTCAAGGCCTTGTGCCAAGACTAAAAATAAGATTTTTTAAGGACTTATTCTAAGACACTAGTTTGTTATATAGGACCTACTGATTCATCAAGAAGCAATAGCGACCTCCACCCGTCACTTACTGATTCCAATGCATTCCTCATATGAAAAGTTTTAAACATAACATAAACATTCGTATTAAAACTAGCATACTCCAATCCATTCCATTTTTTTATTTTATAAGAAACCACTTTTTGGTAATTGGGAACCATATGAAAACCTCCACATATCACTAGCCCATAACCCAAAAATTCAAAATTCAAAAAACACTATAGGCAAACCCTAACACCACTATCGACTTCCAAAGATCCACAAAAATCAAAATTCAAAAAACAAGACATCATCACCCATCGATAAAGGAGTCATCTTGATCCCATCACCTTGAGACTCGCACCCTACCTCAAGTCACACACCTAACTCGAAAGCCTGTCCACATCCACGTAGGTGATCACCACCAGCGGCCGCCATCGCCATCGAAGGAATCGCTAGGGCCGTATTCACATCAACACAACACCAAGGTCTTCAACCTCCACACCTCATCACTGTCGGCCGCTCTGAGCCAAACACCTTTAACACCAAAAGAATCACCATCACCATCCTCATTGTCTTGTAGTTACTATCGTCAGATTCATCATGAATGCCATCCTCACCATCGGAGAAGAAATCATCGACGCCATCAAGCGCCATCAAGTGCCATCATTATCGCCATTCCAACATCACACCAGTCTCCGGAAAACACGAGAGACCTTCGTAACCACCTAAACACCCACCAAAATGTCATGAAACTAAAACCACAACCATCATCATCGTCTTATCGATCCAACATCGCTGACGTTGGCAGAAGCATCTCATCACCATCAAAATCACCGTCGTACACCACCAGCACCCGTAGATGTCGGTCATCTGAACCACAAAGAAGATCCTCCTAGAGTAGATCACCCACAAGATCGGCATCCAGAAATCTAGAAATGCCAGAAGAAGGATGCCCCAAATCAAACCGACCTAACACCAGATCCCATCGCCGCCAACAGAACATCCGAAGAAGACCCATTCGAACCTTCGAAGCGCTGAAGCCACTGCAGAACAACCCTTGAATGCCGAAACAAACCGCCAGAAGACGCCACGCCACCAAGAATCATGAACCCACGAATGCTCCGAAGAGAATGTCAGTGAACAAAGAGACCATCGCAATCCGGTCTTATGAACGGAGATCACAAACCGATAGTGCCGCAAATTCCATAACAGTGTTGTCACAGTAAGAGGGGTGAGCCACAAACAAGACAGGAGAACATGGGAAGAATCCGCAGAGATCCACCACTGGGGATAGGTCGGCAGCGATGGGGGAAAACCTAGCACCACAATCCCCTTACGGGCTCATCCCAAAGCCAATCCCCATCCCAAAGGTTACACACTTGAATACTTTCTTTGGTTCACATTAAAACTAGTATACGAAATGTAAATACTTTATCCATAAACCAGGAATGGTATAGAAATTACACATCCACAGTCAAACATATCCTAAAACCTTCAATACAATATGAAATATTTGTATCATAATAAATCAACTTCAAACAAGTTTAAAATACATCAAAGTATGTTGACATGGATGAAAATGATTTATAAAACTCTTTGAGAGAAATGTCCCATTTTCATGAAAACATTTAAAAGCCACGCAATTTATAAAGGAAGTAATTTAAAGACATTTTTGAATCAAAATTTCTCATACCACTTTGAAACTTTTGGAAGGAATTAACATTTTAAAAACATTCATGTCCATATAAATAAATCCTTAAAACCCATTTTGAAAACATGGACATTAATGAGAAAGATTTAGAAGAATAAATATTTAAAACATTTAAAATTATTTTTTAGTTAAAGAGTACCTTAAAAGAATAATTTTGAAAATTCTTTTATGAAACATGGACATGGATAATAAATATGTCCCAAAAAATTCATACACATGAAGAATCTCGAATAACAATGATATTGAGGAATAAACCCTTACCTTACACTTTCCTTTGGTCGAGGGTACGTTTAACCTCCTATATAATGACCATAGTATGTTATTAAATTATAACAAAACCGTATTCATATTTATTATATCATAAATAATTCATTTATGACTTTATAGTACCCATTTAATAATTATTTCCATGTTAAATTTACATTTTGTGTAATAATCGCTTTCTTTATCATACGTGTTTTAACTTTTTATTCTTGATCGCATCATTTAGATAATTATTTAAATACTTCTAGAATATAAACCTTGATTTATTTATCATATATATTTAGAATATAAATCTTTATAATAGATAGATATATGAAATGGAAGGCACCGTTTATGGAGATGGTAGGTCGTACGTACGCATAAACGTTGTTTCCGTTTTCATATCGTATTGAATGGAAGTAAGTGAATAAGATATATGTAAGAACATACATATATATATAGTAACATTATTATGTCATATATTACATACTTATTAATAATATATATTTTTATAATCATCTTTGAATTGTGAATGTGGGAATGAATCTCATCGCGCCGTGGAGATGGTAAAATTGCATTTTTTGGAAAATACTTCTTTTATCTGAAAAAATGAATTTGTTCTTATATTATGTCTAAGAAACACATAATATGGATGTTAAAAATATATATATTATATAATATTTCAAAATTCAGTTAATATTATTCATAACCTCTTTTTGAACTGCTAGTTTAGTAAGTTGTGATGCGCTCGGACTTGGTGTTGCATGTAACGTAATCTATTGAATTACTTTAATGAGATAACATACTATAAAATTTTGCGGTGTTACACTTTCCATCTCAGAATAAATAATTGAAACTCCATATCTAATTTTTTTTCATGAGGGAAATATTTTTACAAGAAAATATACTTAAAATCCTTTCATCCCATAGTTTCAATTTCTTTTTCCTTTTTGTTTTGAATTAATGACCAAAATTGATCTGTATCTCTAGAAAGATGATAAAATTCCATTATAACCTTCTCCCATTCATTTATTCCCAAATTAAGAAATATCTTATCTAAGGAACTTATTAATTTTTCAGATATAAATGTGTTTGTAGTCCCATTTAATGATGGAGGTTTTTTTGTTTTTAAGTGGTCTAATATTTTTACATCGTGTTGTGGATCAGGCTACTCCATGAGAGTAAGAATATTTCTCATTACCTGAGTCATTTGTCTCATTATATTAATAATTTGTTCAGCTCCAGCTGTAGTTATATCTCTAACATCATTATCTTTCATAGGAGGTAAATCCCTATAAGGATTATGTGCATTGATACAGTTTCCATTCCTTCCACTAGGAAACATTTCTAAACAATGGAATACACTATATTAGATCATAATATTATGAAACAGAATGTATAATCTAAAACTAGTGAAAAACTTAACATAAATTGAAAATTTCGGTATAACTAATCTCTAAATAATAATCTTGGTTACTTTGGGAATATTCCCAAAGATATTTGTAGGGTTATATTTCCCTAATCTACATTATTCTAAATCTAAACTTACTCTGATAACAATTTTAAAGACTCTGACCCCAACATCCCAAAGTCGGTGCCTTACTTTATTACATTGGTACTATAAACATGTAATTATATCCAAAAGGATTGAATGGTTTAGTAGATTTGTAATACCAAATACAAATGTAATTGTTTCATTATAACTTGAAATTAAATACAACATAGAAACTCCTTTGGAAATATCCCTATTCTCCTATAATATCCTTGCATGTCAAAAATAATATACATCTTGGAATCATGGTTAAAAGATAAAACATAACAAAGGGGTGGGATCAGATGCTCAGTAAGGGTAATAAATAAAATGGAAACTATCATAAATAAACATAAACAATAATTCAAGGTTAATAACTAAAAACATATTCCATTAAAACATATTCTTGAGCATAATATGGTGGGAATAAATGATGATCAAATAATTCCATATAAATAATCATATGAGAATGAAACTTAACCATGGATATTTTACAAGTCTAATAATTATATGGATTATCAATAAATAATTTCATAATGAGGGAATTTATAATGTGGTATATCATGAACATACCATCAAATAATTGTCTAAGAATTCTATATAAATGGGTAAGGCCTCAACCAAAACCCGATATAGTTTGTCTCATGAGACCTACCAATGAATATAGGAGATATAGTAGGTCCTTACCAGAACTTAATAAGTCTAATGAATTCCTCATATGAAAGGGTTGAAATATAATAAATATATGCATTCATATTAAAACTATCATATGAAATGTTATTAACTTTACCCAAACAAAAAACATGATTATAAACCATCCAGTATAATATGATGGTAATAGAACACCCATAATCAAACTAATCATAAATATTTCAATAAAATATGGTATATGGTATCATAATATATCAGCCTAAATTAATAAAAGTATCCAACAAAGAGTGTTGACACAGATGAAAAAACTCTAATAAAATCATTTAAATTTCCTTGAGAGGAATACCCTTTAACTTTGGAAAGAAGAGTTCTTTTGGAAAATTATTTTTATTTTTCATAAAATAATATTAGAAACATGTATACCCCAAAAAATAAAAGGGAAGAAAAATTAAATTATGTTTGATGAATTTTAAATTAGCATCCACACTAAAATTTGTTATGAAAGAGGAATAACCCAATGAAAGAGAGTTGGGTTTGAGAGTCCCCTTACCATTTTTTAAAAAGTCAAATTGTATGCCCCATAAAATTAATGATCATCAAATGAAAAATTTAATACCATGAATATAAAAAGATTAAAGATATGATATTTTAAAGGGAAGTTCACATAAACCACACGCACGAAATAAGTAATGAATAATGTATATCTCATAGAAATAAGAGTGAGAGGAGAAAACCCTTACCTTATGTCTGAAAGCATTATGCGCTTATACTTAATATACTAGATAATAAAATTATATTAATTAATTAATAAATTAAGAAACTATTATACATGTATTTTATTTATTATAATTTTATTAAGTTCTTTTATGTTAATTTTGATGAGTTTTAGAGTTCAATTTCATTATTCTAGGAGTGTTCATTTTCTTGGTTTTTCATGATCGGTTCACTTTTATACATGTATGAAAGTTCATGTAAAATGATATTAATTATCCAAAATTGAAATTATATGTTATTAATAAACATAATAATTTTAAATGATCTTATATATCATTTGGTTATGTTTTATGAGGATTATTCATTAGATAAAACATTAGTAAAAATGATTTAATTTATTTTGGTGGTTTTTACGACCATCACAAACTTATATCATTTTATTTAATATCGTGTTTATATATTGGTTCCATAAAATTATATAAATTATAATATATATAATAAAATATTATTTAACCATAATAATAGTTTTATTACCAGCCTTAAATCCGGTAATGGAAAATGAAAATGCATCATCCACGATGGTGGTAAATCAACAAATCAAGGATGATGTTTTCATTTTTTAGAATAAAAGGAAGAGGAGGAGGGGTTTGATGATGGATATTTCATTAACATAATAACAATTTAGTATATAAAATATAATATATTTATCATGCATGTTTTTATATAGTATTTAAGTATAGGATAAGAAAATAAATATAAATTAAAAGAGAACGAAAGTGGATTTTACCTCTTGAATTTCTTCTCATTGCGAACCTCTTTAAGGGACTTAGGTTTCATCTTTTGGGAATACTAGTAGGTATTGGATGTGTTCAAGAGACTTGGGAAGTTATTTAGTTAGAATATAAGAAATATTAAAGACTTATAAGGTGTAGATATAATGGGTGGTGAGGGGTGGTATTTATAGTGGATGACAGGGGTGTTTTTTTATTTAATTCATTAGTTTATTATTTTCACTCAAGACTGTCAATAGTATTGATTCATGTGACTATGTAAATTAACTAGAGAATGTTATTTTAAGATAATTTCCACTTACATCATCCCTAAATCAACCATGAATCAAAAATTCATTTATTTACTTATAATGTTAAATACTATAAATTACTGTATTTTGTTATTCACCAAAAAATCAACTATTTAATAAAAATCACAAAAAAACACATTAACCATTTTTTAAATATGTAGATTTAAAAAAATGAACTCCATTTTATGAAAATAATTTTATAAATATGATAAATATAATTTTTAATTAAAATATTCATTTATTTAAGAAATACTGATTTTAAAATTATAACTGATTTTAGGACACTTTTAAAATTTAATTAAGGTCACATTTAGTTATCTTATAATCATAAGGAAATAAAATATTAAATTATGAATATATTTTATAAAAATAAATATTATTTTAAATCTTTATATTAATTATAAAATTGTAAATTAACATTTACCTTTCACAAAAATACCAATACTTAATTTATAATGTTTAAAACATTTATTTACTTATTCCATGATATCAATATATTATATTTTAATTAAAAATATAGCTAGATTTTATTTATAATTTCATAGGTGTGTTTATTATTCTATTGGCTGGATTAATATTTCTAATGGTCACATTACTATTCCAATGATCATGTTAATATTTAATAGTATATCATGATTCATTTAATATTGGTGAATAAGTTATCAAATATGTTAAATTTAAAAGAGAAATATCATAAAATTTTGGGGTGTTACATAAACCAACCCTCAACCCTAGGGTAAAATACCTTGAACTAAGCTTGGTTCATGTTTCATCATTCCTCCTTTGATTCCTTTATATCACCTTTATTGGTTTCACCTCGACTCCTTGACCCAAACCGACTCCACTCTCTTAGAAACTCCATCCATACATAATATTATACTCACATGCAGGTGATGGGATCTAATGGATTATATAAAATGGGGATTACGTAAAAGAAACCACAAGCATGCAAGACCTTATATAATAAGAAGGAGATGACACTCAAGCCATCAATAATAATTTAACCATAATAAATTAAAAGAAACCAATCACACACAAGGGTTGGTCTAATATCATAATAATACACACATAAAGTAATGATCATATGATAGGGCGCTGTCGTGGGTGCCCTCAAATGATTAATGTGATTTTGGGGTTCTTAGGTGCAGCAGAGTGGCTGACCAAGGTCGTCTCTCAAAGGAGAAAGTGAATTTAACAACTTATTAAAGGTATTATAAAACAAATAAAATATAATATAATAAAAACACTACTTGAAAAGATGGTCTTTGTTTATAGTTTATGAATCTAGAAGAAGTTTGCTGGAAGAAGATTGTATTTTGTTTTGTTTTTAGTTTTGAAATGAAGTTCGATTAAAATGACACAACAAAAAGATGTTTTTTTAGACAATATTTAAAAGGCGTAATCGATCTAACTCTACCTATTCAATCATTTATTAATCATTATCATTTAAATTAATATTCACTTAATTATGATCCCTTAATTTTTTAAATCCTGAACCCTACGAGAATTAACTTTACCACGAAGATTGAAGTGAATTTAACCTTAGGCTAACTTCGGAACATGCAATCGCAACACCCTGCTTTGATGGATGTTCTAAAATTAGATTATGGTCAGTGGTAAATTAAGGCACATAACCACTCTGGAAATGAAGATTAATTGTGTTTATAGATTATATTTGAACTGTACAAATTGATCCCGTGTGGTTTTGAATTACTGGTTAAGGTTGCGCTCTCACAGTTCACACAATTCCCAACCTCGCGTGTTTTGTGTTAACTATTCAATTGCTTGATTAGTTTCATTTAAATTAAAAACTCAATTAATAGATCATAATATGTGAATTAAATTATCTCATTGATTCAAAATAAACGAATGAAGAAGGATAGAGTTCGATCGATTACTAAAAAGAACTACTCTTTCAAGGGTGGCGTAATCATCGTAGAAGTGTTTTGCATGTGCAAAGGTTTATAATGGCTGTAACCCAATAAAACTTATACTCAAGAATTACATCCCAAAGAGGAATATTAAGAGAATAAATTTAAAAAAACAGAAGAAAAGAGAATAAATAAAATAATAACAATGAAGTTTGTTACATAAACAAAATCATTACAACATGAAGGAGAAGAAGAAGGCTTCATCGAAGGGATCCTTGCTTCAAGAGCTACCCTTATTGAAATGGTTGGAGAATTGGAGTGGATCTACTTCTCCTCTTCCATAAACTTCCCAATTCACGTCCCAACCCCACCAAATGAGAAAAACACCAATTTATAGAGTGGTGGGGAGGCTAGGTTCAAAATGGTTTCAAGTTTGAATGGGGAATCTCGTCCAAATATTTTATGCCAAATTGCACCGCCCATTTGACCACCACAACACGTGAATTATCCGGCCTTACATAAGGATAAAATTTTTGTATATGGGTCCTCTATCTCCTATCTAAATTTGGGATTAATCCAGGCCCCGATGAAGGAGTTTTGGCTTAAATACAGAAGCTTCTCCATTCTGGAGAGTCCAGCCCAACTTTGACTTCATTGCCCATTTTCAACAACCAAATGCACTCTTTAGCTCCAGTGTCCTCACTAAAAATTGTATATAATTAAGTTAGGAACACGGTTACAAAATTTAAAATTCAAATAATAAATATAAAAATATTTATCTTCGAAATACTACAGTGAACTATAAATGGTAAAACTGGAATTTTCATCAAATATTCAAATGAATGATCTAATCCCAAATACTTTCTAATATATTTAACACAATTTAAGGAAATTATATCATTTATTATCAATAAAATATTCAATAAAAGAGTGTTTTATCATCATACATTTTCAATATTATTATCAATTACTTAGATTCGTTATTTAATTAATATAATATACCATGACTTAATATAATTAATTGAATTTATCTTAATTACATTCAATAATCCTTAAATTACCATCATCTATAATTTTAAACAAAATTACTCTCATTTAAAATTAATTAATTACACCAGTTAACTTGGAGGAAACCTTGTTTGTTCGTCAAAATTTTAACATGGAAGTTAATTTAATATATAATTTTTAATCATATTATATGGAATGTACTGTTGAATGAACGACACATGGAATTCATAATCAATAGGTTTAATTATACATTCAATTATTCTTTTTGAAAAAATTCATGAACACTACCAGTAGTAGACTACACTACGTATAATATTTTATGCAGTGTGTACATATCTTCTACCCATGTCCACAGTATGTCAGTCCCCATGTCGTGTATCTGATATATAAATCTTGGGACACCCCATGTATTATCTTGATTAATATTCATTTTTAGTCATTAACTAATTATTTATTATGTTATCAAGAATTAAGAAAAGGATTGAAGACTATGTCGTATTATTAAAATGAATAATTTTAAGTAAAATAAAATGTAAATGTGTGAAACCAATAAACAAATAATAAATAATTATAAATTAAACATGTGACACTAATGATACCACTTGAAGGTTCTAGGCATAGTGGAATAATCCTTTAAAGATATGACCAACTCGAGTTTTAATCTTAAATCATGTGTAGTCATTGCTTTACATTATCATGAGATCATCTCTAATGAAAATAGTAGATTAATGGACTACATTAATATGTTGGAACTGGTGGGAGAGAATCATCACATGTAATGTATAAGTAATTTATAAGTAGATAAATAATTACCTCAAATTGTAAATATGGTTCATTAATAATTCAATGGAATAGATTTTATTGCACTATTGTTGTGTTATAGGATTCAAGTACGGAATCCCTCTAGCGGTGATCCACATGTGCACCAAAATATCTGATAAACATTATCGAATTGTTAGGTTCTGGCATGGATGATTCTGATCTCTTTCATTTTTCATGGTTGGCCGTATCAATTTTCTTCTCGAAGAGGTAGAACTCTTAGTTCTATCTCAAATACCTGAGAGAGGATGAAGATATATATATTTATATAACTCTAGGTATCTCTATAGATATATCTATTTATATACATCTAAATATATCATGATATATATTTATAGATATATCTCTCTAGATATCTCTCAAGATATCTCTCTAGATACATTCATCTAGATATACCTCTAGATGTATCTCTTATTTGTTGTGTATAACCAAAAAGTTACTTTAGGAAATTGATATATTTATATATAATTAGATATAATTAGATATTTATTATAGTGGGTTTCGGGATAGAAATTTGTTCACAATCCCTTAACCATTTCTAATATTCTTAATTGAACCCATGTCCATTAATATTATTATTATTATTATTATTAATTTATTGACATGTGAAACACATTAAGAATATAAATAAATATCAATTATTTCTAATTGGACAGTTAAACTCAGTTCTCTTTCTATCATCAATATTTATTGATCCATGAATAATGAATATTTAATTAAATAAAAGTCACTTCATTATTTTTACTATAAATATCATAAATATTATATTCACAAAACTTGAAAACTAATTTTTATTATTTATTATTTAACTCACATTATTATTTTGAATAAATTTTGATTAAATTATAGAGATCAACCAATCCTGAATAAATATTATTTATTCTTACTTATTAATACATTATTTTTATTTAACTGAGACTATAGATAAACTTAGTGTGTGACCCTCTTGGCCTCATTCTCAGTGGAATTAATCATAACCTCCTAAAGTTGAAGGTTAGAATCTAGCAACAATCTAAGGAATCTATAGATAAATAAGTTAACATCACTATGACATTTAACCGCCTATGAATGTTTACCATGTAATATAATCATTTTATTGAAATATATCTAATCAAGAAGGTTGCATACAGTTTCTATGAACCTATATACTTGATTTGAATTTATTTGACTTTTTGAAAATGAACCCACCCACTGAAAACCATGGCCATAGATTTATGCAGGTAGTCCTATTCCATCAAAGGGCCTGGGATATAAACTTCCACTATATGAAAGAATGGATAAATACTTTATCACATTATCCATTAATGATAATCTTAAAGTATAAGGATTAATACATATTTCTACATATAGGAATATCCAATGACACATAGAAATGTGGATTTTCTATTTAACGGGTCTATTATCATAGCCTCTTACCTTTCAGATTAACAAGGGAGAACACCATGAGAAGGTGTATCAATGTATTATGATTCACCTACCCCTAATAGCTGGTATCACCTATGTACTATCAGAAAATATCATCCAACCATATAACAAGATTTAATAATAATGACATGGAAGCTCTTAGTTCTCATTATATCAAGGAACTACTATAACCTTTCAGTGTGACATATATTATACAGACATCATCATAAACAAATATCGTGAAGAATAATAATCAAGATTTGATCAGAAAACTTATTTAATTAAGAAAAACATATAATCAATTACTAAAAAAGTTGGTTCTAGGGAACCAAATCCAATATAAAAAACAGGCATAACATTCCAGATTGGTATAATAATCCTTTTATATATACAAAACCAAAAATTCAAAAATCAACACGATATTAACGTAAGTTCTTTTTAAAATTTGAATATTGGTTATAACCAAGGTTTTGTTCAACAACACTTACTGAAAAAGGATCATAAAACTTATCATTCTTGTGATACACATTTTGGTACAAATGCTTCTAATTTTATCATTGAAAAGTGATTTTATATACTTAATGTAATATTCATTTTGGATTTAGGTTATTTTTCAAAAACATACCAAACACCCCTTATTTTTTCATATTTCATATTTAAAGTGATTATTAGACTAATAATGTTATTCCAACATATCCCATTTACTTTAGGTTTTTATGATCTCAAAAACTATTCATGTGTTTCTAATTATTTTTTTAAGTTTGATTATCATTTTTTATCTTATTTAAGCTTGTTTTGTTGTAATTTTTAAATTCTTGAAGTTTTTTAACATTTATCTAAGTTTGAAAATTCTATTGTGTGAGTACTTTGAATACATGGATTTTTAGCGCTATCATGAAATATTTTGTGTCAATTGGGTATATGAAATAATTTCTATATAAATCATCTATATAATAGTAAAAAATGTGAAAATTATCTATATAGATGAATCACCTACATGATAAATGGATACATCAATAAAATGGTTATGTGAATCGACTACATGGAGTAATCAGCTATGTGATTTGGATCTATGGAATATTTGGATATGTGGTTCTAATAGGATACATGTTTTTAGTAAAATATATTAAATTAGGATACATGATAAAAATGGATATTTTCTGAATGAATACATGGATCAATTCAGCTACGTGAATTCAAATATGATTAATTTGGATATGTGATGATCCAGAATCAAATATTTGGTTCCCCAACTTGAATATTTACTACTGTTAGAGTAATTTAAGTGGAAATTAATGATGTGGCTAATGTATTAAATATTGGAAAATTTATTTATTCAAAAATTAATTTCCAAAAGGTTTCATGTATCGATAAAAATATAATATAGATCAATTTTTTACTTAGTACTTTTTATCGAGGTATTTTTCAGAAAAGGAAATATATATTCTCACTCTTATACCATATTTTATGGGATATCATTCTGTGTAATAGTATGTGAGAATATATTTCATTGTATTTGAACAAGAATAAAAAATATAAGTAATGACAATATAAGGAAGAAAAAACTCTCTCTCTATCTAAGATTTCAATGATGCTTCTCTATGGTAATAAAAAGAAGAATAGGATTAAAGTTTTCTTTAATTATGCTATCAAAGATCAATATTGTTTTGTTTTTTAAGACTCTCCTTGAGATATACTTCATTCTAATTATCTCTCTTGGATATATCCTCTCTTATGATAGTTGCATCTTGCAACTGTGTTTTACATTTGTAATCTTTCATTATTCTCTCATTGTTTTGTACCAAGGTACAGCTACTTGAACTTAGTTAAAATTCTCTATTAAAAGGACTACTTCTAGTGAAATCACCAAGATGTGGGAGTTGAACATTGGTGAAGTGGAATCGGGGATATTTGTTCCTCAGACCACTATAAATCTCTTGTGTTTAATATCATTCGTACTATTTTTATTTATGCTATTTTTTTTGTTAATAAAATATCAGTATAACAACATATTCTTTTCAAATATAAATATTAAATATTTTTTATGAATATTAAATACATTTCACAAATACTCACCTGAAGACCATAAAGGTTTAGTGTTTTTGGAGACTAGATAAAAAATAATATTATTTAATGAAATATATTCAGTATATCCCAAAAGTATCTTCCCATTTAGTACTCATCATAGACATACCCAATTTAAAACCTTTATTTATAAGTTAGGGAAAGGAAACATAATAAAGGGTGAGCTCAGATGATCAGTAATGGAAAACATGGAAGATATAAATCAATGATCATATGAATGCATAAGATAAAAATAAGGGTATGAGATCATCAATATAACTTACAACATTTATACCCAATATATAATGGACCATACACATGATCCATGACATAAAACATTATCACTTCAAAATACATGAATCATAAGAGTGAGAAATCATCATAAATCAATCATTAACCATAAGTTCATGTCATATAAGTGGTTCACCATCATAATTATAGAATCTATTTTATATGTCAAGGTTAACTACTGAGACCATCAAATCATAAGGGATCAAGAATAAGAACTTTTCTTATAGTGAATCAAACACATCAACTATGACAACCAGACCCCGGTGACAGCATAGACACCCGTCCTTAACAAGGCCATTGGGTCCTGGCCTGCCAGGTACCACCGGTTTCCCTACAGACACGTGGTCCCCACCCAAAGGTCCATCCACATGCCTGAACGGGTCATCTGACTAATGATTGTCCCCATAAGACAACACTTGTCCTTTCCAGTGGGTTTTGTCCTCACTCACACACACCCTGGGAATCAAACACATCAACTATGACAACCAGACCCCGGTGACAACATAGACACCCGGCCTCAACATGGCCATCGGGTCCTGGCCTGCCAGGTACTACCAGTTGCCC
This sequence comes from Viscum album, assembly GCA_963277665.1. Classification (NCBI taxonomy): domain Eukaryota; kingdom Viridiplantae; phylum Streptophyta; class Magnoliopsida; order Santalales; family Viscaceae; genus Viscum; species Viscum album. The sequence goes on along the minus strand of OY728130.1, from coordinate 5,900,777 downwards.
CACAGACACGTGGTCCCCACCCAAAGGTCCATCCACATGCCTGAACGGGTCATCTGACTAATGATTGTTCCCATAAGACAACACTTGTCCTTTCCAGTGTGCTTTTTCCTCACTCACACACACCCTGGGAAACATCATATAAGGTCACCCATCCTGATCACTACTCCAGGCCAAGCACGCTTAACTGTGGATTTCTAATCAGACGGGCTCCTGAAAAGAAAGGTGCACCTTGTTGACATGAGCCATATCAATTATTCATTTAACCCTTTATCAATTGGGGGTGTTACAATAACCCCCCCCCCCCCCATTAGAGCACAACTTCCTCATTGTGGGCCCTACATCTCAACTCAGGCAGTGCGCTGCACTTAAGGCTGGGTACCACCTCTGATACCACCAGTTGCCTCGCAGACATGTGGTCCCCACCCAAGGGTCCACCCACATGCCTGAATGGGTCATCTTAATAATGATTGTCCCCATAGGACAACACTTTTTCTTTCTAGTGTGCCTTTTCCTCACTCACACGCACCCTGAGAAACTTCTCAGAAGGTCACCCATCCTGATCACTACTCCAGGCCAAGCACACTTAACTGTGGAGTTCTAATCAGACAGGCTCCCAAAAAGAAAGGTTCACCTTGTTGACATGAGTCATATCATTTAGTCATTTAACCCTTTATCATTTGGGGGTGTTACAATCACCCCCCATTAGAGCACAATGTCCTCGTTGTGGGCCCTATATCTCAACCCAGACAGTGCGTTGTGGAGTTCTAATCATACGGACTCCCGAAAAGAAAGGTGCACCCTGTTGACATGAGTCATATCATTTAGTCATTTAACCCTTTATCATTTGGGGGTGTTACAGTCACCCCCCCCCCCTTTAGAGAACAATGTCCTCGTTGTGGGCCCTACATCTCAACCTAGGCAGTGCGCTGCACTTAAGATTGGGTACCACCTCTGAAACCAATTGTGACAACCAGACCTTGGTGATAGAATAGACACCCCGCCTTAACACGGCCATTGGGTCGTGGCCCTCCAGGTACCACCAGTTGCCCCGCAGACACGTGGTCCCCACCCAAGGGTACACCCACATGCCTGAACGGGTCATCTGACTAATGATTGTCCCCACAGGACAACACTTGTCATTTGAGGGTGTTACAATCACCCCCCCCCCCCCTTAGAGCACAACGTCCTCGTTGTGGGCCATACATCTCAACCCAGGCAGTGCGCTCCACTTAAGGGTGGGTACCACCTCTGATACCAATTGAGACAACCAGACCCCGGTGACAGCACAGACACCTCGCCTTAACACGGCCATCGGGTCCTGGCCCTCCATGCACCACCAGTTGCCCCGCAGACACGTGGTCCCCACCCAAGGGTCAACCCACATGCCCGAATGGGTCATCTGACTAATGATTGTCCCCATAGGACAACATTTTTCATTTGGGGGTGTTATAATCACCCCCCCCCCCCTTTAGAGCACAACGTCCTCGTTGTGGACCCTACATCTCAACCCAAGCAGTGCGCTGCACTTAAGGCTAGGTACCACCTCTGATACCAATTGTGACAACCAGACCCCGGTGACAGCACAGACACCCCACCTTAACATGGTCATTGGGTCGCGGCCTGCCAGGTACCACCAGTTGCCCTGCAGAATGGGTCATCTGACTAGGGATTATCCCCACAGGACAAAATTTTTCATTTGGGAGTGTTACAATCACCCCCCCCCCCCTTTAGAGCACAACGTCCTTATTGTGGGACCTACATCTCAACCCAGGCAGTGCACTGCACTTAAGGCTGGGCACCACCTCTGATACCAATTGTGACAACCAGACCCCGGTAACAGCACAAACACCCCGCCTTAACATGGCCATCGGGTCGTGGCCTGCTAGGTACCACCAGTTGCCCCGCAGACACGGGGTCCCCACCCAAGGGTCCACCCACATGCCTGAACAGGTCATCTGACTAATGATTTTCCCCACAGGACAACACTTGTCATTTGGGGGTGTTACAATCACCCCCCCCCCCACCTTTAGAGCACAACGTCCTCGTTGTGGGCCCTACATCTCAACCCAGGCAGTGCATTGCACTTAAGGCTGGGTACCACATCTGATACCAATTGTTAAAACCAGACCCCAGTGACAGCACAGACACCCCTCTTTAACATGGCCATCAGGTCGTGGCCCGCCAGGTACCACCATTTTCCCCGCAGACATGTGGTCCCCACCAAGGGTCCACCCACATGCCTGAACGAGTCATCTGACTAATGATTTTCCCCACAGGACAACACTTGTCCTTTCCAGGCACTGCGCTGCACTTAAGGCTGGGTACCACCTCTAATACCACTAGTTGCCTCGCAGACACGTGGTCCCCACACAAGGGTCCACCCACATGCCTAAATGGGTCATTTGAATAATGATTGTCCCGACAAGACAACACTTGTCCTTTCTAGTGTGCCTTGTCCTCACTCACACGCACCCTAAGAAACTTCTCAGATGGTCACCCATCCTGATCACTACTCCAGGCCAAGCACACTTAACTATGAAGTTTTAATCAGATGGTCTCCCGAAAAGAAAGTTTCACCATTTTGACATGAGTCATATCATTTATCCATTTAACCCTTTATCATTTGGGGGTGTTACAATCATCCCCCTTTAGAGCACAATGTCCTTGTTGTGGGCCCTATATCTCAACCCAGATAGTGCGTTGTGGAGTTCTAATCAGACGGGCTCCCGAAAAGAAATTTGCACCTTTTTTACGTGAGTCATATCATTTAGTCATTTAACCCTTTATCATTTGGGGGTGTTACAGTCACCCCCCCCCCCTTTAGACCACAACATCCTCATTGTGGGCCCTACATCTCAACCTGGGAAATGTGCTGCACTTAAGGCTGGGTACCACCTCTGATACCAATTGTGACAACCAGACCTAGGTGACAGTACAGACACCCCGCCTTAACACGGCCATTGGGTCGTGGCCCGCCAGGTACCACCAGTTTCCCCATAGACACGTGGTCCCCACCCAAGGGTCCACCCACATGCCTGAACGGGTCATCTGACTAATGATTGTCCCCACAGGACAACACTTGTCATTTGAGGGTGTTACAATCACCCCCCCCCCCCCGTTAGAGCACAACGTCCTCGTTGTGGGCCATACATCTCAACACAGGCAGTGCGCTCCACTTAAGGCTGGGTACCACCTCTGATACCAATTGAGACAACCAGAACCCGGTGACAGCATAGACACCACGCCTTAACACGGCCATCTGGTCCTGGCCCGCCAGGTACCACCAGTTGCCCCGCAGACATATGGTCCCCACCCAAGGGTCCACCCACATGCCCAAATGGGTCATCTAACTAATGATTGTCCCCAAAGGACAGCATTTTTCATTTGGGGGTGTTACAATCACCCCCCACCCCTTTAGAGCACATCGTCCTCATTGTGGGCCCTACATCTCAACCCAGGCAGTGCGCTGCACTTAAGGCTGGGTACCACCTCTGATACCAATAGTGACAACCAGACCTCGGTGACAGCTCAAACACCCCACCTTGACATGTTCATCGGGTCATGGTCTGCCAGGTACCACCAGTTGCCCTGCATAATGGGTCATCTGACTAATGATTGTCACCACAGGACAACATTTTTCATTTGGGAGTGTTACAATCACCACCCCCCCCCCTTAGAGCACAACATCCTTTTTGTGTGCCCTACATCTCAACCCAGGCAATGCACTACACTTAAGGCTGGGTACCACCTCTGATACCAATTGTGAAAACCAGACCCCGGTGACAGCACAGACACCCCGCCTTAACAAGTCCATCGGGTCGTGGCCCTCCAGGAACCACCATTTTCCCCGCAGACACGTGGTCACCACCCAAGGGTCCACCCACATGCCTGAACGGGTCATCTGACTAATGATTGTCCCCACAGGACAACACATGTCCTTTCCAATATCGGGTCGTGGCCCGCCAGGTACCACGAGTTTCCCTGTAGAATGGGTCATATGACTAATGATTGTCCCCACAGGACAACATTTGTCATTTGGGGGTGTTACAATCACCCCCCCCCCCCCTTTAGATCACAACGTCCTCGTTGTGGGCCCTACATCACAACCCAGGCAGTGCACCGCACTTAAGGCTGGGTACCACCTCTGATACCAATTGTGACAACCAGACCCCCGGTGACAGCATAGACACCCCGCCTTAACATGGCCATCGGGTCGTGGCCCTCCAGGTACCACCAGTTTCCCCACAGACATGTGGTCCCCACCCAAGGGTCCACCCACATTCCTGAACGGGTCATCTGACTAATTATTTTCCCCACAGGACAACACTTGTCATTTGGGGGTGTTACAATCACCCCCCCCCCCCCCTTAGAGCACAATGTCTTCCTTGTGGGCCCTACATCTCAACCCAGGCAGTGCGTTTCACTTAAGGCTCGGTACCACCTCTGATACCAATTGTGACAACCAGACCCCGGTGACAGCACAGACACCCTGCCTTAATATGGCCATCGGGTCGTGGCCCACCAGGAACCACCATTTTCCCCGCAGACACGTGGTCCCCACCCAAGGGTCCACCCACATGCCTGAATGGGTCATCTGACTAATGATTGTCCCCACAGGACAACACTTGTCCTTTCCAGTATTGGTTCGTGGCCCGCCAGGTACCACCAGTTGCCCTGCAGAATGGGTCATCTGACTAATGATTGTCCCCACAGGACAACATTTGTCATTTGGGGGTGTTACAATCACACCCCCCCCCTTTAGAGCACAATGTCCTCGTTGTGGGCCCTATATCACAACCCAGGCAATGCACTGCACTTAAGGATGGGTACCACCTCTAATACCAATTGTGACAACCATACCCTCGGTGACAGCACAGACACCCTGCCTTAACATGGACATCAGGTCGTGGCCCGCTATGTACCACCAGTTGCCCCGCAGACACATGGTCCCCACCCAAGGGTCCACCCACATGCCTGAACGGGTCATTTGACTAATGATTGTCCCCACATGACAACATTTGTCATTTTGGGGTGTTACAATCACCCCCCCCCCCCTTTAGAGCACAACGTCCTCCTTGTGGGCCCTACATCTCAACCCAGGCAGTACGTTTCACTTAAGGCTGGGTACCACCTCTGAAACCAATTGTGACAACCAGACCCTGGTGACAGCACAGACACCCTGCCTTAACATGGCCATCGGGTCGTGGCCCACCAGGTACCTCCATTTTCCCCGCAGACACGTGGTCCCCACCCAAGGGTCCACCCACATGCCTGAATGGGTCATCTGACTAATGATTGTCCCCATAGAACAACACTTGTTTTCTACAGTGTGCTTTGTCCTCACTCACACACACCCTGAGAAACTTCCCAAAAGGTCACCCATCCTGATCACTACTCCAGGCTAAGCATGCTTAACTGTGGAGTTCTAATCAGACGGGCTCTCGAAACGAATGGTGCACCTTATCAACATGATCCATATCATTTATTCATTTAACCCTTTTTCATTTGGGAGTGTTACAATCACCCCCACCCCCCCCCCCCAGAGCACAACATCCTCGTTGTGGGCCCTACATCTAAACCCAGGCAGTGCGCTGCACTTAAGGCAGGGTACCACCTCTGATACCACCAGTTGCCCGGCAGACACGTGGTCCCCACCCAAGGGTCCACCAACATTCCTGAACGGGTCATCTGACTAATGATTGTCCCCACAGGACAACACTTGTCATTTGGGGGTGTCACAATAACCCCCCCTCCTCCCTTTAAAGCACAACGTCCTCGTTGTGGGCCCTATATTTCAACCCAGGCAGAGCACTGTACTTAAGGCTGGGTACCACCTCTGATACCAATTGTGACAACCAGACCCCGATGACAGCACAGACACCCCACCTTAACATGGAAATTAGGTCGTGGCCCACCAGGTACCACCAGTTCCCCCGCAGACACGTGGTCCCCACTCAAGTGTCCACCCACATGCCTGAACGGGTCATCTGACTAATGATTGTCCCCACAGGACAGCACTTGTCCTTTACAGTGTGCTTTTTCCTCACTCACACACACCCTGGGAAACTTCCCAAAAGTTCACCCATCCTGATCACTACTCCAGGCCAAGCACGCTTAATTGTGGAGTTCTAATCAGATGGGCTCCTGAAAAGAAAGGTGCACCTTGTAAACATGATCCATATCATTTAGTCATTTAACCCTTTTCATTTGGGGGTGTTACATTCACCCCCCGCCCCTTTAGAGCACAACGTCCCCGTTGTGGGCCCTACATGTCAACCCAGGCAGTGTGTTGCACTTAAGGCTGGGTACCACCTCTGATAGCAATTGTGACAACCAGACCCCAGTGACAGTACAGACACCCCGCCTTAACATGGCCATCAGGTCGTGGCCCGCCAGGTACCACCAGTTGCCCCTCAGACACGTGGTCCCCACCCAAGGTTCCACCCACATGCTTGAACGGGTCATTTGACTAATGATTGTCCCCACAGGACAACACTTGTCCTTTCCAGTGTGCTTTTTCCTCACTCACACATACCCTTGGAAACTTCCCTAAAGGTCACCCATCCTCATCACTACTCCAGGCCAAGCACGTTTAACTGTGGAGTTCTAATCAGACGGGCTCCCAAAAAGAATGGTGCACCTTTTCAACATGAGCCATATCATTTAGCCATTTAAACCTTTTTCATTTGGAGGTGTTACAATCACCCCCCCCCTAGAGCACAACGTCCTGGTTGTGGACCCTACATCTTAACTCAGGTAGTACGCTGCACTTAAGGCTGGATACAACCTCTGATACCACCAGTTTCCCTGCAGACATGTGGTCCCCACCCAAGGGTCCACCCACATGCCTGAACGGGTCATCTGACTAATGATTGTCCCCACAAGACAACACTTGTATTTGGGGGTGTTACAATCACCCCCCCCCCTAGAGCACAACGTCCTCATTGTAGGTCATACATGTCAACCCAGGAAGTGCACTGCACTTAAGGCTAGGTACCACCTCTGATACCAATTGTGAAAACCAGACCCTGGTGACAGCACAAACACCCCGCATTAACATGGCCCTCGGGTCGTGGCCTACCAGGTACCACCAGTTGCCCCGCAGACACGTGGTCCCCACCAAAGGGTCCACCTGTATGCCAGAACGGGTCATCTGACTAATGATTGTCCCCACAGGACAACACTTTTCCTTTCCAGTGTGCTTTGTCCTCACTCACACACACCCTGGGAAACTTCCCAGAAGGTCACCCATCCCCATCACCACTCCAGGGCAAGCACGCTTAACTGTGGAGTTCTAATCAGATGGGCTCCCGAAAAGAAAGGTACACATTGTCGACATGAGCCATATCATTTAGTCATTTAACCCTTTTTCATTTGGGGGTGTTACAATCACCCCCCCCCCCCGAGAGCACAACGTCCTCGTTGTGGGCCCTACATATTAACCCAGGCAGTACGTTGCACTTAAGGTTGGGTACCACCTATGATACCACCAGTTGCCCCGCAGACACATGGTCCCCACCCAAGGGTCCACCCACATGCCTGAACGTGTCATCTGACTAATGATTGTCCCCACTGGACAACACTTGTCATTTGCGGGTGTTACAATCACCCCCCCCCCCTTTAGAGCACAACGTCCTCGTTGTGGGCCCTACATCTCAACCACTTAAGGCTGGGTACCACCTCTGATACCAATTGTGACAACCAGACCTCGGTGACAGCAGAGACACCCTGCCTTAACACGGCGATCGGGTCGTGGCCCGCCAGGTACAACCAGTTGCCCACAAACACATGCCTGAATGGGTCATCTGACTAATGATTGTCCCCACGGGACAACACTTGTCCTTTCCAGTGTACTTTTTCCTCACTCACACACACCCTGGGAAACTGCTCAGAAGGTCACCCATCCTGATCACTACTCTAGGCCAAGCACGCTTAACTATGGAGTTCTAATCAGACGGGCTCCAGAAAAGAAAGGTAAACCTTGTTGACATGATCCATATCATTTAGTCATTTAACCCTTTTTCATTTTGGGTTGTTACAATCACCCCCCCCCCCCTAGAGCACAACGTCCTTGTTGTGGACCCTACATCTTAACCAAGGCAGTGCGCTGCACTTAAGGCTGGGTACCACCTCTGATACCACCAGTTTCCCCGTAGACATGTGGTCCCCACCCAAGGGTCCACCCACATACCTGAATTGGTCATTTGACTAACGATTGTCCCCACAATACAACACTTGTCATTTGGGGGTGTTACAATCACCCCCCCCCCCCCCCCCATTAAAGCACAACGTACTCGTTGTGGGACCTACATCTCAAACCAGGTAGTGTCATGCACTTAAGGCTGGGTACCACCTCTGATACCAATTGTGACATCCAAACCTCGGTGACAGCACAGACACCCCACCTTAACGCGGCCATCGAGTCGTGGCCCGCCAGGTACCACCAGTTTCCCCGTAGATACGTGGTCCCCACCCAAGGGTCCACACCCATGCCTAAACGGGGCATCTGACTAATGATTGTCCCCAAAGGACAACACTTGTCCTTTCCAGTATGCTTTGTCCACACTCACACACACCCTGAGAAACTTCCTAGAAGGTTACCCATCCTGATCACTACACCCGGCCAAGCATGCTTAACTATGGAGTTCTAATCAGACGGGCTCCCGAAAAGAAAGGTTCACCTTGTTGACATGAGCCATATCAATTATACATTTAACCCTTTTTCATTTGGGGGTGTTACAATCACCCCCCCCCCTAGAGCACAACGACCCCGTTGTGGGCCCTACATCTCAACCCAGGCAATGCGTTTCACTTATGGCTGGGTACCACCTCTGGTACCATCAGTTGCCCTTCAGACACGTGGTCCCCACCCAAGGGTCCACCCACATTCCTGAATGGGTCATCTGACTAATGATTTTCCCCACAGGGAAACACTTGTCATTTCCAGTGTGTTTTGTCCTCACTCACACACACCCTGAGAAAATTCCTAGAAGGTCACCCATCCTGATCACTACTCCAGGCTAAGCATGCTTAACTGTGGAGTTCTAATGAGACAGGCTCCCGAAAAGAAAGGTTCACCTTGTGACATGAGTCATATCATTTAGTAATTTAACCCTTTATCATTTTTGGGTGTTACAATCACCCCCCCCCCCCCACACACACACACACACACACACTTTTAGAGCACAACTTCCTCGTTGTGGGCCCTACATATCAACCCAGGCAGTGCGCTGCACTTAAGGCTGGGTACCACCTCTGATACCAATTGTGACAACCAGACCCCGGTGACAGCACAGACACCCCGCCTTAACACGTTTGTCTGGTCCTGGCCCACAAGGTACCACCAGTTGCCCCACATACACGTGGTCCCCACCCAAGGGTCCACCCATATGCCTGAATGGGTCATCTGACTAATGATTGTCCCCACAGGCCAATACATGTCCTTTCTAGTGTGCTTTTTCCTCACTCGCACACACCCTGGTTAACTTTCCAGAAGGTCACCCATCATGATCACTACTCCAGGACAAGCACAGTTAACTGTGGAGTTCTAATCAGACGGGCTCTCGAAAAGAAAGGTGCACCTTGTTGACATGAGTCATATCATTTAGTCATTTAACCCTTTATCATTTGGTGTTGTTACAATCACCAACCTTTAGAGCACAACGTCCTTGTTGTGGTCCCTACATCTCAACCCAGGCAGTACGCTGCACTTAAGGCTGGGTACCACCTTTGATACTAATTCTGACAACAAGACCATGGGGACAGCACAGACACCCATCCATAACACGGTCGTCGGGTCCTGGCCCGCCAGGTACCACTAATTGCCTCGCAGACATATGGTCCACACTCAAGGGTCCTCCCACACGCCTGAACAGGTCATCTGACAAATGATTGTCCCCCTAGGCTAACACTTGTCCTTTCCAGGGTGCTTTGTCCTCACTCGCACACACCCCAAAAAGAAAGGTGTGTCGTGTTGACATGAGTCATATCATTTATCCATTTAACTCTTTATCATTTGGGTGTCTTAAAATCAACCCCCCCCCCCTTGGAGCACAATGTCCTCGTTGTGGGCCCTAAATCTCAACCCAGGCAGTGTGTTGCCCTTAAGGCTGGGTACCACCTCTGTTACCAATTGTGACAACCAGACCCCGGTGACAGCATAGACACCCCACCTTAACACGACCGTCAGGTCCTGGCCCGCCAGGTACCACCAGTTGCCTCGCAGACACGTGGTCCCCACCCAAGGATCCACCCTCATGCCTGAACGGGTCATCTGACTAATGATTGTCCCCACAGGCCAAAACTTGTCCTTTTTAGTGTGCTTTGTCCTCACTTTCACACACCCTGGGAAACTTCCCAAAATTCCACCCATCATGATCACTAATCCAGGCCAAACATGCTTAACTGTGGAGTTCTAATTAGATAGGCTCCCGCCAGGTACCACCAGTTGCCTCACAGACACGTGGTCCCCACCAAAGGATCCACCCGCATGCCTAAACGGTTCATCTGACTAATGATTTTCCCCATAGGCCAACACTTGTCCTTTCCAGTGTGCTTTGTCCTCACTGTCACACACCCTAGGAAACTTCCCAAAAGGTCACCCATCGTGATCACTAATCCAGGCCAAGCATGCTTAACTGTGGAGTTCTAATCAGACGGGCTCCCAAAAAATAAGGTGCACCTTGTTGACATGAGTCATATCATTTAGTCATTTAACCATTTATCATTTGGGGGTGTTACAATCACCCCCCCCCCCCCTCCCCTTTAGAGCACAACATCCTCGTTGTCGGCCCTACATTTCAACCCAGGCAGTGCACTGCACTTAAGGCTGGGTACCACCTCTGATACCAATTGTGACAACCAGACCCCGGTGACAGCACAGACACCCCGCCTTAACACGGTCGTCAGGTCCTGGCCTGCCAGGTACCACCAGTTGCCTCACAGACATGTGGTCCCCACCCAATGGTCCACCCGCATGCCTGAACGGGTCATCTAACTAATTATTGTACCCATAGGCCAACACTTGTCCTTTACAGTGTGCTTTGTCCTTATTTTCACACACACTGAGAAACTTCCCAAAAGTTCACCCATCCTGATCACTACTCTAGGCCATGCACGCTTAACTGTGGAGTTCTAATTAGATGGGCTTCTGAAAAATAAGGTGCACCTTGTTGACATGAGTCATATCATTTAGTCATTTAACCCATTATCATTTGGGGATGTTACAATCACCCCCACCCCCCTTTAGAGTACAACCTCCTTGTTGTAGGCCCTACATCTCAACCCAGGCAGTGCGCTGCACTTAAGGATGGGTACCACACACTCAGAAACTTCCCAGAAGGTCACCCATCCTGATCACTACTCCAAAACCAAGCACACTTAACTGTGGAGTTCTAATCAGACGGGCTCCTGAAAAGAAAGGTGAACCTTGTTGACATGAGTCATATCATTTAGTCATATAACCATTTATCATTTGGGGTGTTACAATCACCCCCCACCCCCTAGAGCACAACGTCATCGTTGTGGGTCCTACATATCAACCCAGGAAGTGTGCTGTACTTAAGGCCAGGTACCACCTCTGATACCAATTGTGACAACCAGACCCCGGTGACAACACAGACACCCCACCTTAACACGGTTGTCGGGTCCTGGCCCACCAAGTACCACCAGTTGCCCCGCAGACACGTGGTCCCCACCCAAGGGTTCACCCACATGCCTGAACGGGTCATCTGACTAATTATTGTCCCCACATGCCAACACTTATCCTTTCTAGTGTGCTTTGTCCTCACTCACACACACCCTGGGAAACTTCCCATATGGTCGTTGGGTCTTGGCCCACCATGTACCACCAGTTGCCCCACAGACATGTGGTCCCCACTAAAGGGTCCACCCACATTCCCGAACGGGTCATCTGACTAATGATTGTCCCCACAGACCAGCACTTGTCCTTTCTAGTGTGCTTTTCCCTCACTCGCACACACCCTAGGAAACTTCCTAGAAGGTCACACATCCTGATCACTACTCCAGGCCAAACACGCTTAACTGTGGAGTTCTAATCAGACAGGCTCCTAAAAATAAAGGTCCACCTCGTTGACATGAGTCATATCATTTATTCATTTAACCCTTTATTATTTGGGGGTGTTACAATCAACCCCCTTTATCATCTGACTATCAAGGTTCACCTTGTTTACATGATTCATATCATTTAGTAATTTAACCCTTTATCATTTTGGGTTGTTCAATCACCCCCCCTCCCTAGAGCACACCGTCCTCGTTTTGGGCCGTACTACTCCAGGCCAAGCATGCTTAACTGTGGAGTTCTAATCAGACGGGCTCCCGAAAAGAAAGGTGCACCTTTTTGACATGAGTCATATCATTTAGTCATTTAACCCATTATCATTTGGGGGTGTTACAATCACCCCTCTTTATCATCTGACTAACAAGGTGCACCTTGTTGACATGAGTCATATCATTTAGTCATTTAACCCTTTATCATTTGGGGGTGTTACAATCACCCCCCCCCCCTAGAGCACACCGTCCTCGTTTTGGGCCCTACATCTCAACCAAGGCAGTGCGCTACACTTAAGGCTGGGTACCACCTCTGATACCAATTGTGACAACCAGACCCCAGTGACAGCATAGACACCCTGCCTTAACATGGTCGTCAGGTCCTAGCCAGCCAGGTACCACCAGTTGCCCCTCGCAGACATGTGGTCCTTACCCAAAGGTCCACCCACATTCCTGAACGGGTCATCTGCCTAATGATTGTCCCAACAGGCCAACACTTGCCCTTTCCAGTGTTCTTTATCTTCACTCACAAACACCCTGAGAAACTTCTCAGAAGGTTACTCGTCCTGATCACTACTCCAGGTCAAGCACGCTTAACAGTGGAGTTCTAATCAGAAGGGCTCCTGAAAAGAAAGGTACACCTTGTTGACATGAGTCATATCATTTATTCATTTAACATTTTATCATTTGGTGGTGTTACTAATCACCCCCCCACCCCCCCTTCAGAGCACAACGTCCTCATTCTGGGCCCTACATCTCAACCTAGGCAGTGCGCTACACTTAAGGTTGGGTACCACTCCTCTGATACCAATTGTGATAACCAAACCCCGGTGACAGCACAGACACCCCACCTTAATACGGACCTTAGGTCCTGGCCCGCCAGGTACCACCAGTTGCCCCGCAGACACGTGGTCCCGACCCAAGGGTCCACCCACATGCCTGAACGGGTACCAATTGTGATAACCACAAACCCCAATGATAGCACAGACACCCCACCTTAATATAGCCCTCAGGTCCTGCCCCCGCCAGGTTCCACCAGTTGCCCCTGCAGGCATGTGGTCCCCACCCAAGGGTCCACCCACATGCCTGAACGGGTCATCTGACTAATGATTGTCCCCACAGCCCAACACTTGTCCTTTGCAGTGTGCTTTTTCCCCACTCACACACACCTTGGGAAACTTCCCATAAGGTCACTCATCATGATCACTACTCCAGACCAAGCATGCTTAACTATGGAGTTCTAATCAGACTGGCTCCCGAAAAGAAAGGTGCACCTTGTTGACATGATTCATATCATTTAGTCATTTAACCCTTTATCATTTGGTGGTTTTAAAATACCCCCCCCCCCCCCTTTAAGGCACAATGTCCCTCGTTGTGGTCCATACATCTCAACCCAGGCAGTGCGCTGCACTTAAGGCTGGGTACCACCTCTGATACCAATTGTGACAACCAGACCGCAGTGATAGCACAGACACCCCGCCTTAACACGGTCGTCGATTCCTGGCCTGCCAAGTACCACCAGTTGCCTCACAGACATGTGGTCCCCACCCAAGGGTCCACCCACATGCATGAATGGGTCATCTGACTAATGATTGTCCCCACACTCACACACACCCTGGGAAACTTCCCAAAAGGTCACTCATCCTGATCACGAATCCAGGCCAAGCATGCTTAACAGTGGAGTTCTAATCAGAAGGGATCCTGAAAAGAAAGGTACACCTTGTTGACATGAGTCATATCATTTAGTCATTTAACCTTTTATCATTTGGGGGTGTTACAATCACCCCCCCCCCCCCCTTTAGAGCACAACATCCTCATTGTCGGGCCATACATCTCAACCTAGGCAGTGCACTGCACTTAAGGCTGGGTACCACCTCTGATACCAATTGTGATAACCAAACAATGGTGACAGAACAGACAACTCGCCTTAACACGGCCCTCAGGTCCTGGCCCGCCAGGTACCACCAGTTGCCCTGCAAACATGTGGTCTCTACCCAAGAGTCCACCCACATGCCTGAACGGGTACCAATTGTGATAACCAAACCTCGGTGACATCACAGACACCCTGCCTTAACACGGCCCTCAGGTCCGGGCCTGCCAGGTACCACCAGTTGCCCCAGAGACACGTGGTCCCCACCCAAGGGCCCACTCACATGCCTGAACGGGTCATCTGACTAATGATTGTCCCCACAGGACAACACTTGTCCTTTGCAGTGTTCTTTGTCCCCCATCACACACACCCAGGGAAACATCCCAGAAGGTCACTCATCTTGATCACTACTCCAGACCAAGCACGCTTAACTATGGAGTTCTAATCAGACGGGCTCCCGAAAAGAAAGGTGCACCTTGTTGACATGAGTCATATCATTTAGTCATTTAACCCTTTATCATTTGGTTGTTTTACAATCCCCCCTTCCCCCTTTATGGCACAATGTCCTCATTGTGGGCCCCAGTGATAGCACAGACACCCCGCCTTAACACGTTCGTCGGGTCCTGGCCCGCCAGGTACCACCAGTTTCCCTGCAGACACGTGGTCCCCACCCAAGGGTCCACCCACATGCATGAATGGGTACCAATTGTGATAACCAAACCTCAGTGATAGCACAAACACCCCGCCTTAACACGGCCCCCAAGTCCTGGCCTGCCAGGTACCACCAGTTGCCCCGCAGACACAGGGTCCCCACCCAAGGGTCCACCCACATGCCTGAACGGGTCATCTGACTAATGATTGTCCCCACAGGCCAACACTTTTCATTTAGTCATTTAACCCTTTATCATTTGGGGGTGTTACAATCACCCCCCCCCCCCCTAGAGCACACCGTCCTCATTTTGGGCCCTACATCTCAACCAAGGCAGTGCGCTACACTTAAGGATGGGTACCACCTCTGATACCAATTGTGACAACCAGACCCCAGTGACAGCATAGACACCCCGCCTTAACACGGTCGTTGGGTCTTGGCCAGCCAGGTACCACTAGTTGCCCCGCAGACATGTGGTCCTTAACCAAAGGTCCACCCACATTCCTGAACGGGTCATCTGACTAATGATTATCCTAATAGGCCAACACTTTCCCTTTCTAGTGTGCTTTATCTTCACTCACAAACACCCTGAGAAACTTCTCAGAAGGTTACTCGTCCTGATCACTACTCCAGGCCAAGCATGCTTAACAGTGGAGTTCTAATCAGAAGGGCTCCTGAAAAGAAAGGTACACCTTGTTGACATGATTCATATCATTTAGTCATTTAACCTTTTATCATTTGGTGGTGTTACAATCACCCCCCCCCCCCCATCAAAGCACAACGTCCTCATTGTGGGCCCTATATCTCAACCTAGTCAGTGCGCTACACTTAAGGCTGGGTACCACCTCTGATACCAATTGTGATAACCAAACCCCGGTAAAATTACAGACACCCCGCCTTAACACGGCCCTTAGGTCCTGGCCGGCCAGGTACCACCAGTTGCCCCGCAGACACGTGGTCCCGACCCAAGGGTCCACCCACATGCCTGAACGGGTACCAATTGTGATAACCAAACCCCAGTGATATCACAGGCACCCCACCTTAACATATCCCTCAGGTCCTGCCCCGCCAGGTTCCACCAGTTGCCCCGCAGACATGTGGTCCCCACCCAAGAGTCCACCCACATGCCTGAACGGGTCATCTGACTAATGATTGTCCCCACAGCCCAACACTTGTCCTTTGCAGTGTGCTTTGTCCCCACTCACACACACCCTGGGAAACTTCCCAGAAGGTCACTCATCATGATCACTACTCCAGACCAAGCATGCTTAACTATGGAGTTCTAATCAGACGGGCTCCCGAAAAGAAAGGTGCACCTTGTTGACATGAGTCATATCATTTAGTCATTTAACCCTTTATCATTTGGTGGTTTTACAATCCCCCCCCCCTTTAAGTCACAATGTCCTCGTTGTGTACCATACATCTCAACCCAGGCAGTGCGCTGCACTTAAGGCTAGGTACCACCTCTGATACCAATTGTGACAACCAGACCCCAGTGATAGCACAGACACCCCGCCTTAACACGGTCGTCAAGTCCTGGCCCGCCAGGTACCACCAGTTGCCTCGCAGACATGTGGTCCCCACCCAAGGGTCCACCCACATGCATGAATGGGTCATCTGACTAATGATTGTCCCCACACTCACACACACCCTCGGAAACTTCCCAAAAGGTCACTCATCCTGATCACGACTCCAGGCCAAGCATGCTAAACAGTGTTGTTCTAATCAGAAGGTCTCCTGAAAAGAAAGGTACACCTTGTTGACATGAGTCATATCATTTAGTCATTTAACCTTTTATCATTTGGTGGTGTTACAATCACCCCCCCCCCCTAGAGCACAACGTCCTCATTGTGGGCCCTACATCTCAACCTAGGCAGCTAAGGCTGGGTACCACCTCTGATACCAATTGTGATAACCAAACAACGGTGACAGAACAGACACCCCGCCTTAACACGGCCCTCAGGTCCTGGCCCGCCAGGTACCACCAGTTGCCCTGCAGACACGTGGTCTCCACCCAAGAGTCCTCCCACATGCCTGAACGGGTACCAATTGTGATAACCAAACCTCGGTGACATCACAGACACCCTACCTTAACACGGACCTCAGGTCCTGGCCTTCCAGGTACCACCAGTTGCCCCGGAGACACGTGGTCCCCACCCAAGGGTCCACTCACATGCCTGAACAGGTCATCTGACTAATGATTTTCCCCACAGGACAACACTTTTCCTTTGCAGTGTTCTTTGTCCCCCATCACACACACCCAGGGAAACTTCCCAGAAGGACACTCATCTTGATCACTACTCCAGACCAAGCACGCTTAACTATGGAGTTCTAATTAGACAGGCTCCTGAAAAGAAACGTGCACCTTGTTGGCATGAGTCATATCATTTATTCATTTAACCCTTTATCATTTGGTTGTTTTACAATCCCCCCTTCCCCCTTTAAGGCACAATGTCCTCATTGTGGGCCCCGGTGATAGCATAGACACCCTGCCTTAACACGGTCGTCGGGTCCTGGCCTGCCAGGTACCACCAGTTTCCCTGCAGACACGTGGTCCCCACCCAAGGGTCCACCCACATGCATGAATTGGTACCAATTGTGATAACCAAACCTCAGTGATAGCACAGACACCCCGCCTTAACACGGCCCCCAAGTCCTGGCCCACTAGGTACCACCAGTTGCCCCGCAGACACAGGGTCCCCACCCAAGGGTCCACCCACATGCCTGAACGGGTCATCTAACTAATGATTGTCCCCACAGGCCAACACTTTTTCTTTGTAGTGTGCTTTGTCCCCACTCACACACACCCTGGGAAACTTCCCAGAATGTCACTCATCCTGATCACTACTCCTGACCAAGCACGCTTAACTATGGAGTTCTAATCAGACAGGCTCCTGAAAGGAAAGGTGCACCTTGTTGACATGAGTCATATCATTTTTTCATTTAACCCTTTATCATTTGGTGGTTTTACAATCCCCCCCCCCCCCCCTTAAGGCACAATATCCTCGTTGTGGGCCCTACATCTTAACCAAGGCAGTGTGCTGCACTTAAGGCTAGGTACCACCTCTAATACCAATTGTGACAACCAGACCCCGGTGACAGCACAGACAACCCGCCTTAACGCGGTCATCGGGTCCTGGCCCGCCAGGTACCACCAGTTACCCCATAGACACATGGTCCGCACCTATGGGTCCACCCACATGCCTGAACGGGTCATCTGACTAATTATTGTACCCACACTCACAAACACCCTGGGAAACTTCCCATAAGGTCACTCATCCTGATCACTACTTCAGGTCAAGCACGCTTAACAGTGGAGTTCTAATCAGAAGAGCTCCTGAAAAGAAAGGTGCACCTTGTTGACTTGATTCATATCGTCCAGTAATTTAACCTTTTATCATTTGGGGGTGTTACAATCACCCCCCCCCCCCCTTCAGAGCACAACATCCTCATTGTGGGCCCTACATCACAACCTAGGCAGTCCACTGCACTTAAGGTTGGGTACCACCTCTGATACCAATTGTGATAACCAAACCCCGGTGACAGCACAGACACCCCGCCTTAACACGACCCTCAGGTCCTGGCCCACCAGGTACCACCAGTTTCCCCACAGACATGTGGTCCCCACCCAAGTGTCCACCCACATGCCTGAACGGGTCATCTGACTAATGACCGTCCCCACAGGCCAACACTTGTCCTTTGCAGTGTGCTTTGTCCCCACCCACACACACCCTGGGAAACTTCCCAGAAGGTCACTCATCCTGATCACTACTCCGGACCAAGCACGCTTAACTATGGAGTTCTAATCAGACGGGCTCCCGAAAAGAAAGGTGTGCCTTGTTGACATGAGTCGTATCATTTAGTCATTTAACCCCTTATCATTTGGTGGTTTTACAATCCCCCCCCCCCCCCCTTTAAGGCATAATGTCCTCATTGTGGGCCCTACATCTTAACCCAAGCAGTGCGCCACACTTAAGGCTGGGTACCACCTCTTATACCAATTGTGACAACCAGACCCTGGTGACAGCACAGACACCCCGCAGACATGTGCTCCCCACCCAAGGGTCCACCCACATGCCTGAGCGGGTCATCTGACTAATGATTGTCCCCACCGGCCAACACTTGTCCTTTCTAGTGTGTTTTGTCCTCACTCGCACACACCCTGGAAAACTTCCCAGAAGGTCACTCATCCTGATCACTACTCCAGACCAAGCACGCTTAACTATGGAGTTCTCATCAGACGGTCTCCCGAAAAGAAAGGTTCACCTTGTTGACATGAGTCATATCATTTATTCATTTAACCCTTTATCATTTGGGGGTTTTACAACCCCCCCCCCCCCCTTTAAAGAACAATGTCCTCATTGTGGGCCCTACATCTCAACCCAGACAGTGCGCCACACTTAAGGTTGGGTACCACCTCTTATACCAATTGTGACAACCAGACCCCGGTGACAGCACAGACACCCCGCCTAAACACGGTCGTCGGGTCCTGACCTGCTAGGTACCACCAGTTGCCTCGCAGACATGTGCTCCCCACCCAAGGGTCCACCCACATGCCTGAGCGGGTCATCTGACTAATGATTGTCCCCACCGGCCAACACTTGTCCTTTCCAGTGTGCTTTGTCCTCACTCGCACACACCCTGGAAAACTTCCCAGAAGGTCACTCATCCTGATCACTACTCCAGAACAAGCACTCTTAACTATGGAGTTCTCATCAGACGGTCTCCCGAAAAGAAAGGTTCACCTTGTTGACATGAGTCATATCATTTAGTCATTTAACCCTTTATCATTTGGGGGTTTTACAATCCCCCCCCCCCCCTTTAAGGCACAATTTCCTCGTTGTGGGCCCTACATCTCAACCCAGGCAGTGCGCTGCACTTAAGGCTGGGTACCACCTCTGATACCCATTGTTACAACTAGACCACGGTGACAACACAGACACCCCGCCCTAACACGGTCGTCGGGTCCTGGCCCGCCAGGTACCACCAGTTGCCCTGCAGACATGTGGTCCCCACCCAAGGGTCCACCCACATGCCTGAACGGATCATCTGACTAATGATTGTCCCCACAGGGCTGGGTACCACCTCTGATGCCAATTGTGACAACCAGACCACGGTGCAAAACACAGACACCCCGCCTTAACACGGTCGTCGGGTCCTGGCCCACCAGGTACCACCAGTTGCCCCGCAGACATGTGGTCCCCACCCAAGGGTCCACCCACATGCCTGAACGGATCATCTGACTAATGATTCTCCCCACCGGACAACACTTTTCCTTTCCAGTGTACTTTTTCCTCACTTCCACACACCCTGGAAAACTTCCCAGATTGTCACTCATCCTGATCACTACTCCAAACCAAGCATGCTTAACTGTGGAGTTCTAATCAGACGGGCTCCTGAAAAGAAAGTTGCACGTTGTTGACATGAGTCATATCATTTAGTCATTTAACCCTTTATCATTTGGGGGTGTTACAATCACCCCCCCCCCCCCCCTTAGAGCACAATATCCTCCTTGTAAGCCCTACATCTCAACCCAGGCAGTGCACTACACTTAAGGATGGGTACCACCTCTGATACCAATTGTGACAACCAAACCCCGGTGACAGCACAGACACCCCTCCTTAACACGGTCGTCGGGTCCTGGCCCACCAGGTACCACCAGTTGCCCCGCAGACACCTAGTCCCCACCCAAGGGTCCACCCACATGCTTGAACGGGTCATCTGACTAATGATTGTCCCCACATTCCAACACTTGTCCTTTCCAGTGTGTTTTGACCTCACTCACACACACCCTAGGAAACTTCCCAAAAGGTCACTCATTCTGACCACTACTCCAGGCCAAGTACAATTAACTCTGGAGTTCTAATCAAACGGGCTCCTGAAAACAAAGGTGCACCTTGTTGACATGAGTCATATCATTTAGTCATTTAACCCTTTATCATTTGGGGGTGTTAAAGTTCCCCCCCCCTAACTTTAGAGCACAACTTCATCGTTGTGGGCCCTACATCTCAAACCAGGCAGTGCGCTGCACTTAAGGCTGGGTACCACCTCTGATACCAATTGTTACAACCAGACCCCAGTGACAGCACAGACACCCCGCCTTAACACGGTTGTCGGTTCCTGGCCCGCTAGGTAACACCAGTTGCCCCGCAGACACGTGGTCCCCACCCAAGGGTCCACCCGCATGCCTGAACGGGTCATCTGACTAATGATTGTCCCCACAGGCCAACAATTGTCCTTTCCAGTGTGCTTTCTCCTCACTCGCACACACCCTGGGAAACTTCCCAGAAGCTCACTCATCCTGATCACTACTCCAAGCCAAGAACACTTAATTTTGGAGTTCTAATCAGACGGGCTCCCGAAAAGAAAGTTTCACTTTGTTGACATGAGCCGTATCATTTATTCATTTAACCTTTTTATCATTTGGGGTTGTTACAATCCCACCCCCCCTTAGAGCACAAACTCCTCGTTGTAGGCCCTATATCTCAACCCTGGCAGTGCACTGCAGTTAAGGCTGGGTACCACCTCTGATACCAATTGTGACAACCAAACCCCAGAGACAGCACAGACACCCCGCCTTAACACGGTCATCGGGTCCTGGCCCACCAGGTACTACCAGTTGCCCCGCAGACACGTGGTCCCCACCCAAGGGTCCACCCACTTGCCTGAGCGGGTCATCTAACTAATGATTGTCCCCATACGCCAACACTTGTCCTTTCCAATGTGATTTTTCCTCTCTCGCACACACCCTAGGAAACTTCCCAAAAGGTCACTCATCCTGATCACTACTCCAAACCAAGAACGCTTAACTGTGGAGTTCTAATCATATGACCTCATGAAAAGAAAGTTTCACTTTGTTGACATGAGTCATATCATTTAGTCATTTAACCCTTTATCATTTCGGGGTGTTACAATCACCCCCCCCCCCTTTAGAGCACAACCTCTTCATTGTAGGCCCTACATCTCAACCCAGGTAGTGTGGTGCACTTAAGACTGGGTACCACACCCTGGAAAACTTCCCAGAAGTTCACCCATCCTGATCACTACTCCAGGTCAATCACACTTAACTGTGGAGTTCTAATCAGATGGGCTCCCAAAAAGAAAGGTGCACCTTGTTGATATGAGTCATATCATTTAGTCATTTAACCCTTTATCATTTTGGGTTGTTACAATCACCCCCCCCCCCCCCCCTTTAGAGCACAACATCATCGTTGCGGGCCCTACATCTCAACCCAGGCAGTGCATTGCACTTAAGGCTGGGTACCACCTCTGATACCAATTTTGACAACCAGACCCCGATGACGGCACAGACACCCCGCCTTAACACGGTCGTCGGGTCCTAGCCCTCCAGGTACCACCAGTTGCCCTGCAGACACGTGGTCCCCACAAAAGGGTCCACCCACTTTCCTGGAAAGGTCATCTTGGGGTGTTACAATCACCCCCCCCCCCCCCTTTAGAGCACAACGTCATCGTTGTGGGCCCTATATCTCAACCCAGGCAGTGCACTGCACTTAAGGATGGGTACCACCTCTGATACCAATTGTGACAACCAGACCCCGGTGATAGCACAGACACCCCGCCTTAACACGGTTGTCGGGTCCTGGCCTGCCAGGTACCTCCAGTTTCCCCGCAGACACGTGGTCCCCACTCAAGGGTCATCCCACTTGGCTGAACAGGTCATCTGACTAATGATTTCCCCCATAGGCCAACACTTGTCCTTTTCAGTGTGCTTTGTCCTCACTCGCACACACCCAGAGAAACTTCCCAGAAGGTCACCCATCCTGATCACTACTCCAGGTCAAGCACACTTAACTGTGGAGTTCTAATCAGATGGGCTCCCGAAAAGAAAGGTGCACCTTGTTGACATGAGTCATATCATTTATTCATTTAACCCTTTATCATTTGGGGGTGTTACAATCACCCCCCCCCCCTTAGAGCACAACATCATCTCTGTGGGCCCTACTTCTCAACCCAGGCAGTACACTGCACTTAAGGCTGGGTACCACCTCGGATACCAATTGTGACAACCAGACCCCAGTGACATCACAGACACCCCGCCTTAACACGGTCGTCGTGTCCTGGCCCACCAGGTACCACCAGTTGCCCCGTAGACACGTGGTCCCCACCCGAGGGTCCACCCACTTGCCTGAACAGGTAATATAACTAATGATTGTCCCCACAGGCCAACACTAGTCCTTTTTAGTGTGCTTTGGTCTCACTCACACACACCCTGGGAAACTTCCCAGAAGGTCACTCATTCTGATCACTACTCCAAGCCAAGCACGCTTAACTGTGGAGTTCTAATCAGACGGGCCCCCGAAAAGAAAGTTTCACTTAAGGCTGGGTACCACCTCTGATACCAATTGTGACAACCAATCCCCGATGACAGCACAGACACCCCGCCTTAACACGGCTGTCGGGTCCTGGCCCGCCATGTACCACCATTTGCCCCACAGACACGTGGTCCCCAACCACGGGTCCACCCACTTGCCTAAATGGGTCATCTGACTAATGATTGTCCCCACAGGCCAACACTTGTCATTTCCAGTGTGTTTTGTCCTCAGTCGCACACACCCTGGGAAACTTCCTAGAAGGTCCCTCATCCTGATCACTACTCCAATCCAAGCACGTTTAACTGTGGAGTTCTAATCAGACGGGATCCCAATAAGAAATTTTCACTTCGTTGACATGAGTCATATCATTTAGTCATTTAACCATTTATCATTTGGGGGTGTTACAATCACCCCCCTTTTAGAGGACATCCTCTTCGTTGTAGGCCCTACATCTCAACCCAGGCAGTGCACTGCACTTAAGGCTAGGTACCACCTCTGATACCAATCTTGACAACCAAACCCCGGTGATAGCACAGACACCCCGCCATAACACGGTCGTTGGGTCCTGGCCTGCCAGGTACCACCAGTTGCTTTGTCCTCACTCCCATACACCATCGGAAACTTCCCAGAAGGTCACTCATCCTGATCACTACTCCAAGCCAAGCACGCTTAACTATGGAGTTCTAATCAGACGGACTCCCGAAAAGAAAGTTTCACTTTGTTGACATGAGTCATATAATTTAGTCATTTAACCCTTTATCATTTGGGGATGTTACAATCACCCCCCCCCCCCCCCGTTAGAGCACAACCTCCTCATTATAGGCCCTACATCTCAACCCAGGCAGTGCACTGCACATAAGGTTGGGTACCACCTCTGATACAAATTGTGACAACCAAACCCCGGTGACAGCACAAACACCCCGCCATAACACGGTCGTTGGGTCCTGGGCCCGCCAGGTACCACCAGTTGCCCCGCAGACACGTGGTCCCCACCCAAGGGTCCGCCCACTTGCCTGAACAGGTCATCTGACTAATGATTGTCCCCATAGGCCAATACTTGTCCTTTCCAGTGTGCTTTGTCCTCACTCGCACACACACTGGGAAACTTCCCAGAAGGTCACCCATCCTGATCACTACTTCAGGCCAAGCACACTTAATTGTGGAGTTCTAATCAGACGGGCTCCCGAAAAGAAAGTTTCACCTTGTTGACATGAGTCATATCATTTAGTCATTTAACCATTTATCATTTGGGGGTGTTACAACCACCCCCCCCCCCCCCCCCCTTTAGAGCACAACATCATCATTGTGGGCCCTAAATCTCAACCCAGGCAGTGCACTACACTTAAGGCTGGGTACCACCTCTGATACCAATTGTGGCAACCAGACCCCGGTGATAGCACAGACACCCCGCCTTAACACGAACGTCAGGTCCTGGCCCGCCAGGTACCACCAGTTGCCCCACAGACACGTGGTCCCCACTCAAGGGTCCACCCACTTTCCTGAATAGGTCATCTGACTAATTATTATCCCCACAGGCCAACACTTGTCCTTTCCAGTGTGCTTTGTCCTCACTCGCACACACCCTGGGAAACTTCCCAGAAGGTCACTCATCCTGATCACTACTCCAAGACAAGCACGCTTAACTGTGGAGTTCTAATCAGACGGACCCCCGAAAAGAAAGTTTCACTTAAGGATGGGTACCACCTCTAATACCAATTGTGACAACCAAACCCCGATGACAGCACAAACACCCCACCTTAACACGGTCGTCGGGTCCTGGCTTGCCAGGTACCACCAGTTGCCCCACAGACATGTGGTCCCCACCCAAGGGTCCACCCACTTGCCTGAACAGGTCATCTGACTAATGATTGTACCCATAGGCCAACACTTGTCCTTTCTAGTGTGCTTTTTCCTCACTCTCACACACCCTGGGAAACTTCCCAGAAGGTCACTCATCCTGATCACTACTCCAAGCAAAGAACACTTAACTGTGGAGTTCTAATCAGACGGTCCCCTGAAAAGAAAGTTTCACTTAAGGATGGGTACCACCTCTGATACCATTTGTGACAACCAAACCCCGATGACAGCACATACACCCCCACCTTAACATGACCGTCAAGTCCTGGCCTGCCAGGTACCACCAGTTGCCCCGCAGACACGTGGTCCCCACCCACGGGTCCACCCACTTGCCTGAACGGGTCATATGACTAATGATTTTCCCCACAGGCCAACACTTGTCATTTCTAGTGTGCTTTTTCCTCACTCGCACACACCCTGGGAAACTTCCCAGAAGGTCACTCATCCCGATCACTACTCCAAGCCAAGCACGCTTAGCTGTGGAGTTCTAATCAGATGGGCTCCCGAAAATAAAGTTTCACTTTGTTGACAGAAGTCATGTCATTTAGTCATTTAACCCTTTATCATTTGGGGGTGTTACAATCACCCCATCTTTAGAGCACAACCTCCTCGTTGTAGTCCCTACATCTCAACCCAGGCAGGGCGCTGTACTTAAGGTTGGGTACCACCTCTGATACCAATCGTGACTACCAAACCTCGGTGACAAAACAAACACCCCGCCATAACACGGCCGTTGGGTCCTGGCCCGCCAGGTACCACCAGTTGCTTTGTCCTCTGTCGCACACACCCTCGGAAACTTCCCAGAAGGTCACTAATCATGATCACTACTCCAAGCCAATAACGCTTAACTGTGGAGTTCTAATCAAACGGGATCCCGAAAATAAAGTTCTACTTTGTTGACATGAGTCATATCATTTAGTCATTTAACCCTTTATCATTTGGGGGTGTTACAATCACCCCCCATTTAGAGCACAACCTCCTCGTTGTTGGCCCTACATCTCAACCCAGGCAGTGAGTTGCACTTAAGGCTGGGTACCACCTTTGATACCAATTGTGACAACCAAACCCCTGTGACAACACATACACCCCACCATAACATGTTCGTTGGGTCCTGGCCCGCCAGGTACCACCAGTTGCCCCGCAGACACGTGGTCCCCACCCAAGGGTCCACCCACATGCCTGAACGGGTCATCCGACTAATAGTTGTCCCCATAGGACAACACCTTTACTTTCCAGTTTTCTTTGTCCTTACTCACACACACCCTGGAGAAACCGCCTAGAAGGTCACCCATCCTGATCACTACTCCAGGCCCAGCATGCTTAACTGTGGAGTTCTAATCAGACGGGCTCTCGAAAAGAAAGTTTCACCTTATTGACATGAGACATACCATTTAGTCATTTAACCCATTATCATTTGGGGGTGTTACAATCACCCCCCCCCCCCCTTTAGAGAACAACATCCTCATTGTGGGCCCTACATCTCAACCCAGGCAGTGCGCTGCACTTAAGTCTAGGTACCACCTCTGATACCAATTGTGACAACCAGACCTCAGTGACAGCATAGACACCCCACCTTAACACGGTCGTTGGGTCCTGGCCCGCCTGGTACCACTAGTTGCCCCACAAACATGTGGTCCCCACCCAAGGGTCCACCCACATGCCTGAATGGGTCATCTGACTAATGATTGTCCCTACAGGCCAACACTTTTCCTTTCCGGTGTGCTTTGTCCTGACACTTAAGGTTGGGTACCACCTCTGATACCAATTGTGACAACCAGACCCCAGTGACAGCACAGACACCCCACCTTAACACGGTCGTCGGGTCCTGGCCCGCCAGGTACCACCAGTGGCCCCGCAAACACGTCGTCCCCACCCAAGGGTCCACCCACATGCCTAAACGGGTCATCTGACTAATTATTGTCCCCATAGGCCAACACTTGTCCTTTCCAGTATGCTTTGTCCTCACTCACACACACCCCCGCCTTAACACGTTCGTCGGGTCCTGGCCCGCCAGGTACCACCGGTTGCCCTGCAAACACGTCGTCCCCACCCAAGGGTCCACCCACATGCCTAAACGGGTCATCTGACTAATGATTGTCCCCATAGGCCAAAACTTGTCCTTTCCAGTATGCTTTGTCCTCACTCACACACACCCTGAGAAACTTGCCAGAAGGCCACCCATCCCGATCACTACTTCAAGCCAAGCACGCTTATCATTCGAGGGGTGTTACAATCACCCCCCCCCCCCCCCTTAGAGCACAAAGTCCTCGTTGTGGGCCCTACATCTCAACCCAGACAGTGCGCTGCACTTAAGTCTGGGTACCATTTCTGATACCAATTGTGACAACCAAATCCCAGTAACAGAACAAACACCCCGCCATAACACGGTCGTCGGGTCCTAGCCCACCAGGTACCACCAGTTGCCCCGCAGACACGTGGTCCCCACCCAAGGGTCCACCCACATGCCTGAACGGGTCATCTAACTAATGATTTCCCCCACAGGCCCACACTTGTCCTTTCCAGTGTGCTTTGTCCTCACTCACACACACCCTAGGAAACGTCCCAGAAGGTCACCCATCCTGATCACTACTCTAGGCCAAGCACACTTAACTTTGGAGTTCTAATTAGACGGGCTCCCGAAAATAAAGGTGCACCTTATTTACATGAGTCATATCATTTAGTCATTTAACTATTTTTCATTTGCAGGTGTTACAATCACCCCCCCCCCCCCCCCTTAGTGCACAATGTCCTCATTGTGGGCCCTACATCTCAACCTAGGAAGTGCGCTACACTTAAGGCTGGGTACCACCTCTGATACCAATTGTGACCACTAGACCCCAGTGATAGCACAGACACCCCGCCTTAACACAGCCGTCGGGTCCTGGACCACCAGGTACCACCAGTTTCCCCGCAGACACGTGGTCCCCACACAAGGTCACCCATCCTGATCACTACTCCAGGCCAGGCACGCTTAATTGTGGAGTTATAATCATACGGGATCCCAAAAATAAAGGTGCACCTTGTTGACATGAGTCATATCATTTAATCATTTAACCCTTAATCATTTGTGGGTGTTATAATCACTCCCCTCCCTTTAGAGCACAACATCCTTGTTGTTATCCCTTCATCTCAACCCAGGGAGTACGCTGCACTTAAGGCTGGGTACCAGATCTGATACCAATTGTGACAACCAGACCTCGGTGACAGCACAGACACCCCTCCTTAACATAGTCGTCGGGTCTTGGCCCGCCAGGTACCTCCAGTTGCACCGCAGACACGTGGTCCCTACCCAAGGGTACACCCACATGCCTGAACGGGTCATCTGACTATGATTGTCCCCACAGGTCAACACCTGTCCTTTCCAGTGTGTGTTTTCCTCACTCACACACACCCTGGGAAATTTTCCAGAAGGTCACCCATCCTGATCACTACTCCAGACCAAACATGCTTAACTATGGAGTTCTAATCAGATGGGCTACCGAAAGGAATGGGGAACCTTGTTGACATGTGTCATATCATTTAGTCATGTAACCCTTTATCATTTGTGGGTGTTACAATCACCCCCCCCCCCCTAGAGCACAAAATCCTTATTGTGGGCCCTACATCTCAACCCACGCAGT
Source organism: Viscum album (assembly GCA_963277665.1). NCBI lineage: Eukaryota > Viridiplantae > Streptophyta > Magnoliopsida > Santalales > Viscaceae > Viscum > Viscum album. Next base: position 5,872,160 of record OY728130.1, on the reverse strand, counting down.
GCGCTGCACTTAAGGCTGGGTACCACCTCTGATACCAATTGTGACAACCAGACCCCAGTGACAGCACAGACACCCCGCCTTAATACATTTGTCGGGTCCTGGCCCGCCAAGTACCACCAGTTGCCATGCAGACACATGGTCCCCACCCAAGGGTCCACCCACATGCCTGAACGGGTCATCTGACTAATGATTGTCCCTACAAGCTAACACTTTTCCTTTCCAGTGTGATTTTTCCTCACTCACACACACCCTGTGAAACTTCTCAGAAGGTCACCCATCTTGATCACTAATCCAGGACAAGCACGCTTAACTGTGTAGTTCTAATCATACGGGCTCCCGAAAATAAAGGTGCACCTTGTTGACATGAGTCATATCATTTAGTCATTTAACCCTTTATCATTTGGGGGTGTTACATCAGCCTTTTTCCCATAATGGATCGATCACATTAACTTGTTTCACATTCCATATCAAGCACATCAACTTGTTTCCCATAATTATCTCAAGAGATATAAAACATTACCCAATTAATTTGAGGGACATATAATTTTGGTCGCACCCATCACATAAAAAACCATATATATGTGTGCCATAAAATCAATAATCATTCATCATATCATCATACCATAACTTATGTAAGGAAATTGGGTTTTATAACATTTCATCAATCCATCATAGAATAACCCATGGAAAATGAATGAGTTCCATAAACATCTCATTATCATGATCATAAACCATATAGCGAAAGAATAAATATAGAACCTTTATATCATATCCCCAGTAAAAAATAAGCAACTCAAAAGGTTATTTTCATTGATTAATATAAATTCCATAAAAATATTATTAAATCATTCTTGAGGAAAATATCTTTTACACTTTGAAAATAACCTTTTTAAAAAATAAAAAATCACAAGATATTTTGGAAATCCTTTTTATTTGAAAATAATCCTAGAAAATTATAAATTAGTCTTCAAACCATTGATTTATTATGATGATAATAAATTCTATTCATTTTGTACAAGTTAAAATAAAACATTCCCTTCACATTATTGTAAAAATTTCAAAAAGTACCTCCTTTGGAAAATGACAGGAAGATTCATTTTAAACCATTTTTTAAAAATTAAAACATGGATAAAAATTAATTTAAACAATCATATAGGAATATTAAAAACATTTTTAAAACATTTTTAGAAAACATGGACGTGGAAGAAAAATATTTTTGATCGAAGAGGGGAATAAAGTCGATTTTCCTTAAAACCTTATTTTAGAATCTTGAGTACATAAAGAGATAAAAATTAAATAATAACATTTAATTTCTTGAAATAAATATATTGTACTAAAATTCATGTTATTATTTATATTTGGATTAATAAATTTCATCATTACAAGAAAAATTGTAAACAATTCCGATAAACAATGAGATTTTGACATAAAACCCTAATCGCTTTGGTAAATTTGGAATCAAAACCTCATGAATGAGAGAACCATAGATGGATATGAATATCTCCATAATTTTAATGAGAATAATCATAAAATAAATTCATATCCATAATATACACCATATAAAAGAAACTAGTGGTGAATATTGCATGTGTCTCACAGCAATAAAAGTGAGACGAAAATCCATTACCTTACATGTGACTTCCTATGTACATGTCTAAAAATAATATATAATAAATATATATTTATTATAAATATATTGCAGAAAAATAATAATATATATCATAACAAAAAATATTTACTTATAATATTTTATCACCCATTTATTTACAATTCTATGTTAAAAGTGTTGTTCTGATTAATAACTGCATCATTTTTAAAGTAAGTTTTGGTTCAGTAGTTTTGGTCCTTGTACTTTTTTCTTGGTTCTATCGTATCTATAATATTAATAATGATATAAATTTCATATATATTCATTATATATATATATCTGTGTATATATTCATCCATAAAATTAGAGATATAAAATTTAATTACACTGTTCATAGAGATGGTGGGTCATACTTACACTTAAATGTTGTTTCCATTTTATCGAATGATGGAATGAAAAAAAGGTATATAATAATTTACCTTTATATAATAATTTTTATCATATATATAATATATATTCATGAAATATATCATTATTAACATCCATTTCAAAATAAAATGAAAAACATATCACATCATTTCATGGAGGCCGTAATCCACACGTACGCGTGGTCGACGTTATAATTTTTCAATGGATTGGAAGGTAAGAATGAAGATGTAATATTATAATTCCAAAAGTATAATTATATAATAAATATCATATATGCACATTAAATCCATAATTATATTCATCTGTAAGAGAGGGTTATGGAAAATGAATTACATCAGTTCACGAGGTGGTGGTCCACCGTACACGTGATCGACGGTTTCGTTTCTCATTTGATAGAAGAAGATATGGATATATGTTATTTAATAAACATAAGAAAATCTAATTATATTTTAGATACTGGTATTATTATATTGTAATTATTAATTTTTGAATGAAGGTGGAAAGATAAGAATTGAAAAGAAAGAGCTCAGTGAAGACAATTAACTTCGCTTATAAAAACCTCCTTTGGATCTCCTAATAAGGACCCTAGGGTGGGTCTTTTCGGAAGAAAAAAATCTCCATAATTTGGATAAGGATTTTAGGTATGTATTTTTTTAGGGTTTTTTAGATAAAAAATTCCCAAATAGGTGTGAATAAGTGAGTGGAAGAGGTTCCCTTTTATATTGGAGGAGGAATGGAATTTTTGTAAATACTCAAACTATTCAATAATGGAAATTCAATATCAACCCAAGTTCCTCAAAAATTAATAAATAATATATTTTATGTGAGATAAGTTTAACCCACACCTCCACCAAAAAAATAAACATTTTTTAAACATGTTATTCTCTTACCCTCTAAGGTTACTCACTTTTACCATTTTAGGTTTCACCAAGGTAACTAGTTATTTTTTATTTACCAAGGTAATTTATCCTTTAATAATAAAAATAAAATTAACCCTTTTAGATAATTTGGAAACATTTATTTTAAATATAAAATTTGATTTATCAATAAAAAAAATCCTATGTGTTTGAAAAAATAACTTTTAACACAAGCACATGTAATGCGCAAAACCCTGTTTTAACATTAACCGTGGTAATTAATTTTTACTATTTTTACTATTCATTATGAAAAAAATTGAAATTATTACATAATATTATTTATGATGATTAAAAATATGAATATATTTTATGAAATTCAATTCACATAAGTGGTAGAATTTAATTTAAAATTAAACCCGCAAATGCAACAAAAAGCGGTTTTCTAAAGAAAAAAAATTCTTAAGTATAAAAAGTTTTTATATAAAAAATTAATATAAAATTGATTTCAATAAACTAAATTATATTAATAATAATAATATAATTTAACTAATTATACCTTTAAAACTATTTTTAAAAAATTGGACTTTTTAAATGCATTAAACAAAAAGACAATTTTTAATTAAAAATAGTGTTTTTAACTATTCATCAAATAAGTAATATTTTTATAAAATTATCAAAATTTCAATCAAATATAATTTTGAAATTTTTATTTTTGAAAAATGAGGTTCATTTTTTCAAATACATTTTTTAAGTGGAAAAAATTAATTATATTATTTTCTCAAAAAAATAAATAAAACCCATTTTAAGGAAAATTTAGTTTTTTGAAACAAATAAAAACATTACTAAAAATATATATTTTTTATCTAAAACTTTCATACATATTTTTTAAAAATGTAGTTATTCATATTACTACCACCAAACTTAATGTCTAGGTTCTAATAATCATGTTTAAATAATAATATTTTAATAGTATATTTTTGTTCGTTAAAACTCAGAGTTGCGTGTAACACAAGCTATCGAAAAAATTTAATTTATTTGAAAAAACATGTTTCTTAAAATATCAGGGAGTTACATTATACCCCACTTAAAAATAATTTTTCCCTTGAAATTCCTTCACTCGAATACAAAAAATCGATGATAATTATGTCTCATCGTATCCTCAGGTTCCCATATAGCTTCCTTAAATTGGTGGTTTCACCAAAAAAAATATAACCATGTGAGTGTCCTTGTTTTGTATTACTTTCTCTCCATGATCAAGAATCTATATTATTTATTCCTTATCAAAGAGATATTAATCAAATTATATGTCCTCTGAGTTTAGTACATGTGAAGGATTAGGTATGTACTTCCTTAAGAGAGATACATGTAACATATCATGAACTTGGGAGAGGTTCATTGGAAGAGACAAATGATAATCTACCATTCCTATTCGATCAAAAATATTAAAGGGTCAAATATACCTAAGGTTAATATTTCCATTCTTCCCAAATATCATATTCTTATTCCATGGATAAATTAGTAGAAACACCTTGTCACCAACTTCAAACTCCAAATCTCACTGAAGATTATCATTATAAATTTTATATTGAATATGAGATGCCTTGATGTGATGTTGAATGGATAAAACCATATCTACTATTTATTTATCATGATCAAGTGTCAATAGATTTATTTATTCAACTTCATTCCTACACATTGGAGCTCTTTACTTTTATCTATTAAGGGATTCGTAATTAGTCGTTTGAATTATCAAGTGGAAGCTATTATTGTAAGAAAAATCAACTAGAGGAAGGTTATCATCCCAAACACCTTTGAATTCTAGAGAAAAATATCTCAACATATCCTCTAGGGTTTAATTGTTCACTCAGACTAACCATATTTCTGAGGATAATACATTATACTGAAACTCAATTTTTCTTCCATATCTTTCTAAATACTTCACCAGAACTTCAAGGTAAACTTCATATCCCAATTAGATACAATATAATGTGGTACTCAATGAAACCTTTCAACTTCCTTAATGTATATCTTATCAAGATGATACAGGGATAAATCTTCTCTAATGGAAATGAAGCATGTTGTCTTTATAAGATGATCAACTGCAATCCAAATAACATTATAGCCTTTATATTCTTTAGGGATTTCAGCAATAAAATACATGGTGAGTTTTTTCTGTTTCCATTATAGTATGGATAGTGATTAAAATATTCCATTATAATTTTTTCATTCATCCTTAACTTTATTACATACCAAGCACCGAGATACATACCTAGTAATATCTCTCATAATGTTATCCCACTGGAAAGACTCTTTCATATCTCTATACATCTTCATAATTCTAGGATGAATTGAGAATGAAGAACTATGAGATTCATCCAATAGATCCATATTCAAATCTGGTATATATGGGAAATATACATGGTTCTTGAACCTTATAATTCCAACGTAATCAAGGTTAAACTCTAGTACATTTCTCAGCATATTCTATATCTTTACATCTGCACCTATTAAATCCTCACTTGGATAAATATTTCAACACTCATTTAGGAAACATAATATTTCTCACCTTCCTTCAAGATTTCAAGATCTATCCTTTGAAAATATATAAATATTGTATATTTTTTTAACATCATATTAGATAATCTATAATGATCGTTTTTACTCAAAGTGTCAGCCACATTTTTTGATTTCCCAAGGAAGTAATGTATCTAGTAGTCATAATCATTAATCAGATTCAACCATATTCTCTAGTACATATTTAGATATTTTAGAGTGAATATATAATTTAAAATTTATTAGAAGTATATATATCACACCTTTATCTATTAAAGTAATGCTAATATTTATTTAATAAAATAATTACCATAGTTAACTCCAAATTATGAGTTTGGTAATTTTTATCAGGAACCTTCAATTTTCATGAGGCATAAGCTATAACCATATCATTCTATATAACAATGCATCCCAGTACCCTCTTTAATGCATCACTAAATATTACAAACCATTCTCCACTATAGGTTAACGTAAGAACAAGTACACTAACTAACCTTCTCTTTAGTTCCTTAAAATTTTATTCACATTCATTAGTCTAAAGGAACTTGGATCCCTTCCAAGTTAACTTGGTGATTGTATTAGAAAATAATGATAAATTATCCACAAATCATCAATAATATCCATAAAAACTAAGAAAATGGTGCATCTCAGTCATAGTGGTTGGTCTGGGCCAATCTTCAATAGCCTTCATCTTTGATGGATCTATCGATATACCCTCTTTTGAGATTATATGACCCAAAAATGAAACTTTTTTATCCAAAATTCACACTTTGTGAATTTTTAATATATCTTATCCTTCTTTAGGGTCTTCAGTATAATCCTCAAGTGATCTTCATTCTTGTACTTAATATTTAAATAAATAATAATATCATTTATCAAGACTACCACAAACTAATCAAGGTAATCTCTAAAGACTCCATTCATTAGATACAAGAAGATAGTGGTGGAATTAGTAAGACCAAATAGAATCACTAGATACTAATAGTTTCTATACCTTATACAAAATGTTTTCTTGGGTATATCATCCTTCATGACCCTCAATTTTTGATATCCATAATAAAGTTCAATCTTGAAAAATTATTGATCTCCATTAAGTTGATTAAACAAGTCATCAATACAGGGTAGAGGAAACCTATTATTGATTATTTTCTTATTCAATTCCCTATAATAAATATAGAGTCACATTGATCCATATTTCTTCTTAACAAAAAGAACAAGTGCACCCCAATGTGACATACTTTCCTGAATTAATCCCTTATCAATATTATATAGGATTTTATTCTTCAATTATTATAACTTAATTAGGTTCATTATAAAGGAAGTCTTGGAAATAGTTTTAGCACCAGGTACGAGTTATACTGAGAACTTAACTTTTCAATTTGGTGTAATACTATGCAACTATTTCTGAAAGACCTCAACAAACTCCCATGCAATAGGAATATCATTGATGCTAAGTTTCTCCCCAACCATATTATATAAACACCATTTTTTAATATGAATCAAGACCCATACAATGGATGTTATCTCTATCAAAAATTCATATTTATCATTGTACTGATAGATGGCCATAGGGATTTATATAGATAAATTAAATCCATAACTAAGATGATATTAAATTCAACTAGAGGGAGAATAACAAGATTTTCAGGAATCACATTCCCATAAACTTCAACTCGAGAAGAATTATAGACTTTAGATGATATTATCCTACCATTATAATTTTTCACTACCAATGCAGGTGCCACCTATCAGCAGGCCATGCATCACATATTCAATCCAATCCTCGGGAAATTGGCGGAGTGCTATGTGGATGATCTGGGGGTCAAATCTCGCCAGTGCTAGGACCATCTCAAAGACCTTGAGAAAGTGTTCGGTTTCCTTCGTTCTCGCCACTTGAAGATGAACCCGTTGAAGTGTGCCTTCAGGGTCACTTCTTGGAAGTTTATTGGCTTTGTTGTCAGGTAACGAGGCATCGAGATCGACTCGGAGAAGATAAAGTCCATCAGCCAGATGCCTCCCCTGAGAAATATTCAAGAGCTTCGAGGTTTTCAAGTCCACTTAGCCAACATATTCCAATTCATTGCTAATCTGGTTGGCAAGTGTAATCCCTTTTCTAGGCTTGTGAAGAAGGGCACTTCCTATGAATGGGACAAGGAATTCTAGGCCACCTTTGAGGAAATCAAGTAATATTTGCTCTAGCCTCTGGTCTTGATGCCACCCGTCTCTAGTAGGCCGCTAATCCTTTACATCATGGATCTGGACCGATCTCTTGGCACCCTTCTCGCCCATAAGAACAATGAGGGGATAGAGAACATTCTCTACTACCTCAGCTGCATGTTTCTCGATACAAAGACCAAATACTCCCCTATCGAGAAGAGATGTCTTGCGCTTGTATTCGCTATGCAGAAGTTGCAGCATTACCTACATCACCACGAGGTACAGCTGGTCTCCCAGGTAGACTTGTTGAAGTATATTCTAAATCAACCCATGTTGACCGGCTTTCTAGCGCGGTGAGCGGTGATTCTCCAGCAGTTCGACATTAGGTTCGTGCCCTAGAAGTCCATCAAGGGGCAGGCATTGGTAGACTTTCTAGCTGCCCATCCAACATCTGTGGACTAGTCCCTGGACTTCGATTTTCTTAATGAGGCAATCCTCTCAGTCGATCATACCATCCCATGTTGGTAGATGAACTTTGATGGTGCCTCCCGGAGTCCCTCCGGTAGGAGGCTTAATGATCCTAGGCTCAACAAAGTGGGCCTGGGTATCATCTTCATTACCTCGGCATAATCCATCTTTCCATACTCATTCCTATTGTCAGAAGGTTATACCAATAATGAGGTAGAGTATCAGGCCCTCATTACTGGTCTCGAACTGGACCTTGAGATCAATGTGCCCCACTTGCATATAAAAGGGGATTCTGAGCTGGTCATTAAGCAAGTCAACGGTGGATATGTTTTCAGAAATCCAGAGCTCGTACCATTTTTGGAGCACACACTCCATCTAATGGCCCAGTTCCCTTCTTGACCGGAGGTTACCCATGTCCCTTGGTCACAGAATAGTCAGTTGGATGCTTTGACCGGCCTAGCGGCATCGCTTGCAGAGCCCGAGCAGGATGATCTGATTATACATGTGGCCCACTGGAGAGTCATTTCTCCCGTCACCCCAGAGGATGACGACAGCCTGAAAGTAATCCATATTACTGTTGGATCCTCCACGTTAGGACTGCTAGTCTCTTCAGATCCAGTGGTTGAAATGACTCATGACTGGAGAGCCCCTTTTTTCGAGTATCTCCAAAATGGTTGCCTCCTGGCTGATCGGGCTGAGCACGAGCGAGTCTGACACTGCGTGCTGCAGTTTACCCTCCAGAGTGGTCCCAGTCTTGAGAAGATCCTCTATAAGTGCAGTTTTGATGGTGTTCTCCTCTATTTCATTCAAGGAGTCGAGATTCCACAGGTCATTCAAGAGGTTAATGATGGTTCATGTGGCGCCCACCAGGCTGGGCCGAAGCTCTCCCATCAGATCTGGAGACTGGGGTACTTCTGGCCTTCTATGATCCATGATTGTATTGAGTTTTCCAAGATATGTCACGCATTCCAAGTGCATTCTAACTTCCTGCATTGTCTTCCAGAACCTATCCACTCCACCAAGTACTCTTGGCCATTTGTGGTGTGGGGAATCGATGTCGTGGGACCATATCCACCGGTGACAGCTCGCCAGTGCAGGTTCATCTTGACCGCCACAGATTTATTTTCCAAGTGGGAAGAGGCAATCCCGCTCAAGGAATTCAAGGCTCATTCCATCGTTGACTTCGTGATATCCAATATCATCCGCTGGTTTGGAGTTCCTCACACCGTCCTCACCAATAACGACACCAACTTCCGAGCAGTTGAGCTAAAGAAATTTTACACCAAGTACAATATCCGCTCGAACCATACCTCCCGCTATCATGCACAGGAAAATGGACAGATCAAGTCATTCAATAAAACCCTCTCTAAAATTTTGCAGAAAATGGTTGGTCAAAATAAGAAGAGTTGGCCGGACAAGCTCCCTAACGACCTCTGGGAATATCGAACGATGACTCGCAATTCCACCCAAGTGACCCCGTATTCCCTAGTGTACGGAGCTGAGGCCATCCTGTCCTTCGAGATCAAGATGCCTTCATTACGCACTGCAGTCTATGACTAGCAGGCACTAGATAAGGTGGCCGAAATCCATCTAGCTGAATTGGAAGCACTTGATAAGAGTAGGCTCTGTGCCCTGCACAATCTGGAAAGGCGCCAGAACAATATGGCTAGAGCCTTCAATAAGAAGGTTCACCGCCGCTCTTTTCTGCAAGGCGACCTGGTACTGGCCCTATGAGCGCCAATGATCCCTGGCAGGAAACTACCCAAGTTAGAACACAAATGGGAAGGACTTTACATAGTCCACAGGTTTTACCCCAATGGAGCATACTCCTTGGTGACCATGGATGGTGAGCATATAACTCCTCCCACTAATTCCAAATTCCTCAAGAAATACTTTGCCTGAGCCAAATGGTCCGACACGACCTTAAACTGGCTGGTCCGACATGACCTTAAACTGGCTGGTCTGACACGACCATAAACTGTCTGATCCGACACAGCCTTAAACTGGCTAGTCTGACATGACCTTAAACTGGCTGGTCCAACACGACCTTAAACTGGATGGTCCCGCATGACCCTAAACTGCACAATGGTCCTACATGACCTTAAACTGTTCAGTCCTGCATGAATTTAAACTGTGCATCGTATCGCATGAAGTTAAACTACATCGTGAGAACTATGTATGTCTTGATTCCCATCCTGATGGGATACATAGGAACGCTCAGAGGCCTCATCTTGAGCCCAGCCCTGAGCTCTTCTCTTCGACTATTCCCCCTGGGTATAGCTTCCTCAGAGGATCCTTGCATGATATGGAGTAGGCTTCCTTATCCCCACTCATAAAAGGATTATAATGGTCGCACCATGTTCCCACTCCCTTTCTTCTATCCTCCCACGTCTTCACCGCACGACGTTAAATTGCATGGCGTTCAAGAACTATGTATGGCTTGATTCCCATCCTCATGGGATACGTAGGAACACCTGGACATTTCATCTGTTGGCCCAGCCCAAACTCCAGAATCTTCCCCCCTGGTCAAGATGTATGGAAGGGGTGAAAACTTTTGCCCCAATTCACATCGACCTAACCTTGATCCGTCCATATGTCCCGCTCCCTAGAGACGTTCTCCTCTTTGAGTGATGGGTACAGCTATGCTTCACCCATTCCTTGACTCATATTCTACCACCTTCCTCGTCCGAAAGGGCCCCTGAATGGTATGTATGCTAGGCCTAAGGGATCTCTCTTACCACTTCAGACCAATTCCCTCGAGGATGTCGAGAAACAAGCTGATACAAGTCTCGCGTTTTGAATATGGTCAGTATTCGATGATCATTTGTTGCTCTTGAATGGTCACTATAGGGATGTTGTGTTTCAAACATGGTCCACAGCTGTCCTGGATCATTAGGGCCACCCCAAGAGGTCCTGAACGTCAAGTGTAGTGGTTCATTATGCCCCGTTGTATCTCTAATCGATGAACTCCCTTTGGGCGATGCCAACCCTTAGGCCCCTTGGCCTTTTCGGGCCCCCGACCCAGGTTCTATCTTATGGGATTGTACGGTATGGTGTGGGATTATGTCCTCATTCATGTCGGGTTGCTCTCTGTGTTGTACACATCCCCGGATGAGACACCTTATCCTATCCTCGTCCACACTACAAGACGTTAAACTGCAAGTTGGTCAGGCCTCCCTGACTAAGGCCCAACCTCAGGCCCCTTGGCCTTCTCGGGCCCCCGACCCTCATCCTCACTACAAGACGTTAAACTGCAAGTTGTTTAGGCCTTCCTAATCGAGGCTCAGCATCAGGACCCTTGGCCTTCTCGGGCCCCTGGCCCAGGCTATCTCATGTGAGTGTATGGTGTGGTGCGGTATTACATCCTCATTCACGTCGGTTTATTCACCATGTCGTACATCTCCCTTTTTTGGGGGTATCCTACTCACCTCCTCGTCCTGCATAACGTTAAACTGTACCTTGAGAACTATGTGTGCCTTGATTCCCATCCTTATGGGATATGTAGGACCACCCAAATGTCTAGACTTCGAGTCCATCCCAATATCCTAGAGATATCCATTTCACCTTGGCCCCTTGGCCTACCCTCTCCCTCCTGGACACCCTCGTCGACCCTCTTTGGCGGTTCACCAATGTTCCTAAGGGTACTCTGGTTTATTACCTTGAATGTCGGACTCTGCTCGGACATGCTTCCACCCGTTTTTTAGGCTTTTTTCCCCCTTCATTAGGGATTCCATCACCTTTCACACCCGAAGAGACCCCCGAGTGGCATAGATGCTAGCCCTAAGGGCTCTCCTACCATTACAGGCCCCGAGTGGCATGGTTGATAGGCCTAAAGGCTCTCCTACCATTACGGGCCAACTCCCATGAGGGTCACGGACAACAAACCAATACAAATCCCGCATTGTGAATATGGTCAGCGTTTGATGCTCATTTTTTGTCCCACTTCAGGCTAACGTGATATGGATACTATGTTTCGAACACGGTCAACAGTTATCCTCCATCGCCACACCAACTCCATTAATCCCGAAATGTCGGTTATATGATTCACATCATTCTCCACCTCATCATGTCCAAGTAGAACTCTGAAACTCTTGTTACTATTCCTCAATGAGCATTCATGCATTGGGAGGACTAAAGCCATCATTCGGGGCTCCTCACCGATTTCCCTTTGGCGTGCGTCCCAATTATTGCAAGAGACATTCACCTCCCTTATTTCCCACACTGAGTTTAACTCACATGGGATAAGGGATCGAGTTGATTTTTGCACTTACTTGGAAGGTTTTAGCTCCTCTATGGTTCGAGCTCTAAGACCATAAACTAAGATCTCATTTAGAACTAAGTATGGCTTGATTCTCATTCTTATGGGATACGTAGGACCACTCGGACACCTCGTCTTCAGGTCCAGCTCAGTTGGGAGCTAGTTTATCCTACCCCTTTCCCTATTTCCCCTACTTGGGCCCCTTGGTGTAAGGTTACCCTCTCGAAATTGTGCACAGTGTGATATGGGATCATTTCCCCATTCACATCGGGGATGTTCTATTGCACCGTACACATTCCCCACCTAGCATCGTCTCTGTTACGTCTGCACTGTGTGACGTTAAAATGCATGTCTGGTCCCATCACATGACCCTAAACTGTGATATTATCATCCTAGCCACACAACGAAAAATGGAACTGCATTGTGATGACCTCATCATAGGGAACATCATGTTGGGTATTGGTCATTCGCCATACCATTTTTCAATGCCTACTATAGATTGATTCTTGTAGCGATGTCAGGACCTACTACCCTAGGCATGTCACTTCACAAAAAAAACCACTCACCTTAAATTACAAACAAGATTTATCAAATTCCTCTTCTATTGGTGCGAGGGCCATGCCTGCACGCCCCCTTTTCCCTGGCATTGGTACCTTACCATGCCACCTCCAGAACTACGTGCAGCTTGATCCCCATCCTCATGGGGTATGTAGGAATGTCTGTTCAATTTTCCTCATGCCCAGCTCAACTCTCGTTTTCGGCCCCTTGACCCAAAACCTCTCCAAGGAACACGTGGTGGTCAGAACCCCCGGTTCCCATTCACGCCGGGTTTTTGTAATTACTCACCATAAGTCTCTCGTGTTTCCTACCACCTATAGTCTGAGTTCTACAACCCTAAACTAAGATCTCCCTGTTGTAAGGGACTCTTCTCCCTCTATCTAATACGTCTTTTTTTGTATTTATATGCGTTTTGACAAAGAGCTAGAAGTGTGGAATTTTCATATGGGCATTCCCCTCGTTCCATGTCCAAGCTTTGTGAGCTCGCTATTTGGATCCCCATCCTCTTTCACATCCAAAAGTACCCTTAGACGACATGGATTCTAGGCCTAAGGGCTCTCCATGGTGCTAGGCCTAAGGGCTCTCCTACCGTTTTGGGCCAACATCCCTAAAGATTTTTTACGACATTTGTGATAGGTCCCATTTTTCGAACATGGTCAACATTCAACCCTAATTTTTCTATCCCCATTCCAGGATAATACGATGTGGATGTTGCGTTTCCTCCACGGTCAACAGTTATCCTCCATCGTCACACCACCATCGTTTTGGTCCAGATTGCGAGCATCATAATTCACACATTTCCACTCTCTCATGTTCAAGTCGGATTCCGACATACTCGGCTTTGTCTCTTCTCACGTCTAGGTGCGCTTCACAGATGAGTTAGAATCATTGGACCAGTATTCACCAAGTGTCCCTTCGTCCTAACATGCCCCTTCCTATGTCGGGAAAGTCCCACATTACTTCTTGTTTCCCACACTGAGCACGACTCACGTGAGCTTAGTAGTTTTGGTAGGATGTGTACCGGTGCGGCTAGGCTTCTCATCATCCCGCATGACGTTAAACTACACTCTCAGAACTACGTATGGCTTGATTCCCATCCTCATGGGGTATGTAGGAATGCTCGACCACTCTGCTTCGGGCCCAGCCTAATTCTCACTCTTGGTCCCTCAACCTAAAGAGTTTTCTCCAGGGGTACGTGGTGTGATTTGGGCTCCAAGTCCTCATTCACGTTGATTTCATAGCTACCGAACCACATACTCTCTGGGCTCTTCCCTTTCATTCCATGTCCTATCATATGACGTTAAACTGTAGGAATCCATATGTCCTCAACGCATGACACTAAACTGTGGTTATACCCTAAATAAGTTTAGGATTCCCCATATTAGTCATGGGATGCACCAAAGCCTCTTCCATAGGGGACTTCACCTGTCAGTGTTGGTCTATGATTACACTGTGCTTCCAGAACTGCGTACATCTTGATTTCCATCCTTATGGGATACGTAGAGACACCCCGGTATTTTTTCCTAGGGTCCATCCCCAGGAATCGTAAGGTCCTGTTCCTCCCTATTTCTGTCCTATGGCCTGATCCCTTGGGGGGAACCATGGAAACTGCAATTTTTTCCCAAAAAAGTTTGGGATGCCCCACGATGGCATTGGGAAGCTACAGACACCTTGCCAGAGAGGCCTTGTCTGAAAGAAGGAATGATCCTTGATCAAACCGATGCACCCATCCAATTTTCTTCTACCACGGTGGCGTAATTTCGTGAGTGTTGGATTCTGTTCAAACAAACCCTCACTCCATGTTCCACACTTTGTGTGCCCCTTATTCGGACCATTTTCCTCTTTCATGTCTGGAGGAACCCCCTAACAGTATGGATACTCGGCCTATGGCCCGCCTACTGTTCTGGGCCAACATTCCAGAAGACTACTGAATGTCATTTGCGACAGGTCCCATGTTTCAAACATGGTCAATGGTTGACCCTCGTTTGATATCCCCACTCCAGGCTAATACAATAAGAATATTGTGTTTTGAATGCGTTCAACAGTTATTCTTTATTGTCACGCCATCCCCACAATGTTCCTAATCCTGAGTACCATGATTCACAATTCTCATTCCCGTCTGTTCGGATCAATTTCAGCACCCCTGGCATTACACCATTCGTTCACAAGAGCATGTGAGTAAAATGGTAATTCGGCTGTTCTGAGAACTTTGTTCTCCAGCCAGGTCTCTCCCATTTCCTATAAATCCGGACCAGTTTTTCAAACCCCGAATGCCTGAATCTTGGTTTTCACTCCTACGTTTGGGTGGGGCAATGAGGTAACCATCCCTTGTTTCTCACATCGGGATTGAACCATTTGAGCTTAGGTAATGGTCTCTGGATGCTCTAATAACATTACAAGGATGAAATAAACCAATGAAAACAACGAAACTAATGCATGCTACTACATTCAAACAATCAAAGCATGAAAGTATGTTTAAAGGGTTTGTAATCATTACAACACCCAGGGGTCGACTCCCCCCATGGACGGATTGACCTCATCAAAGGAATGTTGCAGCTCCACCACCCTCTAGATGGTGGCATCCAGGAGATGTTGTCGCTTTTTCACCTCCTGCTCCTCCTTGGTAGCGAGATGGCACAATTCTTTGGCTACAATCTGGGCCCACTCCATGTCGGCCCGGATGGCGATCATCTCCTTAAAGCACACCTCAGGCCCTCTTCGACTTCTACTAGCTGGGCCTTCAATCATGATATCAACTCAGATTGCACATTGAGGGAGTTCAACTACTCGTTCGCCTGGTTTTGCAGCCACTGGACCTCGTCTTCAGCCTTCTGGAGCCTCTTGATGTTCACCACCTTCCTCCACTACCAGCCCACACCAAGGCCACAGTCATACTCCCGAATCTTTTCTGACATAAGATCTCAGATGAGCATGTGAGGACGTCGAGCATCCACTTCCCCAGCACACAGTTCGTGCAGGCGCGAGTGAAGTCTGTCCATCTCATTCAACCATAGCATTTGGGGGGTGTCATCGATGAAGCGCTTGATCATCTTCCACGATCGGTGATGGACTATTTTGTTGTCCTCCTTGTCAGACGCCATCTCTTCCCAGTTGGCATGATTAATGGGCTCGTATGCAGGTAATTCCCCCAGGAACTCCTTGGTCGGGTCCATGTCTGGCGTCGAATTAGGCGTGGCAGGGCCTGAATCGTCTGGTTGATCCTCATCATTGGATCCCACCTCAATGATCTCAGGCGCAGTCCCACTGGAGCGCCTGCTGGTGATTGGGAGTGTTGCGGTTCGGTCAGGTCGGGTTTTCACTTCCACAACCATTGGCATGCCTCTGGGAAGGGTGCTACAAGAAGCCCCGACCAACTTTGTCGCAGCAGCCCAGGCCAGTTGAAGGATTGTACACGCCAAGAAAGGGACATGGATTTCAGTTAACGTGGTCAAGGGATGGAAGTTGGGAATGTAGTAGAGAAGACTTATAGAGGTCAAATCCCTGGTCTCTCTCTTGGTCTGATGTCTTCGAAACCCCAAGACGCGGCCCCCGTATATGGTTGGCAGATCTAGAGACTCCAGGGGAGCCGCCTTGACTGTCCCAGCCCCGCCAGACGTGGAGGTTGATGCAACCACGGGCGCAGATCCTGAAGGTCCCGCGTCGACGCCCGCTGAGGGGCAAGAACGAGATCTATGCACAAGGTCCTTCTGCACAGTACAGACACTGATAAGAAATCTAGAGTAACCTAAGGGTAGGCTCTGAAGAAGGAACTTGGGATTTTACCTCAAGAGCCTCTGCGAAATCTTCGAGATCTGAGGACTGGTCACCAACTTCGCCCTCCTTCAGCAGGCTCTCCCTACCAGCCTCGTCTCCCCAGGAGGACTCGTCTGATTCATCCGGCAGGGGGAAGCACTATTTTAGCTCAGCGGTCGACAGCTTTGGAGGGACCGTGCGATCCAACAGCACCTTGAATCGGTCTGTCATTAGGTACAGGGTGCCCCGGGAATGGATGAAGTCCTCTAGATTGGCTATGTATTGCTCCGACTCTGTCTGGGATACTGCAAAGCCAGCTCTGATAGGGTCAATACCCAAAAAGTCCATCCCAAGGCGGTTAAGGTGCTGTCATAATTCGAATGGGCCAAGGAATTGGCGGTTCACCACCCAGATGTCTCAGGCCTCTGGAAAGGAAGCATTCTCTGGTATGTCAATGTGGCGCAGCCGTTTCCCCGGGGCCTGAGTGGAAATCCTGCGGAACCCTCTCAGTGGCTTCCCCTCTAGATGACTATCTTCTATTGGAACCACTGGTTCTGCCGCTACTGTCGGACCTGCTACTGTTTCTCCCTCCTCGACTGGTGCGGGCGCCGCCGCTACAGCAGCCCCCACCACTACGGGATGCCCTTGTTGCCTTCCGGACCTGGCCCTAAGGTTGGGGAGGCTCACCCTCACCTACCAGGATGGTTGGACACTTCAGTATCTCCCCTAGGTAGGTCACCTCCCAACTCTGGGCATATTCTATTATCAGCCCAAGGATGATGGTAATTAGAGGCAATACATTCTGCATCTTCCTGTCTTCACGTGTGAAAATGAGACACATATTCCTCATTACACATGGGTACTCCTCATATCATACCCTCAGGTAGACCTGTGGGGTCATCCACTACAGGAACTAGAATTTCCTAGCAAACTAGTGTGGGGTGTACGGCTCACAGAGACGCTCGCGGTCCACCCTGACCACCAGGATTCCACCTCGAAAGGCCAGGAGGTAGGCTCAGTGCTCTTCCGCTCCTTGGCCATCATCTGTGAAGGCCCCCGTCGACAATGAGAACGGGTGGAAATTGAATTCCTCCACCCTCCACACCCATTTTAGAACTGATGGTGCGGTCATCTTGGTCGGAAAGCTCCCTATGGCGTTCAAGATTGAGGGATGAAAGTTCGACCCTGGAGGCGAGATGGAGTTCGGATACTCATATATCCCCCTAATGTGTGCCGCCATCCACCCGTACAGGAGGTGGAACAGCCCGCATATCCTCTGTGGCCTCTTCCCCTCACTGATATTCCACAGCACTTTGTACAATTTGGCGAGCATCGAGATCCCCAGGTTGACCCACCCTCCTGTCGCCAAAGTGGATGCCATGATGAAAGTGCTTGGATGCACTCCCAAGTTTGTATCCCTCACCGGCATGATCCAACCATAGATGAGGGCTGTGATGAATGTTTCCGTCCTGACTATTGGTCATTGTTCAGTACTAACACTGAACCCCCAGGTCTTCCACTAGCTATTCTCCAGCATCCGCCAGTAGAGTTTTCCTTACTTTGGGCACCCTTCTGGAAAGTTTGAGGCCTCATCGGGAACTGCCTATTTTCTGGGAAGTTCAAGAACTTCTTGAACCAGTTCTTGAAGTGGACATCCCTCACCACCTCCTTATCCTCCCCAGGCACGAGCTCCATCAGTGCCATCTCCATATGTGGCATCTTCTTTGGATCCTACCACGCACCCATGGCCAGGAGTAATTCCTCGTACATCACCCCCAGTATTGAGACCCCTGAGATCTGATGCACGTCCCATAGGCTGATTCTGACCTCCCCGGGATGCAGGTGAAAGGTATTGGTCCCCGGTGACCACCGGCTCAACAGCTCCGACATCAACTACTTCGGCTGGTAGATATGGAACTGGGAATCCCAAGATGCCTCATACAGGCCCACTCTTCTCAGCTCCGCCCCGAACTCCTCGCACGAGGTGCCTACCCAGTAGGCCCAAGCCCAATCGTCAGTGAAATTTCCGCCCTGGCGTAGGTCCCATTCCTCGGACCAACCCTTCTTTGGGTTCCCCAGCGCCGCCTTAAGGATGGTTCGGTATAGTGGATGGGACATCTCTGGCTGCAATTCCCTCCCGTCGATGTTGTTCAGGTGATTTTACAGACAGTCGGCGATGACAAGCATGAAATACTCTCAGGCACGACCATCGGGCACCCTGAACCATCGGTGCTGGCACGACATGCTCCAGAACCAGTAAGTTGGCTCATCCCTAATTGCTGCAGGAATGAAGACATCATCCCTCAGCCCAAATCCATACAGAGGCAACCTCCTGCACAGCTGATAGTTATTTTGGCTATCTGACAGCAGCTCCACCAAAGAACTATGGTCTGAGTGGCTCCGGACTAGATCTCCTAGCCCCAGGTTGTTCACCATTTGATCCCTCTGGGCGGAATCCGCAAGGACCCCCTGGACATCTTCTTGGTGGTCCATTCGGCTCTAGAACTTGGACGTTTGGTTGGCTGGTTCGTGAAGATCATTCGCGAAGAGAGTTTGCGAAGGCCGCTCACGAAGACTATTCGCAGAAGCACTGCCTCGGTGTTCAAAGCCGGATAGCGGAGCGTAAATGCAGAGTCAAGGACTTGTTGTGCGCCTTGAAGCCTCAATTCATAGAGATCACTCATGGAGTACACAGAGCTTCGTGAATCGAGAGTGCAAGAAGACAAGATCGTGGAAAAAGTAAAGGAAAAAAGAGATGGCAGGTCCCCTATTTATAGGCGATAGCCATTGGAGCTTCACGGCGCATCCTGACCACGTGGAGCTTCACGGCGCGCGCAGCCCACATGTCCCCTATTCGCCTCGCGATCATGCCTCACAAATCCGCACCGTGAATGACTGAGGATTTTGGTGATTTCCCTCAGACTTCGACCCTTGATCTCTCTCCGGCTCCAAGTCTGAGGGGGGGGAATTGGTTGGCGCCAAAATTTGGAACAAAGAAAAAGGCCCCAAGATAGTCCCACGGACTGCCTCGTGAAGCCCCTTCACGGAGTTCCCCATCACCGCAGCCGCCATGAAGCAAAGAAGGCGGGAGGCTCCACGAACGCCTTGAACGTTCGCGAGCCCGCTGTGAAGCCAAGGAGGGGGGATGCTCCGTGAATGCATTTGACGTTCGCGAGCCCACTGCGAAGCCAAGGAGGCGGGATTCTCCACAAACACATTTGATGTTCACGAGCCTACCACGAAGTCAAGGAGTCGGGATGATCCATAAACGCATTTGACGTTCGCGAGCCCGCCGCAAAGCCAAGGAGGTGGGATGCTCCGTGATCCTGTTTGATGTTCGCGAACCCTCCGTAAAGCCACCCGACCCCTCTTCGCGCTGCGTGAGCCCTGCTCCGTGGCACCTCTTACCTATAAATACCGAACTCCCCATAAGCTCTCAGAATGGACAATCCAACCTTTCGGCTTCTCATCTCATGAATCGTGAATCACTCTTCCACTCGGAGAACCATGAGCTGAGCGAGGTACTTCTGCTTTTCGAAGTGCCTCCCCATTGTCTCGTTTTGATCCCCTCTTCCGAGAGGGATTCCTTTTGCAAAGCCTAAGGGATTTCGCAAAGGAACGGGATCCCCAAGGGGACCTGAGTCATCGTGGAGTGTTTATGCTTCACGAATTACCCTTCATGTACACTTTATCCATTTGCTAAGGTAGGATCAATGTACTTCGCAAAGCACATTGCTTCCGGACACCTTGCTTCGCGAGGCACCTTTGCTCTGTGAGGCTGTGCTCCGTGAATGCCCTTTCACTTCGTGAAGCACCTCCCATTTGCACCTCTGTCCCATGCTAAGTCTAAGGCACCCCACTTCGTGAAGCACACCCCTTCGCAAGTTCCCTCCGCCATGCATAACAACAGAGCTCCATAAGGCCCCTTCCTATAGACCCCTCTGCTTGGAAAATCCTTTTCCCGTGCGACCCTCCATGTTGGCATGATGTGACTTAAAAGTCCCTTGGACAATACCACCCGTAGCGTTGTTGCGCCTAATTCTTCTTTGCATAGGCACGCTAATGGCTATTGCTTCTTCGCATAGCCACACTAATGTGGACCCCTCGATGGTTTGCTCCACAACACCCCCTCATTATGGTGTTTCTGGTGCCTTCCCTCCCACAAGGAGCAGAGGGTACCGGTTATGTAAGTCCTAGGGGTGCGGAGTGAACCCACCTCGTCCGAGCTGCAGGAAGTTAAACTGCCAAGCACCTTCGTCCTCAACACATGTCGTTAAACTGTGACCTGACCCCATGCCTCACACGTAGGGTCCCCCCGCCTAGGACACTATCCACACCCCCTAGTCTCCATATGGGATGATATCCTCCTTCTTGGAGTGGAGTTTGTCCATGGGGAAGGGCAGCCATCTTGGTATAAGCCCCTAGCTTTTCTTGTAGGAGGTGTCACCCCTGATCCTCCTCACTTCCTCGGTGCCAATGCCAGTGGAGGGCGTGATAGGGAACAGGGCCTCCATCCTGGAGTAAGTCCCAATCCCCCTCTCCCACTGCGCTTTTTTGCCTTCGGGCCTCCATCCTAGAGTAAGCCCCGACACTTCTTGGGTCGCTCCACGCGTAAGCCCCACTCTACATCCCACGAACGTACCTTTTGCGATGTGATCATCAAATCCCTACTGCCTCTTGTTTCTCACACCGATCATGACTCATGTGGGATTAGAGTAAGCATCGACCATGACAACATCCCCGTCCCACATGATGTCAAATTTTACACCCGAACTATGAGGACTTTGATCCATGTCAAGGCATGGTATGTAGGAAGCCTCCACGAGGTTCAAGCCCAACAACCATTGGCCCCGACCATCTCCCTGTCGGTGTGCTAAGCCCCATTAACACCTTGGGCAGCCTAGAGTGTAAGCCCCACACTATCCTGAACTACGAGTACTTTGATCCATGTCAAGGCATGGTATGTGGGAAGCCTCCATGATGTTCAATCCCACCACCCGGTCGTTCCGACCTTCTTCATGTCGGTTCACCAAACACCATGGGCAACCTGGAGTTTAAGCCCCACACCATCATGAACTATGTGGTCTTTGATCCATGTCAAAGTATGGTATGTAGGAAGCCTCCATGAGGTTCAAGCCCGCCATCCACTTGGACCAAGGACCTTATTCACGTCGGTTCGCCGACACCCATCCCGAACTATGAGGACTTTGATCCATGTCAAGGCATGGTACGTAGGAAGCCTCCATGAGGTTCAAGCCTGCCACCCATCAGACCCCCGGTCCATCTTCATGTCAATTCTCTGACACACCCCATCCCTAAATATGAGGACTCTGATCCATGTCAAGGCATGGTATGTAGGAAGCCTCACGGGGTTCAAGCCCACCACCCGGTCATTTCAACCTTCTTCACGTCGGTTCACCAAACACCCTGGGCAGCCAAGAGTGTAAGCCCCACATCATCCTGAACTACATGGTCATTGATCCATGTCAAGGCATGGTACGTAGGAAGCCTTCCTAAGGTTCAAGCCCACCATCCACCTGGACGAAGTTCCTTCTTCACGTCAGTTCACCAACACCCATCCCGAACTACAAGGACTTTAATCCATGTCAAGGCATGGTACGTAGGAAGCCTCCCTGAGGTTCAAGTCCACCAGCCATTGGACCCCCAGTCCATCTTCACATCGGTTCTTTGACACACCCCATCTTGAACTATGTGGTCTTTGATCCATGTCAAGGCATGGTATGTAGGAAGCCTCATGGGGTTTAAGCCCACCACTCGGTCGTTCCGACCTCTTTCGCGTCGGTTCACCCCCGTCCCACATGACGTTAAACTGTATGCTCAAACTATGTGGACTTTGATCCATGTCAAGGCATGGTACGTAGGAAGTCTCTTCAAAGCTCAAGCCCAAAACCATAGTCCATCCTGATTCTTACCTGGGCCACCACATCCTGGTGAGATCATGCCACTTCATTCCCCTCCACGGCATTCAGGGAGCCGCCCACGTGTTGGACCCAATATCGGTGTTCCCTCCAGGGGGTTATTCAATATGATCAACTCTAATCAGTGTTCTGATCAGTCTGATCCATCCCCGCTGGATGTTAAACTCACGGCATACCCTGTGTCAAACATGGGAAGCTGAGGAAAACATCAGATACATGCCTATGGCATATAATTCCCCGCATTCGATGTGGGATGCCTCGGGCTTCCGCGCCCCTGAGAATCCCTATAACAAGGGACATAAGAAAGACACACCAATCCCCAGCATCCAGACACGTCAGTGATGCCCAGCATGACTACTTCCCTAACCGAAGGTTACTGCCCTAACCGGACCCCTTGGAATGTCCTGACAGAAGCAGCGTAATTAACTGGTGTCCATAAAAATATGGCACCGGGAAGAGTTTCACGAACAACGTATTAAATATATGAGGGAGACCCGGACTAGGTGACGAGTTCTGAGGAGGAATCCACGTAAGGAAGAACCAACATCCCATCATCCTGTTTTGATCAAGGAGTAGATGTCCCTGAACAAGGAGAGAATTCCACCTGCCTTTGGAAAGCGGGAATGCAGGATAACAAAAGTTGCGCCTATCGCACTCAAGCAGACAAACGTGCACGCCCCAGAGAAAGCGTCGGAAACAATAATCAAATCATATAAAACTTGATTAAAGTGATATTTTTTATTATAAAATTAATCAAGTTGATGATTTAAGTTATTATTTTAAAAATATAATACCTAAACCTATATTTTATAATAGAAATGATGATGATTTGTAACTTGATTTTGGTGAACCAAATCCTGAAAGGGTAGATACTAGTGAACCCGAAAGTGTGTTTCCTAGATAGCCTAGAACCCTGAAAACCATCCCTGAGATACTATTATAAAACTATTAGATAAAGGGATTAGAAATAAAATAATTATAGGAAACCATGTACAATTTAATGCATTTTTATATCAACTCAAACATAAAACATTATAAGAAGCCTTAGTGGATGAAAGTTAGGTTATAGCTATATAAGAAGTGTTAAACCAGTTTGATAGAAATATGGTATATAAATTAGTTAATAGACCCTATGATTACCCTTTTATAGGAACAAAATGAGTTTTTAGAAATAAATAGGATGATCATGGTGTGATTACTCGAAATAAGGCTAGATTAGTGGTTAAATTTTACAACCAAGAGGAATAAATAGACTACAAATAATCTTTTTAACTCATAGAAATATTAGAATCCATTAGGAATATATTATCCTTTATATTACATGTGGATTTAAAATTATATCATATCGATGTGAAATATTATTTTTAATATAATTTTCTTTAGAAGGAATTTTATGTTGAATAACCTATAGGATTTTAAAATTATCATCTTCTAAATTCTATTTTCAAACTTACCAAATCTATATATGTCCTTAAACAATAACCTAGATCATGTTATGAGCATTTGACCTCTTTTATTTTAATAAATAGATTTTTAATAGGAGTGTAAAATCCTACTATTATTAAGAAAAATTCATCGTCAAATATTTTATTGTATAAATATATGTCAATGATGTGATTTTTGGTTCTACAAATACAAAATTGTGTAATAAATTTTACAAACTCATTCAAAAATAATTTAAAATGAGTATAATAGGTGAGTTGAATTTCTTTCTCAGTTTTAATATTTATCAAAAATACATTGGGAATGTACTGAATCAGAACAAATACATACTTGACTTACTTAATAGTTTTAGACATAAAAATAGTAAAGTTCATGAAACTTCTATAAGTTACAATGAAAAACCTGATTTGTATGAAGTTGGGAAACCAATTTACAACAAGTTGTATAGAGGAATAATTAAGAGTCTACTATATTTGACTACTAGTATACCATAAACTATGTTTTTAGTATGTTTATGTGATAGATTATAATTATATCCCAAGGAATATCATTTTAAATTTTTTAAAATAATTTAAAGATATTTAAAAGGAAAAATTTCCATTTTCTTCATTTTTCAAAAAACCTATGATTTTAATTTAAGTTAATATTATAATGCCAAACTTGGTGGTTACAGAATAGATAGGAAGATTACCTCAGGAATATTTTAATTTCTAGGTAAATCTATGGTATCTTGGTCTAGTAAAAAACAATATCTAGTTACATTATCTACTACGGAAGTAGAATACATTATTTTTGGTTGTTGTTATTCATAAGTGTTGTGGGAGATACACACCTTATTGTATTTTATAATTAATTATAATGATGTACCAATCAAATGTAAAAATAGTAGCGCAATCAAAATTTCCAAAAACCCAATAAATCATTCAAGAATAAATCATATAGATCTAAGGCATCATTTCTTGAGAGATCGTGCTCATAAAGCTGATATCTCTCTTTAATTTATTTCCATTAAAATGAATTAGAAGATATTTTACTAATATCCATTCTTTTGAATGTTTTGATTTCATTAATCAAGAGTTAGGGTTATTTAAATTTAATTTATTTTAATTTATTTTACTTATATTTATTTTAATTATATTTCAATTTCTATATTTATTGTTAATATTTTTAATGAATTGTGAGATTTAAATGAATTGAATCTGATTTTATATTTATTTGTGCCAAATTTAATTTTATAAAGTTGATTATACTTATTTTTAAAAAGGAAATTTTTTTTGTTTTGTTTTTTTTTTATTCTATTCTATTTTATTTATTTATTTATTTTATACCTAACCCTAAAACCTAAAATTGGATATGTTACCCTATTCTAAATTGGGTATGTGCTCTAATCTGAACAATCGACCCTCAACGCCCTTTCCATTCACCTACATAACTTCTCCTCCAAAGATGAATCGTTATATTCATTTCTATTAAACTTATACTGACCTATCTAATATGGGAAATTCTAAGTTTAAAGATTACAATGGTTTTGTATCTTCTAAGAAATCCAAGGTTAGGGTGTTCCCACCGGGTGCTTGTGGGAAAGGATGTGGATATAGATGTATTGAAAGGAAAATAGATATTATTGAAGAAAGTTTTTTAATTCTATATATGAGAGTTTGGGTTTGATGAGAAGAAATCAAGATTTCTATTTGAAGATCAGTTTAATGAGTTTATAAGGAATGTTGAGTTTTGGTTTGGAAATATTGAGGATGTGTTTTTTTCAAATGTAAATGCAAAAGCTTTGTTATTTTCTTTTATGGGGTTAGAGAAGATTATGAGCTTTCTTCATGAAGGTGGGTACAGTTTTAGTCATACTTTAGTTGGTAAAATATATATTGGACCCACTGAAATATTCATGTTTATGTTTGGTTTCTCAACTTCTTTTAATAATCCTATGAAGGAATTGTAACTAGAATGGAAGGTTTTGTAAAAGTTTATCTTGAATAGAATTTCTTAGAGAGTATATGAGATGGAAAAGGTATTATTTCAGGATAAGTAACTTTTATAGTCTTGATGAGATCCATGAACCACTATTATCGAGATAAAGGATATTTGAATTAATACTCTTTGTAATGCTTATTTCCTTGGTCTTCAAAAACAAAGAAGTAAACTTAAATAAAGGAGAAACTGTTAAGTTCCACAAGATAAAAAATATTTCATCAGTTCTTCTAAAGAATTTTGGTTAAAAATGGAATGTTACCTATAATTATTTAAAATTGATTAGATATGAGAGTGATAATCTGGTGGATATAACACCTATAGCATCAACTCAGGGGGATCTATACACTACCTCATCTTCTAGGGATGCAACACCTATTGAGATTGTTCCTAATAAGGAAGTGGAATAGGATTTTGTTACCAGATCTAAGCCAGTTATGTTATATGTAAAATATGTAGTGGAATAAGTTCAAAGATAGAAATTTGTAGTTGCTACTAAGACTGTTCAAATAGTTGTTCTAGATATTGAGACAGTATCTAGAGCTCCAGAGGAAAGGCCAATTGAGATTGTGACTAGTGTGTCTATTGTTGAAGTTAGATTAAAATATGAGGCTGAGCACAAAGTGTTTGATCCACTCCCTGGTTCACCTAATTTTTATATATATGGAGATAATAATGTGGATATGAAGGATGATAGTGTAATTTAACATACCCCAAAGCCTATTTCATATCCTTATCATGTGTAAGATGATTCACCTTCAATAATAAATTTTTTTAAAGGATTATATGTTGAGAAACACATTCATACTATTTTCTCTATTATCATGACAAAGGTTGATAATATAAATGGAGATTATCATGTTATGATGAAAGAGATGATATCTTAAAAATAATATATTAGATATCTGAAGGATAATTTTTTGTCTAGATTTTATTTTAACATGATGCTTGGGAACATGGTTTCCCATACCAAATTTATTCAAAATCTCTAACCTATCCAACTTGTTGCCTCAAGTGTGAATGCTCAAGGAGTTGAAGCTATGATAGATCAATTGAATGAGATTAGAGTAATCTATTATACTAATTCTGATTTAAATTAGGTTGGGGAACCTGTGTTATATCATAGAGAAATAATTTTTTAACTTTTTAGTAATTTAATTAGATTATTTAGTGGCTTCGATTGATAAGATTGAAAGTTTCAATACAGACATTCAAGAGATATTCCATACTCAGAAAAGTGTAATTTTGATTCTATTTGAATTAATTGATAGGTTTCATCCAAGTGTCACATATACTTTTATGTATATTTTGGTTCTGTATTTTCATAATAATTTTAACCAACTATTTTTAAACAAAAATTTAGTTTAATCACAAATTTGGTCACTCCAATGTGACATGTTCACTCCAGTGCTCATACAAGAGTTTAGGAAGGATTTTTTGGTGAAATTAAGGAGCCTATATAATCCATTAGAAGAATAATTCTTGGAATAGGTGTTTCCCTAAATAACATAGTTTTAGATTTTCAAGGATTGGTTCCTTCTATTGAAGTCCAGTGGATGAAAATATGGTTGCGTCTAAGAAAATCAGACATATGGTTGCATCCTCTATTGATCTAATTAGCATAAACTACTAAATTTTTCCACTATGTTGGATAAGATTTATGTAGGAGTATCATATCTATAGATAGACTCTTCTGAAGAGGATTTCAATTGCTCTGATTCTGAAGAATCTCATATTATACAACTTACAAAGTAGGGTAATGAGCTCATAGTGTATAGACTTATAGGGCCAATTGGTTATATTCTAGTTGCTTCCAGTGCTCTAGTTTCCCAAACACCATCTATTTCTATGAATGAGATTAGTCAAGTTCTTGTGGAGCATTTATCCCATGTGGATCAAAAGTTAACTTCTTTATAAAGTGGTTTGATCGAGCTATAGGTGTCTACTGACCGAATTTAAGACAAACTATATTTTGAACCCCCTATAGCTCCATCGAGTTCACAACCTACTATTATTATGTCTAAATTTTCTCAAATATTTTCTTATGACTAGATTGAAACTTTTAAAGGACTTATTAATAATGGTTTATCTTTAGTTTCTCAGATACTCAGACAAGATTTCACAATAATTTTAGATTTCTGCAAATCAGATTCATTAAGAGGATTGAACTACATACTTATTCACTCTTTTCTCTCCTAGTAAGAAGTGTACTTAGACCATCACATTCAAATACTTATAGAGGTTCAAGGTAGATTTTATACATTTTATTTGATCCATACAACATTTATAAGAGATAACAATCAAATTTTGTTGTTTTTTTTGTTTCAGAATCTTCTAAAAAAGATGATACATATTAAAATCCTACCAAGAATATGGCCATTATCAGCTCTGGATCATATGAATTCAAAATTTCTTCTCAGAATATTTACAATTTCTCGAATATTCCTACTCATTGAACTAGAGAGATATTGGGTTTTGGGGCTGAAGACACTTCTATGGAGCTTAGAATAGTAGTCTTTTGTTTGGTAGTTATCCCTAAAACTACCTCTTCCTCTTCTCCTTCCTTCAAGAAACCTCTACCCAAACCTTCATCTAACTTTGAACCCATTCATAATCCAAGGTCATATGACTAACATATTTTTATATGGGTTGAGTCTTTTTTTTTCAAGTGTACATCATTAATAAAATTCCTTTTATCTCTTTCTTTGGTTATTAAGAAATAGTTTTTATTTAATTTTTTTTCTTTTTCTTAAATGTTTTATTTGCTTTTTTTTAATTTTTTTCCTTTCATAAATCAAATTTTGTATCAAAATTAAATATTAACTGGTCATAACTCAAATTTTTATATTCAATGTGTTTTTTCCTCTCCCTACCATTCCTTTTTAATTTCACAAAAAGGGGGAGAATATAGATAAGATAGATAAAGAGGGAGAATAAAGGATAAACACAAAATTTAAAAAATATTATACATCATATAGTTTTCTAAAAATATCCTTAAATCCTTTAAAATTTTATGTTTATTTTTTAAGGGGCTTTGTGATCATCAAAAGGGGGTTATTGTTGAACTACTAATGTTGTTCCACCATATCCCATTTGCTTTATGTTTTAATAATCTCAAAATCCCTTCATATTTTTCTAATTATTTTGTTTTTAAGAGTTTTTATCAAGTTTTTATCTTATTCAAGTCCATTATTCTATAATTATATAATTCTAGAACTCTAAAAACATTTTCTTAAGTCTGAAAATTCAATGATGTGAGAAATTTGGCTATGTGGATTTTTTTCTATGTTGTGTAATTGGATATGTCAATTGGATAAATGAAAGAAATTACTATGTAAATATTCCATGAAGTGAAAATGATTATGTAAAAACTGGATATGTATAAGAATCACCTACATGAGAAATGGTTATGTCGATAAAATGACTGCGTGAATCGACTATGTAGAGTGATCATCTACATGATTTAGGTCTATGAAATATTCAGCGATGTGGTTCCAATCAGCTGCTTGTCTTTAGATGGCTATGTGAGAAAAATAGATACATGAAGAAATCATCTATGTGAAGAATAGATACATGAGAAATCTAATTCATGAAGAATAGCTAATATGAATTCAAATACATGGAATTTGGTTGCATCGTTATCTATAATTGGTTATGTGCTTCTATAACTTGAATATTTATTACTATTAGTAAAATTTAAGTGGAAATTAATGTGTTTTTTGATCTATTAAATATTAGGATATTTATTTATGGTAAAATAAATTTCTAAATGGTTAAAATTATCAATAAAAGAGAATATTATAGATTAATTTATTGCTCATTACTTTCTGCTGAGGTATTTTTTAGAAAGGGGCATTTGGATTCTCACACCTAGACCAAATTTAATGGGATATAATTTTGTGAAATAATAAATGATAAGATATTAAATAGTATTAAAAAAATTAACAAGAATAGAATAAATCAAAAACTCTCTCTCTATCACAAAGATTTTTGTGCTGCTTCTCTGTGCTAAGAAAAAATGAATAATATTCAAATGTTCTACAACTATGCTATTAATGATCAATCTTGTTGTGTAATTGAATACTCTCTTGAAGATATTATTAATTATCATTCTCTCTCTTATAGATATATTATCTTTTTTTAGTTGTATATTTTTCTTCATTTGTAATCTTTTATTATTCTTTTATATTATTGGAATTGATCACTCCTTATACTGAGTTTTGAAGGCTAGTGTTTTGTAAATCCTTGTAGTATCCTAGAAAAATATCCTAGTTTTATACCAAATGATGGATTATTGCACTTATATAGGCATTCCTTAAGAAAATGACTGATTCTAGTGAAATCACCATGCTTTATAAGTTGAGCATTGGTGGAATGGACTAGGGGATATTTATTCCCCGAACCACTGTAAATATCATTTGTTTGATCTCTTTATTACTATTTTTATTTCTGCTACTTGTTTGTGTTAAGAAAATATCAAAACTTATCATACATTAAGAGGAGGTGGTTTTAAGTGATGAAATTTTCAAGAAATCAATTCATCCCCCCTCTTGAGTCAAACTACATTTATTCTATGAACAACAATGATAAGTGTTAAAAAAAACTTTTCAGTGAGTGTTTCAAAACCGAGTCTAAAAAGTAGGTATTATATAAGAAAATGTTAAATTAAAGTAACAAAAATAAATATAATAAGTTCATAAATATATCCTAAACATCATATAGTAATGTAGTAAGGTATTATTAACATATTGTAGGATTATTCATTAAAAAATTGGGTGTAAATATCCCCTTCACAGCTAATATTTGTTGACTATCAAGTGAATCAATTGCCCCCAACCCCAAAAATAAGAAATAAATAAAATACATTGGTTTCCCAAGTATTCTGAAGAAACATAAATTTCAAATGAAATTGTATTAAACAACATGTTACCCAAAGTAAAAAAGTATCCAAATGCACATTTTTCAAAAAAAATAGAGGAAATTGTAGGAAATAAATCCTACAAAGATCTATGAAATTGAAAAAAATAAGTTTTTATCCCTTCCTAGAACACCTATGGAGGCCTCATGACTACCCGAATTATATCTATTACAAGCTATGGATTATTTTCATGAAGAATATTAAACACCCTTCCCAAAATCTATAGTATAATTACAAAATTATCAATAACATCATGATAAAAAATAAATAAACAATAACTAAGTGAAAACAAAAACACCATAACAGAAAAAAAGGAATGGAAGAAGAAACATGATAAGATGTATCATGAAGGAATATCATACAGATCACTTATTTCAATATACCTAGGGTAAATTCATGGATGAACATAGAGCTATAAATAGAGTGACAACTAATAAGAGAGGAAACCATTTGAAATTGGTCTCGAACAACACTTAAAGCTTCTATAATTAAAAACATTGAGTATTTAAATGTCATTCATCAGGTTTTTAATGTGATGCTTTATATCTTTAAAATAATTTTTCCTACGAACTACAGAATCTATTTCTTCCCAAATTCAATATTACTTGATATATGAACAATTATTTCTTAGAGATAAACATCTCGATTAAAATTCCCTTCATGAAACATACATAATAGATGTGTTGCGATCTCACACAACATATTTGTTATGATTTTCAAATAAAATAAAATATGTTTTGTATGTGAAGATACTCACATGTGTTCATGAATATATGTTAGTATTTTTATTTATTTTTTTATTATTTAAATGTTAAATGCATGACAAGTGTGTTTTTTGCAACTAATTTTTAAAAATAGGGTTACTACTTTTAGTATTTACTGAAAAAATGCATCCCCCACCCTATTTACCAAAATAATTCTCATAGGGAAAGGGTTCATGGAAAAAGTTGGGGAAGAAGGAATGGTTTACAACTATGAATTCCTATTATTATAAAAAAATGTTATCATTTCATAATTTGTTTATATAATATAATAAAATAATCAAATATAATAATATTATTATCATATAACATCATTATTATAAATTTAAATTTTATTATAGTTTTAATAAATGAAACCATGTTTATATGTATAGTTATATTATAAATATAACTATATTTATCATATTTGTTAAAAATATTATAAATTTTATGTGTTAAATTTATATAAATATAATTATAACAAAAATTAAAAAAACTATATACCAGTTATAATATAATATATTTTTTAAATTTATACAATTATATACAGATATAATTATATTTTTTAAAATTATAAATCTATTGTAATTATATAAATTTAACAAATATATTATATTTTATATGTAAATATTTAAATCAATTTAGCGTATATAAATTATTATATATTTATAAAATTATTAGTTTATATAATATAAATTTTACAAATATAAATGATAAATTTCTATATAGTAATATTAATAATTTAACATATTTATTTATAATTATATTTTAACTAATATAACTATAATTTCAATGCATTGTGTATTCATTATGTTATGTTATATGTCTTATATTTATATTATATATCTATATTATTTACCATTATTTACTATATATTTATGTTAGTAAATGTGTTATGTATGCATTATATGAAGTTGTATTTTTTTATATTATGTTATATGTGTTATATTTACATCATATACACATTATATAAATCTATATTTCTGATATATTGTGTTATATATGTGTTATATTTACATTATATATGTGATTCAATTACGTTTTATATACATTATATGAATTTATATTTCCATTATTTTATATTATATATGTGTTATATTTATAATAATATATATTTCATTGTTACATTATATATGCATTATTATTATTATTATTATTATTATTATTATTTAATGGGATTACAAGATGGAAAAAAACTCAAACACACCCAGGCACCACAGGGATCAAGCTTCATCCTTCCCCACTAGGATTAACAAGAACCCCTAGGCCTATTTTATTATATCTCTATGTGGACCAAAGACCTTGTGGCATGAAACCCAATAAACAAGTCCTAAAGGCCCCTCTTTTTTACCCAAATACTCATGACCCATGGGCCTATTTTCATCAAAACTATAGGGGTGGCATCTCTTTCTTAATTCTTCATGCTAGGTCAATCCCTCCACCCTCCATAAGAAGATGATAGCACCGCCTTTTCTCATGTGTTTGTCGAAATTGTGTCGATGGTCACCATTGTAGCCTAGCCTATGAGCTCTTATCCTACAGCATCTTCATGATCTTTCATTGGAAGTTGCCTCTCCCCTATGCACTCCATGAACTATGATCATGTCAAAGTCAACGAAATTCACTGCCTCCCTATGTGCCCCGTGCTCTCTATGCCACATCAACAAACACTGCCCCATGTTGACACCAATACCATGAGAAAATCACCACCTAGGAAATACTCCCCCTAAATTGGGGGCTGATGGTGGTTAAACCCTATACCTATAAAATCAGATGGGGTTGTCTTGCCACTCATCCAACACCTCAGCTTCACATTATATATATATATATATATATATATATATATTATAAAAAGTTATATTTTAATTATATTACTTTATATTCATTATATTTTTGTTATATTAAATTTTATTTTTTATTTTATATGTATAACAAACGAGCCCAAAAATTCCATCTAAATCAACATCTGAGCCCATTATCCACTAACCCAAAGAGCAATCCCGATCTCCATAAGCAGATGAAGAGCACATGGGTATCCAAAATTAATCTTTGGTAATGATTTCTAACACAA
This sequence comes from Viscum album, assembly GCA_963277665.1. Lineage (NCBI taxonomy): Eukaryota > Viridiplantae > Streptophyta > Magnoliopsida > Santalales > Viscaceae > Viscum > Viscum album. The sequence goes on along the minus strand of OY728130.1, from coordinate 5,838,448 downwards.
TAGTAAACAATAATCAAAGTACACAGTGAAAACAACTTCACAAAAGTAAATCAATATATACATATCATTGTACAAAGAGGCGCTATAAAAACTGAGCGTGAAAAATAAAAATAAAAACCTATCTCCTGGTGGTCTAGGACCACCCACCGTGTCCCAGGTCACCCAACCTAGATCACCCAAAAAACATACAAAGTAATATGAGAGAACAATCACCTATTATAAGATCATAAAGGCTGAAAACACCAAACAGTATAAGCAGGGAGTGAGAAATAGATCCAGGTAGGATTTCACTAAACAGTTTATGCAGTTACTTCATATGGTAATTCAAATATGATAAAATATGAGTACAATAAAATGTGTACATGGATTTATATTTCATAAAGGAAATTAAATACATAAAAATTATTTTATAATGGATTTGGGTTTAAAATATAAGTTTAAATTTTTTAAAATCTCTTACCAAACTAATGTTGGGAAACATTCCATTTCATCATTTTAAAACCAAACATTTTCTTGAAAATAACCCATAAAGAGGTCCAGTCAAAGTATTCTCAAATAAATGGGTCAAAATACCTAAAACCAAGTAACTAGATGTTAAAAAATACCTACTATATAACTTTCCAACCCCAAAAAGCTTCTATTCTAAAATATAGAACAAGGCAACCCAAGAAGAACTCCCTTACTCATCCTATGAGGTGGATGGTCCGAAACCCAAAAGAGAGACCCAACCAATGGCTGACACTACACAAAAATACAAGATCAAAACACCAAGATCAACACAATATTTCAAACTAGGGAAAGAGTAGAGAGATAGAATAGTTCTCCCCACCATTTAAATATTCATCAAAATGGTGTAACATGATAAAAGCAGATCCCTATAATCCAAAGAAGTGACTTAAACTACTCTCTAAATATAATATCTAAGGGTTGACACCAAAAACATTAAAGGAATAGAATATAGAAATAAATCATGATTTTTATAAGAAACAAAACTCTTATGGTTCATCTATGATCAAATGTTAACAAGAAAGTCATTGATATAATGAGAATTTCTACCTCGGGTAAGTACTCGTCAGTGACCTAGCATTTTCAACACTGAGCATCGCCCCTATATGAGCTCATCAAATCACACTCCAGAACCTCCAAGTGTTTAGTCCATCAAGTAATCACAACATCTTAGATACCTGAGTAAATTTCCAAGGTCTATCAAATTCAATCTAGAAAGAGCTCAAACATAAAAGGTCAGTTCACAAGAAGGAACTACACTATCACTAAGTAGATCATCTATCACATAAAAATTGAGTTCAAAACACAAAGTAAAAACAAGAGGATTCCTAGGAACAATATCCAAATAGAATGGTATCTAATACTGGACATGGGAAGATATATATGGAAGATATCATGAGGTATTTTTAATAACAACAACTCTAAAGAATCTCAAGTTTTCTCAGCACAAAATTCCACTCCATCACTAAGAGAACAACAAAAATCAAGGAACTAAAGTTATTATAAAAAAAATTAATCATTCAAGAGTTCACATCTACAAGGTAAAACCACATAGGTTTTGAGAGAACAAAACCATCCACATGATCAAAATCAAGGTCAAAAAAGATCATCTATAAAGATCCCAAAACAAACCATGAATATCTCTAAAATAAAGTATTTCCAAAAAAAGGACAATACATAATGAGAAAAACTGAAATGGTTCTGCTATGATGTTGAAAAAAAAACAGGATGGATCAACCTCAAACACCACTGGAAGCTCCCCCCACTATGTGAAATAATTTTATCTAAGGCCTATGGATAGATCCTTATTATCTTGAAGTATCTACTACCCCAAAGTCATTATTTTATGGTCTTAGACCAAAACATGTCTTTATGGTATCCCAATATAGAGAACCTATTAAGGTGACCCAAACAGCCACACCGTTTACAAACTCTCTGAGATTTTGAACACAAATTATTAGTATGACCAAGTGATCTACACTGTAAGCACATGTAATGTCTCTTATTTACCTGAGAATAAAAACCTTCCTTGACCAAAAATGATAAATTCAAACCTTTGTTTCATTTTAATAGCTCTGCTTCAGCTGAAAATCCCCTTTTAAGCATCTTTGGATAAGAGTTCTACCAGCCCACAGGCATGGTGATTACAAGGTCTGGTTGAAGACCTTTTATAAAATATATATCCATATTGAATTAATTACCAACAATCCTAATAAATAAACATACCAAACATGATAATTTCTTGGCATAATATGAAACCAATTTCTCATCTTGACAGAAACCCAAGAACTTAGCAACCTTCTCCTTCACTTTCTCAGTATACTTCCACCAAATGAAGACTGACTTCAAGAATTAACAAGGAATTTTTTTCATGAATATGAGAGGGAATCACAATTTACCACCACTCTTGGATAGGTACCTAAAATAAATAGTTGCTATACTTTACCTTCAGAGCATCAAGAGTCTTGAGAGAATTGTAGATACCATTAACATATTTAAGCAACTTTACTAACTCAAGAGAACCTTGTTCACATTTTTTAAGAAGGTGGGTTCCAATTCAAGAAGTCCCATATGGGATCCAAAAGCTAGAAAGTCTCCATATCTACCACTCGATTCAAATTTTGGGTAGATTCATCAATGTGAGAATGCACTTCTAGAAAACATTAAGAACTACCCCAAGGATCAGACCATTTGGACCAACTTTCTATCTTTCTTGAAGGAATTTCTGGGAGAAATTTTTGAACATCACAAAACATAGGCTTATTAACTTAGGAATAAAATAAAACTAAAGTAGAGCACAAAATATTTTAAATGAATACATCTCCCTCTTTTATCAATTCATCATAGATTTCAAAGAACGCAATATTTCCTAGTTTGTAAAATATTATACTTTTATTTAAAACATGAAATTTTGGTAAAAATTCACCATAGTTTCAAAAACCCATAATAAACTCATAGAAATTATTCCATTATTTTAAAAACATTAATCCCATTTTCCAATTTCCAAAAACATTCTCATTATAAATCTATTTAAAACATAAATTTCTTCTTAAATCATTATTTATCACATCACACAAGAGTATTTGAAAAATCATTTTTTCCGAACCAAATATTTCATAAGAAAATAGATTTTGGTAATTGAAAACACTTTTCAAAGCACTCAAAGAATATTATTTCAAGATAAAAATTTGGCTTTCAAAAATTATTTAAAATAAAAAACAAAGGATTAAATCTTAAATAACCAAACAAGAGCATGAAACAAACCACATCTATAACCCTCCTAACTAAACTCACACAAGTGAAGTCACCTAAAAGAAAAAGGATAATGTGTAAATTTTAGAAATTGGTTATAAATATGAATGTATTGGTTTTATGGGATGGTAAACCACACACCAACCTCACAACTATTCCTAGATGGATTTCCAGATTAGTCACATCGATTCCTCACAGTTTACCAGATTGTGAAGACATGTTGTGACTGTGGTCATCTTTCTATCCTAATTCCAAAACTCATAAGATATTCCCTAAATCAAATATAGTATCATTGGGAATCTAAATATCATTTAGTATAAGGAAACAAATAACTCAAAATAAATACTCAAGTCCCCATATTCCCTAGTAACTCAAGTCTCATTGTGAATAGGTGGTGATCAATCACCGGCTTATGAGCTACCTATTGAATTCCAACATTTCTTTAATCTCCTTTATACTACAACTCATCCTAAATAACATAATGTATTTCAATGATAAAAATTATTTTTCAATTAAAGACCTCCTCTCATATAATTTTTAATGAACCAACCCATAATTCCATCTAAACTGATATTTGATTCTATTAACCACTAACCTAAAGAGCATTATTGATCTCTATGGGCCGACGATAAATACCTAGTCATATAAAATTAATATTTGGGAATGATTTCACCAAAAAGAGAAAAATAATAATCAAACTACACTATGGAAATAACTTCATATAAATACATACATATCATAGTACAAAGGTACACTATAAAAACTAAGAGCAGAACATAACAACCAAAACCCATCTCTTGGTGGTCCACGACCACCCACCATGTCCCAAGTCACCCACCCTAGGTTACCTTAGAATGAATCCTCAAAGGAATAAAAAATAATAATCACTTTTAATAAGATGTTAAAGTTTGAAAGCACTAAATGGTACAATCAGGATATGAGCTATAGAGCCTAGTAATATTTCACTAAAGAGTCTATGTAGTTACTTCATAAGGTAATTAAAATATGATAAAAGAGGAGTATAATAAAGTGAGTATGAGCCTTTATATTTTATAAATTAAAGTAAATCCATAGAAATAATTTTACAATGAAGATGGGTTTAAAATAGAAGTTTAAACGTTTCAAAATCATTTACCAAACCAAAGTTTGAAAACAAGACATTTCATAATTTGAAAACCAAACCTTTTCTTGAAAATCTTTGAAAACCATTTAACAAGATAGATTCATATCAGATAATAAAAGTAAGAACATGCACCCGATATCAAGAGATTTACAAGATTAAATAAAATAGATTCAAGGAGCATCACTTCAATAAACATATTAATCAATTGCATGAATCAATCATGCAAGGAAACCCTAGTGCCAAGTAATGACAATGAACATCATCATGTATCGAGTATCATGTATATGGATTTCATGGTTATAACCTATATATTATATTGATTTAACCATGTTAAATATAATAAAAATACATCATGACTAGTCATTAGGCTTAAATATAGTCTCATGGGTCTCAAGAAAACCAATTCCATGCACACCCGCTTTCCGAATCGCACATTTGTATCCCAAAACATTCATGTTCTTTAAGGATACACTAGATAGGGTGTGTGTTCACTAGAAAAGAAAATATATAGGTAATCTCATATAACTGATAAGGTTCCCATGACCATTCAAAATAGTTGATTGGGATAATAAAGTTACATGGATCACAATAGGGATCATTATCAATATCAATCATGGGTTCATGCCTATAGTATTTCAATCATGGGAACATGACCTAAAATCACATATCACTCTCACCGTTGAGCTCCCTCAAAGTAAATAATACTTTTTTTTAACACCCATCAATGGGAAGTACAAGTGTCAATAAAGTTGCATTAATGTATTATTAAAAAACAGGATCATCATAAAGTGTCAACCTAGTGGTAAAACATCATCAATTCAATTCAAAATATTTTCTTAAATTCAAAATTAAAAAAAAGGTTTTTTTATCCACCTCCTTTCACAAACCAACATTGTAATGCAAAAATTGACCTTTAAAATAATAATTTATTTCAAAAATCCCAAATGAATTTAAGGAAGTTTTACAATTTTAAAAAGGATTAAGTTCAATTTAAAACATGGCCTTACCCCTATTTCAATGGGAATAAATCACTCATTTATAATTACCCAGGAATGGAAATTTCAAAATAAGGGTAACATTATTCAAAGAGGGTTTTGGGTTATTTAAAAAAATAAAGAATTTAAAACTCTATGGAAAACATCACATATTTTAATCTATTTTATAAAAGTAAAAACATTTCACTTTAAAAATCAAACCGAGCCAATTACCTCACTTTTCAAAAGGTAACCATGAAAATATATTTGAAAGGGTATTAAAAATAAATAGAGAATTCATCATTTTATAAAACCATGAGAAGGAACCCATTACTTGTTCAATTTATTTAAAATATTATCAAAGCAAATTTCATAAGTAAATCCAAGATCAACATTATAGAAAATATGTTATAATGGGAACATATATATAAATTCTTGAGAAAACATGAATTGAAAAGTAAAGGAAAAGCATAGAAACACATATTTAGAAAATCCAAGATCCAACATAATGAATTTGAGATATTTCACCACTAATTGTGATCACTACATCTAGGACGAGGGATCTAGATATAAGAGAGAAAAGACCCTGGATATAGAATTCCACAACAATCAACCATGATCTAATAGAATAGAAGGCCATCATAACCTCTAGGAAGAATAAATAAAAAGAAGAATAGATATCAAATAATAAGAAGATAATAACTTAATAAAATAGGATCATCACTTTGATCAACACTTAGATCCATAAAAAGATGAGGTTGTGAGGGCCAAAACGCCTCTAGAGGGATCCTAAAATTGAAAGGATTGAATTAGGTTTTAGTGGGAGAAGGATGGGGTTAAAAGGGGGTCTTGAGATTTTAATTAAGAATTTTGGAGCATTAAAATCTCATCACATGGTTTCCTAGGGATGGTCTCATAGTTATTACTAACCTTGCTCTAACCACAAGCCTCTTTCTGGGTTACTAGAAAAGTTACATGGATAGGTTGCATGGTTTGTTTAACCATGCACAAACTGCACACCCCTATCTAGGTAGGTTTAACAGATTTGTTGCATGGTTTTTCTAAATGTGGTCCAATTGTGCACCCATACCTGAGATACTATAAATGTTTCATGGTTTGGATACATGGTTTTTCAAACCATATTCCAACCATGAATAGGCTCATAAACCTTCAAAAACTCCAAAAAAACATTGGAAACAACCCACAAAGAGTTATAATCAAAGGATACTCAAATCAATGGGTCAAAACACCTAAAAGAAAGTAACAAGATGTTACAACCTACCCATCATAGGACTTTATATCCCTATAAATATTTCGGTTCAAAATATATAACAAGACTATATAAGAACTCCCTTACTTATCTTGTGAGGTGGACAGTCTGTAGTCCATAAGAGAGACTCTCCCAATGGCTAACATCACACACAACTCTAATATCAACACATAAATATCATCATAATATTTTTATCCAGATAAAGACTAGATACCTATAATATTTCTCCACACCATTTAAAGATTCATAAAAATGGTGTAACATGAGAAAAGAACATCCCTACGATCCAAAGAAGATAATTAAACCACTTGCTAAGGAGACATTTAAGGGCCAACACCAAAAACATTAAATGAACATAACATCCAAACAACTCATGATTTATATAAGAAATAACACTCTCATGGTCCATCTATGATTAAACATTCACAATAAAGGCACAAATATGACAAGGATTTCTACCTCGGGTAAGTAATTGATGGTATCCTAGGATTTTAAACACTAAGCCTCACCCCTTGATGAGATCATCCAATCACACTCCAACCCCTTTAGGTTTCTAGTCCATCAAAGATTCACATTTTCGTAATTACCTGAGTATATTCCCAAGGTCTATCAAATTATATCTGGAAAGAGCTCAAACATTAAGTTCGGTGCACAATAGGGTACTATACTATCACAAAGTAGATTGTGCATCAAATCAAAATTGATCTCTAACCACCAAGAAAAAACAAGTGGATACTAATGAATAACATCCAACTTGAAATCTATCTAACACTGACCATAGGAAGACATCCATGGAAGGTAACATAAGGGGTTTTGAAGAAAAACAACCCCAAAACATCTCAAGGCTTCTTACCATAAGATTTCACTCCATCATGAGGAGCACAATAAATATCAAGGAACTAAATTCATTCCAAAAGGAAGGTTAAGCATTCAAGAGTAAACATCCACATGGTACAACCACATAGGTCTCAAGAAAACAAAACCATACATACGATCACAACCCAAGTCAAAAGTGATCGTCCACAAAGATCCCAAAACAAGCAACAAAGATTTATAAAAAAGGGTTGAAAAAAATACAATCTAAAATGAGGAAAGCTCAAATTATTCCACTACAATATAAAAAAAACATGCTAGATCAACCTCAAACACTATTGGAAGCTCCCTACACTATGTGAAAATCTCTACTCTTAGTCCTATGAATGGAGCCTTATTATCTTAAATCATATTATGACTCATATTAATGAGCTAAATATCTCTCATTGAAATATCCCCTTCAAATATCCCAACTTACAGAACCTATTAAGGTGACCTAAACAACCACACTGTTTACAAACTCTTATTTCTTTCGAACACAGTATCTTATGATGACTAGGTTATCCACCCTGTAATCACATGAAATGCCTCTTATTTACTTGAGAATACTATATTTTATAAACTATAAATGAGGAATTATTTCCTTTATGAAATTTCTATAGCTTCGCTTCAGTTGAAAAGGCCCTTTCACGCATCTCTGGATAAGTGGTCAACCAGCGCATAGGCATGGTGGTTACAAGGTTTGGGTAAAGACATTTTACAAAACTAATAGAATTAATAAAGTCAATAACAAAATACCTAGGTAATAAACATACCAAAAATTATAATTGATTAGAACAATCTAAAACTGACCTCTCATCTTGACTAAACCCCAAGAACTCGGTAACTTTCTCCTTCTTCACTTTATTAGGATATTGCCACTGAATTAAGACTGACTTGAATTCCCAGGACATTATTTCATATAGAAAATAGGGAATCAAAACTTCCCACCACTCCTATACAGGTCCCTCAAATAAGGAGTTGATATAATTAACCTTCAGATCATATATTTCAAAGCACACAATATTTCCTAGTTTGTAAAATATTATAGTTTTCTTCAAAATGTGAAATCTTGGTAAAAATTAACCACAGTTTCAAAAATCTTTTACCAGCTCATGGAAATTCTCCTATGGTTTAAAAAACATTAATCCCATTTTACAATTTCCAAAATTATTCTCATTTTAAATCCATTAAAAACTAAAATTTCTTCTAAAAACATTCTTTAGAACATCACACAAGTGTCTTTGAAATATCAATTTTTCTAAACCAAATATTTCATAAGAATGCACCTTTTGGTAATTAAAAACACTTTTCAAATCACTTAAAAAAACTTGTTTTAAGATAAAAATTTGTTTTTATAAAGGATTTAAAATCAAAAAAAAATGATTAAAACTAGAATAAACAAACAATAGCATGAAACAAACCACATCCATAACCCTACAAACTAACCTCACACAAGTGAAGTCACCTAGAAGAAAACAGATAAGGTTTCAAGTTTATAACCATGTTAGAACAATGCATGTCTTGGTCATATGGGTTGGTAAACCACACACTAACCTCCCAACTATTCTTGGATGGATTTAAAAATTAGTCACATCGATTCCTCATAGTTTACCAGATCGTGAAGACATAGTGTGACTGTGGTCATCTTTCTATTCTAGATCCAAAACTCATAATATATTCACCAAATCAAAGATAGTCTCATTGAGAATCTAAATCCCATTTAGCCTTAGGAAACCAATAATAGAAAATAAAGACTCAAGTCCCCACATTACTTGGTAACTCAAGTCTCATCGTGAAGTGTTGGTGATCAAGCAGCAACTTACGAGCTACCTCTTAAGTTCTAACATGTCCCTGATCTCTTTTATACTATAAATCATCCCAAATAACATAAGGTATTTTAAGGTGATGTACTTAATTTCAGTAAAATACCTCCTTTGATACCATTTGTAATAAACCAAACTATAATTACATATAAACAAACATCTGATTACATTCGTCACTAACCCAAAGAGCATTCCCGTTATCTAGTAACAAGCACCTAGGCATCCAAAATTAATCTTTGAGAATAGTTTTTCCCACAAGAGAAAACAATAATCAAATTAAACTATATAAAAAATGTCATATAAATGAATCAATATATACATCTCAAAGTATAAATAGAAGTTATAAAAACTAAGAGCAGAACATAACAACCAAAACCCATCTCCTGGTGGTCCAAGACCACCCACCGTGTCCCAAGTCACCCTCCCTAAGTCACCCTCCCTAGGTCACCCAATCATGAACCCACAAAGGAAGATGAGAAAATGAGCACCTAATATAAGATCATAAATGTTTAAAACACCAAATGGTACAAGTAGGGTGTGAGCTACAGAGCCTAGTAGGATTTAACCAAATATTCTATGCAGTTACTTCATAAGTTAATTCAAATATGATAAAAGAGGATTACAATAAAGTGAGTACAAGGATTTATATTTTAGAATGGAAATTAAATTTATATAAATCGTTTTAAAATGGATCTAGGTTTAAAAAAAGTTTAAACATTTCAAAATCATTTACCGTACCATAGTTGGAAAACATGCCATTTCATCATTTGAAAACCAAACATTTTCTTGAAAATCTTTAAAACTCATTTCAAAAGATAGAGTCGTATCAAAAAAGAGAAGTAAGAATATACACTTGATATAAAGATATGTATGAGAGTCAATATAATATATTTATGTTGTATCACTTCAATAAATAGATCAATTAAGAGCAAGAATTAATCAAAGAAATTTTGGTGCCAAGTAGTGACAATGAATTTTGTCATTTATCAAGTATCATGTATATAGATTTCATGGGTATAACCTAGATATGATAGTGAGTTCCCAATCATTAAGATAATCAAAATATATCATTACTGGTCACTGGGATTACATTTAGTCTCACAGGTCTCAAGAAAACTAGTTCTACAGACACCTGATTTCCTGACTACACATCTGTAGACTAAACCTTTAATTTTATCTATGGATACACTAGACTGGGTGTGAGTCTATGAACAAAGAATTTCATGAATCGACCCATTTTGAACCCAAAACGGCCACCCCAGCTAATCCATGGAAAGTCCCAAAGGGCGTTCTTGATCCCTACAGGGTGGAAAATAGTTTCGGGCATCAACAGAGAAACAAGAGGGAAATATTTTTTCCAATATAAATAAGTAAAACAAAGAAAACTAAAAAATGTATCCCAATAATAAATAAATTAAAACTTAACACCTTTTATAAAAAAAATATAACAAAACTATATAACAACAACACCCAAGCTGAACCTGATGAAAAAAACATCTCCATGTGATCCTGAGGGTCGCCCTTCGATACCAAGACCAACCATCACCCATGAAAATCAATACCAAGATAAAACCTTCAACAAAGAATAAAAACAAGAAGAAAATATAGTAGTGATTATTAAAACTCAGTAGGTGTGCCTGAAAAAAAACTATTCCCAATGCACTTACTTTAAAATAAAATAAACATCAACTTCAAGTTTGAAATAAAATGTATAAAAGTAATATTTTTCCACAGGTTTTCCACTTTAAAACCAAACATAGTCCATTTCCCTTTTTTCCATTTAAAACCACACTCTTTTCCAAGGGGGACCATATGTATTTTAAAAAAAGGTAACATTCCATTTATAAGAATGAAAGAGTGTAAAACATTTCCAAAACCTTTTTCTATAAATATTTGAAAACATTCTATCATTTTTTCCATAAAGACACACTGCTCAAGAGGTAAGCACAACAATCATACAACAAGGGAAATGGTAAAATATCACACAAGAGAATATAACTAATAGTGTGTCATAATCATTCTCCACAAACAACTAGGTGTCAATAGATATGGGTGAACCTAAGAGCTCGTGAATAATCCAAAACATAATAATACAAGTTGAATCATCTCAAAAAGCATACCTCACTCAATGACATCAATAGAGTCCCCACATGCGTATCCATCCCCTGCATGATATAGACCGAGGGGCACTATCCCATTGTAATAAAACTTAATATATTCCCTAGATATGGGCCACTAGCTAGTGCATAACCTAAGATAGTGCAGTAATCATTCTTAAAAAAATATCTCACTATGCCAGGTTCCCATTTCAAGATGTAAAATAGGGTGATCCAACCAATTTCAACCAAGAATCCAATCACATGCACATATAAAATAATAATTCACATAATAGACATCACCCAAGTCACTCTAAGTATTAATCTCTTTCCTTACAGATCATAGATCTCAAAGGATTCTACACCGAGGATTTCTCATTTCACACAAAGTAAATGGGTCATGAGGAGTCCACAGAGAGGATGTCCCACCCATTCAATATATATATACAAGTCAAGATGACTATCCAAGGATATTTTTCAAAATAAAAATTTTCACCACATTACAAAGTTCAAAATGGGCCTCAAGAATAAATTTTCAAAGAACTAAAACTACCTTTACAAAAAGGAAAAAACACCATTTCCATTCACAACCATTTAGAATAAATTTTATTTTAAACAATTGTATCGTATTTTCAAAACTGAAACCACTTTCATAAAAATTTACAAACAGGCCATGCATCATTAACACATTCCAAACCATTTTCAAAAGACAAATACACACTTATTTTAAACTCAAAATCACTTTTAAACCCCATTTAATAAATCCAAACCATCTTTTCAAATTCCAAAAATATATTTACAAATCCAAACTATGATTTAGATATTAAAAATTACTCACAGAGGCCAACCAGGAATTTTATCATACACTTGGTGTGTACAACATAATAAAAAATTCCATTTATCACAAAAAAGGTATAAGTCACTACTTTTCATATGAAAAATTTATTCCAAAGATCACTCAATACTATTTATTTCACAAGGAAGGTGAAAAAAGTAATAAACCAATGATTTTAAAATTAAAAAGGTAAGTGAAAAGGGAAACCTACCTCAATCTCATGGTGCTTCAACAACGCAAACATGAAAACATACCACAATATTCCCAATAGCCAAGATCTACCAAGAGGAACCGTAAATGCACAAAACTTCCAACATAAATCAAGTTAAATATAAACCCTAGATCCACATGACCAAGGTAGAAATATATCTCAATAGAAAATGGAGGAATAAGGAAGAAGAAGAGGAAAGGGGGAGAATACATTAGAGATATGGCCCCAAATATTGAAGAAATCCTTAGATCTACACCATAGGAGGAATAAGAGGGCTTGAAAACCCAAGGAGAGGCACCCATAGGTCTGTATAAACAAGGTGGGGTAGAAATGGATAGATTTGGAGTTTAAATCCCATAAGGTTAGTTTAGGAATTTCATAATTTTTAAGTTATGGGAAGCCCACATAGTTTGGCTTTGCAGTTTGGAAAACCATGCGCCAATTGTGTGGAGTGGTTCTTCCATGAGACAGTGGCTTCCTGTACACTCTCCCCATGGTTTGACTGATCATGCACAGGTCGTTCACCTTTAACCAGAGGCACTCCAAAGTCACATGACTACCTGGGTTGAGCCACACAGTTTCCACTAATTGTGTGCCAATAGTACACCAATAGAAAAACACCCAAAAACTAAAAATTCAAAACCATCACACCCAAAACTTTAGCCAAAAAACCCAAGTCCAAAAGATAAATCGGATTATGAGTCAAAGATAAAAAATCAGGTGTGATGATTCTCCCCACAATTAAAACTTTCCTCCCTCAAAAAGTCACAATATCTTCCAGTTGATCAATCAAAGAATAAGGATTCCATAACCATGTGATTAGACCTCTTAAACCATGAAAACCTCAACCACCTCCAAACAAAACTCATTCTACTTTCCTAAAACAAATCAAGGAACTCAAACCATTTCCCAAAAAACAATGAGAAAAATCAAGCTACAACCTCCACAGAACTATTTGGAACACTCCAAAAATATAAAATTTTACCCAAATCTAAAGTGACTTAAAAATTATGTAACTTCAAAAAAACCATTTTCTACTAGACCTCATCCAAAACCAAAATAAACTTTCAACACAGGAGGACAATGGACTCCCACCATTAGAAAAGAACTATCACTGATTTATCACAAGATAAATCTAAATGAGACCTATGGTGGGTCTCCCCACCATTAGGAACCAACTAGATCAATCCAATGAAAAAACATACACATTGATTAAAAAAATCCCCACCACAAGGGGAAAACAGGAGTTATAATAGGGAACCTTAAACTGTCTCCATTTCCATACTGAAGACAAAATCTTGAAAAATTTCTCTTACACCTAGGGGATTTATGACTATACACTAGCTTCACTATGGGGCATATGGTTAGAGACCTGATGTTTAAATAATATTATGCCTCATAGTCAAAATCTTATAATCCCTAATCAAAATTCAAAATTCAAAATTTCCAAGCATGCTTCCATTAGAACATAAGTTCACAGGGATAACATTCACTTTTACAATTTAAATAAAATGAAACACTACAAAACACCTTCGGATACAGGAATTACAATAAGGAATCACACATAGTAAGGAACTTTAAATTGATCCTATAACAGTGCACTATTCTTGAGAACTGAATCCACATTTCTTCCTGGAAACACCCTAACAAAACCTTTGCAGGGGGACTAGGAATATACAAGTATGATAGGCCTTTGGAGCATTCAAACATGGTGAATTTTTATGTCCCAATTTTTTGAACATTTGACATGCTAGGATCCCATGCCTAGAAGAAGCTGATGATGGATCTATAGTCCTCTTAATCCCATGACTGGCACCAATAGCTTCTAGTCACTTTCCCACTTCATTACTAGAAATCCCCTCACCACTTATAGGTACCGAAGGAGGGAAGACTACCTCCAGCACTCCTGAAATCATAGCTTCAACATGAACTGCTTTCCTCTCCACATCAAAAAAATAAGTTAGATTGACACCGAAACTTTTGATTGCAGATCCATATGAAGTCCAAACTCAAAATGTAGAGCTTTCATGGAATCATTTACAGCATACTCTGGAAGGTAAGGGACTAGATCCACGAAACAAAGTACTCCAACATCTATCCATTACCTTTCTTCAAATAGAATATCTCCATTACCTTTTTCACCTTCTCTATATCAAAGAAATAGTGACAGATGAATGAATCCTTGAATAACTCCCATGTAATATATTTATGTGGCTTGTTTTGAGAGACCGACTTCCACCACATCCAAGTCGGTACTTCAAGCATGAAGGTAGAAAACTTCCCCTTTAATGACTCTGTAAATTCAAGGAAACTGGATTTTCTTTCAATATTCCACATCCAATCTTCCACTTCAAGATGATCTTCTTGACCATGAAAGATAGGTGGATTCAACGTTTGAAACTCAAGAAGTAAATTATTATTTTGATCAAATAGATGGTATGCTAATGGGGAACCACCTTTAGTTGCACCATGATTATCCATAGAGTCTCTATGGGGCGTATAGTGGGCAATAAAAAATCTAAGAGCTCAATCAAACCCAGCTTGAGAACCAAAACTCACATCGAGCAAACTCCATCACAAAGGTAAACTATCTCAAATATTTCCAAAAAGTATCTAAAATCCCACTAAACATCGCTTCAAAACTGAATCACCAACAAGATTTTCAAACTCATAAAATAACATGAAAAACACTTCCAGATCATTAGAGAATACACCACAAAACATTGGTTTTCAAAACACTATAATTTTACTCTTAAAAACATTTTTGAAAGAAAACAGACTTGGTAAATTTGCACACTCACCAATGGTATTCCATGGATACTCACACATTCTCATTCTCATTCCACCCTGAGAACTCATTGACTCATGCTAATACAGGCACTCATCCTCCCATATTATTATCCATACACCTTCCACACACATTTATGCATGTTAATACCCATGGAAATACCAAAGGTCAAAACAAAACATTCCCATTTTCCAAAATAACACTCCACCAATATTTTCAAACTTACAATCCACTTTACATTTCCAACTTCATAAAACTTTTCAAAATATAACCAAACAAAAATCAAAAAATATTTTCAAACTTCACACATAAATCCATTTCACTCTATTAAAAATATCAATTCATACCATTCAAGACATTTTCATCAGCTCAACCAACCCCATTCCATTAAAAACCATTTGGTTAAAAACCCATTATTTCTCATTCAAAACAAGTTTCCAAAACTACATTCAAAATAAATTTTTGATTTCTAAGAAAGAAATTTCAATAACTCCATATTTTTATTATAAAATCCAATCCAATTAAACCATTTTCGTTTCAACCTAAAGGTTCATTTTACAAAAAATCATTTTCCTAAATCCTTCCTCAAAGTCGATTCTGAATTTTTTTTTTCCAATTTACAAAAATCCAACCATTACCACTAAAAACCCCATTTTCACAATTCCAAAATAAGATCTTTCCAAAAAGATTAAGAATCAAGGAATATCCAAAACAACTCATAAGAGGGAACTAATGTTGATGGGTTACTTGACCATGTGGTGGCGACTATATGCTAAACAAGTCACTATCATGGAGAGGATTATAGGACTAGGTCCCTGGATTCAAATAGATTTCCAAGCCCTGTGATATCACTAATACATTTATCACAAATCCTATTTTATATCCCAAACACAAATCAATCCAAAATAACCAAAATAAACCTGACTTCCCACGGAAACTCAAGGTTTGGTCCAGAAAGTGTTGGCCAGAAACTCCCCCAGACATGCACCCTGAGCTCTGACAGTCCTACTCTATCTACCATGACATCCCAAATACAAAAGGGTGATATAAAAGCTAGGTTTTGTAAAGAACCAACCTACTCTGATACTATTTTGTCATGAACCAACCCGGATCGACCCTGAACTGATCACCTAATCCGATCTATGGAAAGGCCCGAAGGGCATTCCTAATCTCCATAGGCTAGAAACCAGTGTCGGTCATCAACATAGAAATAAGAGGGAATGATTTCACCCAATATAAATAATTAAAACAACAAAAACTAAATATATAAGCCCAATAATAAATAAATTTCCAACTAAACATATTTTATACAAAACTAAAAATATGAAAAGGCTATACAACAAAAAAACCCAAGTTGAACCTGAAAACCACAATGTCTCCATGTGACCCCAAGATTCACTCTCTAATACCAAGACCAAACATCACCCATGGAAATCAATACCAATCTAAAACCAACACCAAAGGATAAAAATAAGAAAAAAATATAAGCATGAGTATTAAAACTGAGTAGGTATGCCCGAAAAAATATATTCCCAATGAACTTCCTTTAAAATAAAAGAAAAATAAACTTCAAGTTTTAAATAAAATTTATAAAAGTAAGATTTTTCTACAGATTTTTTGATTTAAAACCAAAAATATTCCATTTCCCTTTTTACCATTTAAAACCACACTCTTTTCTAAGGGGGGGGGGAATATTCATTTTAAAAGAAAAAGGTAACATTCCATTTATAAGAGACAAATAGTGTAAAACATTTCCAAAACATTTTTATGTAAACATTTGAAAACATTTTATCCTTATTAGCATAAATCCACATTGTTCATGAGGTAAGAACAACAATCATACAATAAGATAAATGGAAAAATATCACACAAGAGAATATAACCAATAGTGTGTCACAATCATTCACCACAGAAAACTATGTTACAATAGACATGGGTGAACCTAGGATCTTGTGAATAATCCAAAATGTACTAATACATGTTGACTCATCCTATAAATCATTCCTCACTCGATGAAATCAATAACACCCTCACACGTTCTCCCATCCCCTATATGGTATAGACCGAGGGGTATTATCCCATAGCAATAAAACCTAATATATCCCCTTGTTATGGGCCACTAGATAGTGCGTAACCTATGCTAGTTCAGAAATTGTTCTTAGGAATTCTCTCACTATGCTAGGTTACCATGTTAATATTTAAAATAGGGTTAGCCAACTAATGTCAACCGAGCATCCAATCACATACACATATATAATAATAATTCACACAACAAGCATCACGCAAGTCACTCCAAGGACTAATCTCTTTCCTTACAGGTCATAAGTCTCAAATGAGTCCACACCAAGGATATCCCATTCCATATAAAGTAAATGGATCATGAGGAGTCCACATAAAATACATCCCACCCATTAAATATATATATATAAGTAAATATTACTATCCAATGAGAGTTTTCAAAATAAAAATTTTCACCACTTTACAAAGTGCCAAATGGACCTCAAGCATCTTTTTCAAAGAACCAAAACTAACTTTCCAAAAAGTTACAGAACACCATTTTCTATTCACAACCATTTAGAATAAATTTCATTTTAAACACTTGCACCACATTTTCAAAAATGAAACCACTTTCATAAAAATTTCCAAACGGTCCCTGCATCACCAACACATGCCCAGCCATTTTCAAAATCCAAATACACACTTATTTTAAACTCAAAACCACTTGTAAAACCCATTCAAGAAACCCAAACCACCTTTTAAAATGCAAAAAAAATATTTTAAAATCCAAACCATGCTTTTGATATTACAAATTACTCAAAAAGTCCAATCGGTCATTTTATAAAACACTTAGTGTGCACAATATTGCAAAACAATTCCATTTATCACAAAACAAGGTACAAGTTTCCACTTTTCACACCAAAAAATTATTACAAAGATCACACAACACTATTTAATTCACAATGAAGATGAGAAAAGAAATAAACCAACAATTCTTAAATTAAAAAAAGAAAGTTCAAAGGGAAAACTACCTCAATCTCACGTCGCTTCAACAATGCACACCCAAAAACACACCATAAAGGTTCCAAGAGATAAGATCTACCAAGAGTAACCCTAAATACACAAAAACTCCAACATAAATGAATAGAAACATGAACCATATATCCACATGACCAAGGTAGAAAGAGATCTCAAGAGAAAATGGAGAAATAAGGAACAAGAAGAGGAAATGAGGAGAATTCCCTAAAGATCTAGCCCCTGATCTTGAAGAAATCCTTAGATCTACACCAAGGGAGGAAGGAGGATTGAAGAAACAAGGAGAGGAACCCCTAGGTATGTACAATCAAAGTGGGGGATAAATTGGTAGATTTTGGGTTAAAATACTATAAGTGTAGTTTAGGAATTTCATAATTTTTAAGATATGGGTAGCCCGCACGGTTTTGCTACACGGTTTGGTAAACTATGCGCCAATCATACAGAATGGTTATTCCATGAAACAGTACCTTCCCACACACACTCTGCGTGGTTTTACTAGTCGTGCATGGTTCGTTCACCTTTAACCAGAGGCACTCTAAAGCTACATGGTAACCTGGGCTGAGCCGTACGGTTTCATCTAACCATTCTCCAGTCGTGCGCCAAGAGAAAAACACCCTAAAACTAAAAATTCAAAATCATCACACATGGGAATTGATCTAAAAACCCAAGTCTAAAAGTTAAACTGGATTAGGGTTCAAATTTAAAAATCTATGTGTAAAAAATCATATATCTAGTTCATCTCATCTAACTACCAAGGTTCCCATGACCAGTCAAAAGAGGTGAGTTAGATAATCAAGTTATAAGGATCACAATAGGGATCCTTATTAATATTAATCATGGTATCATGTGATTAGAATTTCAATTATGGTCATGTTCCCTCAAATCACATCTCACTCTCACCCCTGAGATCCCTTGAAGTAAATAATCCTTATTTTTAACACTCATCAATGGGAAGTACAGGAGTCAATAAAGTTACATTAAGGGATTATTACAAGATATGATCATCATAAAATTCCAATCAGACCATCAAACATCATCAATTAAATTAAAAACCTTTTCTTAAATTCAACATTTAAAAAGGGTATTTGTACCCACTTCCTTTCAAAAACCAACATGGTAATTCCCAAAGTTCCTTTAAAAAATTAGTTCTTTCAAAACAACCCAAAGGTATTCAAGGATGTTTCAAATTTTAAAAATGCTTAAGGTAAATTCAGAACATGGATTTACACCCTCTTTCCATGTTAATAAATCACTCATTTAAAATTACCCAAGAATACCCATTTCAAAAAAAAGGGTAATATCATTAAAATAGGGTTCTTGTTCCTTTAAAATATTAAATAATTTGAAACTCTATGGAAATAATCACATATTTTAAACCATTCTATATAATTCAAATCATTTCACTTTAGAAATAAAATCAAGCCTACACCCATACTTTCCAAAAGGTATCCATGAAAAACTCTATGAAAGGGTATTAAAAATAAATATATCATTGATTAATTTATAAAACCATGATAAGGAACCAATTCCACGTTCAATTTATTTAAAAGTGGATCAAAGAGTATTTCACAAGGAAATTCAAGATCAACAATCATAGAACATGTGTTGTAATGAGGATCATATCTATAAATTCTCAAGAAATAATGAATTAAAAAGTGAATTAAAATCATAAAAATGCCTACTTGGAAAAATATGAGATCTAACCATAAAGAATATGAGATGTATTGCCTTTGATGGAGATCACTTAATCTAGGAAGATAAATCTCTACTAGAGTGATAAAAGACCCTAGATCCACAATTCCACATAAATAAACCTTTACCCAATTGAAAACAAGGACAACATAACCTTTAAGAATAACGAATCCAAATAATAAGAGAGGTTGAAGGCCAAGAGGTGAAGAACTTACCAGAAGTGGATCATCACTTTGATTGGCACTTAGATCTGCCAATAGATGAGGTTGTGAGGGAAAAAAACACCTCTAGAGGGAACCCAAAATTGAAAGGATTGAATTAGTTTTGTGTGGGAGATTTTTGGGGTTAAAAAGGGGGGTCTCAAGATTTTAATTAAGAATTTTAGGGAATTAAAATCCCATCACATGGTTTCTTAGGGTTATCCTCATGGTTAGTACTAACCATGTGCCAACTATGCGCTTCTTTTTAGGTTACTAGAAAGGTTTCATGTTAGGTTTCATAGTTTATTTAACTATATGGAAACCATGCACCCTTTTTTGGGCAGGTTGTATGGTTTGGATGCATGGTTTTTTCAAACCATGCTCTAACTGTGCCCCCTATTTGGGCTACTAGAAATGTCGTGCAATTTGGCTGCATAGTTTTTCAAACCATGCGCCAACTATGAACAGGTCCAAAACCCTTCAAAAAATTCAAAAAAAAACACCAGAAATAACCCATGAAGAGGTCCAATCAATGGATTCTCAAATCAATGGGTCAAAAAACCTAAAATCAAGTGACATGAAGTTTCAATATGTGTTATATTTACATTAATATATGTGTTATATTTATGTTATATATGCATTATATTTACATTATAAAAGTGTTGTGTAAATTTTCATTTATGTTATATTATATTATATTTATGTTATATGTGCATTATATTTATGTTGAATATGTGTTATATTCACATGTAAGTATAACATTAAATATAATAAGTATAATATTATATAATTTAAACATAATGTTATATAATGTAAATATAACACATATTTAACATAAATATAATGTGAATATAACATAATATAATGTAAATATAACATTATATAATGTAACTGTATTATTACATAACATAAATATAATGCAAATAACGTAATATAATGGAAATAAAACTTTATATAATGAATGTATAATGTAAGTATAATTCATATATTAACATGGATATAATACATAGATAACAAAAATAAAATGTAATATAATGAAAATATAACTTTATACAGTGTATATATAACATAAATATATTTCATATAAGATAAAAAATGAAAATATTACTTTATATAATGCATATATAATATAAATACAATGCATATATTCACATAAATATAACACATATATAGTGTTGTATATTGTAAAGATAATATTACATAATACATATATAACATAAAAATAACACATATATAATGTTATTAGTATTGTAAAACATTATATTTACATTATATAGTGTTATATTTACATTGTATTACATCATATGTGAATTATATTTTTGTTAAATATGCATTGTATTTATATTATATATCAATATATTTACATTAGATAATGTTATACTTACATTATGTAACGTTAAATTTACATTATATAACATAAACACAATGCATATATAATGAAAATATAGTGTTAAATAATTTAAATATAACATGAATATAATGAAAATAACATAATATAATAGAAATAAAACTATATATAATGCATATATAATGTAAATATAAAACATATATT
The DNA here is from genome assembly GCA_963277665.1 of Viscum album. NCBI lineage: Eukaryota > Viridiplantae > Streptophyta > Magnoliopsida > Santalales > Viscaceae > Viscum > Viscum album. Next base: position 5,816,738 of record OY728130.1, on the reverse strand, counting down.
AATGTATGGGCCCGTAAGGGGCATATCTATCGGCTCTCTTGCATGTCCTCCCTCTGTAGTTTCTCCTATTCTCAGTGGTGATGACTCTTGGTACTCAATCTGGCTCCCCCATCCACCATTGACTCCTCCTCCAGGCTGCTAAGAAGTTCTGGTGCCTATGTGTTGGGTGTTTTGTGGATGTGTCCCTGGTTGTGCTCAGTGGTCGTCATCAGGTTCTCTACTGGTGGGGTTCATTGGAGTCAGAATCTGGTAGGTTCATTATCTTCTTCCTAAGTCAATACTCAGTCATGGAAGGTGACCTAAGGAAGGCTCAAATTTGGTGGCCTCCTCTTGCTATTTTTTTTCTCTCGATCCTTCTGACCTGTTTAGTGTTTGTTTGCATGTTTCTTCTATGTGAGTTGACTCCTGTTCTCGGTCTTATGGTTCCGTGCTTCAGAGCACTGTAAACGATATTTTCATTGTTCAATATCCCCCACTAGTGTAGTTTGGGGTTTGTTTTTTTATTTTGGCCCCTATTGTCTGATGTTGTGCTCAGATGGCTCAGCTCTCTCTTGGTCTCCTCTATCATTTAATCATTCTCCTTCACGCACAACCCCAATTTGGTCAGGTTTGAGGGATTCTATGGTGATTTGGACTGTGATGGAGGCTATGGTGGGGGTTTCTTTGTCGTGGTGATGCCTAGTGGCATCGTTTTCAGTGGCTCATCAGGTGCTCTGGTTCTAAAGGTTCATGGTTCCAATTGTAACGGTATGCTGGCCTCGATAGTTCTAGTGATCCATGACTGGTGCCTGAGGTCTTTGTGACCTATTTAGTTCCACTTTTAGGTATCATGAAATAGTGTCACTGGTCAAGGCGGTATGTCGATGCGCTGTCCCAAGGAGTGAGTGGATTGGTGTTGTGGGTTGTGTGTAAGGTGGCGTCGACAGGTGAATGTACGTGTCCATGGATGCTATTGGTTCTCTCAGCCCGATGTGGCTTTGGTTTTTTTGTTCTCAAACCACTATTTTGGTGTTTGAGGTCATTCTTGAAATGGTGGATCTCCTTGGTCTCATTGCCTCATCTGTTTTTCTACATTGTACGGTTCTCACTTAACCATAAATTGATTTATTTGTAAAATACAAAAAAATAGTTTGCGGTGGTAAATATATATTAATGTAAATATAACATATATATAACAAAAATATAATATAATATAACACAAATATAAATGTATATAATCTAAATATAATACATTTAATGCTATATAACTAAAATAAAACATTATATGATGCATATATATTTTAAATGAAACACATATATTAGCATAAATATATATATATATAATGTAAATATAACAGAATATAATGTAAATACAATGTTATATAATGTGGATATAATGTTACATAATATATATATAATGAAAATATGACACATATATAAAATTATATGTATTTTGTACCATTATATTCATATTATATAATGTTATATTTATGTTAAATATGTGTTATGTTTACATTATATAATAATATATTTACATTAGATAATTTTATACATGTAACAACCTAGGTAATGTTAGGATAAATAATTTTAAAGTTTTATTAATATTAATTAAATATATTTTATAAAGTTATATTTATTACAAGAATATTAGTTAATTTTTCAGTCAAAAAGAAAAAAACTTTCTTTCTAACTAAATTTGGTTTTCAGGCATTATATGGTTTTATTTAAAAAAATTATTTACAAATTATAGAATTTTAATTTAGAAAATGAAAATAAATTTTTAATTAAAAATTTAAAATTTATCTTCAGATGAATTTTTGATAATTTTCTAAAAAGTTTGATTTTTCAATGAATAGTGAAAAAATACTAATTTTAATTAAAAACTGTCTTTTCATTTCAAGCATTTAAAAAGTTAAATTTTATTTTAAAATGGTTTAAAAGTAAAATTATTTCATTTATATCATTAATAATCCAATAAATTTTATTTGAATTAATATTATACTATAATTTGGTATAAAATCATTTTTATACTTAAAAATATATTTTTATAAAAAATTGTTTTTCATCTCATTTGTGGGTTTAGTTTTAAATTAATTCCTGAAAGTTTTGTAAATTAAATTTGATAAAATGGATTCAATATTTTTAATTATAATAATTAATATTATTTAATTATTTTATCTTAGTTTTTTATTACAATGAATAGTAAAATAGTAAAAATTTGTTACCATAGTTAAGGTTAAAACAGGTTTACCGGGGGTTAAACTAAAGAGATAAGGTTTAGAATGACCTAAAAACTTATATAAATCCTATTTTATGGAAATATTTAAACATTTTCTCAAAACATATTCCTGAATGTCACATTTTTAGCCATTTGGTTTGATTAATACATTAATATATTTTAATCCTTTTAAAATTTCAAAGTGTGTCCTCTCCCCCACTTATAAAAGGACGCCCCCTATCCACTCCTATCTATGATTAAAAATCATTATATTTTAGAAAATAACTACCCAAATACCTCCATTACATCCCTTTAAATATCTTAATGTCTATGGTTTGATCAGAAAACCAACCTAGGAAGGATTTAGTTATAAACCTAAAGGGGTTTTCCTAAGAAGAGGTACAGTTCTTAACCGAGTATTTTCATTTTATTTATTTTTATGCATCCATAAAATATTATTAAAACATGATTAAATAGTAAAAACAATATCTTACATATTATTATATTTTTTTATTTTAATCACATAACCTATATCCATCTCCTCTTCCATAAAATGAGAAATGAAACCATCGTTCATGTGTACAGCGGACTATCACCTCATGAACCGATATAATTCGTTTTACATCACTGACTCTCACAGATGGTTATAATGATGTATCTAATGTATATATATTATATTAATGACATATTTATAATTATAAAAATATAATATATCATCTATTTTCTTACCTTTCCCGCCATCAAAAAATGATAATGTCATTCGTGCCTACATGTGGATTGTCACCTCCACGAAGTGATGTGATTCGTTTTTCATCACTGTATCACATGGATGGTATACATAAGATTATTTAAAAATATAATATGATATTTAATATATAATAATAATTATATAAAGATAAACTTATACTTACCTTCTTTCCCTCATACTCATTGAAAAATGAAAATGTTACTTATGTGCACATACAGCCTATTGTCTCCATGATTGTAACGTAATTCATTTTCTATAACTATATTTAATGGTTGGTTTAAAATTATAATTGATGTAAAAAATGATAATTATTTAATTATTATTATTATTATTTTGTAATAATTATCTCTTTGACCATAGTCAACTTATCGAAGTCATTTTTGACATATGAACTGAATATTATCAAAACGTCTGATGTGAACTTAATTGATTAAGTAATTGAATATAACATGGTAATAAATAAAATAAAATAAACAATAATATTGAAAAAAAATCTAATAAATTAAATAATTAACATAATTTTATTATTCTTGAAGATAAATAATGTATGTAACAAGTCAAACTCAAGGTAAGGGTCTCTTTAACTTAAAACCTCATTTTAAATGTTTTTAAAGATTTATTTTTTTAATTCCTTTTATTTCATGTCCAAATTCTTAAATTTACTTTATGGATGTATTTATATGAATATAAATTAATTATAAATAACATTTTATGAAACTTTTTAATTTATTTCAAAGGTTTTCAAAAGAAATATTTTTATATATTTTATATGGAATACTTTGACTTTTTTACAAAAGACAAAAGGAATGTTCTATTTTAACATATACATCATCAATGGATTTTTTTTTCTGCCATAACTAATATTTATATTTTTATTCATTTAAAATTTTCCATGTTTTATTTAAATAAAAACATTTCTAGGTATTTTATCTTTGAAAACAGATTTTAATTGACTGAAAATTAATTTTTTATTAGCATAAACCCCCTTTAAGGGTTGAGGGGGAACCCAACATGACATAAAAGGAAAGTGTATTTCAATATCTATAAATTTTTAACATATGGGTTCAAAATATTTTTTCAAGGATATTATAATGAAAATGTGAACACATAAATTTTTTTATTCATGATATGGTACTTGATCATTATAGATTATTACAAGTGAGCTAGATACAACTTATAAGATGGGTGATCTGGATCTATATCTCAAATTCATTGGGTAATTTTCCTTGTCTTCAAAGGCAATAAGGATGAAGTTAATTGGGGATGCTTCTCATATGGGTTTAATTGGGATCTAGTTATTTTTTACACATTTTATGAATACAGTGCTCGGAGTTTCCTAAAAGGGTTTCTATTTTCTTATTATGGGTTTTAAAGGATTTATTTGATAAAAAAGTATGTTTTTTCATGTGGTTATGATTTATTTTATACACTCAAAGAATATTGTGATAAATGTAAAAAATTTATGGGTTTTCATGTTTTTCAATAGACTAATGTATTTATTTATTTTATATCCCTTAATTATATTCTTATGATCATACATTATTTTTAAATGTTTTTCATAGGGTTTAAGGATGATTAAGAACAAAAATGAATCCAAATGAAAAAAATTGAAGATTTTTCATGAAATTAAAATATGTTTCATTTTAAAAGCTTTATATTGTAGGAAAAATGGATATTGGGTAAAATTTTCAACTTTGTAATTAATGGGGTTTTTATGTAATAGTTATGATATAATTCTCTAAAACTCTAAATCTAAAAGATCTTTAGGAATTCATGCAAGTGAATTCTAGTCTAAAGACACTAGATTATGTAATGTTTAAGGCTAGGTCCTTATAGTTGGTATCAAACCAAAGGTTTAGATAACTTTAGATATCATGATAATATTAATAGAATAACCTTGAGAGATTATACTTTATTGTTATTAGGATATTTTATTTTAAGATTACTATGTTGCTTATTCTAAAATATGTATGTTTAGAATGGTTTTCCATGAATAAAATAGGGAAGCTAAAGTAGGAAGGCACCATGAGGGAAATATCCTTCCAAATTAGTACCCTAGAATGGTTGGAATTGGAACTAAGAAATTTTTTGTAATGATGGATTAGTTAACGTGGACTATAAATGGTGGCGGAATCCATGTTAGAGGGTAACTAGAATTACCATAGAGGAACATGTCGATGTTTGATAATTTTATGAAACAGCACCCTCTGACTTTTGGTTGAACATCAGAGCCATTGGTATCTAAAGGATGGATTGATACTTTGGAAAATATATTTTAATTAATGGAATGTTCATAAATTAAAAAAGGTAAATCCTATCATTTTTTATTTTGAAGGTGAATTTGATCTATATAGGTCATTGGTTAAGAATACTAGAGAGATAGATGAGCTTGAAGCCATGTAATATGACACATTTTAGATTATTTTTCTTGAGAAATATTTCCCTAAGGTTGTTCAACTCAGGATAGAGAAAAATTTCTTATAATTTAGGAAAAATTAATAGATAGTATCCACGTATGAAGAAAATTTTTCAAGAGTGGATAGGTATGCACTAAATTGTATTTGATACCTTGAAAGTAAAATTAATATATTTTACTCAGTATTAAAACCAATTTTATGAATATATTTGGACTCATAAGAATTTTAAAGTTATGAGAAAGTTTTTTCTATGTTGAGAAAGTTGATATGGAGTTTTTTAACACTTATGTTACTCGAGATGACAAGAGTAAGAAGTGGTCAATATGGAGATCAATGAAGAAGCAGTCAACTAATAAATATAGAGGTAAGCCCCCAACGTGTTCCAAGTGTGGTAAAAAATATTTTATAGGATATTTAATAGGATATAAAAAGTGTTATCAGTGTGGTAAGTTTGTTCACAAGGCTTGAGACTATAAATAAAAGAGTCATGAACAATCCAAGAATGGGGTAACAGATAGTCATTCTATGATGAGATGATTTAAATACAGTGAGCTAGGAAATTATTCTAACATCGGTTCAAATTTAGTTACTCAAGGTGAAAATCATCAAGATAAAAATCAAAAAGGTGTGGAAAAATCATTTACTATTACTACAAATGATTTTGGTCCATATAATTAAGTGGTGACAGATATATTACTTCTTTATTCAAATTATACTAATGCCCAATTTGACTCTAGATCTTCACATTCTTTTATTTCTAATAAATTTACAAGTAAAATGGGAATATCACCTTATGAAAATAATATATAAATTTTTGTGAAAAATTTGGGTGGAATTATTAAAACAACCAAGGTTTATAAGAATCTTCCTATTGTTATCAGTGGGATAGTCTTTCTTGAAAATCTTGTTGAACTTCCCATAATAGAGTTTGATATTATTTTAGGCATGGATTGGATTTATGTTTATCATGTTGAGATAGATTAAAGATATAAGTAAGTTATATTCAATGATTCTGTATATTTTATAACTTATTAAGAAGATAATAAATTGATTATAGATTCCAATGAAAGTTACCTAGATTGTGTTTTTCAAAATAAATTAATTGACTATATTAATGATGTGGCTGTAGTGAATGAATATATGGATGTATTTTTTTGATGATTTTCTAGTGTTATTTATTATCAATAGGTTGAGTTTACTGTTAACTTAGTTCTTCCTACTAATCCAATTTCAAAACCCCCTTATTGGATGGCTTAAGTTTGTAATTGAAAAATTAGTTTCAAGAGTTACTAGATAAAGATTTAATTTATCCGAGTACTTCACCATGGGGTGCTATTGTTTTATTTGTTAAAAACAAATATGTTTTAATGAGACTTTGCAATGATTATAGATCCTAGAATAACATCTCTATTAAGAATAACTATATTTTTCCTCATATAGATGGTCTATTTTATCAGATCTAGGGAGTACAGTATCTTTCAAAGATTGATACCAGGTTCGAATATCATCAGTTGAAGATGAAGGAGGAATATATTCTAAATATAGCATTTCGAACTCAATATGGGCATTATGAGTTTGTGGTTATACCCTTTGGGTTGTATAATTCACTAGTTATATTTATGGATCTTATGAATATATTTTCCAATGACTATTTAGATAAGTTTGTGGTTTTTTTATTAGTGATATACTAGTATATTCTAAAATTTATTTGGAACATGAAAGATTACTAAGGATTGTTTTTAAACCTTAAAAGAAAAGAATCTATATGGAGAATTTAGTAAATTTTAATTTTGTTTATAACAAATTTTTTTCATGGGATATATTGTTTCTAAATATGGAATAATTTTTTACCCTAATAAAACTAAAGTTGCTGAATAATGAGAAAGACCTGTAAATGTCATATAGATTCATAGTTTTCTTGGATTAAAGGGTTACTACTAGAGATTTGTTGAAAATTGTGCTTAGTTGTCTTTCCCACTAACTAGGTTAACTCAAAAAGGAGTTAAATTTAACTGGATAAAATAAAATTATGATTGTTTCCAGGAACTACAAAGAAGATTGGTGAATGCTCTAGATTTTTTCCTACCCTCTAGAAATGGTTTAATTTTTATTTATAATTATGATTATTTGAATGGAATTGGTTGTGTTATAATGAAGAATGATCAGATAATTGCCTATTATTCATGTCAACTAAAACCTCACGAGTTAAATTATCTTAAAATTGATCTAAAATTATTTTATTTTTTTATTTAAAAATTTATATGCATCATTTATATAGAGTAAAGTGTGAAATATATACTGATCAGAAAAATTTAAAGTATATATTCACTCAGAAAAAGTTGAATATTAGGTAGAGAAGATGAATGGAACTGGTTAAGAATTATGACTGCATGATTAATTTCCATCTTAGAAAATCAAAAAATAATAATTATTTGATTCGGGAATATAATGCTACATTAACCATGTTATGTTTGGAATATAACCCCTTGGTTAGTGATTTGATTAATTTTGGCCTAGAAATTTTGCACGTAGTAATTTCCTTTATTTTGTTTCAGGTATCAATGAAATCATCTCTATTAGAAATAATCATGAAATATAATAAGGAGGATCGTGTTTTATAGGAAAAGTTAGAATATTTTATGTAGGGTAAGTTTCCATAGTTTAATTTTGATGAAGAAAGTGTTATCATATTTGGAAAGAGATTATGTGTCTTATGATTCCTAGTTAAAGACCTTATTATTGAGTAAAGATTATATTTAACCATTTACCATTCATCCTGAAATCACTAATATATACAAAGACTTTTGATAGTATTACTGGTGAGATAAAATGAAAAGATATATTACTGAATTTTACATAAAATATTTGAATTTTCAATAGGTTAAAACAGAACAAAAATTACCTAAGGGGATTCTTCATTCTTTTCTATTTCTATAGTAGAAATGAAAAAATATATCCATGGATTTCATGGTTGTATTTACAAATACATCTCGAGGTAATAATGTGATTTGTGTTATTGTTGATTAACTAACTAAATCTGCACATTTATTTTCCATTCAAGATACTATGACTTTATATCATATTTCTCAACAATGTATCAAGGAGTTAATTAGAGTACATGTATTTCCTCTCTCTAGTATATATTAACATGATCCAAGTTTCACTTATAATTTTTGGAAAGGCCTTCATAAGTCATTCAGTACTGAATTAAATTTCAGTGCATCTTTTCATCATCAATCTAACGAACAGTCTGAACAAAATATGCATACCTTTAAAGACATGCTTTGTGATTTTTCAATATATTATCAAGGAATTTGATATTAGTGTCCTTAATTAGTTTAGTTTTATTATAATAATATTATTCATTCTATTATATAGATGAAACCTTTTAAGGCATTATATGGAAATTGATGTCAGACTCCAACTTGTTGGGATGAAGTATATGAAAGTAAATTTTTGGGACTAGAATTGGTAGAATAATTAGTTGAAATGGTGATGATTATTTAGAAACATATGTGGATGGTTCAGAGCTGGTATAAAATTTATGTGGATAACCAGAGGAAATATGTTTATTTAGAGGTAGGTGATCGTGTTTTCCTTAAATTATCTCTATGGAAAAGCGTTATATATTTTGGTAAAAAAAGAATTTGAGTATATATTTTATTATAATATATAAAATCCTAGATAATGTTGGATAATTTTACCATTGAGTGTCCTTACCTTTAATTTTATCTCAGATACATGATGTATTTCATGTTTCTTTGTTAAGAAAATATGTGTCTGATGCATCTCAAGTTTTGAGCCCTGAAGTAGTTTAGTTGGAAGAAAAAATTTCTTATGAGTAATAAAAAGTAAAAATTATTTATCATAGATATAAAGTGTTTTGAAATAATATAATTCACTAGTTCAAGGTTTTCTTGGGATATCCAAATGATTTAAGTAGTAGCATGATAATTAGAATATACTATGAAGGAAAAATATCTCTACTTGTTTAAAAAATTAATGAAATTATAATGACATAGTTTCCAAAAGGGGGAAGAATATAAAAAACCAAGTAATGTTAAAATTAATAATTTTTATGACTTATTAATATTCATTAATTATATTTTATAGGTTTATATTCATTATAATAATATTATCTAAGTTTTTAGTCGAAAGGAAAAAAACTTTATTTCAAACCAAATTGGGTTTTCATGCATTATATGGTTTTATTTAAAAGATTGATTTCCAAATAATAGAATTTTAATTTTATAAAATGAAATTTATTTTTGAATTAATCATGTCAAAATTATATTAATATTATTTTTTAATAATTTTTTGAAAAGCTATATTTTTCAATGAATAGTGAAAAAATACTGATTTTTATTTAAAATGTCTTTTTGTTTTAAGAAGTAATAAAATTTTATTTTATTTAAAATGATATACAAGTATAATTAGTTCATTTAAATTTTTAATAATCAAATTATTTTTATTTTAATAAACATTATACTTGAATTTTGTATAAAAATATTTGTAAACTTAAAAAGGCATGTTTCTGAAAATTTATTTTTCATTACGTTTTATGGGTTTAATTTTAAATTTAATTATTCCACTTAAATTAATTAAAATTGATAAAATGGATTACATATTTTTAATCATCATAATTAATATTATTTAATAATTTCAAATTAATTTCTATTCATAATTAATAGTAAAAATAGTAAAAATTTGTTGTCACGGTTAAGGTTAAAATAGGTTTACTGAGAATTAAACTAAAGAGATAAGGGTTACAATTACCTAAAAATTTATATAAATACTATTTAATGTCAATATTTATACTCTATCATATAATATTCATAAATTATACATTTTGGAGCCATTTTTTGTAATAAATTAATATTTTTTAATATTTTTTAAAAATCCAAGCTTGCCATCTCCCTCGTTTATAAAAGGACACCCTCTATCCTCTTATATCCACATGTAAAAAGCCTTTTTTTAGCCAATAACTACCCAAATAAATTCTTTATATCCCTTACCACTTACTAGAGTCCCTTTTTTTATTATAAAACCAACATTTAAAGGGTTTAGGTATAAACCTAAAGGGGTTTTCTAAGGAATAGGTATAGTTCTTAAAAATGAATTTTTGTTTAATTTCTTATTTTACCTCTTTAAAATATTCTTAAAACATAATAAAGTAATAAAATAATTATATTAAATATATATATATATATATGTTTTTATTTTAATGTAATAGCCTATATACATTTCATATCCTATCAAATTAGAAACAAAACTGTCGTTCATGTGTACGGCGAACTACCGCTTCGTGAACCGATGTAATTCATTTTCCATCACCACCTCTCACAAATGGTTATAATGATGAATTTAATGTATATATTTTATATTAATTACATATTTTAAATTATTTAAATATATTATATCATCTATTTTTCTTACTTTTCCATCCATTTAAAAATGATAACGTCTTTTTTGCGTACGTGTGGATTACCACCTCCACAAAGCGATGTGATTCATTTTTCATCACTGCATCTCATGGATGGTATATATAAGTTTATATAAAGATTTAATATGATATATGTGATATAATAATTATTATTTAAATATAAAATTATACTCACCTTCTTCCCCTCACGCTCTTTGAAAAATTAAAATGTTACACATGCATATGTATGGCCTACTGTCTCCATGATTGTAACGTAATTCATTTTTCATAACCATATTTTATGTTTGGTTTAAAACAGTAATTGATGTATAAAAATGAATAACATTTCATGATTATTATTCTATATATTATGTAATAATGTCCTCTTTGACCATTTTTAACCTATCGAAGTCATTTTTTACATGTGAGAAAAATATCATCAAAACATATGACGTGAACTTAATTGATTAAGAAATTTAAAATAACATAGTAAAAAATAAAATAAATGGAATAATAAACTTGAAAAATGTTATTAATTAAGTAAATAATTAACATAAGTTTATTATTTATAAAGATAAATAACTTACTTCATGATTCATACTCAAAGTAAGGGACACTTTAACTTAAAATGTCACTTTAAATGTTTTTAAAGATTTAATTTTTAAAATATTTTTCTTTATTCTCCCATTGTTTTAGCTTCTATTTTATGTTTTGATTCACTTATAAGATTCTATGTTTTCTTTAAAGAAAACCCCTTCTAAGTAATTTAGTTTTGAAACTAGTTTTTTAAAAGGAAAGGGTATTTTGATATCCAAAAATGTTTTTCATATTGGTTCAAAAGAGAATTTTAAGGGTTTATGATGAAATTGTGTAATTATAAAATTTTTAATTCATGATATGGTACTTGAGAATTATATATGATGATAAGTGATTTTAATCCAACTTATATGATGTGTAATCCTAATATAACCCACATAAATGGGCAAGCCCGATACAATTTATACAATGGGTGAGCCCTATATAGCTCTCCAATGCATTGGGTAATATTCATTATCTTCAAAGGAAAGAAAGAGGGAGTTGAACGAGGAGTTTTCTCTTATGGATTTAACAGGTATCCAGTTATTTTTGACCTGGGTTATGAATATAATGGTATAATTTTCCTAAAAGGTTTTCTATTTTCTTTTTATAGGTTTTAAAGGATTTATTTGAGAAAAAAGTATGTGTTTTTTATATGGTTATAGTTTATTTAATATTATCAAAGAATATTGCAATAAAGATAAAAATTTTATGGGTTTTCATTATTTTTACTAGATTGATAAATTTATTTATTTTATGCCATTACTAATCTTATTATGTTCATCCCATTTTTTTAAATGTTTTTCACAGGTTTTAAGTATGATTAAGAACAAAGATAGAGTCAAGTATAAACTTATAAATATTTTTCATGAAAAGAAAATGTGTTTCATTTTACAAAAATTATATTGTGGTAAAAATGGATACTGAGTGGATGTTTCCACTTTGCAATAAATGGGTTTTTTATATAAGAGTTGTGATCCAATTTTATAAAACTCTAAACCTAAAAGATATTTGGGAATTCATGAAAGTAAATTTCTGTCTAGAGACACTATATTATGTAATGTTTAAGTATGGGTCCTTATAATACTTATGTTATGTAACATTATACCAATATTATATAGAGTAAATATAACACATATATAATGTAAAAATAACACATATATAATACAAAAATAATATTATATAATGAAAATATAATGTTATATAACAAATTTATAACATAAATATAATGCATATATAATGTAAATATAGCATTAAATATCATAAATATAACTCAAATAACATAATATAATGGAAATGAAACTTTATATAATGTATACATAATGTTAATACAATCCATATATTAATGTAAATATAACACATATATAACAAAAATAAAATGTAATATAGAAATAATATAACTTTATAAAATTCACATATAACATAAATATAATGTATATAACATAATATAGAAAAATTATAACTTTTTATAATTCATATATAATGCAGATATAACACATATACCGATGTAAATATAATATAAAAATAACATAAATATAACATAACATAATATAAATATAGCATTATATAATGTAAATACAATGTTACATAATACATATATAACACAAATATAACACATATTTAATATTTTTTGTATTATGTAACATTATATTTACATTATAAAATGTTATGTTTACATTATATTACATTATATATGCATTATGTTTATGTTAAATATGTGTTATAATTACATTATATAACATTATGTTTATGTTGGATAATGTTATAATTATGTTATGAAACATTATAATTACATTATATAACTGAAATATGACACATATTTAACATAAATATAATGAATATATAATGAAAATATAATATAATATAATGTTATATAACACATTTATAACGTAAATATGATGCATATATAATATAAATGTGATAGCCTAAGACCTACGCTCCTGGATCTGATGTTAAAAATATATTTTATATTTTTTTTGTTATAAAAAGTAACTACAAAATATACATTCCATTACATACCCAAGGATATTTTTGGTTTATGTTTTGGAGGATTAGGAAAATCCTTACATTATATCAGATTTTAATAGAAATTATCTATATACATGTATTTTACTTCACTCCCACTATCTATTTAATGAAATAAAACACCTTTGGAACTTATAATGAGCCTATAAAAACATTTTAAAATATAGGGTGAGCATATAATTACCCAATAATGGGTTTTAAAACTTGTTTTAAAATCCTTTTATAAATACTAAGAAAATTTCATTTGAAAACATTCCTTTGAAACTAGTTCTATGAACAATGATGTATCTGACTTTGTACTCTTGAGAGATCTTGGTGTTCGTGGAAGGGAAAATAATCCTAGAATGATCATGTACATTCATTGGATTCCACCAATTTCTTAATGGTTGAAAGTGAATGTTGACGAGGCGGCCTCTAGTGCATCGGGTCCTGCTGGATGTGGTAGAGTTTTCAGAACTCACCGGGGCTTCATTAAGGACTGTTTCTTTCATTATATTGAGTATGCTCATGCGATTGAGGCAGAAATTTGGTCTATGATCAAGGATATCAGGTATGCGGTGCATTATGGTTGGCATAGAGTTTGGTTGGAATCAGATTCCCATATTGTTGTGCAGATTTTGAAAGATCGATCTCAGAATGTTCCTTAGAGGATGATGTCTGCTTGGATATCCTGCCTTAGTCTTGCTGAGTGCTTATGCCTAGATGTCTCTCATGTGTATCGAGAAGCTAATCAGGTTGCTAATGTTCTCTCCAAAAGGGCGATCGTGGAGGTTAGTTCCAGTTGGTCGTTTGTTCTGCCCGTCTATTGTGACAGTTTGGTTTTCAATGATCAGGAAGGTGCTTTGTATACATGGCTTTGTAAGGCTTCCTATTTCTGAGTCACTTTGTACTATTTATTCATTTTTATAATAGTCTGTTGGGAGCAGGTTTCTGCCTATCTCTCGACCCTTTTGGCTATAAAAATAGGGTTTTCAAGAAATATACATAAGATAAAAATTTTAATACCTTTAAAAATACATATCACTTTAAAGGCCCATTTCTTTTCAAAATATAATAACCTTTGAAATATATACTTGGATTTCTCCTTAAATTTTTAAAAATTTTATTTGAAAATAATAAAATTTTATGGAAATAAATGATACTTGAAAACACTTAATAAATCAATGAGGCTTCTAGCAGTGACACCTTTAGGACAATGTTCCCTTGAGGTTGTGGGTTCACTCCCCATCCATCATCATCACATTTGATACTCGTGTACTGAGTTTTATGTAAAAAAAATTTACAAGGTTTTGTTTTCTCATTTCATTTCCACTAAACATCCTTTCAAAAGATACTTAAATATAAAATAATTTAATATCACATACACTTTTTTAAAAATAATTTTTAATAAAACACCATTATTTCATAAATATTTAGAGAAATCCATAATTTATAAACAATACTTTACAAATAATCCATGTAAAGGAATAATTGAACTTATACATATTCTTATACATACATGCATGAAATTATAGTGTATGGACACACCTATGGTCATGTATGACATTCATAAATTTTAAATAATATTTTATACATAAAATAGGAAGCTTGTCAAGAAATTTGAACAGTATATGGATACACCCACAAAACATTTAATTTTGGTATTTATATATTGTTTTTGTTCATTGCAATTGGTATTACCCAACAAAATAAGTATGCATAAATCAAGGTGTCAAGATCTTCTTGAAGGATCTTACTTATCCATCCTTAAATTTCAACCAATAATATATATATATATATAGACACACACACACAATTATTTGTTGCTACAGGTGTAGACCTAAAGAGAAGCGACACACCCGATAAGATCTAGCAATAATTGTGGGTGATATTTATTTTAAATACAATAGTTACATTTAATTACATATATTTATTTAACTTATTTTAATCGGTTTTGTCGAGCTTCTTCATGAAGCTTCATGATCACGATAATTTCACTGATATATTTGACCTTGCAAACATCATACCAATTTCAATTTGATGTAGTTATGTTAATGTGATTAATGTAAGGATTTTATTATTATAGATCAAAAGAAAAATGGTGAAAGGGATGTCGATGGATAGAAAAATATGAGAGGTTTCTATACATAGAGTTTAATGGTCTTGAAATTTGATGACTTTGGGTTTGTTTTCAAAGGATAATGACAGTTAAGGTAGGTGATATTAAGCTTGGTCAAGAATGCAGGATTGTGGAAGAAACTTACGCTCAAGGAGAAGAAGAAGTCGGCATCAAGGATCGACTAGGTTGGGAAAGAGGTTTGAAAATAAATTCAAATTTATCGGATGTATGATATCATTTTGATCGAATGATAATGATATAAATGTATGTTTTTGAGTCAAATTTATAGTACCCACATCTTTTTGATCCCACGTCGATCTTTTGGCTAACTGATTTCTCAAATATAAGTTAAATGCTTTCGTAGAAATCTCATACCAAGACACCGGGGGATCAACACCCTGACACACATACACACACAATCCCACCATGGGTGATACCACATGGTCTAATGGGCACCCTATGGGTGCTATGTGTGCCCATTAACACACTATACAAGTGATATGCACCACCCCCCTATCGCTATGAGGCTATACAGGGTTGACCTCTCCCACATAGTTGGCCCATAGGGTCCCACATGTGTGGTTGAGGGGTCCCTTGGTTGGTTGTGTTGGTTGGACTATTTTTTATATATGTACATTTTAAATTAATATAATAAAATTACAAATTATATAATGTTTTCCTTATTTTTCGATACATACATGTAGTTATTTAAACAAAATATTTATCTTTAAACTTCTAACAATTGTTTTAATGTAATGCTTTTCTTAAGACATGATGTAAAATTTTAATATTCATTGTAAAAATATTATAAATAAATATTAATGATATTATCCCTTGAAAAATAGTATAAAATTAATATTTTAATTTAATTTAATTTATAATCAAAATTGAAATTGACTATAGAAAAGTATTAAATTTTATATTAAATAATACCTTAGTTTTTTTAAAATTATGAAACAAATCATTTAACAAACACTTAATTAAAATAAATTTATTACTTGAATTTCTTAGGATGTTATGTAGGTTTTGAGCATAGCAGAAGCACCTTGGTGGGTGTTAAATTAAAATTTCTTTTAATTTAGAGTTTCCTAAAACCCTAATAGAGGATATTGCATGTTAAATTTATAATTAATTTATTTATTATTGGAAGAAATAATTACCTCATCTTAGGATCATTTCTTATATGTCATTGTTGATCTTCCAAAAACCCTTTAGGATTACCTTCATTTCTCTTTAAGGATCCAAGTGTAGAATCTATATAGTGTTGATCCACACGTGCTCCTTTGATCTCTAGGCAATTCTGATTGATTTTTAGGTGCTAGCATGGATAATCAATCATCTCATGTTGTTTTTCTTGATCGCTCCAAGATCCTTTAGGCTTGAAGGAGTTATTCTCATTTTTGAGAGGCAGGGAGGAGAAGTTTGAGAGAGAGAGTGAGAGTGAGAAGTCTGTTGTGCATAATGATTTTCTTTTCTAAATTTTTGAAAAAAAATCCTTACATAATACAAATAATCATCTATTTATAGAGATATATTTTAGGTTAAAATATTATTTAATTACTTATTGGCCCTTAAATAATAATCTTTAATAAACCTCATTCCAAAATAATAATAATAATAATAATAATATTATTATTATTATTATTATTATTTTAGGGCACATGTGATAACTTGCACAATAACAAATATTATTTAACTAGCTTGTAAATTAATATTTTTCACTGGATGTGGTCTTGGTTTGTTCAAACTCATTATCATTTTATGAATACCCAAATAAACACTTTATTCATAAATAAATATTTTATCCACAAACTAGTGGACAAATATTTATTAAATATTCAATAAAATAAATATATATATTTTATTTGAAATCTGGTGAATAAATATTTATTTAATTTATGTGATTGATAAGACTTGAATAAAAATATTTCTTGGTCTTGAGAATAATATTTTTTCCATTAATTAAATTCAAATAGAATTTAATCAAGGTCAATGGAAACACTTAGTGTGTGACCCTATAAGATTCTTTCTCATTAGTATTAGGTGAGATCGCCTAAATTCCAAGATTTCTTTCTAGAAATAGGTTAACAAAAGAGAAATAACTTAATGTCACAATGATGACAACCACATACAAATTATCATTGTGCAATATAATCCTTTAATATCAATATCTCATCAAGAAGGTTTAACCTATATGCCTAATATTTCTTTCCTTGACTATCTGAAATAAACGTCATTACACCATGGACATGGAATTTAATGCATCGATTATATTTCAATCAAAGGGTCGAGATATCAACTTCCATAAAGATGAAGGCGAAAAATCCTTCCTCGACTTATTAATTAACAATATGTCATTCGTGACGCACCCAATGTATCCAACTTCACCATGAACTGTTATCATCATGGTTTACAAAATACATCTATGTGCATGAGTCATAACATGGATTAATAATAATCTTAAAGTCTAAGGACCATTATACACACTCAAAGATGGGAATACCTGATGACACCAAAACATGCAGAATTTCTACTGGTAGGTATGTTCTCATAATCTTCTACCTTGGATATTACCTAGTGTTAACTTCATGAGAAGAATCCCCATATGCTTATGAGTACTTACACCTAAAGATCTATATACTATGTACCCTATCATAGTACATTATTTTATAGTAGAACTATTTTTAAGAATATCATCATGACATTTCAAGGTTCACATCATAGCGGGGAACTACTATGACCTTATAAATGCGATGATACTCTAAGACATTATCACACCAATGTTATATAAAAGAAAAATCAATATGTGATAAAATATTTATATTAATGTTCAATACTTTAAATATTCATGTATCTAAAGTAAAAAGTATTTATTTATTGGGAACCAACTTCAATAAACTCCCACTTTCAATAGATCCAATTGTTAATGAATGGTTAGTCCTCACATGAAAAAACATACTTCTGTTGAGTATGGATACAACTGTTAGGCCTACCATGTTTCCATGGCTAGGGTTGGTAAAGTCACATTTCTGTGTGGAAAATCTATTTACTACAAAATTACTATATTGTGGAAATCCCTCAAGTAGTGATATAACTGAGTATCCTCCTCTTATTCCCATGTCAGAATCCTAACATTATGATTAAATCCATAGTCACATATTATTATAAAATGATAAATCTATTTATTTTTTTATAACCCAAAATCAAAATAGTACATTTCAAAAACTACTTCTTAAGCTTCATCAGAAGCCACAACATACCCCAGATATTGTAGATATGGTAACCACTAGTTATAATAAGTTTTTCTTGTATATTAATTTATCCTTTTCTTTGATACTAGATCAAATTAAACCAAGGGTAGAAAAGTGTTCAATTCCCTTGATTACTATAATTATTAATTCTCTAGACACCAAGAACTCATAAAATTTTACTTTTCCAAGTATTGTCAAATAGTTTTAACTACAATTCAATGCAATTATGTTGGATCTATTTGATATTCACCTATTATACTTTATGAATTAGTAATAGTAATTGATAGTGCATGTCATGACACATGATATAAATTCCTAGCACTTATGATTGTGAAATTATTTTAATTTCTATAATCCATTCCTATACCCAATCATGTTATACTAAAGGGATTATATGCCAATAAAAATTAGGTATTTAATTTTTATAACTTATATATTTTAATACTTAGTTAATATATGTATTATGAATAAATTAATAAATCCCATGGATATATATTGTAGATATTGTTACCTATAACATAGTTGTTGCTTTAAGCTATACTTATAGAAATTTAATTCCTTAGTCTTAACAAAATGGTAAGACACAAAAATTGTTTTCATATGTTATCAACATATTTATCTTGAAAACTTATAGCAATCTCACTAACAAATTAGAGACACATGTCGCTCATTCATTTCTAAATGAATATTATTTGATCACTATACATGATTTTCTCATAAATGAATTTATGTAATCTTCATATATTATTGGAATTTGTTGATGTCACTGACCTTTTAGTTTTGAATTGTAGATGCATACCATAGGGTCT
This sequence comes from Viscum album, assembly GCA_963277665.1. Lineage (NCBI taxonomy): Eukaryota > Viridiplantae > Streptophyta > Magnoliopsida > Santalales > Viscaceae > Viscum > Viscum album. Next base: position 5,797,195 of record OY728130.1, on the reverse strand, counting down.
CATTTAGTCATGTTGTATAGACATCTACCATGAGGATTCATCAAAATGAGGTGGCCTTGAAAATCAATAGCCCGATATTATTATCATATAAATATTCTTTATAAAAGTAAAATTCAAAAATATTTTCATTATGATGATTTGAGTATAGGTTTTTTAAAGAGTATACCTTTCAAAAATCAATCATGATTTATTGGTATTGTCTTGTACCATCTATGTCTAGTTTCTTTTGAATACTAACCATTAGTATCAAGTCTTAGAAACATTCAAAATAAAGAGTCCCCAAATATTGATACATGGAGTCCATTATGTGAAAATATACATACTTTTCAACCTTATCATATCACTATTTACTACTACATTATAGGAATATTTATTCTAAAATAATAATACATGTATCACCCACTACGGTGAACATTATAACATCCCGGATTTTCTCTAATGTATGGACTATTTTTTTGTTTAAATCTTTATGTTCATCCATAATAATTATTCCTAATGGAGTCATATAGGTAATGAGGGTGTCTGGGGATTTTTCGGATCCCAAATCCTCAGAAATTAACAAAAAAGACTGGGTCAAATGGTTAATAGAAACTATGGGGGCCATCCCACACAGTTTCTCTAACTGTGCGTCTTGAGACAGTGGGGAGTGAGGCTCTACATAGTTTCTCTAAAACCATGCGAGGGAGATCATGCACCCGTGAAACTTGTCTTTGAAAATTTTTAGAGCTATTTTTCATAGGTAGTACATGGTTAGCCAAACTGTGTGCCTAGCCCATGCGGGCTACCCCTTGAAGAAAAACTTGGTGCACGATTGGCACGCGGTTTGGCCAATCGTATGGCCAAACCATGTGACCCTACCTATGTGGTTGGATTTATATTTATACCCCTGAATGTTTTTAAAATTAAACCCTTATTTATCCTCCTTCCTCCAGTGAATGTGAGATCCTCCCTCTCCTATGAAGACTCTTCCACCTCCTCCTAGGTAAGTTGATAACTCCTCCATCCAACATCCAAATCTATCACCATCAAATCGATCATAAATCTTTATGTAAACTCTATAATTTTCTTGATTCTTTTTCAAGTTGTTCTTCCTATATGTTTTACTATCTTGGTTCAAGATAATTTTCCCTCTTTTCATGGAATTTGATGATTTATTTGATATCTTTTCTTCTAAATTGAATCAAAGGTTGGTGCTGGAGAGGGAATCACTAAGGGGATAAGGTAGGTGTTATAAGTTCTTTCCCCTTATTTCGTTGTACCCTATATCATGCATTGTTTTTCCGTGTTATGAAAACTTCCAGTGACACCTCCTAGTTGTTAAATAAATTTAATTGAAAGCCTTACCTTTCCAAATGCGACCTTATCTAGTGGAAAATAAACCCCTTTGGTTGATTGCCTTGACTATGCCATCCTAATGGGTGTGATCTGTAGGTTCCGGGTGTAGTGGAAGCGCATTTTTGGGTTAACCCAACTTTAATTTTAGCGTTAACAATGATCAATCTGAGATTCGTCACGATAATAAAATTCTGGATATTCAAAATAGAACGAAGAACAAAAAAGAAAGATGGAGTCCTGGAACCATAAAGACAGGATCATCATATGTTGGTTATAATTAATTTAATTAATTGACAAGAATTACCTTGATGGAATTCTTTCTTTGTTGATTTCTCTGGTCACGATCCGATGAGATTCGTCATTGTGTCATAGAATTCAAGTGTAGACTTCCTCTAGCGGTGGTCCACACGTGCACCACATATCTATCGATGTCACCAAAGGAACCTCTAGGTGATATCGTGGATAATCCTTTGCTTGTATTGTCCGAATTAGATCCCCTTGATTCGATGGAAGAGGATCTCTCTCGGTCTTGAGATCATTCTTGGAGGAAGGAGTTCTTTCAGCCTTGAGATAATTCTCCAGAATTGTTATTCACAACGATTCTATTTGAAAAAGTGTTGGGGTTGTGAGGATATTTATAATCGGGTTTGAGGTTATAGAGTTATGATAATAAATAAATGATTTACTCATTTTATTTATTTCATTAACTCTTATTGAAAACCCCCATGTCGAATGATTAATTCCTTGCCATGTGCCCACGCTGATTATAATAAATATCATTTAATAAAATGATATTATTTCCTCAAAATCCCAAATGGAAAAACTACGCAGCATGTAATCATTAATACACAGCATGTACTTGTTTTTCATGAAAACTACATGGTATGTACATTCAATGTACATGGAGTGCTTATCTTGTTTTCATTTTTCTTTATTTCCTCCACCACATTTATTAGACCTTGAGTAATGGTTATTTATTTCTTAAATAAATGTAACTGCATTAATCGCTAATAAATATATATTATTTCGCCCACAATATATTCTCTCGAATAACTAGTGTCAAAATAAATGTGATCAGGAATCCTTAAATAATTATTAAACCACAGTCGGGAATGATATTTATTTAACTTGTTAAATTAATATTTAACTGAGATACATGGACACAATTAGTGTGTGACCCTTTAGGCCTCTTTCTTAGTGGCATTAGGCGGAGCCATCCTAAACTCCAAGGTTAGAGTCTAGCAACACGCCAAGGCACCCATAGAGAAAGAAGATAATGCCACAATGACGTGTCACCTCATACAAACACTTACTGTGTAATATAATCCCTTTGTCATGATATCTCGAAACAAGCGGGTTTTATGCTAGTGCTATCAACCCATGTGCTCGATTATTCTTTTTTTGACTTTCTGGAATTGAACTCGCTCATTCCTTAGCATGGCCATGGATTTATTTAGGCTATATCAATTCCATAAAAGGGCCTGAGATATCTACTTCCATTATGGAATGGAATAAACAAATCATTTCTCGCATTATCTATTAATGCAGTATTACTCGTTATGCACCCAACGTATCCTACCTCGCTGTGAATAGTGTGTCACCACAGTTTTCATCAATACATATAAGTGCGCAAGTTGTAATACCCATTAATAATAATATTAAAGTCCAAGGACCAATACACACATCCACAGATAGAAACATCCAATGACATAATGAAATGTGGATTTCCTACTGGCAGGTCTTGTTCTCATAATATCCTCCTGGATATTACCAAGGGAACACACCATGAGAAGGTGCCTCAAAGTTTTATGAGTCCTCACCCCTAATGGCCTGTATTATTTGTGTCCCTCAAATAACATCATCCGTCCATAGAACATATATTCAAGAACAGTGTTGTGGCACTTTCGGGTTCTCATCATATCAGGGATCCACTATGACCCTTTAATGCAATAGTTATCCTTGGGACATTATCACATGCATTTTCACGCAAAATAACAATCAATATGTGATAAGGTATTTATTTAATGAATAAAGTACAAAGTAGTTGGTTCTAGGCCACCAACTCCAACATGATCCACCTTTGAGGCTTAATTTACTTTGTTATAAATTGGATAAACACCCCTTGAGGCATTTTACCTTATATTTAATTCTTTGAGATAATTAATTAAGTTTAACTTAATGATGATCCATGAGTTAGGCCCCTTCACCGGATGTCATAAATAGAGTTTTTGAACTACATGAGTTTGTTAAGTGGTTAGGGAATGTGACCTATGCCTTATTCTATAAATGTATCTCTTAATTTAATTCATGAAAAACTTTCCTATCATGTTATAAATTCTTTCTTTGCTAGTGGTATGGTTTTTCTAACCAAATCACACCTTTATTTTCAGTCATGGGTGATACAATGGGTTCTAAATTAAGGGACCATTGCAAGGGATCATTGTGACTTGGTTAGAATTTGTTAATTATTTTTAAACATTCTGGGGGTGACACTTTCTATTCTTGGTATGGGCTCACCAAGCATTATTTCTATTTTACCTACAAATGAGTGACATTAGTTCCCTAGGGGAGGCCATGTGGATGGGATCGGTGGCATGACGGTTGTACCATTCCACGAGAGGGACTTGATCCCCTACATGATATACCATATATGGAATTGAATGTTATTTTATGGTTTTATTACACCATGACTAAAGTTACACTTGGGATCTCTGATCGCACCATGATTCATTATTTTATTTCACCCTTACACCACAATATTAAATTAATTTTGTTTGTAAATTCCAAATATTATAAGAAATTTCACTTCATGTTTGATCCAATAATTTAATTTTTATCACTATTATAAAGTTATATTTCAATTTTTTTATGTTTTAATTCTATTTGGAGGTAATTTGGAGGGCCTGGGGAAAAGTTGAAGAAAATGGGCCAAATTACACAGGAATCCAAGAACATATGTGGACTCAAGCACACAATGCTACTAATGTGTTCATCCAATTGAGATTATATTTTTGGTTCTGGTCCAAAATTAAGTGGGATAAAAAAAATTAATACACCCAAGCCCAATTCATTCATATAGTTCCCCAACTGTACTGATCTGTCTAAAGAACCGAATCTATACAAATTCAAAAGTTGTGTTCTGCATTTTGTCCATATCTCGGGTTGTAGTTGTCAAAATAATTCCAAATTTTAGGTGTAGTTATTAAATATGTGTGAAAACAACTTTTTTGTTTTTCAAAAGTGATATAAGACTTTATTTCTATCCAAAACTATGGTCCAAGTGGTTTCTTGAAATTAGGGTTCCCAAAACCACCTTTTACTTTTCCTGTAAATTGGCACCTTGGGTGCCCCATTTGCAAGTTTGAACAAGGAGTGAATCACTTAAATTTTGTAGTTAAATATTATTAATATACTCATCATAGAAGTTTGTTAGGCCCCTATCCTCATATAGGGATCAAGGATGAAGATGCAGATCCACCCGAGCTTCCTCCTCTCAATGTCGGGATAAATGATAGGCGTTCATTGTGAGGGAGATACACACATGTCAAGGGAGTTTCAATGCATATATTAGCTATTTATTTGGATTAATTTGTGTGTTGAAACATTTCATTCCATGTATCTTACATTATTTCATATTTGAATTCTTGTTGTGATTCATGCGATTGATATGCTCTTTATTTCTAACTGATCGATGTGACGTTTTGAGTGCATGACTTTTTTATTCTGATTAAAAAATACAATAATCATTTTATTACACAATTTATTAATATTAAAATCTTATTTGGAATATATTATTCCATACATAAGTGCTAGACCTTAGAAATATGATTTTTATGTCAAGGTTTGGTTCTTTAAGTATTGAAATAAAAGCTTAGGAATTAATCAGGATTCCAATTAATTTCAACTAAAGAATTACTATAAACCTGAATGAATATATAAGAATAATGAAATTTAAATGTATGTAGTAAAATAAAAAATACCCCTTTATCTCATATTTTCAAAATCCACTTGGTTTTTCAACTATTAAACTCTTTAAATTAAGTTATATTCTTAAAACTGTTTCCAAAATCACATATCGTTTTAGAACTTTTTATTAAAAATATACACTCTAAACCTATCAATGATCCTTGAGAGATGACCAAGGGTCTACCCTAGATGATAAATCAACTTTAAAAATATAATCAATTTGACATTTCACAACATCCCGTTCAATCTCATTCTTGGTTTACCTTGGATGGTCTCCCTTGGAATTTGACTTATACCGATCCCCTAGAGCGATACTTAGAATTATCTTAGAATTTTCATGGAAGGGCTCAGGGTGGCTCTTAATAATCTATAAAAAGTTTAACTAAATTAAAAATGGAAGGTAATGATTTCAAATTAGAAATGAACCTTTGATTTTTGAACTTCAAGGATGTGTATGCCGAGCCGAATCACAAGCTTGGGGATAGTACATTCCTCTACATCTTATATCACTCACTTTACCTTTATAGGATTCCTTGGTTCAGACTCACTTGCTTAGAGCAAAGTAAGTAGAATTGGACGGTTTTCTTATTAGAACCCAGTCTAGTTTATTTATTTTATATATTTTATCTTTCATTTATTATTAATGACACACTATTCATTTTATATTTCATGATATGGTTTGAGTTACACGCCATTGGTGGTGGCCTACTGGGATCTTATCTCACACCTTACTCAGACTACCTTTGGTACCTGAGTAGACTTTATGGTTAAAATAATAGATAAAGTTAATCATCCAGCTTTTGATGTTTGATCTTGATTCCTAGGTTGAAGTTCGGGGTAGAGGACTGAGCCTATGCTCGAGATGCTAGTAGTAGCTATTTTTGTCCTTTTTGTATATTTTTTTAGCATGTGGTATATGCTTATATCCCCTAAATCCCATACATAATTTTGTATAGTTATATTACCATGATCATCATATTGTATCTACTTATTATTTACCTCCCACCATTTATTTATTTATCTTGGTTTATTTATTTATTTTTCTCTTCTATCTGCCTGTTGATGCCACTTCCGCTATAGAAGGTTACTAGTTTGGTCATGTAGAATATTCTTCTCTTGTTTATTATTCCTTATATATATTTATGTTCTATATTCTAATAAATTAGGTAATAGTATCCCCATGGACACACTGTAAGACCTCTCTGTTAGTCGACAGCCTCTGGCATTTAGGGAGGTGCTCTTGTGGTATTGTGGCCACCGTCTCAGGGCACCTTTAAGTGGCATCTAGGGAGGTACACTACAAACATAAACCACCTATTTAGATATATATATATATATATATATATATATTCCTATATAGTATGTGTCTCTAGTTTTACTCCTCCCACTGATCTTAGTGGAGTCCAATATTCTTATGTCAACCAATATACATCCAGAGCCTTAACCCATATAAGTTAATTCATCTCCCACTATCTTCAGATATATAGTATTCCTTTATGTAAATATAGTCAATATTGACTAAATGTTAATATCCTTAGTGAGTATATGTTCATTAACTCAGATTCACCTTAGTGTTTTAATGTTCATTTGTATCTAAAGTTATCTTTTAACAAACGTTTCTCAAAAACACTTATGGTAGTTTCATAATATATTATTATCATATTGAATTTGATATGATATTCATTAGATAATATGTTTGGAATATGGTTAGTTATTTCACTTTTATTTGAAATACATGTATTGGAAATAATGGTGGAATATTTGCAATATATGTATAAGACTCATCATTGATCTTCCTTTTTTTACCATCATGGTATTGATGTATATAACAAAATATGAGTTAGGGATAACATTTATTCAACATGTATGATCAATTATAACTTTTATAAGATGTTTTACAACAATACAACTCAGATATTCCTAAATATTTACCAATTTCACTCAGTTACTTCATTGAGAGTTTCTAAAATTTCTTAAATAATCCACATGAAGTATAAGAAGTTACATTTAGATTTAGAATATTTTACATGGCTATGTTGAACTAAATCTAAAAGTATTGTGACATTCCTTTATTTATAAAGGTTCATTTATCTAAAACATGGCAAGTATTTTGTTTGTATATCTAGTATATTTTCTTAATTGAGAGTAAAACACTTTTATGGGTATAAATAGGTCAACTACTTTCAATTTTATTTGAAAAATAATTATATTTCCAAAATAATGTAAGAGTCTTATATTTTTATATACATTATTCATTGCAGTGGATATTTGTGATTCAAGAGTTACTAAACTTTTAGTTTTTAATTAAGTACCATGATAATATTTATTCCAAAAATGAAATAATGCCCCGTTGTGTCAATCTAGACACTAAGATAAATCTTTTTATCACACTTACTACAAACTTGAATCAATCCAATATGGAAAAAGATAAATATTTATCACCTATTTGATGACATAGGAATCACCCTTTCTCATCTCCTTTTGAGTTATCTATATAACCTTTCTATTCTTAATCATTTCTTATATTTAAATACATCTATGTAGTAATCATATTGTATTTAATACAAAAGTGGTGAATAAAAAATTGATGAATACACTAGAAGTCGATGCAATTTCTTTCTTATTATTTCAATCACTTTTCTAGTGTCCATTCTTTCAACATAAGAAGAAAATATCCTCATGTTCAATTTTTTACCTTTTAATATTTTGTCACTTTGAAGGATGTTGTAAAGGATATTTTGGATTTAGATTAGCCATGGTATCTTCATCCTTGTCTTTCAAAATTTTCACCATAAGGGGTGTATAAATGGGTTTCTACCAATCCTTATTCACTTGGGGAAGTATAGAAAAACGTTTCCCTAGAGATTTATCCATTTTTTTATCTCGAATTGAAAAAATAAGGATAACCTTGATGGTAAGGACAATAAGATAATATTAATTAATAATTTCTTATTCAAGTGAAATCCCAATTTCACTAACCATTCAATATACCCTAGAATTTTGAAATCATGATCCATAACTAGATTTCCTTCTTCTAGTTTATATTGATATAGTACATTGATAATATTATCTATTTCTATACTTTCTTTATCTTTCTCAAGAGAATGGAGATGTGATATTATAGTGTATGCATCCATGTATTTATGTAGTATCATAAACACTCTGGACATAGTTGATAATACAATACAACAAACATATGAAGCATCCTTAATATATCTCTGGTAGGAATCCTTTTAACCTTTTATCAACTATTGGGGTGGAAGAATAGGATTAGGGTATTCCAACACATAATACAAACTTTTTGATAATAATGCATCACATAAATTATTATACCATATTTGAACATTTATATTTGTAAGGCCATACCCTGAGTTAAGGAATTATTGCACTATTTTCATGGTTTTTCTTTCAATTTTATACAATAATTAACATATATTATTAATACTTTATTTGATTACAAATTATTTGAGAAATAATAATAATTAATTTTATAAATTCTCCCACTATTTTATCAAGTATCAAAATCCATCACTATTGAAATTGGAATGTCTAGTTGTTCTAACATTCTAGTATAAAGTATCCATATTTCTTTTCTTATAATCGATATGAAGGCCATGAGAATTACTAGAAATTATTTAGGTGGATGGTATTTCCAACTATGGGATTGCAACTCCTTGATCTGTTAAGTGAACTCCCCAATCCAAAATCCCGGACTCGGATTTCCTCAATATTTTCCTTTAAATTTGTATTGTATAGACAGAGGCCATTAAACCCAATATAGATTTTATTAAGTCGACCTACTATCTTAGTTAAGACAACCTGATAATTAAAAGTGCCCATGATGGAGGCTGAACCAACACTTAAACTAAGGGTTCATGATATCTATATTTCCTGTATACATTTTAGGGTGTTTTAATACATTAATTTCTATATTTTATTGACGAATCTTTCAAATTTGTGAACAATTTGACTTGGTTTGTGATTTGTGGTCGGATACTATGAATATATATAAAAGGAAAAAAAGATATGAATTTAGAAGCTAAAATACTTGTGATGCAGCATTATATTTTTGAGGATGCAGCAGAGTTGTGTAACTAGAGAAAGACATTTACATTTTATGTATTTCATTTACACGTCATGATTTAATCAGGAGAAGCGGTTATTGTTATTACAAGTTGTGAATTACTTACATGCAGTGAAAAGAAGTTACACATTGTGTACCAATTACACATCATGTAAGTATCAAGAATTTTAAAAATAAAGATACACATTTATGAGGATTTGATGAGGAGGGATTTAAAAATAAACCCCCAGTCACACCTTTAGGCATCTGGATGAGTAGGTAGATTCTTGAACGAATTATAGATGATATGTGAACTGATCTGGAAACCGGATTCACTGCTTTTCTTCACTTCTATTCTTTCTTGGGTATCCATAATGCTCATTCTCATGGTGCCTAACATGATCTAGTAGTTTATTTTTTTCTAAGTGATGTGATTGTAGGGGGAGGTGTTGTTAGGGATTGTTTCTATTTTTCTATTCTTGTTTTGGATGACTGCAGCCCTATTTATCAATTCCAATTCAACTTCTTTTTGTATCGCATGACTATTGTATGTTATTTGAGGTGTTTCATTTTATTAAATTAATTGATTTCCCTATTTTTCATATAACCATTATTAAATCTAGGTTAGTTATATTTAAATAGGTTTTTGGTTCACCTAGTTTTGTGATTTTTCCAAGTAGATTACCATTCTAATGGTGAAATCATAAGATAAGTGTTGGGTACCCAAACCAAGGATCTATACTGTCCCAATTTTGACACCAAACCTAAATGTACCCAAATTCAATTAAATCTCTAGCGTATGAACCTGAAAATAAATGAACCTGGAATGCCTCTTCTCTTGATATCAAACCCAATTTTACTCCACTTTTTCTCCTTATTCAAAAAATTAAATAATAACAATAACAATTTCTTCAATTAATTTAGAATATACATATTTTCCTTGTGGTTTTGACATTTTGGATTTCTAAATAATAAATTTTTAGTTAGGTTGTATGGTTTTTATAAATTATTAAATTTTTTTAGACCCGTAGGAATTTAACGACACCCTACGACCTGTTGGTTAATCATAATTCATATGATGTAAGGCTTAATGAATTAATATTAACTTTATGTATTTTATTTATTATGCATAAATTTTATCTTGTTTTATCCTTTATATAACTTGTCAATATTGAGTGGATTTTACCTAATTAATTAAACATGATGGATAAAACATTTATCCATTATCTATTTATTTAAATTATATATTTCAACATTAATTCATTTATTTATGTGATAGTGGTATTACATATATAAAATAAATAATGCATGATATATAAATAATTAATTAATTAATGACTTTATCGTGAGATTATCTAACGGTTGATTTATTGAGAAGGTAATAAATCAACCTTTGGCCTAGGGGAAAATTTCTTATGATGGTCTTGGAACAAGTTACAGTATTACACCTATACATATTTGTATCACTTAAGTTGGCATCATTATGGTTCCTTCTTGAACCACCCCCACACACCTTGGGATACTCCATTAACTACAAGTATTTATAACACACATGAAAATGAGAGGAACCAAAGAATTAGTTAATGGGGATTACATAAATAACCATAGACATACGAGTCCTATATAATAATGGAGAGAGGGATGTCATGAAATCCATATAATTTAATTTACTATTAAATAATTTAAAACCCATGCAATAAATTAAATTAAATAGTGTCAACATATACATAGGTCTTGATCAAGCTCATGAAGAGTCATACACATGCAATGAATATGAAAAAGTAAAACTGGTTAACATTAATTTATTATTCATTATTTATTATTAATATAACCATGATTTTGTTAATTAATTAATTATATTTCATCTTAATGACCATATGAATTAATTTAGAGATATATATCATTAATGACATTTATAAATAATAAATGAAAAAACTAATAATCGCGTATTTATTACAATAAATTAATTGATCATTTAAAATTATTTAAAACCATTGTTAAATTGTCAAAAACACTAGGTTTCAATAAATAAAATAAGGTTTTAACGATGAAATTATCAATTTAATGAAATTTAATTCTGCCATTAATTGGGAAACTACACAATGTGTACTTACCAGTTACACATTGTGTGGATCGGTTGTCATGTACTTGGGTTATATGTTAGGGGCTTCGTTCTATACCCTGGATGGACCACATGGTGTGTACAAGCCATCTTCATTCCATGTATCATTCTTATCATGATTCTATTTAACTCTCTAAAGAAATCAGTGTGTTTTTTAGTCATAACTACATGACATACACAAACCAGCTACACGTTGTGTATCACTCATGTTGTGTGTTTGTATAACTCGCTAAATGTATCAATGTGTATTTTAGATGTGGTAAATGATAGACTAAATGTATTTTACACTACATTCATGTCTTTTATATCATTAATTCTTTGGGATGTCAGCCTCACGTGGTTTGACCGTGTATAATGACCACACGGATTGGACGAATTTTTTCGCTAACATGTGTAGACTACACAACCTGTACACCTGTTATACGCTATGTAATCTAACATGTCATATGTCAGGTTGGCCTGGTCAACATGTAATTTGAAATAAATGCATTGTGTGTAATTATTTCTTGGTGCGTCATGTATCTCATGACACGTCTAGGTACAGTGCACTTAGGTACACGACATGTGCTCCGGATGCACACTATTTAATCCCATGTTATCTGTCTGGATTCCTCAACACTTCCCAATGTTATCTCTGATCATTATTTATCTATTCTTGAACTTAAGAAATTTTAAATCTTGAATAAAGTAATTAAAATGTCGAAAACATGTCAATTCAAATTGAATTAAAGGATGAATAATATAAAATCAAAAAAATTAACTGCTATTGTTTATATTGATCAACAATCAAATAAATAATTATAAATTTAAAACATGGCCACTCTAATTCGACTTTTAGGTATCGGTCATAGTGGAAGAACCTTGGTAGGTGTTAAATTAAAATTTATTTTAATTTAGATTTTCTTGAAACCCTAATAGAGGATCTTTCACATTCAATTTATGATTAAATTATTTATGATTGGAAGAAATGATTGCCTAATTTTAGGATCCTTTCTTTGATTCCTTTATTAATATTTTGGAGACCCTTTCATATTACATTCATTTTTCTTTAAGGATTTAAGTGCAGAATCCCTCTAGCAGTGATCCATGGATGCTTCTTTGATCTCCAAGAAATGCCAATTTATTTCTATGTGCTAGTGCAGAAAATTAATCATCTTATGTTGTTTGTTTTGATCGCTCTAAGATCCTATGGGCTTAAAGGAGTTCTTATTGTTCTTTAGAGAAAGATAGGAGAAGTTTAATAGGTAGAAAGAGATAGAGATAGAGAAGTCTGTTGTGCGCAATGATTCTCTATTCTTAATTTCAAAAAAATCCTGCACAAAAGACATAACCATCTATTTATAGAGCTAGGGTTTAAGTTAAAATATTATTTAATTGCATGTAAACCCTTAAATAATAATCTTTATTAAACCCCATTCCAAAATAATAATATTTTTTTATTTTATAGTGAACATGTTAACTTGTGAAATAAAAAATATTATTTAACTAGCTTGTAAATTAATATTTGTCATTGGATGTGATCTTGGTCTGTTTGAACTCCTTGAAATTTATTGAATACCAAAATAAACACTTTATTTATAAATAAATATTTTATCCACAAACTAGTGGGAAAATATTTATTAAATATTCAATAAAATAAATAAACAAATTTTATTCACAATATAGTGAATAAATATTTATTTAATTTATGTGATCGATACGACTTGAATAGAATTATTCATCAGTATTGAGAATAATATTTATTCCATTAATTAAATTCAAATATAATTTAATCTTGATCAATAAAAACACTTTGTATCTAACCCTCTAGGATTTTTTTCATTGGCATTAGAGATAATACCCTAAGTCTAAGATTATAGTTTAGAAACAGGTCAAGGCGTCCAAGAGAAAGAACTTAATGTTGAAATTATGACAACCACATATGAATGCTCACTATATAATATAATCCTTTTGTCTCAATATATCATCAAGTAGGTTGCACATATGTTTCATCCACCTATATTTTTGATACGTCTTTATTTGACTATCTGAAATAAACATCATTACACAGTGGACATGTAATTTAATGTGATGGTTATATTTCAATCAAAGTAATGGTATATTAACTTCCATTAATATGGAGGGGGGAAATAATTCCTCAACTTATTAATTAATAACACATAATTCATGATTCAATCAACATATCCAACTTTACCATGAACTGTTATTATCATGGTTTACAAAATACATCTAAGTGAGTGAGTCATAACATGTTGTTGACACTCCTTTCTTACATGAGGACGAAAATATTTAAGGGAAATGCCTCAAGAAATAGAGGAGAAAAGGGATTCAAATAGATTTCCCAAGTCAATCTGTGCAGACCTACCTGTGTACCAAGAAGCTTGTGCAGGCCCAACTTGCACAGTCTGACATGAGTAGACAGTTCCTACATGAGGGTCCCCCATGAGAAACCTATGCAATTAACCTACACGGATGATCTCATTCACCCAAGGTCCCAAGATTGCCTATAAATAGTATCCTTAGGCTCCTCATTTGGAGGGAGGAAATTAATGAAATCATGAGGAAACCTCTTGAAGATCTTTTTGCACTAGTCTATCACCCAGGTTTTCAAAATCCCCCAGGTATCTCTCCAAGAACTAAAAGAAGATGGAATTAATGAGAGTCTAAGTATTGGAGTTCCTACAAGGCCTAAAATGCCAAATTCTTGTGCGAGGAGTCACATACCCCTGGTCCAAAAGTACTAGGGTGAAGCCTCCCCCTTTCCAATCCCAATCATATGATAGACCCTTCCAGAGGCACCTGGGTATATCCTTATAGGTACGAGCAAGGTCATTCCCAAGTTTGGTTACCTAGGTTACCCTTCACCCAAGTTCGCTCATATATCACTTGCACGAGTTAGCATCCAGGTTGTCGAAGAAGCACTCGGTCAAGGTCATAATAAGCCACCTAGGCCTCACCTTGGCGATACCAAATCCAGTCCATTCATGCCTCACCTGGGCGAGGCCAAATAAATCTCATCCAGGCCTCACCTAAGTGAGACCAAATCTAGTTTTCCTAGGCCTCACCTGGGTGAGACCAAATCTAGTTCACCCAGATCCACCCTGTGTGAACCACCCTTTGATCCCTCTTCCATACCACCAATAGTAGTTCACATCTTTCCTTGTACCCCTCATCTAATGGGCCTAAGATAATTCCTACCCAAAAGAATCTAGATATGTATGATCAAAGCACAAGGAATACTAGTGTTTCCTCTCAATTATACATTCTCGTGGTAATGGAGGTCCCACATTTATCTTACCTAATAGGTAGGATCCTCAGAGTGTTCTCAATTATAAATTCTTATGGTAATAAGGATCCCAACCTTAGGGATAATGATTGGTCCCTAGGGTTTGAAAACAATAGTGGGTATGGGCACACCTAAGCCCCATCTCTCTTCCTGAATTCCCCACCATAACCTCACCCTTGTTTACTAGAAAATAAGGATCTAGTGTATCCTTAGGGAACCCCTCCTCGAGTAAGCCTTTATCATTTCTTGTAGGGTATTCCTCCATATCCCACATCCTCACCTTCATCCACCAGAAAATGAAGGAGATCATGCAGATTGATGAATATTCTGCTTCATATTGTTTCTCACATCGAGCATGACTCATGTGGGCTTAGAGGTTAGTGATGGTCATTTCATTAGAGCAATAAAATACCACATTTGGGCCTCATAGCAGGTATAATCCCCAAAACCACATTATCATCCCCTCAAAAGGGTCATATTCCCTATGTGAAAAACCTTCAAAAGGGACATATTCTTGATGAAGCTAACTTGGGGCCTCCTACTAGGTGTAAGTCCCAAACCATCAAAACTATGTGGGATTTGATTATTGTATTGATGGGGTACATAGGAAGCCTTCTCTAGGCCCAAACCCAACACTTTAAAACCACCATCATCCTTATTGGGACACATTCTTAGTAGGATCATGCCCCCAACTCAGAAGGCCATATTCCTTCTGGTTCCTCCTCATTTTATCCTTATCAGCCCAAATTACAGATGTAGGTCACCTTGATACAGGGACATATTCCCCTCTAGATCAACTATTAGGGTCGCTTCAGAATAATTCCCACACCATCCACTGGTTAGGCACCTTTTTCCTTGATGTCCTTGTCACATGATGTTAAAATGCACGATCTAGTCCTCATCACATGACCTTAAATGGTATGATGTGTCCCGTTAAGAGACACCAAACTACATGGGTTCTGATTCATATCATAAGGATACATAGAAATACCTTCTCATGGGTCTGATCCCAACATAAAAAATACCCCCATCTTCCTCTATGACTATAAATTTCAGAGTGCCCCACTGCATGGCTTAAAACAATATCATGATAATGAACGACATAAGAATATCCAATCTATATACAAAGGGTACCATTGATGTAGAACCTTGGATATATACAGAAATATCCATCGACGAAGAACCTTGGATACATACAAATAATTCTAAAGTCAATACACACTAATAATTTATTATTAATAGAAAGGAGACCCATTCTATATTTGTTATTTAATAAAGGATTCACACATATGTCTTAAATCTATAAGAGAGTCCTAGAGTATGGAATAATTCTCCCCAAAAATGCATGATGAGCCAAAAATTCTATTCTCTCAATCAATGTGTGTCCCTACATATTGTTGGAATCATTTTTCAATGACCTCATACCTTTTTAAAGTAGGTTAGCAGAACATTATGAATAAGGGAACCATTCGGTGTTTTTGATTCCATGAATAAAAGTTATTGGAAATAGTCTAGAAAGAATGTAGAGAGAAAAGGTTGTGTTTGAAGTGAAGGTTCATTACACCACCACAAAAAAACACCATTTAATACCAAAATTATTTTATTAATAAAATAAAAAATGGATAACCCAACATGAACCTCACAGTTACAAAAGAAAGAAAGTTTATACAGGTTGGGTAATTTTCTTCTCACCTTTCCAAATAAAATAAAAATGGTGAAATTGATGTGAATAATTAACCAAAATGACTGTGATACCACATGTTAGGACCCTTTCATGCTCTCATAAAATGAAATTGGGCCAAACATTGATTTAAAATAATCGATTGTGCATGTGTTCATTTATTGAGATGCTACTCTGACGGGGTTTTTTTATTTGTGTTTGTCATGTATACTCAAGTACTCTCATCATAACTCCATTAAATCCAAATGTAATCCTTAAAACTAATCTAGATTTATACATTTAATTTTACTTAAGAAATCACCTCACCCAATTATAGGAACTTGTCACCTACCCAATATCTTCAGTGTCGGGTATCAAATGCACTGATCAGGGAGTACCAACTCAATGGTATTATCCCTACACTGGAGGCCACATTTTAATCCCTCCAAGTAATGAAATTATACCATCTATACACCAAAAATTGATTGTTAATGAAGAAGAAATTGACACTAATGGTCATTAAAAACCATTTTAAGAGCCTCTCTCTGAAGCAAAGAAATAGATTCCTCACTTATATTAGGGAGGCGGATCAAGAGTTCACTAATGACCACATCCCAAAAACACAAAGGTCTATTCAAGGGGATGTTGTAAAAAGTATTCACCATCAATGGTGCTCAAAACAAAGTCCTCAACATAATTAGGAAACCACCCCATGGGCTCTAACTCAATTCATTTAGACCCGGACACCCATGGTAGTCTGTCGAGGAAAAAATCAGACAACATGGGATAGGATCACATACCTATCCCCTTCAAAGAATCCTACCAACAAAACATGGTGAAAACTTATGATCAAATGAAAATTCATGCCCATACCCCTCAAATCTGGCAACATAGCTTGACAGGAACCAAAGAAACCCATCAATAAAACATAGTGGAAACCCATGAGAAGTTAAAATTCCTACTCATGTATATCAATCCTACCACTATGATCTAGTAGTGCTCGGAGAAACTAGACGGAAAACCTGATAGAAAACTGGGGATAAACCCATACTTCCACCCCCAAACATGAATATTGTTGGTATATAATGACATGAAATGGAGAATAAGAGCAGGCCTACATCCATTCTCAAACCACATAATGGGAATATATCCTTGTTCTGACCATTGAATTCACCCAACATATCTTGATAATGATGAAAGACCAGACAAAAATCCCTATCCACATCCTATAAACTTTCCAAGATATAATGACAGTGGCAGAAGTGGTTGAAGAGTGGGTGCACAACCCTACCTCTGAAATTAGGGTGACCCATAAATATAATTTTAGGGTCACTCTGGAGAAGATGTATATCCCTATTTCCATCCATGAGGGTCATTGTAAAAATCCCATGATAAATGGAAAGACAGATTAGGCCCACATCCCTGTTCCAACTAGAGTTCATTAGTCCAACCTAGTGGCCACTCCAAGGAAGACATATATCCTTTCCAAAATTCCAAAAAGATTTCATAAAATTCTATAAACAACATGGGTTCTATTAAAATAGAACCCCATATAAGAAATACACTATCCATAGTAGGCGACCTCAGTCACCAACAGAAGAGTATCCAAAAATAAGTATCACTAAAGGTGATTGTAAAATGAAGAGTCAATCTACTATCCTACTTTTATCAATGTTAGTGTTATTAAATCCCTCAGACATTTATTTATGGTGGATTAGGATCCTACTCATATTTTACCAAATTACAAAAATAGTAGATATAGTTTTGAAGGTCCTCCCTAAAACTTAGCTATAAATAGTTTAAGAGGTCCTACCTAGACATCTTACCATGAAGGATTACTTTATATCTATAGTCTGATTGGTCATGAGATATCATCTCCTAATGATCAATGCAACAACTATCCTCATGTACATAATATTAAATATTAATAAGGCCCTCCCCTTGCTATTTTCTACCCTGAAGGTCCTCCCCAAGGTATATGCTATAGAAATTTCCTTAGATTCGGACACCAAACCATAATGGTAGTCCTCCCAATTATGGAATTTTCTATAAAGTTACTCCTTGTAGTGACACTTGATTTCATCATGAAGTTACTCCCCTTTCCAAATCAACTATGAGAAATCCATCTTATAACTTGATTTCTCATTATTAGAAAGTGATATTCTTTATCAACTGAAAGATAGCCCAAGGAAATGATCATTATCCAAACCATCCTTGGATCACCTACCTTCCAACCCTACTTTTTACAATAAAGAAATAGGGAAACATCTGATTTGGTCAGATCAGGTTAAGGAAACTCTTGAAAATGATAAATAATACATATTTCTCATAAGTAAATATCTATATAAAGACAATATACCAGTCATGATTTGTCCTTTAGTCACTCCCAAATATAGCATTCTAAAGGCATTGTCAGAAGAATGTGTGCACCACATCTGCCTAAATTTATGGACTACTCATTGTCACCTGAAAGAAAAAGTTTTGTATTATGATGAATATCTAATCCATGCTATAAGTTAATAGAAGAAATAAATCATTAAATTGACTTAGTGTCCCTCCTAGAAGCACAACACCCGATATCGGGAAAACAAAAATGGTCCCTTTAGTGTGCATGTATCAATGCGTTAAAAGTGTTTCATAAGATGATTTTTGATTCCCAATCTAGAATTTATATCAAAGGATGGGGTAAACATGGGAAGTTTCATTTTACCTTACTCCTTGACTAGAAAATCCCACCCAATATGGCATCATGTAATGTCATTACCTTAGGCTAGCTGTGAGAAATAGGATCTCCTCAAAATAAATAGTATGCTAAAAAAATCACCCCTAAACGACTCTCAATGATGTTAGTCTCAAAGAGGGTGATCCATCAAAAGACTCTTGTATCAAGCATCTAAAAATATTAAGAAAGAATCTCATTCAAGGGAATTAAATCATTGTTCTGTGTTAATATCATTGGAATCATGTGGCTCAGGTGAAAAACATACAATGCACCCAGTCTATGTTTGAGAAAATCTCCATAAAATCAATAGAGTAGTTACAGTTGCTACAGCTGTGTAAATATAGAAGAAACTCTAGCCTGCAAGACTGGAAGCATTTTTAACACAACCTTTGAGGCTGAAAAACCACGACTGAAAGGTTATGGAAACAATAAAGGAGAAACCCCAGCCTGTATCGCAGGGGGAATTTTTAACACAACCTTCGAGGCTAAAAATCCAATCCCAAAAGGTTTTAAAAATATAATAGGATCAACCCTATTCTGTAGGGATGGGGGAATTTTTACCTCAACCTTTTCCTCAATGGAATTCAGTCTTTTCCCATTTAGGGGGAGCACTGCAAAATGAATCCACCTAGTTCTTCCTATTATGTTATCTGACTTCCTCACTAGGAACACATGTGATAAAATTTTTCATAGATTCCATTTGGATAACCATTCATAAAAATATTCCAAGAGGACTAGAAAAGGAGAGTATGAGGGCCCATGGTGAGCACAAAATAAAACAATCTCTCAAGGGTATGACTGATCTTGGAAATCACAGTTCTTTTGGAATATATCCCCAAGACAATCAACCCTATTATCATTATGGTACTAATGTGACACATTCAATGCATTATGTATCAATGTAAATCATTAGCACCACCACTAAAAATTCTACAGAACATGAGGTAGATATAGAGGAATATAAGGAGGAGGTTTTTTTCATAATACAATCCACACCAAAATGATTGAAGAAGACATGCATACCTAAAACTAGAGGCTTGATATGAATTTCATAATTCCCTAAAA
Organism: Viscum album; assembly: GCA_963277665.1. NCBI lineage: Eukaryota > Viridiplantae > Streptophyta > Magnoliopsida > Santalales > Viscaceae > Viscum > Viscum album. The sequence goes on along the minus strand of OY728130.1, from coordinate 5,776,976 downwards.
TGATCCATTACTACCTCCTCAGTGAGCATCTATCAAGGAAAAGGGTAAGAGTGTGGTTGTATCTCACCCACCGCCTGAAGAGGTTGAACTTCTCACACTCTAGGAAATATTTGATCAGTGGGAAGAAGAGATAAAGGAGTTGAGAAAACTCAATGTAGAACTACTCTGAGGTAATTTCCCTTCTAGATATGTTCTACAAGAGTATCCTCGCCTTGTATGCCTAGCCAGAATACCTCAAAAAAGAGGGTTTTTCACAGAAACTAAAGTGGAGTCAGAATATACACTCAACATGGGGTACTGAAAACCAATATATTTAGACCCCATGATAGCAATACATTAAGAGTTCCCTCTATTGGGTTTACAACCAGAACTAGTTCATATGCATCCTCATAGGCCATCCTCTATAGGTTACCCGCTGTGAGTACAAGAAGAGCCACCACAACTAGGCCAACCTATTGTTCCCCTTGTTTAGGATCTTACCTAGATGAAAATTTCTCCCTAGCTTATTGACACTATTGATATAGTGTAGGATTGATTATAAGATTTTAAGGATTATATGCACCAGTAAAACCAGAGAGGAATCATTACCCTTAATGGGTGGATGCAACACTTCCCCCACCAAACTTTGGGAATTCTATGTTCCCAACATTCAATGGTTTGGGGATTTAGAAAAATATCTGATGCACTTCATGTCGTAGTGTATCCCCGTGATGGGGACCCTAAAGTATCAAGAGGCTGATAATTTTAGATATTTCATACAAACTTTATAGGTACTATCCTTCACCTTGTATACTAGTCCACTAGCTGGATCAATCAAGGGGTGGGAAGATATTCACTGACAATTCATTTATCAATTCATATCTATGTTGCAGAAGAAAATAGTTCTTGATATCCAAAAATTCATAAAATGATAAAATAATAGGGTTTTAGATTTCATTGTCAGGTTGAAGAGTTTGAATTATTCTATGAACTCGCAGCTTCCTCAAGAAGATTTTTCGAGTCTATTCATTGAGAATATTCATGATGAACGACAAACACTACTTTTCCCAATAAAGTACCCAGATGGATTTTGAGATCTTATCATATTAGAATAAAGGTTGGAAGATACTATCTTGTGAAACAAGGATAACTCTCATCTTGTGTCAATTTCTTAAGAGAAAATGGTGGGTGGAGTGGAAACTGCGACAGTTACTTTAAAAACAACCTCTACACCAGGTCCAACTACAAAGATCACAACCCCCGTATGGATTCTCCTCATGAATGGAAGTATTAGTAGTAGTATCCCCATTAGGATGAGAGAAAGGAACCTAAATGATATGAGTTTGAGAACCAAAAGAATAAAATTTATTCCTTATGAAATGATAAATTTCCTAGTTACTCTTTAATATCCATGGAAAATAACTTTCTAAAATTATTGGATCCCAAGAGACCTAAGTAATTTGGCCTTGAAAATCACCCATATTACTATTACAGTCATCGAATGTTAAGGTACACCATAAAATAATATTTATTTTTTAAATATTTTCTACAAAGTATGTTTGATTTTGAAAAAGTGAAGTTGGGAAAACCACCATCACTGGTAACGTGTGTTTTTGCCACTACTTTGGAGGAAGAAGGTGAATGGTGGGTAGATACCAGTAAGAATGCATAGAAGTTTAGTGATTGTATGACTAGAAAAACAATCAAATAGACTCATGTTATCCTCTTAGGATAGTTAAAGTAACCAATTGATCCCTCGATCGCTTCTATTATGGCATAGCTAACTCCATCAGTGTTAAAAGCCTCTAAAAGCCAATATTCTAAGAAGAGACATGGAAAGAATAGTAGAAATAAAATTCAAGAGGATAAAATCTCACCAAGGACAAAGTTGTCCTTAACTCTCTCAGACTTCATGCCTTTAGACCCAAGAGAACGGGCATTGTACAGCAAAATGGTACCATGAAAATCGTCCCACCAGACATAATCCTCATTAGATGAAGAATTGATTTTTGATTCTTTTAACGTAATTTACTTAATGGGTCTATTATTTGATGATGATAAGGATTATGTAATTTAATTTCATACAATAATCTAGGAAATCACAAGTAGAGGTCATAGAAGCCAAGAAGGTATGGGAATACATAGTCGTGGTTAAAACCAATATCCCAACCTCATCCTTGATAGGGTCATTTATACTATCAATAATCATAGAAGATCCCTTCAATGATCACATGAAGAATTGGGAAATGAACCCACCTTCACAAAGATTCTTCCAAGCCTGATCATTCTAGAGGATAAACTATAATGGGTGTAGTATTCTCATCATCCTAGATGGGCAGGCATGATAAAATAGTCCAATCGAATAGCAAAGATGCCCTCAACATCTGCGCAACCACCTGACTCATCTAGGCCAAGCACATCAGTCCCTATAGTTCCTATTGAGGAGTAGATTCCCACAAGAAAATGTAGGCCTTTTCAAGTCCCTAATATTTTTTGAAATATATTTTTTTGAATTAATTTAATCTTTTAAATATTTTTCATTTCACGCAACACTAAATATAGCTTGTGTTATATGAAAGAATCAAGTTATTCTTGCTTTATATGCAACACCAAGTTGATATTTCACTAAAAGTGACCCTTATATTATATTGTAGTACATGTAATCCTATTTTTTTATTTGTATTATGTACAATGTTGAATTCATTTGATAACTTGTGTGACACAAAAGCCCTAGTTTTACCAGACTATAATATACTATTAATATTATTATTAAAATGCTATTATAGTTGTCACCTAGCCACTGGAATAGTGGCTATGAATAAGATTAATTAAATTATGAAAACATGGTATACATATGTATATGATAATAATTATTTGGTGACCAATTAAATAGAAATGAAAATAAAAACCTTTTAAAAATATAGGAAATCTTTTTCAGGAAAACTATATTTATAAAATCAAACGTGTTTTACCTCAACAAATTAATTAAAACACTTTTGATAAATGATTTTAATGATATATATATATATATATATATTATTCATATAATTATTTAACATTCATATAATGTGTTTCCTAGACAAGAGATAAGAATAAATCATATTTTGTGAATAAAAAGATGTATTTTTCTAAAAGGTAATTTTACTGACTTTTAATGAAGAACCTATTTTAAAAATATTTTTCAATACTTTTATAAATTTTATTTGAAAAAATAAACTTCATTTTCTAAATCAGAATATAAAAATTTATTTTTGGTAAATTTTTGGTATTCTCAAAGAAATTTCATTTTTTGATGAATGGTGAAAAACACATAATATTAATTGAAAAATGGTTTTTCATCTAATTTATTTATATAGTTAAATTATATTTTAATTTGTTTTTAAATTTTAATTAAATAAATTATACATAAATTAATCAAATTTAGGTCATTGGAACCAATTTCACATTGAAATTGGATATAGAAACAATTCAATATTTTGAACTTCTTCACTTTAAAAACACGCTTTCACAACACTTCTGTGGGATTAATTTTAAATTAAATTTTTCTACTTATATGTTTAGAATTTGGAAAATGGATTAAATATTTAGAATAAGAATAATTTTTAATTTCTAGTAAGGTTAAATTATCTTTTTACCAAAATTATTAGGGAAAATTAATTAAAATTAATTTAACGATCAAGGAAAAAATTAGTTTTCTTAGTGGTTAAACTTTAATCTTAAGGGAAAAATAAACTAGAAACGTGTCCAAAATCCATTGGATGCCCATACATCAACCATATACCCTATTATTTATAATTTTATGAGTTAGTGGGACATTATTCCATGAAAGCGACCTGTATAATAAGTTAAGTAAGGAAAAAAAGAAAAAAAGGAACCTTCCTTAACTTTAACATTTATAAAGCCTTGAGATATGCACAAAAAAATCATATTAGTTAATTTGTACACATTATTTTGAAATTTAAATTAGTTTATCTCATCATATTAATTTATATTTAATTTTTTGAAATTAATTAGTTAGATTAACTACTTAAGGAATGTCAAATACAGTAATTATTTAGTTAATAATTAACTAAAATAAATGATACTAAAAATATTAAAAGTGAAGTAAATTGATTTAATTATTGTCTTTAATTTTTTTAGATGAATATATCATGTTAAATATGTGTGAAATTAATATATTTAAATTTTTTATTTTTCTTGATATTTTTAAATTTAAATTAAGTAAATAAAGTCAAAATTAGCATTAATGTTATTTTATAATAAATGATATTTTATTAAAATATATAAAATTTAATTAAAAAATCTTATATTATGAAAAATTATTTTTAAATTTTAATAAATATAAAATATATTCTATCCATGGACCATTTTATCTTTTATAATGAACATATTTACCTTTAAATATAAAAGACATTATTAACACAAATCGAGTTAACGAAGTGTTTTGGCGCATTACATGCACTTGTTTTATAATTAATTTCCAACACACATAGGGTTTTTTTTATAAATTAGATATAATATTTAGAATTCATTGGGTCTATATTTTATAAAAAATTACACTTTAATTTAGTCTTAATGGTTAAATTACTTAGGTTAGAAAACTAGTTACCTTAAACCAAAATGATAAAAGTGGGGAAACTTAGAAGTTAAAGAAAAAAATTATAAAAATGAGATTTTTTGTGTTTTGGAGGTTTTTATTGACCATAATCACCCTTTAATTCATTATTTTTCCATTTTGGAAGCACATGAAGTATGGTAGACCTCCCAATAGTGTTTGCCTTTTGCTATTTATAAGAATGTCACCCCTCCTCCTCTATAAAAAGGCATTCACTCTTCCCCTTCCTCACACCTCTCAAGACACTTTAGCTCATCCAAACCCTACCAAAATAAGCTCCCTACTTCTATAACTTCATTTTAGATGCATCAATTTGGGCATAAATCTAACCAATTAATCCCTTTGGTTCAATCCAAAAAGAGTTACCCAAAAAAGAGGTGACATCCTTCAACAAGCACTTTTGTTTTATTTTCTTTCTCCACCACCTTAATTATTATTATTCCATATTTACATAATAACCTAAGTGTACTAAATATACTAATATGTTTTTATTCTAAGTTTTATACCTAAACCTACACATACTTCCATCAAATGGGTAACGAACATACCGTTCATGGGTACAGCGGACTACTGCCTCATGAAATGATGTCGTTCGTCTTTCCTTTACCGCCTCTCATGGTTGAGAATTATGATATACAAACTATTTTTATATTATATATATGATATTTATGACTTATTTATGATTATTTAATTATTATATAAAATATACCTTCATGCTTTCCATTTTGTTTAAATATAATAACTTAGTTTGTGGATGTGTGGGTCACCGCCTCCTCAAAGTGATGTGATTCATTCATACTTTGCATGGAATGTATTAAGGATGGGTTTAGTAAATTTATATGATATGTATGAAATAATAATTATACTGAAATTATAATATATATATATATATATATATATATTACTATCTTTATTTCAACACGACAAGAAAATGGAAACAACGTTCATGCGTACGTATATCCTACCATCTCCATAAACGGTGTATTCCATTTCATATTTCTATATTTTATAGATTATTATAAATATTTATACAATAAATATATATGATATTTAAATAATGTTTTAAATTATTTAAATAATTAAATAATAATCTAAGAAATATTATCAAGAATAAAAAGTCAAAACATATACGAAAAACAAAGCGGATATTACCTGAAACGTAACATTAACATGAAATTATGAATAAATGGGTAATATAAAGTCATAATAAAATCATATATGGTATGATATATAATAATATGGTTATTTTTTATATTTATAATAAACTTATACTTATTATACATGAGGTTTTAATGTGCACAAATAAACTCAAAACTTAAGGTCAGGGTTTTCTCGCCTTACTTTTAAATCTGTTAGACTTATGCCTTATTCACCACTCATTTATTTTGTATGGTTTATATCCTGCCTGTGAATGCATTATATTATTATTATACTTAAATTTATGGGTATTTTCATATCCATTTTATTATCTTTCTTTCATGGGGTTTATCGTTCAAAAGTTACCAAATCGGTAAAGTGATTTTGTCTTAATTTGCCTTCTTTGAAATACATGCCATGTTATGCACCTATATTTTTCTATGAGGTGTATATAATATACTTTAACATGTTATATCATTAATATCATTATTTTAATGATATTTTAAGCTTTATTTAATGTTATTCTCTCATGGGGATTATGATTTAATGTTACCAAAGTGGTAACAGTTTATTACTACAATCTCATCATTTATCGGGATTGTTTATGATTATGATATCATTGATAAAATATTATGATCCATATCTCAATAAATCTCATTAATTTTATTATACTCTATTTATTCATGATATCTTCATAAAATGCTATCATTTTTTCACTCTTTGGTACTTAAGATAATTAAGAAATATTTTTTAAGAAAATCTGGCTTTATTTCTCTATTCGGTTGGAAATATATTTTATTCACAATACATGTTTTATAAAAATGTTTTCAATTTTTTTAAATAATATATTAATCTAATTTTCATGGAAAAATATTTTAAAGAATTTTTTTATGTTTTTTACTATTTGAAATGGTTTTTAAATCTTCCTTTATAATTTTTCAAGGTTATTTTCAAAGGAAAAGGTTTTAAAAATGTTCTATGATTTAAAATGAATTTTTCAAAGAGGAAAGGGTATTTTAATCAATAAATATTTTAAATTATTTTTAAAATATTAATTAATATGTTTTTAAGTAAAATTATTTTGAAAATGATATATGTTTTAAAATTTTATTTTCAAATAATGGTTATTTTCCTTAAGAAATGCTTCATGTGATCTTTCAAAATCCTTACCCATCTAAGTTAAAATACTTTGATATAGTTTATTATTTACTAGGGATGTGATCTAAGGACAACATTATTATTATTTATTTGAATGGTCTATGTTAATATGACATGTTGTTTATCAAACTTGTTTCTCTTCCACAGGTTATACCATGATAAAATGATTATGAAACCCACTTCCATTCACGGGTTATTCTATGATGAAATGATTATGAAACCTGTCTATTTTTCACAAGTTATGATATGATGAAATGTTAATAATACCCCTTTCATTTCATGGGTTATGATATGATGTTTATGAAAATCATCTCTTTTTATGGTTCATGATATGATGAATGTTTTATTATTTTATGAAATATGCATGTATTATCTAACTATGTGATGGGTGGTGTCATGACCTGTCCAACGGGGCCCGGACGTGACTACCCCAATCCTGTCTTCCATAGGCCAGGGGTTGGTGACTAACACCTAAAGGTTTTTCCCAAACAGGGAAGGCATTTCCTTAGAGATCTCTACATACTCAAAAATGGAAACTGAATTAAACAACCAACAAAAGTAAGGTATAACCATGAGATTAAAGTACAACCACAAGTACAATTGTAAACTGAAAATAGTGGGTCGGAATACAAGCCCTAGAAACTGAAAAGAAATTAAATAGTTGTTTCATCTGCCCTAGAGCTCTACCTGGAGGGTATTAGCTGTAAGTCTGAAGCCGAAGAAGAGGATCTCAACTGGTCCCTTCACACCAAGCTCCACCAAGTCTTGAACCTCCAAAGTCTGCCTCAGAGCGTCAGTATTCTGCACCAGACACACACGTGTGGGTGGAGCCTGTATAGGGGTAAATATAACAATACTCAGTAGGAGACCCTGAGACCCCTGAAGGTATCTCAATAATCCAAAAAGGAAAACACCACAAGAAATTCCACAAAGGTAATATCACAAGCATGATCTAAATCATGAAGCATAAATAAAAAGAGACAGCTTACTCTAACGGTATAACTTCAAGGTTACTGGGATATGGATGACTAGTTGTAAATCCAAATCATCCAATCCATAGTAACTCTACTTATAACATGTATAGTTCATTGTATACTGACCCGTATTGGTCGCTAGATGTTGACCCGTATTGGTCACTAGATGTTGAACCGTATTGGTCGCTAGATGTTGACCCGTATTGGTCATCGGTGTTGGCCCCTATTGGTTGTCGGTGCTAACCCCTATTGGTTGTCGCTGCTGATCTGTATTGGTCATCGGTGCTGACCCATATTGGTCACTGGTGCTGACCCATATTGGTCACTGGTATAGAGGTAGGGATGATTAGTCGTACAGCTAGATCATCCCACTCTGAAGTTTCTGATGTTTACCTGTATTTGTCACTCTTTTTCTTCATGTCACAACCAGCCAATGGATTCTCGCACGAAGCACGCCTGATTCTGGAAGAACCACTCCACAATCCATCAGTCTTATTTCAACCGACACAAAGTCTCATTAATAAGTAAACCAATTATTTGTCACGTCATGAGGGTTCCAACGCAGTAGACGGTGCATCAATCAGACACCCGGTCTGTAAGTTATTGACATTTTAGTGTTGAGGGCCCAGTTGGATTCGGAGTCGATCCAACCCAGATGTACTCCAACTTTCTCCAAAAATCTCTTGGAGTATCTCAAAAGTATCGTCTCGCTCCAAGTATCCCAACGCTATAGACGGTTCATCAAGCGGACGCCCGGTTTGCAAGTTACGGTCACTTAAGCGTTTCTGGGCCTGAGAGGGGTCCAGGTCCGGTCCGACCTGGTCGGACTGACCCAGCATGACCTGGACCAAACCGACTTGGGTCAGACCAGTTGGTATAGGCCACAGCAGGCTCGCCCCGCTGGGTCGTGGACTGGCCCGGTCCACCGGGTGGTCTGGCGCGACCCGTGCTGGGGTCGTGCGGTCGCCGGCTCCCGAACGGCTCAAAGGAGCCATTCAAATTAATTAAGGGTGGTGCCAGGTGGCACCACCTTGTCACCTGCAGAACTGTAGGAGGTGGGTCCTTTTCATCTCGCCACCATTGCAGCATCAAGTTGCGTCCCTTCAACACGGCGCGCAACGGCACGCCGCCTCCGCCTCTGCGGTCGGCCGTCCATCCAACCACCACGGCGTCGAGCAGCGCCATCGTCCTTGTCAGCCGACACAGGTTGCCTGCACCTCCGCGCAGGTGTCATGTCAGCGTTTCTTCTACGGGCCACTGGGTGAGCCTCGGTGGTTTGTTCTTCCTTCCGAATACACCTATGGTCCCCTTGGGATTTCATCGTCGTTTCACGACCCTCAAATACATCTTATCACCGCGTTCGTTGTTCTGCCATGAAGAAAACACCAGGGACAATTTTAGCGGAGGGTCTGGGCCTTGTTGGTTTCAGCACGCACCCTCCACATTATCATTTTAAACATGAGGAAAAATTTATTATAATTGAAAGGAAGAGTAATACCTAAATTTAAGACCCTGCAAAAATGACCCGCATGTTTAGATGAGATGCGGATCAACCTATTAGTCAGTTGGTCTGCGTTCATTATATTCTTCAAGAACAGGAAGAGAGAGGACATAAAAGAACTTAAACCCCCTACCTTGTGATTCATTGGGGATGTCGTAGATGGTGGTGCTTCCACATTCGAGGGTATTGCGAATGAAGGAGAAGGTTTGCGTGTGTTGGATTTCGTCATCCGTCGACCTTTGTATCGATCCTACAACGAGCATCATCAATACTCTATTCTCTATTGGTGGAAGGTGTGGATTCACTTCGCCAGGGGTTCCTCACTTGATGAAGTTGTGAAAAAACCTCACCCTCAGCTCCATTTAAATATGAGGGAAAAGGGGATCAATGCCTTGAGGAATTAATGAGTTTCATTAATTAACATAATTAATGCGCCTCATTAATTTACATAATTAATGTGCCTTATTAATTGATGTAATTAAAGTGCCTCATTAATTTACATAATTAAAGTGCCTCATTAATTGATGTAATTAAAGTGTCTCATTAATTACGCATGGGGTGGTTACACAACCAAAGTGTAATTGTGCAATTAACACCCCATAATTAAATGTCTAACCACCTCTGTGGTCCCCAACACCGCCGCTCAACAGGTGGTAGGAAAAAGAAAAAGAAATATAATAACAATTTATGTTATTTTATTATTTATTTAAAAATCACAAAAACTATCTTTTTCTCTCGACCAACTACAGTCTAAGTGAATCTTCCCTTAAGTGAATCCGGGCATTATGGATTCAACGGTGCTCTTAGATTAAATTCTGAGCACCAGTTCAAAAGATAGAAAACGTCACTCGTGCATTTACTGAACATACCTGAAAAAAACTTCAGAAATTCATTCTGCACACACCGGGTCTTGGAATTATGCACTATTAATTTTTGCAGACTCATAATAATTCCAAATAATTTTAAAAAAAATACATGGAATTTTTGGGTCTTTACATTCTCCCCACCTTAGGGCATTATGTACCCGAATGCCAAACAAAGCTAAACAAACAAAGAAGGGTAATGGGCATGCATATGAGTCTCTCGCTCCCATGTGCTATCCTGAAGATTCTTGTTCTGCCAACGAACTCACACCAGAGGAATCGACCGCCCACGAAGGACCTGCTTCTATCAATCCTCTATCTCCACCAGGAACTCTGCAAAAGTCACCCCGTCATTAATCTCCAGCTCTCCATGGTTGATGATGTGAGATGGTTCATGCATGTATCTCCTCAAATGGGATACGTGGAAGACGTCATGCACCCTCTCTAACTACAATGGCGGTGCCAAGAGGTACACCACCTTTCTAATCCTCTGAAGTATCAAGAATGGTTTGATAAACCTCAGTGAGAGTTTTCCACCTCGTCCAAATCTCCATAGTCCCCATTGAGGGGAGACTCACAAGAATACATGGTCCCCCTCCTGGAACTCCAATGGTCTTCTTCTCATATCAGCATCGGCTATGTGAAATAATCATCCGCTCTCAGATGAGCTACACCTTCTCAGTGGTAGCATGTACCATCTCTAGGCCCATGAGTGATGGCTCACCTAGATCCATCCAGCACAAGGGCGATCTGTACGGTCGTCCATACAATGCCTCAAAAGGGGCCATACCAATGGTGGAGTGATAGATTTTGTTTTATACGAACTCCACTAATGGTAGGTGGTCCTCCCAACTATGACCAAAATCTAGGACACACACACAAATCATGTCCTCCATGGTATGGATAGTTCGCTCAGTCTGACCATCTGTCTGCAGGTGGAAAGTTGTGCTCATGCAAAGCTAAGTTCTAATAGCCTCCTGCAATCCCTTTCACAACCGGGATGTGAAGCGTGCATCATAGTCTGAGACTATCGTCGAAGGTACCCCGTGAAGTCGCACGATCTCCCGAACGTAGAGATGTCCCAAGATCTCTACCAAACCCTTCTCTTGATAACAATGAAGTGGGCCGACTTGGTGAGTTGGTCAAAGATCACCCGGATGGTATCATTCCATTTGGATGTACATGGTAACCCTGTAACACCTGATAATTTTATGTTATATAAATCATCAAAGGAATCTTTTTCTACACACAACACTTGCTTGGCTTGCTTTACACGAAATTGCGACCCTCCTCGATAGCTTGCATCGTACGGAATACCGAGTTTCACTAAACAATGATATGCTAATAAAATATTATTAAAACTAGCCGTTATGGATAGTAACAACCACTTTTTAAAATTTTATAAATTTTATTTTTCAAAATGGACTTCATTTTTGGATTTGGAATATCGAAATTATCCTAGGGTGAAATTTTGGTATTTTTCTAAAAACTTTCAATTTTTGATGAATAGTGAAACCACTAAGTGGTAGTTAAAAAAACTGAATTTTTCATAAAACTTAATTTTACCGCTTCTGTGAGTGGAATTTCAAAAATCCGAGAGACAAGGTTGATGACAGTTAGTAAAATGTGGTTCAATGAGATGAAAATAATTTTTGGTGAATAGTAACTTTTTACTTTTATTTACCACGGTTAAAAGTAAATAGGGTAATTAAGGGTAAAAATGATATTATTATTACCCTAACACATGTCCTAATTCTATTGGATAAGTGTAATTCGACCAAAAACAAACTTAGGAATAAAATATGACCATTTAGGCCCACTTGGATTAGATTATGACATTTATTATTAATTTATTTAAAGAAGGGTTAAAATAGTTAAAATCAAAGTTTAATAAGAAAATAATTTTTAATATAGGGTTATACATAAGATAAATTCGACTATAAATATTCATTAGAAAGCTAAAAAGATTTCCTAGATAATGGTATTTTATTTGTAATTTTTAGACATTAAATAATTTAATTTATTTATGACACAAAGATGATGCAGTAATTATCTTATTAATGAAATATTGACATAATTGATGTTATAAATACCCAAATAAATATAATTTGAGACTTTTTATGAATTCCACTAATTTTATAGGTTAATATGACATGTTATTATTGATTTAATTAAATTTTTTCAAAATAATAATTCTGTTATGATTTTCACAAAAATCAATTACTAAATAGTGTCAAAATTGACATAAAATAGTTTATAAAAAATATTATATTAGTAATTGTTATTTTATTCCTAAAAAATATAAGGTTCGGCCAAATGACTTAGATAAGGTTATATATATTAATAATAAACAACTTGGGGTTCGTTTGGCTGCTTATAGTAAGTTTATTAACCTTATAGTATAAGAACACAAGAAGACACGGTAAAAGTAAAATTATTTAACTTAATGTTAAATCTAAATGATAAGGTTAAAATAGGAACCTAAACCTGTCTAAATTATATTGGATGAGATTATTTCTACCCATACCCACCTTAGCTTCGAAATAAATCAATTTGTATCTATTTAAAACTGAACTTGACTTTATAATAAAATAATAGTTTTAGTTATTCCAAGGGTGCCCCTCTCCTCCCTTATAAAAGGGCACCTCTTCCCTCTCCTACTCACACCAATTTTAGCCTTCAAGCTCGGCCAAACCCTGAAAATTTCTCCTCTCCACTTCCCTAGAAACATCCTAGAGGTCCTGTTCTTCTTCAAAGACCAATTTTAGTTCCCTAAAAGAAGGTCTCAAAGAAGCACTTCAAAGAAGAGGTAATGTCTGTTACCGATTCTTTCATCTTTATTTCTTCTTCCACTTATTCTTCTTTAGTTGTTTCATTATGAAGTAATAACATCAGTATCACTGATATACTGATATGTTATTATAATTATGAAACAACCCTATTTAACCATCTATCCATCCTACGGAAAATGAAATCACCGCGCGTGCGTACGTACGGAATACCGTCTCCACGCCGTGGTGTAATCTATTTTCCACAACCACCTTACTTGGATGGGTATAATGGTGTAAATAATGACTATATATGACTATTTTAAAGTGATATTGATTCTGAAATAGTATACATACACTCCAATACAATTCCATGATCATGGGAACGATATCATCGCTCGTGCGTACGTACAGAATACCGTCTCCACGATGTGATGCGACTCGTTCTACATGATCTTTATTTCATAATGATTATATAAATGAATTGAATGAATGAATATGATATATATTACACTAATAACATTCTGGAAATGAGGTATCTATAACCTAAAGAGAAGAATAAGAATTTATTCGACAAAACACGCATAAGAACAAAAAGTAATAAACACCCGAATAACACGTTGTAATGAAATATTACTAATAAGAAGCTAAGAATATGACCATATGTGATATCATAAAAATGAGTATGATTATGGAATAAGTCAATAACATTATTTAAATCATTATACAGGAGGTTCGGACACCTACAAATCATATCGGACCTAAGGTAAGGGAAATATCATAATCTCATTTTTATCCGAGATTGTTTATACTTTGAAATTTACTGGGGTGTATTTTATCATCCACATCCATGTTTCATCAATATGTAATATTTATATCCTTATAAAATAGTTTATATCAAATTTTACCCTTCGGTGATTTTTTAGTAAAAGATATGAAAGGAATCTTTTGTCGTTTTTCATACGAGGTACTTTTTGACTTTTCCGACAAAAGTACGAGAAGAATGTTTTCTTTTAACTTATATGGCATGAATGGATTTTTAAAACATTATTTCCAAGAATTTACCTTACAAGTTTTCAAGTTTATTTTTAATCAACTTCTTTTAGTTAGAATTTTGTGACATGTTAAGAAAGGAAAAGTGTTTTTGAAGTTGAAAGGATATTTTCCTCAAGAATGGAGTTCAAGTGTTTTATCAAAATTATTTTCCATCTAAGATAATAAAGGGTTCTATTTATATCCCTATTATTACATTTATTTGATTATGTTGTGATGGAATTATTTTTATGAATTCCTTTATCTTATATGAATTGTTTTATGATGTCACGATGTTTAATATTCCCATTTTTATTACATGGATTATGCTATGATGTATGGTTTATGATTTTGTGGCACACATAATAATGGTATCATTATGAGATGGGTGGGACCTATATCTCCCTCCAATGCATTGGGTAAATATTTTATATCTCATGAGATAGACATGGCTGGAATGGCAGGTTAAAACGGTTCAGTGAAACGGGACTGAAACGAGGAGTGAACTCGGTTCAGAAATGGACTTTGTCCACTAAGATAGTCTTGGAAATGAGTCTTGACTAATAAGAAATGATTCTATATGATTATGTGTGTATTACACAAAGTTTCATGTTTTAAGTTATGATTATTGGGATTACATTTCACTACTATGATTTATCCCATGTTATGAAATTATTATTTCTTTTGCAGGTTAAGATTTCCAAAAGTTATGTTCTTATGTATATGATGTGATTGATATTTCTTTTGTTTACCCTTACTGAGAATTTGAGCTCACCCTTTTGTATGTTTTCTTTCCCCGGGTCAGGAAGAATCTTATTAAGTAAGATATTCTAAAAAGGGACTCTAGATATGATGAAATAAATGGGAGGCAAAGTAGATGCTTTATGAACCAGTTGTTTATGTTTCCCAGTTTCTAAAGACACTATACCTATACGGTCCTTTCCTGGTTTTGTTATATGTTGCAATAAGTGTGATTCAATTCTAAAGTAATAACAATGTATTTAAAGTATGGGTCGTTATAGTTGGTATCAGAGGAAAGGTATAGTCAACCTTTGGAAACTAGGATGTGAGAGCCTTTGTAAGAACCCTAAGGATAAGTCTAAGCATAGAACACAATCTTAGTGTTTTAGAAATGGCCATGAATAACCTAGGATAAGACCTTAAGTGTGAAATTTTATTCTTGATTATGTGGTTTTCCTATTATAATTAGTGTTGCTCACACTATTCTTCTTGGTTTTAGTCAATGGCTGGAACCCGAAGGAACCGTGTTAATGCAGAATGTGACTGGAAATGCAATGATTGTCCCCCGGAGCAACCAAACGTTATGGGAGTTGGAATGAAAAATCTTGTAGCCATGCTCACACAACTTTCTCAATCTATGAATCATGCAGGACTTCAAAACGAGCAAAGGAAGGAGCAATATTCTGTTGAATCCTTCATGAGGCAGCATCCACCTTCTTTCAGCGGGTCTACTGATCCATTAGTTGTTGAACAATGGATTAGTACTACTGAAAAGATATTTTCAGTTCTTCAATGTTTTGAACATGATAAAGTCATCTTAGTAGTGTATCATTTGGAAGGTGATGCTGATCAATGGTGGAATCTTATTAAGAATACGAGGCAAAGGGATGAAATTGAGTCCATGGAATGGGATGAGTTCAAGAACTTATTTTTCAATAATTACTTCCCTCGTATTCTCCGAACAAAGATGGAGAAAGAGTTTCTTGAACTGAAGCAAAAGGATTATGAATCTGTTGGTACCTATGAAGCAAATTTTACAAGACTTTCAAGGTATGCTTCTGGTATTATTATCCAAACTGAGAGTAAGATTGATCGATTCTTTAGTGGCTTAAAACCAAGTCTTCGAAGGGAGTTATCCATAAGGGACTTCAATAGCTATGAGGAAATCGTTCGATGTGCTCTCAAAGTCAAGATGGAGATTGGAGTAACCCATCAATCATATGGGTTTGATAAGAAGAGGAAAATGGAATTCAAAGGAAAATCTAAAGAGCACACTGAAAAGAAGATGAGTTTTCCCTTATGCTCAAAGTTTGGAAAGAAACATGGAGGGAGTTGTCTTAAAGGGACAAGTAAATGTTTCAAATGTGGAAAGGAAGGTCATCAGGCATTTGAATGCCGCAATGATGGGAAGAAGATGTCTAATGATGAAAACAAAGGAAGGGATACACAGAATGAACCTACTACACTTCAATGTTTCAAGTGCAAGGAGATGGGACATTATGCCAATCAATGCCCAAATCCAAGTGTTGATGATGATGGTCGATGTCAACAAACTCTTAAGGCTAAAGACAAAGGAAAGTCACATGCAATTTCTATCAGCGATGTGGAGTACGATAACGATGTGGTGAAAGGTACACTTATCATCCACTCTAAAGTAGAAAATGTTTTATTTGATTCTAGATCCACCCACTCTTTTATTTCTGAAGAATTTTCTAAGGATATCACCATATTACCTCAACAATTAGATGTTGAGTTAGCTGTGACAACCCCTAATGGCACAACAGTCGCACCAAAAGTTTATAATTCTTCTCCGATCGAAGTTTGTGGGAAAGTGCTTCCTACAAATATTGTGATCCTTCCTATAGTGGAATTTGATGTGATTCTTGGCATGGATTGGCTTTCTTTATATGGAGCTCATATCAATTTCCAAAGAAGGGAAGTCACATTTCATATTCCAGATCAATCTATGATCGTCTATCAATGCAAGGATGAACATAACCTTCCAGTGGAAATTTCTTCCATCTTATGGGTCTTGATTCCACTAAATGAAGGTTATTTATCTCAAATGGTTGGTGAGAAACTCACAATTAAGAATATTCCCATTGTACGGGAGTTTGATGATGTCTTTCCAGAGGAATTACCAGGTCTTCCACCAAATCTTGAAGTTGAGTTTTCAATAGAACTCGTACCGGGTGCTTTGCCTATTTCAAAGACACCTTATAGAATGGCCCCAATTGAGTTGCAGGAATTGAAGAAGCAACTCCAAGAGAATCTTGATAAGGGGTTCATATGCCCTAGTGCATCACCTTGGGGAGAACCTGTTCTATTTGTTAAGAAGAAAGATGGATCACTGAGACTCTGCATTGATTATCGAGAACTAAACAAGATCACTATCAAGAACAAATATCATCTCTCGTGCATTGATGACCTATTTGACCAACTACGCGGAGCTCAATACTTTTCCAAGATTGATCTTCATTCAGGGTATCATCAATTAAGGGTAAAAAGGGAGGATATACCAAAGACGGCTTTCCGTACAAGGTATGGACACTATGAATTTATAGTGATGCCATTTGGTCTTACTAATGACCCTGCTATCTTCATGGATCTGATGAATAGAGTCTTTAGAGACTATCTTGATCAGTTTGTGGTAGTCTTTATAGACGATATTCTTTTCTATTCAAAGAGCAAGGAAGAACATGAAGATCACTTGAGAATTATACTGAAGACCCTTAGAAAGGAGAATCTTTATGCTAAATTTACCAAGTGTGAATTTTGGCTTCAAAAAGTTTCATTTTTGGGTCACATAATCTCAAAAGAGGGGATATCTATGGATCCAGCAAAAACAGAGGTTATCGAAAGATGGTCGAGACCAACAACAGTAACTGAGATCCGAAGTTTTCTTGGTTTGGCTGGATATTATCAACGTTTTGTGAAATATTTTTCATGATTATCTAATCCACTCACCAAGTTGACTCGGAAAGGAGTTAAGTTTGTTTGGATGGAGGAATGTGAAGAGAATTTCAAGGATTTGAAAATAAGGTTATCCAGTGCACCTGTGCTCGCACTGCCTTGTAGTGGAGAAAGGTTTGTGATCTACAGTGATGCATCCAAGAAGGGATTGGGGTGTGTTCTTATGCAAAATGATATGGTGATAGCTTATGCCTCACGAAAGTTGAAAATACATGAGCAAAATTACCCAACTCATGATTTGGAGTTAGCTGCGGTAATCTTTGCATTAAAGATTTGGAGGCATTACCTTTATGGTGAAAGGTGTGACATTTATACTGATCATAAAAGTTTAAAGTATATTTTCACACAAAAGGAGCTGAATATGCACCAAAGAAGATGGTTGAAGCTGATTAAGGATTACGACTGCTCAATCCATTACCACCCTGGGAAAGCAAACAAGGTGGCAGATGCATTAAGTCGACAAGACCATGCCAGTTTATCCATGATGAGGATCACAAAAGATCCAATATTTATGGATTTACAAAGGATGGATCTTGGAATTATAATGAAAGGGGAAAAATCGTATCTTTCTCAAATGAATGTTCAACCATCTATACATGTGAAGATTAAAGAGGCACAGAAATAAGATGTCGAGTTACAAAAGAAGGTGAGAAATGTTCCTGAATTCAACCTTGATTGTGATGGGATAATAAAGTTCAGGAATCGGGTTTGTGTTCCTCCCATCCCCGAATTAAAGAAGGAGCTGCTGGATGAGGCTCATAGTTCTTCATTCTCTATTCATCCTAGAAGCACGAAGATGTATAGGGACCTGAAAGAGTACTTCTGGTGGGATGGCATGAAAAGAGATGTTGTTGAATATGTCTCTCGATGCTTGCTTTGTCAACAAGTTAAAGCTGAGAGACAGAAGTCTAAGGGGATGTTACAACCATTACCCATACCCGAATGGAAATGGGAAAACATCACTGTGGACTTTGTCATAGGACTTCCTAAAACATCCAAAGGCAATAATGATATTTGGGTCATAGTTGATCGTCTTACAAAGTCTGCACACTTCATTGCTATTAGAGAGGATTTCTCTCTGGATCAGCATGCCAGGATATATGTAAAGGAAGTGGTAAGATTGCATGGAGTACCAATTTCTATTATATCTGATCGGGGTCTGAGATTTACCTCGAAGTTCTGGCGAAGTCTTCAGCATACTCTGGATACAGAGTTGAGTTTCAGCACTTCTTATCATCCTCAGACAGACGTTCAGTCTGAGAGAACAATTCAAACTCTAGAAGATATGTTGAGAGTTTGCTCTATGGATTTCAAAGGTAGTTGGGATCAACACCTACCTTTGGTGGAATTTTCTTATAATAATAGCTTTCACTCCAGTATTCAGATGGCTCCTTATGAAGCTCTCTATGGAAAGAAATGCAGGACTCCAACTTGCTGGGATGAAGTTGGGGAAAGAAAGCAATTAGGACCTGATCTCGTTGATGAAATGGCAGAAAAGGTCAGATCTATTCAACAACACATAAGAGCAGCTCAGAGTCGACAAAAAATTTATGCCGACAACCGAAGAAAAGACCTAGAGTTTGAAGTGGGTGATAAAGTGTTCTTATGAATATCTCCCTGGAAGAGGGTCATGAGATTTGGAAAGAAGGGGAAGTTGAGCCCTAGATATATTGGTCCTTTCGAAATACTGGATCGTGTTGGGAAGGTAGCTTACCGATTGGCGCTTCCACCGAATCTCTCTCAAGTTCATGATGTGTTCCATGTATCTCTCCTGAGAAAGTACATATCTGATCCTTCACATGTACTCAACTCAGAAGTTGTAACTCTAGAGCAAGATCTTTCTTATGAAGAACAACCGATAGAGATTCTGGATCATAGCAAAAAAGTCCTACGAAACAAGACCACTCGATTGGTGAAAGTTTTATGGAGGAACCACCAACTAGAAGAAGCTACATGGGAGCTTGAGGATATGATGAGGGAGAGGTATCCTCATCTGTTTGTTACAAAGTGACAAATTTCGAGGGCGAAATTCATTTTAAGGGGGGTAGAATGTAACACTCGAGACTTTTATGTTATATAAATCGTCAAAGGAATATTTTTCTACACACCACACTTGCTTTACACGAAATCGCGACCCTCCTCGATAGCTTGTGTCGTACGCAATACCGAGTTTCACTAAACAATGATATGCTAATAAAATATTATTAAAACTAGTCGTTACGGATAGTAATAACCAATTTTTGAAATTTTATAAATTTTATTTTTCAAAATGGACTTCATTTTTGGATTCGGAATATCGAAATTATCCTAAGGTGAAATTTTTGTATTTTTCTGAAAACTTTCAATTTTTGATGAATAGTGAAACCACTAAGTGGTAGTTAAAAAAACTGAATTTTTCATAAAACTTAATTTTACCGCTTCTGTGAGTGGAATTTCAAAAATCCGAGAGACACGGTTGATGTCAGTAAGTAAAATGTGGTTCAATGAGATGAAAATAATTTTTGGTGAATAGTAACTTTTTACTTTTATTTACCACGGTTAAAAATAAATAGGGTAATTAAGGGTAAAAATGATATTATTATTACCCTAAAACATGTACTAATTCTATTGGATAAGTGTAATTCGACAAAAAACAAACTTAGGAAAAAATATGACCATTTAGGCCCACTTGGATTAGATTATGATATTTATTATTAATTTATTTAAAGAAGGGTTAAAATAGTTAAAATCAAAGTTTAATAAGAAAATCATTTTTAATATAGGGTTATACATAAGATAAATTCGACTATAAATATTCATTAGAAAGATAAAAAGATTTCATACATAATTTTATTTTATTTGTAATTTTAAGACATTAAATAATTTAATTTATTTATGACACAAAGATGATGCAGTAATTATCTTATTAATGAAATATTGACATAATTGATGTTATAAATACCCAAATAAATATAATTTGAGACTTTTTATGAATTCCACTAATTTTCTAGGTTAATATTAAATGTTAGTATTGATTTAATTAACTTTTTTAGAACTAATCATTCTGTTATGATTTTCACAAAAATCAATTACTAAATAGTGTCAAAATTGACATAAAATAGTTTTTAAAACAAATATTATATTAGTAATTGTTATTTTATTCCTAAAAAATCTAAGGTTCAGACAAATGACTTGGATAAGGTTATATATATTAATAATAAACAACTTGGGGTTCGTTTGGCTGCTTATAGTAAGTTTATTAACCTTATAGTATAAGAACACAAGAAGACACGGTAAAGTAAAATTATTTAACTTAATGTTAAATCTAAATGATAAGGTTAAAATAGGAACCTAAACTTGTCTAAATTCTATTTGATGAGAGTATTTAAACCCATACCCACCTTATCTTAGAAATAAATCAATTTGGAGCTATTTAAAACTGAACTTGACTTTATAATAAAATAATAGTTTTAGTTATTCCAAGGGTGCCCATCTCCTCCCTTATAAAAGGGCACCTCCTCCCTCTCCTCCTCACCCAAATTTGAGCCTTCAAGCTTGGCCAAACCCTGACACTTTATCCTCTAAACTTCCCTAGGAACATCCTAGAGGTCCTGGTCTTCTTCAAAGACCAATTTTAGTGCCCTAAAAGAAGGTCTTAAAGAAGCACTTCAAAGAAGAGGTAATGTCTGTTACCGATTCTTTCATCTTTATTTCTTCTTCAACTTCTTCTTCTTTAGTTGTTTCATTATGAATTAATAACATCATTATCACTAATATACTTATATGTTATTATAATTATGAAACAACCCTATTTAACCATCTATCCATCCTACGGAAAATGAAATCACTGCGCGTGCGTACGTACGGAATACCGTCTCCACGCCGTGGTGTAATCTATTTTCCACCACCACCTTACTTGGATGGGTATAATGGTGTAAATAATGACTATATATGACTATTTTAAAGTGATATTGATTCTGAAATAGTATACATACACTCCAATACAATTCCATGATCATGGGAACGATATCATCACTCGTGCGTACGTACGGAATACCGTCTCCACGATGTGATACGACTCGTTCTACATGATCTTTATTGCATAATGATTATATAAATGAATTGAATGAATAAATATGATATATATTACACTAATAAAATTCTGTAAATGAGGTATCTATAACCTAAAGAGAAGAATAAGAATTTATTCGACAAAACACGCATAAGAACAAAAAGTAATAAACACCCGAATAGCAAGTTGTAATGAAATATTACTAATAAGAAGCTAATAATATGACCATATGTGATATAATAACAATGAGTATGATTATGGAATAAGTCAATAACATTATTTAAATCATTATACAGGAGGTTCGGATACGTACAAAGCATATCGGACCTAAGTTAAGGGAAATATCACAATCTCATTTTTATCCGAGATTGTTTATACTTTGAAATTTACTGGGGTGTATTTTATCATCCACATCCATGTTTCCTCAATATGTAATATTTATATCCTTCTTCAATATTTTATATCAAATTTTATCCTTCGGTGATTTTTTAATAAAAGATATGAAAGGAATCTTTTGTCGTTTTTCGTACGAGGTACTTTTTGACTTTTCCGACAAAAGTACGAGAAGAATGTTTTCTTTTAACTTATACGGCATGAATGGATTTTTAAAACATTATTTCCAAGAATATTCCCTTACAAGTTTTCAAGTTTATTTTTAATCAACTTCTTTTAGTTAGAATTTTATGACATGTTAAGAAAGGAAAAGTGTTTTTGAAGTTGAAAGGATATTTTCCTCAAGAATGGAGTTCAAGTGTTTTATCAAAATTATTTTCCATCTAAGATAATAAAGGGTTCTGTTTCTATCCCTATTATTACATTGATTTGATTATGTTGTGATGGAATTATTTTTATGAATTCCTTTATCTTATATGAATTGTTTTATGATGTCACGATGTTTAAGATTCCCATTTTTATTACATGGGTTATGCTATGATGTATGGTTTATGATTTTGTGGCACACATAAGAATGGTATCATTATGAGATGTGTGGGACCTATATCTCCCTCCAATACATTGGGTAAAGATTTTATATCTCATGAGATAGACATGGATGGAACGGCAGGTTAAACCGGTTCAGTGAAATAGGACTAAAACGAGGAGTGAACTCAGTTCAGAAATGGACTTTGTCCACTAAGATAGTCTTGGCAATGAGTCTTGACTAATAAGAAATGATTCTCTATGATTATGTGTGTATGCCACAAAGTTTCATGTTTTAAGTTATGATTATTGGGATTACCTTTCACTACTATGATTTATTCCATGTTATGAAATTATGATTTCTTTTGCAGGTTAAGATTTCCAAAAGTTATGTTCTTATGTATATGATGTGATTGATATTTCTTTTGTTTACCCTTACTGAGCATTTGAGCTCACCCTTTTGTATGTTTTCTTTTCCCAGGTTAGGAAGAATCTTATTAAGTAAGATATTCCAAAAAGGGACTCTAGATATGATGAAATAAATGGGAGGAAAAGTAGATGCTTTATGAACCAGTTGTTTATGTTTCCCAGTTTCTAAAGACACTATACCTATATGGTCCTTTCCTGGTTTTGTTATATGTTGTAATAAGTGTGCTTCAATTCTGAAGTAATAACAATGTATGTAAAGTATGGGTCGTTATAAACCCCATCATAAAGTACATCGATATCCCTTCCCACTTCCACTCTGGTATCTAAAGGGGTTGGGTCAAGCCTTCTGGTACCTAATGCTCAGCCTTCACTTACTGGCAAGTGAGGCATCTAGAAATATACTCTGCCACAACTTTCTTTATCCCTATACACCAGTACTAACACCAGAGATCCTAATACATCTTCATCATGCCTGTACTTACTACCAAGGGGGATGTATATAACTCCCTCGGCACCTCCTCTCGTAGCATCATTGGTACAATTATACATCCTCTAAAAAGGATAGCATGATCCCCACCTTCAGAATATCCACCAAGTGCATGGCCTGAGGATATCTGGGCATGTGTAGTCTCATAGTTTTTGTATCTAATTTGATCCTCCCTAACTTTCTGAAGGAGTGGAGGGGAAAATACCATCAACTGGAGGTAGACTGTCTCATCATTATCAACGTAGGATATCTGAAGCAAGGCTAATTGCTCTGAAGCCTCATTCAGTAGCTACGAACTCGATATCTGACTAAGTGTATCTGACACTACATTCTCCTTTATAGGATTATATTCTATCTCAAAGTCATAATCCTAGAGAAACTCTATCCAAATTCATTGTCTCAGATTCAGATCTTTCTGTGTGAAGATATATTTGAGACTCTTGTGGTCTGAGTAAATAATGAGTCGCTCACCCATCAAGTAGTGTCACTACA
Source organism: Viscum album (assembly GCA_963277665.1). Lineage (NCBI taxonomy): Eukaryota > Viridiplantae > Streptophyta > Magnoliopsida > Santalales > Viscaceae > Viscum > Viscum album. The sequence continues at coordinate 5,752,858 of OY728130.1, read as the reverse complement.
TCTTCAGTGTGAAGACTAATGCTGTCAAATCCAAGTTTTGAGTTGTATAATTCTTCTCATAAGGCCTCAGTTTTTATGAACCATATGCAATTACTGCACCATCCTGCATCAGGACGCAACCGAGCCCGGTCCCTGATGCATCACATTAAACCACGTAGTCAGTGCCCTCCTCTGGCAACCTTAGGATGAAAGTGCTGGTCAAGATCTACCTCATCTATTGAAAGCTCTGTTGGAATGTCTTTGACCATATGAAGGGTTTACCCTTCTTTGTTAAGGCAATTATAGGTGCTACTAATCTGGAAAAATCGGGTACGAACCTCTTATAGTAGCCTGCTAATCCAAGGAAGCTTCGCACCTCAGTACCACTCCTTGGTGGCTCCCAAGAAAGTATTGCCTCAATATTTTCTAGATCCATTGTAACTCCAGCCTCTGAGATGATGTGTCCCAAGAATTGGAACTTCTGTATCCAAAACTCACACTTTAAAAGATACTCATATAATTGGTGCTCCTGGAGTGTGTCCAGGACTATCCTCAAGTGTACAGCGTGCTCTTCCTCAAATGCTGAGTACATCAAGATTTCATCGATGAAGACCACAAAAAACTAGTCTAATTAGGTCTATAATATCCTATTCATGAGACCCATGAAAACTATAGGGGCGTTCTTCATGCTAAATGGCATCACTAGGTATTCGTAATGTTCTTACCGACATCTGAAGGTCATCTTTGGGATGTCCTCATCCTGCACACAAAGCTGGTGATAGCCTGATCTAAGGTCAATATTCGAGAACCACTTTTCTCCTTTAAACTAATCAAATAGATCATCAATCCTCAGAAGAGGATACTTATTCTTCACGATCACCTAGTTTAGGTGCTGGAAGTCCATGAATAACCTCAAACTTTCGTCTGTATTCTTGGAAAACAACACTGGGGATGCCCATGGATAAACACTAGGCCTTATGAATCTATTCCTCTATAAGTCCTCCAATTGTACCCTCATCTCCCGGAGCTTCGCATGGTCCATCAGATATGATGGTGTAGATATCAGTGTTATTCTTGGGTAAAATTCAATGTGGAAGTATACCTCTCTCTATGAGGTGGTAGTATTGGGACATCTTCTGGAAAGACTTCCTCATACTCGTCCACCACCTCTGGAAACTATGGACTCTCCTCATCCACCATGTCAAAGGTTATTCAAGCCAGCTGATATGTAATTGGTTGCACCCTCCTGAGTGCAAGTCCATCTCGTGTTGTTCTGTTTTCCTTCTCACCCACAAAGGAAAACTTGCCTCCATCTCTGCGCATACATCACACTGTACATCTCAAGTAATCAATCTGTGTGTGAACTGTTGATAGCCAGTCCATGCCTAGAATGACATCATAGGGCTTCAACGCCACTATTAGAATATCCCATCTAAAACTCTCTCCTTCGAGAGTAATATCACACTATAGGCACCAGTGTGTGATTATTGAATCTCCTCCCATATGAGTATCCAAATGCAAAGGTCGAGCTAAAATCTTAGTCAGAATCTTAGAGTCCCAAACTAAGTCCACAGAAAGGAAATAATTTCTATAACCTATGTCGATAATCACTACTGATAAAGTAGAGAAGATACAGATTGTACCTCATATCATCTCAGGGATATCATGATCGTGAGCCTCTACTGCCTGTAGCTGGGCCTATCCCCATCCACCTACTTCCTGAGCTTGTGGTTAACCACCTGGGGGTGGTGGTGGTAGTGGCTGGTGACCCCAACCACCTCCTTCTGCACATCCTGCTCCCCAGCCTCGTCTGCAACCTGGCTGCTACTCATGCTCCTGCTGCTGTCACTACCTTGGTGGGCCCTCCACCATCTGTCGATCATCCGCGCGAGGAGTCAGAAAGTTACGAGCTCTGTGATCCTGTCCTCTACATGAAAAATAGATCATGTCTCTCTGGTGGCTCCCTTATCCTCTCGAGCCTTGCACCTATAACCCTACGTCCCTGGGTCTCCCTCTAGAAGGTCTAGCCCACTTGGGATTCTATGTCGTTTGTCTACTGCCAGCTACAAATGACTCTGCTATCTATCATCTGGTAGGGGCTCTCACTGTTGGTTCCTTCTCAGTAAGTAATCTCTCCATCAGAAAAGCATGCTCTAGCACCCTAGCCTATGTTGGGATGATGAGAGAAACTGTCGCAACTCTGATCTCTCGTTGGATCCCCTGCTAAAAGTTTTGGGCCCTAAAGTAAGGGTCACATACCATGTCGGTGGAGTATCGGGAGAGGTCAGTAAATCTTGCCGAGTACTGAGCCACAGTCCAGTTTCCCTACTATAGATGCAATAGCTCCTGAATACTCAAAGAGAGTAGTGTCGCTGGCACGAAATCCTCCCTAAAAAGTCTCTAAAAGTCCGGCCAGGTGAGGGTCGTCTCCTCATGCACCTGGAGTGTCGAGTTCTACCATCGTCTTGTCGATCCCTAAAGAAGACTTGTGTCCAAGATCGCCATCTACTCGGTGGGTGTCTTTACTAAGAGAAAGACCTGCAAAACCTCCTCAAGCCAATCCTATGATGCCTTGGGGTCTATCCCGCCTTGAAACCTCAGAGTCTTCTATCTCTGGAACTCATGCAACACGCTCAGCCGGTATGCATGATCCACTGGTAGCATCTTCTGGCCAATGGGTGGTGGTGCTACTGGTACACCACCCGAAGGTGCCATCACTGTGAGTGGTCCATGTACTGACACCTCATCACTCGGTGGACCAATGTCACAATCTCTAATCAGAATCTTGAATGGCTATCTTCATGGAGGCATCCTGTAAGAAACAGATATTCCAGGTTCAACAAGTTATACTTGGTGATCTGACTCAAGAAATATCAAGAAAACTTTTCAAAACACTAGCATCCAGTGTTTTTATGTACCGAGTTGGAAAATAGAATTCAGGGTCCTGGTGTATGGATTTGTCAGTCGTTGCACCAACATTGGACCCCTTATACTGAAAACCGAACTCAAGACACTTTACACCATTGCCTCATTAAAAGTAAACTCTTAGTTCTTCTGATATAACCAACCTCCCTCTGATACCACTTTGTCATGACCCATCCCATGGGGCCCGGACGTGACTACCCCAAGCCAACCTTCCATAGGCTAGGGGTTGGTGACTAGCACCTGAAGGCTTTTCCCAAACAGGGAAGGCATTTCCTTAGAGATCTATACACACTCAAAAAGGGAAACTTAAGTAAACAACCAACAAAATTACGATATAACCACGAGAGTAAAGTACAACCACAAGTACAACTATAAACTGAAAATATTGGGCCGGAATACAAGCCCTAGAAACTGAAAAGAAAGTAAACAGTTGTCGTGTCTGCCCTGAAGCTCTACCTAGAGAGTAGTATCTATAAGTCTAAATTCAAAGAAGAGGATCTATACTAATCCATTCTCACTAAGCTCCACCAAGTCCCAAACCTCCAAATTCTACCTTGGAGTATCTGTAGTCTGCACTAGACACACACGTGTGAGAGGAGGTTGTGCAGGGGTGAGTATAATAATACCTAGTAGGGGACCCCGATACCCCAAAAGATATCTCAGCAATATACAAAGGAAAACACCACAAGAAATACCACAAAGGTAATATCAAAATAATGGTATAAATCATGAAGCACAAAGAAAAAGAGACAGATCACTCTAATGGTATAAATTCAAGGTTACTGGGATAGGGATGACTAGTCGTAATTCCAGATCATCCTATCCGTAGTAACTCTACTATTGACCCGTACAGGTCACTGTATGCTGACTCATATTGGTCGCTAGATGCTGACCCATATTGGTCACTAGATACTGACCCATATTGGTTGCTAGATGTTGACCTGTATTGGTCATTGGTGTTGACCTGTATTGGTCACTGGTGCTGACCCGTATTGGTCGCTGGTGCTAACCCATATTGGTCACTGGTGCTGACCCGTATTGGTCACTGGTACAGAGGTAGGAATGATTAATTGTACAGCTAGATCATCCCACTCTGGAGTTTCTAATGCTGACCCATATTGATCTCTCTTCTTCTTCATGTCACAACCAGCCAGTCGATTCTTGCACGAAGCACGCCTAATTCTGGGAGAACCGCTCCTCAAGCCATCAGTCATATTTCAACCAGCACTAAGTCCCATGAAGAAGTAACCTGATGATCTGTCATGTCATGAGGGTTCCAACGCAATAGACAGTGCGTCAACCGGACGCTCGGTCTGTAAGTTATTGGCATTTTAGTGCCGAGGACCCAGTTGGATTCAGAGTCGATCCAAACCGTCTAAGCATCACAGCACCATAGACGGTTCATCAAACAAATGTTAGGTTCGCAAGTTACAGTCACTTAAGTGTTTATGGGGCCAAGAGGAGTCCTGGTCCGGTCCGACCTGACCCGGTCCAGGTCTGACCCGGACCGGTTGGGTTCGGCCACAGTGGGCTTGGCCCGCTGGGCTACAGCGGGCTTAGCCTGCTGGCCCACTGACCGGCCTGGTCTTCCAAGTGATCTGACCCGCTCGTTGGCGCGACCCACACTAGGTTTGTGCAGTCGTCGGCTCCCAAACGGCTCAAAGGAGTCGTTCAAATTAATTAAGGTCGGTGCCAGGTGGCACCGACTTGTCACCTGTGAACCCGCTGGAGGTGGGTCCTCTATAGCTCTCCACCACCACAGCTTCAAGAAATGGCCCTTCGACGTGGTGCGCGACAGCGTTCCACCTCTGCCTCCATAGCCAGCCGCCCATCTGACCACTGCAGTGCCACTCTTCCACCATGGCCAGCAGTTGTCGGCCGCCACTCTTGTCGGACGGCGCCAGTCGTCGGCACCGCCGCGCCGATTCCACATCGATGTTTCTTCCACAGGCCACCGAGTGTACCCCGGTGGTCTGTTCTTCCTTCCAGATATGCCTACGGTCTTCTTGGGATTTCTTCATTGTTTTGCAGCCCTCAAATATGCCTTGTTTTCGCGTTCATTGTTCCTCCATGAAGAACGCACCAAGGACAAGTTTAGAGGAGGGTTCGGGCCTTGTTGGTTTTAGTCTTCACCCTCCGTGTTAGCATTTTAAACATGAAGAAAAATTTATAATAATCAAAAGGAAGATTAATCTCAAAATTTAAGACCTTTCTATAACCACCCACGTGTTTAGATGAGACGCGGATCAACCCGCTAGTCGGTTGGTCCGCGTTCGTTATATTCTTCAAGAACGGGAAGAGAGGGGACATCAAAGAACGTAAACCCCCTACCTTGTGATTCATTGGGGACTTCGCAGATGGTGGTTCTTCCATGTTCGAGGGTATTGCAGATGAAGGAGAAGGTTTTCATGCGTTGGTGTTTGTCATCCATCGACCTTCAGATCGATCCTACAACGGGCATTGTCAATCCTCCATTCTCCTTCGGTGGAAGGCATGGCGTCACTTAGTCAGGGGTTCCTTGCTTGATGAAGTTGTGCCAAAACCCCACCCCGAACTCTATTTAAATAAGAGGGGGAAAGGCGAGCAACTCCTTAAGGAATTAATGAGGTTCATTAATTGACGTAATTAATGTGCCTCATTAATTGACGTAATTAAAGTGCCTCGTTAATTGACATAATTAAAGTGCCTCATTAATTACGCAAGGGAAGGTTATGCAACCAAAGTGTAATTGTGAAATTAACACCCCATAATTAAAGGTCTAACCACCTCCATCGTCCCCACCACCGCCGCTCAAAAGGTGGTAGGAAAAAGAAAAATAAATAAAATAACAATTTATGTTATTTTATTATTTCTTTAAAAGTCGAAAAAAATATATCTTTTTCTCCCGAACAACTACGGTCGAATCAAAGCTTCCCTTAAGAAAATCCCAGTACTGCAGATTTAACGGTGCTCTCATATTTCAATTTTGAGCACCAGTTCAAAAGATAAAAAATGTTGTCCGTGCATTTACTGAACATACCTGAAAAAAAGTTCATAAATTCATTCTTGTCACATCGAGCCTCATAATTACACACCATCAATTTTCACAGGCTCATAATAATTCCAAATAATTTAAAAAAATTACATGGAATTTTTGGGTCTTTACTAGTGGGACCTATATCTCCCTCCTTATCAGATCAATGGTACATGGGAGGTCATCCTAACCCCAAAATAAGAGGGTATATAGGATGAAATCCCATGATTTAAATAATTGGGTACACAGGAGGGTATCCCAAGCCCAGAAAAGGAGGGTAAATGGGAGGGAATACCAATCCCAAAATAAGAAGGTACACATAATAGAATCCCAAGCCCAAAAAATAGGTTACACAGGGGAATGCCAAGCCCGAAATAAGAGGGTACACAGGAGGGCATACCAAACCTGAAAAAAGTGGGTACATGGGAGGGCATCCTAAGCCTGAAGCTGGTACACAAGTGATTAACCCAAGCCTAACATGCTATGAAAGTCATGGTAGGTATCCTTGACATAAGATTTTATATGCTTATGTGTATGCAAAAATTCTATGTCTTATCCCTATGTTATGCTCTCATGGATTAGGCTCTTGATTCTTTTATGATTCATGTCTTATGAACTACCAATATTTATGCCATGATCCATGTTTATGATATTTTATATGTATGTTATGATTTTATAATGTTAATCTCATGATCTCATACTCTTATGTTCATGTTATGCTTATGTATATCCTTTATTTACCCTTACTAAGCATATGAGCTCACCCTTTCTTATGTTTCATTTTCCCAATTTATGAAGAAAGGTTTTAAGTAGGATTAATAAAGGGTAATATCTTTAAGTTAGATTTTTAAGATCTTTCACTAAGATAGAATATTATATGTCCAAGTTTCTGAGGAAACTAAACTATTATGCTCCTTAGGCATGTACTTTTGTAATGTGATGAAAAGTCATCTAAAATGATGTAATATCCATGTATGTTAAGATTGAGTTGCTATATTTAGTATCAAAGTAAAGGTTTAGTTAACCTTTGAAAACTATAATGATAGAACTTTAGTTAGAACCCTAGGGATATTTTTAAGTATGTGTATAGGTATGTATCTAAGGATGAGTTAAAGTGTAGGAAAATGTCATAGAATTTTGGTAAAGGATAAAGTGAGTTGTTTCCTATAAATAAATACTTGTATAGATACTATAAGTGGATATGGATCTGGTATATATGTACATAGGGTTAACAACCCCTAAAACACCGTATTGATCTTGACTCAATTGGGAACTGGTGAATGATAATAGGCCTTGTTGCACGCTTGTTTTTACACTCCCAGGAGATATGATTTGGGAATTCAAAAACTCTTTATGAACCATCATGAAGGATTTAAATAGAATATGACTATTAATATCCTACGATAAACCTAAGGTGTCATATATTAAATAATTATGATTCATGATTTAGTCATCCAATAATTAATTTTTCATGATTATATGGTTTTCTTCTATGATAGGTTTTTCTCACACTATGTTTTCTGGTCTTAGTCCATATAAGGAACTAGAAATAACTGAGTTAACATTGAATGTTTTAGATGGTTAAAGTATGTGAATTATGAAAATAAATGTCCTAAGTGGAAATATCATGAAGAGAATTAGGAAGGTTGTTATCCCAACTGGGTTAAATACCCTGAGAGGGGGGTGAATCAGGGTATGAAAGATTAAAACAACTACCCCTTTGGATCTTGTTTCATTGTTAAAAAACATTTTTATCTCTCTTTCTTATAGAAATGTATGAACAGAAATAAAATCAATCGTAAGACACAATGATTTTAATTGGTTTACCCTCACTGGGATACGTACAAGGAGCAAACAACAACAATGTGTCGATGTACCAAATCCATTAAGGCTCACTACCAAAATACAAGGTTCGGGCTAGATTACTTCTATGTCCAGGATCACTATCTTTACAAGGTTTATGGATAGCTCACTTCCTTCCCAAGGGTCACTCCCTGACTCTCTTTTGATGGCTCACTGCTGGTGGAAAGGATCACCTTATTCCTCTTCATTTTCTCACTGCTCTGGAAAGGATTCACCTGTAGTTTATAAACATGTAGGTCTATTTATTATCAATAATGAATACATCCTAAATTGTAGATAGATTCTCTATTGAAGTCCAATTTTCATTCAATTTATGAATACAAATTTACCATAGATTTACTATGAAATCCCTTTTTATAACTTTTTTGATGCTCATTACCTTCGTGAAGATCACAACCTTCACGAAACTTCCCAATTCTTCACAAGTATATTCTACCTTCACTAACCCCACAACTTTTACAAAGCTCGCTTCTTTTGCGAAGCTCAACTAGCCTTCATGAATTAACCTCCTTTAATAAATCTCAAATAGTTTTTCAAAGATCACTTAGTCTTTTTAAAGATAGAAAATTTCGGTTAGCTTTCATAGCCTTCATGACCTTTTTCACATGAACATCCTTCCTGGATCACCTTTGCAAATTCAAAGCCTTATAATAATTATTAAGTCTTGTTATACTTTTTTGAATGGGTAGAGGCCTATTTATAGGCATTTCCTCCCATTTTAGAAGCTTCCATCCACATAATCACCTTTTCACGAAGCTCTAACATCTTGTTCATGATGCTAGCTATTTTTGTGAAGCACCAAAACAATTTCCCATTCACAAAGCTTCTTATATTAACAGAGATCATTGTCAACCCTTCGCATATTCACAATGCTCATTTGTGATAATCCACACCTTCATGAAACTCCCTTCGCAAAAACCAATATTCTCAAAACTCATGCCTTTACCATATTTTGATAAGGCCTTCAATGAAATCCAATTTTCATGATGATAGGTCCATACTCTAAATTTTGGACCCCAAAAATTTGGAAAACACTGGGAAACGATGCCACCTTGTATACACAATTTTCTATACTACTTCCAAGGAATTAAATCCACTATCTTGGATATTTATCAACATAAATAGTCAACGATATCTATGGAACTCTGTAACTAACCATGGAAACCTTCTTTTTCAACAAACATAATCAACCCAAAAACACTACATTGTTACCTTAAGTGGTTTTTTCCTAAAAAATGAGGTTTGAGTATTGGTTATATTACTAAAGATAAAGATATCAAAAACAAAATGTGAAAGTTATGGGATTTTCTAACAGTATTGTTTACATTAAATGTAAGAATCATGATTAAATTGATATTTAGGAACCTTAAGACATGATTCATATTTCATATTCTAGGAAAGGGGTATTAAGGAATAAGATGATGAATCCTAAGTAATGATTTAAGAATAAAGTTTGATGATTGAAGTGTATATATATAGGAATTCAAGAATTGTGTTATATGAATCAGAAAGTATATGTTTTCCATTAAGGATTTAAAAAAATATATTGAATTGTTATGATGACCTTTAAAAGTGATTTAATGGAAATGTGATATTTTGATTACAGGAAGGTAACCCTTAATGTGTTCATGATGTTGATAAAATTGTGTTTATCTTGGATTAATAGATGATTATGGATAAAGTAAATTGGATAGTACTAATTACAATGGAATTGATTATGTATTTTTTAAAAAATTGGTTTATTCTATCATGGAAGAGATTACAATATTTTTGGATTTAAGTAATATATCCAATAATATTTAGAATAAGAAAGAATTCATGTTTCTAATAAGGAGTTGTGGTAATTACCATGTTTTAAGATAATATAAGATAAAGATATTCACATGTTTGGTTTGTGAAAAATAAGAGATACTTTATGATATATGGGGGTCAATGCTAAGATATTTTTATGAAATTTAGTGACCTAATGTTTTGTACTTCCATCTTTCAGAAGGGTTATAAGGTTAACTATTTATGGAATGGTTTAACCTAAAATTAAGATAAGGTTTTAGAGATTCAAGTATTATCACGCCATATGAGAATTTATTCATATTAAATTACTTGTGAAAACCATTTTTTGTGATAAATATAGATGGAATGACCTATCATTAAATTTATTAATCTCATGATGCTTCAAGAATGAAAAAATCACCATCACTTCTTGGAATAAGAGATGAAGTGGAAATCGATCAAGGAACAAAAAATGGTAACATTGTGTAGAAATCAAGTAGGCATATCTCACTGTGAAAATTATTTAACTTTAGGAAAAGGTACTTGAAATAAAACATTGTCTCGTTATCATCATTTTTATGATATCAATGACCTTTTTCAAGACTCTCTAGGTTATGGATTTGTGATCATTAACTTTCTCATATCCATTTATCTATAACTCTCCTTCAGAACTTGGTAGTTAGATTTATCTTCCATGACCATGTTTTCACTTTCCACTTATGTTCTCCTATGTGGAAACCTAGTAATGCGTTACTCTGGGTAACCATTATGTTTCCAACTTTTTTTAAAGGAAGTTTTAGTATTCATTTTTACTATGTGGGTTTCTATGAAAAGAACTTTAAAGTATTAATCATTTGATAACCAAGAATAATTTTGAGGGAGAAATTCATTTTAAGGGGGGTATAATGTAACACTACAATATTTTTCAAAATATTCTTTTTTGAATTAATTTAATCTTTTAAATATTCTTCATTTCATGCAACACTAAATATAAATTATGTTGTATGAAAATGCCAAGTTATTCCTAGTTTGTACGCAACACCAAGTCGATCTTTAACTACATGAAATTCTTATATTAGCATATGTTACAAGAAATACTATGTTTGGATTGTGTTATATACAATTTCTAGTTCCTCTGATAACTTTCATGACACGCATGGCCTAGTTTTACCAAACTACAATGTACTATTAATATTATTATTAAAATATTATTATAGTTTTCAATTAGCTGCTGGAATAGTTGTTATGAATAAGATTAATTAAATTATAAAAATATGGTTTACACGTGTATATGATAAGAATTATTTTGAGACCAATTAACTAGAAATGAAAATAAAACCCTTTTTAAAATATAGGAAATCTTTTGTTGGAAAACTATATTTATGCAATCAAACATGTTTTACCTCAATAAATTAATTAAATCACTTTTTATAAATGATTTTAATGATATATATATATATAATATTCCGAAAATTATTTAATTTTCATCTAATATTTTTTCTAGACACTAGATAATAATAAATATTATTTTATGAATAAAAAGATATATGTTTCTAAAAGGTAATTTTACCGACTTTTAATATTGAACCTGATTTAAATAAAAAAATTGAAACTTTTATAATTTTTATTTTACAAAATAAACTTCATTTTTGAAATATTAATATCAAAATTTACTTTGAGTGAATTTTTAGTATTTATTTTAGAAGTTTTATTTTTTGAATAATAGTGAAAAACACTGAATTTTGATTGAAAATGGTCTTTTCGTCAAATTTATTTATATAGTTAAACTATATTTTAATTTGGTTTTAAAGTTTAATTAATTAAATTTTAAATAATTTAATTCAATTTAGGTCATTGGAATTTATTTCACATCGTATATAAAAAAAATTCAAACTTTTTGAACTTTTTCACTTTAAAAACTCGCTTTCGCGACACGTTTATGGGATTAATTTTAAATTAATTTTTGCCAGTTATGTGTTTATAATTTTGAAAAATGGATCCCATGTTTGTAATTAAAATAATTTATAATTTCCAGTAAGGTAAAATTAGTTTTTGACCAAAAATATTAGTGAAAATTAATTAAAATTAATTACAACGAGTAAGGTAAAAATTAGTTTTCTTAAGGGGGAAATGGCCTAGAAACTTTTCCAAAATCCATTTTCTACCCTTATTTATACTATATACCCTCTTGGTTAAAATTTTATGTGTTATTGGGATATTATTCCATTAAATTAACCTATATAATAAGTTAAGTAATGAAAAGGACAAAAAAAGAACCTTTCTTACCTTTAACATTTATAAAGCCTTGAAATATGAACAAAAAACCACATTAGTTCGATTATACATGTTATTTTTTAAAGTAAATAATTTTTTTCATAATGTTAATTTATATTTAATTTTTTAAAATTATTTACTTAGATTAACTACTTAAGGAATTCCAAATGTGGTAATTATTTAGTTAATAATTAACTAAAATAAATGATACTAAAAATATTAAAAGTGAAGTAAATTGATTGAATTTTTGTCTTTAGTTTTTTTATATGAATATATCATATTAAAAAAATTAACTCAATATATTCAAATTCCATATTTTTCTTGATATTTTTAAATTTAAATTAAGTAAATAATTTCAAAATTGATATTAATGTTATTTTATAGTAAAAGATATTTTATTTAAAGATTTAAATTTACGAAAAAATACTATATTCTGAAAATGATTTTTAAATATTAATAAATATAAAATATGGTCTATTAATGTACCTTTTTATCTCTTATAATGAACATATTGACCTTTAAATAGAAAAAACATTGTTAGCACAGATCAGGTTAAAGTAATGTTTTTACGTGTTACATGCGCTTATTTTAAAATGAATTTCCAAAATACATGGTATTTATTTTTTTGTAAATTAGATATCATATTTAGGATTAATTAGTTCTATATTGTCTAATAAATCTCAATTTAATTTATTTTTAATGTTTAAATTACTTAGTTTAGAAAACTAGTTACCTTAAACCAAAATGATAAAAGTGGGAAAACTTAGAAGTTAAGGAAAAATATTATAAAAATTCACTTATTTTTGTGTGGTGGCTATTTTTCTCGACCATAATTCCCCTTTAATACATTATTTTTCTATTTTGAATCACATTATATAATGGAGACCTCCCAATAGTGTTTATCTTTTGGTATTTACAAGAATGACACCCCTCCTCCTCATTAAAAAGGCATTCACTCTTCCCCTTTTTCACGCCTCTCAATCCACTTTGGATTATCCAAACCCTAGACAAATAAGATCCAAAATTCTCTAAATTAATAATAAATTCCTATATTTGGTTATAAATCCAACCAATAAATCCCTTTGTTTCAATCCAAAAGGTGTTATCCAAAGAATAGGTAACGTCTTTCAACAAGCACTTTTGTTTTATTTTCTTTCTCAACCACCTCAATTATTATTATTCCATGTTTATATAATAAAATCAGTATAATAAATGTAATGATATGTTTTTATTATAATTTTTATATCTAAACCTACACACACTTCCATAAAATGGGTAAAAAACATACCGTTCATGTGTACGGTGGACTACCGCCTCGCGAAACGATGTCATTCGTTTTTCCTTTACCACCTTTCATGGTTGGGAATTATGATGTACATACTATTTTTATATGATATATATGATATTTATGATTTATTTATTATTATTTAATTATTATAAAAAACATACCTTCATGTTTTCCATTTTGTGTAAATATGATAACTTCGTTTGTGTACGTGTGGACTACCGCCTCCTCAGAGCAATGTGATTTATTCACACTTTGCATGGAATGTATTAATGATGGGTCTAGTAAATTTATATGATATGTGTGACATAATAATTCTATATAAATTATAATATATATATATGTGTGTGTGTGTGTGTTTATTTCATTTAATTTCTTTCTTTCAATACGATAAGAAAATGGAAATAGCATTCATGTGTACGTACGACCTACCGTCTCCATGGACGGTGTATTCCATTTTATATTTCTAAATTTTATAGATTATTATAAATATTTATATACTGAATATATATTATATTTAAATAATTTCTTATATTCTTGACATAATTAAATAATTATCTAAGTAATAGGATCAAGAATAGTAAGTCAAAACATATAAAAAACAAAGCAGATACTACCCGAAACATAACATTAACATGAAATTGTTAATAAACAGGTAATATAAAGTCATAATAAAATAATATTGGTATGATATATAATAATATGTTTTTTTATTTTTATAATAAATTTATACTTATTATATAGTAGTTTTGAACGTGTATGAAAAAAGTCAAGACTTAAGGTAAGGGTTTTCTCACCTCACTTTTAATTCTGTGAGACTTATTCCTTATTCACCACTTGTTTCTTTTGTGTGGTGTATATAATACCCATTAATGTATTATATTATTATTATAATTAATTTTATGGTTATTTACATATCCATTTTATGATCTTTATTTCATGGGGTTTATGGTTCAAAAGTTACCAAATTGGTAAAGTAATTTTGTCTCATTTTTCCTTCTTTGAGATACAGGCCTTGTTATGCACCTATATTTTTCTTTAAGGTATATATACTGAAATTTGACATTTTATATCATGAATATACTTATTTTAATGATATTTTAATCTTAATTTAATGTTATTATCTCATAGGTATTATGATTTAATGTTACCAAAGCAGTAACAGTTTATTGCTACAATCTCATCATTTATCGGGATTATTTATGATTATGCTCTCATTGATGAAAAATTATGATCCATATCTCAAAAACTATCATGAATTTTATTATTCTCTAGTTATTAATGATATATTCATATAATGGTACCATTTTTACACTCTTTGGTACTGAATATAATTAAGAAAATGTTTTTAATAAAATTTGACTTTATTTCTCTCTTCGGTCAGAAATCTATTTTATTCACAAACCATGTTTTATAAAAATGTTTTCAAATTTTTTTAAATGATATATTAATCTAATTTTTATTTAAAATATTTTAAATAAATTTTTTATGTTTTATAGTGTTTGAAATGGTTTTCAAATCTTCCTTAATAAATTTTCAAGGTTATTTTCAAATAAAAAGATTTTCAAAATGTTTTATGATTTAAAAATAATTTTTCAAAGTGGAAAGTATATTTTCCTAAATAATTGTTTTTAAAATATCAATTTATATTTTTTCAAGTTATTTTTCAAGTAAAAGGTTTTTTAAATTGATTTATTTTTTAAAAAAGTGATTTTTAAAGAATGGTTATTTTCCTTAAGAAATACTTCTTGGGATGTTTCAAAATACTTCCACATATAAGTTGAAATCATTTGATATAGATTATTATTTACGAGAGATGTGATCCAAGAATTACATTCTTATTATTTATTTTAATGTTCTATGTTAAGATTCCATATTTTTTATGAATTCCATTTTTTCTTCCACGGGTTATACCATGATAAAGTGATTATGAAACCCACATCCTTTCATAGGTTATTCTATGATGAAATGATTATGAAATCTGTCTCTTTTTCACAACTTATAATATGATTAAATTTTTATAATACCCATTTCATTTAAATGTTTATGATATGATTTTCATGAAACCCATCTCTTTTTACGGTCCATGATAATATGAATTTTTTGTTATCTTGTGAAACGTGAATGTGTGATTTCATTATGTGATGGGTGGGACCTATATCTCTCTCCAATACATTAGGTAATGATAAATGTTTTATGAGATCAAAGGGTATATAGGAGGGAATCCTAAGCCCACAATAAGAGGTTACATGGGAGGTAATCCCAATATTGAAACAAAAGGGTACACAAGAGGGAATCCCAAGCCCAAAACAAGAGGGTTCATGGGAGGCAATCTGAATCCCAAAACAAGAGGGTACACGGGAAGGAATCCCAATCCCAAAACAAGAGGGTACAATAGAAGGAATAATAAGCCTAAAAAAGAGGGTACATGAGAGGGCATCCCAATCCCAAAGTAGGTACATTGGTGATTAACCTAATCCTAACATGTTATGAAGTTCGTGGTAGATGACCTTGACATAATATTTTCTATGCTTATGTGTATGCCAAAATTCTATGTCTTATCCCTATGTTATGATCTCATGGATTACAATATTGATTATTTTATCATTCATGTCTTATGAACTGACAATATTTAGGCCAGGATTCATGTTTATGATCTTTGATATGTAAGGTATGATCTTCTAATGTTATTTTCATGCTCTCATAACATTATGTTCATGTTATGATTACACATATCCTTTATTTACCCTTATTTAGAATCTGAGATCACCCTTTATTATGTTTCCTTTCCTTGGGTTATGAAGAAAGGTTTTAAGTAGGAGTAATAAAGTGTAATATCTTTAAGGGAGATGTTGAAGATATTTCACCAATATAGAAGATTATGTTTCCAATTTTCCAAAGACACTAAACTATTATGGTCCTCAGGAATGTACTTTTATAATGTGCTGAATATTCATATAAAATGATGTAATATCTATGTATATTAATCTTGGGTCTCTATACCTTTCACTCAAAAATATGAAATCTTGAAGCGGTTGGCCATGGTTCCAGTGAAACTTTTGATTCTGGATGATATCAACATGTTAAAGGATCTATGAGAAGCACTCGTAGAGGCTTTGTTGCACCCTCAAGAGTTTGAATTTGATATTACTACTATTGAGGTATATTGTTTTGAGGTTTACCCTATAGAATTTCATGTGGTTATCTCTTTCATATAATGAAAAATATATGCTATTATATAGGGACACATCAGTACCCTATATGATCTAGTAGATTAGATGACATTGAAATCCGTTGATATTTCATTGATAATGGCTCAGGGGTCAACCTCATTCTAGTCAAAACACTCCATTGATTAGGATACAATGAAGCTAATTTATTCCCTTCTACTATAATTCTTAAAGGGTGTGGTAAAATCTAATAGAAACCCCTCGAATGTATTAAGCTTAAATCTCAGTTTAAAGATCTGGTGTCTGACTCTAAGTTCCTAACCATCCGAAAAGATGTGGATTTCAATGTATTTATAGGAATGACTTGGCTACACTAGCATGTGGTTATATCTTCATCATATCATAAATGCCTAAAATACTATAGAAATGGTCATATTGAGAAGTTACATGGTGATAAATATCCATTTTAATCTTGTGAATCTCAATATATTGATGTAAGATTCTACTAGAGAGACGGAGAACAACCCATAACTGATGGTGTCACTCAAGTTACCACCCCAAATGGTCTAGAAATGACCTCAGCTAACCCGTTCAAAGAACTTAGTGATGAATATGGACCTCCCATCAGTTAGGTTGAAGTAGATGACCTCATAAAATCCAACTTCATTTGAGAGGTACAGTGCCCAAAATTTCTCACCAATATTGTCCCTCTCGATAAAAATAATGGTAAAATTAGGGTTTTCATTGATTTCAGATACCTCAATTAGAATTATCCAAAATATGACTTCATGGTTCCAATTAAAGAACTTTTTATTGATGCAATGGCTGGCTATCAGGCCCTCTCTTTCATGGATGGCTATTTAGGATACAACAAAATATTAATAGCCCAATGAGTATTATACTATTGGGTGATTCCCTTTAGTTTAAAGAATGGTGGTGCTACATATCAACATGTCATGCATCCCATATTCAAACCTTTCCTGGGAAAATTAGTCAAGTGTTATGTTGATGATTTGGTGGTAAAATCACGACAATGTTCTGATCACCTTAGCGATTTGGAAATAGTTTTCAACAAACTATGACAACACAGTCTGAAAATGAACCCCCTAAAATGCACTTTTGGCGTTACCTTGGGAAATTTTCTCAACTTCGTAGTACACCATCATTGCATCAATGTTAACCCTGAGAAAACTAAGAAAATCCTAGGTATGTCACCCCCTAAAAACCTCAAAGAGTTGAGAGGACTATAGGGAAACCTTTCCTACATTCAAATCTTTATAGAAAACCTTGTAGGAAAGTGTTTTCCCTTCACCAGGTTGATGAAAAGGTGGATCTCATTTCAGTGGACTGATGAATACTAAGAAGCATTCAATAACCTTGAGAAATATCTCATGATTCCACCAGTTATAATGACGCCTATTGAAGAAAGTACACTCATCTAATATGTGATAGATTTTTAATGGTTATTGGGGGACTTCCTCACATAAAAAATGATATTGGTAGTGAAAAAAACCTTTATTATCTCATTTTTACCATGCTTGATATTGAGAATCGGTATTTATATATCAAGAATAATTGTTTTGAACTGATCTTTGTAGTTAAAAAATTAAGAAACTATATGCATCACCATGATGTCCATTTGATCTCTTGAAATGACCTGCTCAAATATATCCTTAATCGATCCATACTAATTGGATGTTTGGTGAGATAGGTGGTTATTATAAAACAATTTGGCATTAGATTCATATCTTATAATTCAATTAAAGTGAAGGATATAGAAAATTTCATTGTGGAATATCCCTCTACGAAAGAGGTGTCGGTAAGAACCAAACTACCAAACCATGAGATCTTCTCTAATTAGGACTCTACCAAAATATGGTAAATGTACTTTGATGGTGAATCTATAATCCCAACTAGAAAGAGGATGGAAGACCTCAAGATCAATAAAGTTGAGTTAGGAGTCATTCTCATTTCTCCAGCAAAGGTAGCCCTACCCTAATCCTTCTTACTATCAGAAGATTGCACTAACAATGAGGCCAAATATCAATCCCTCATTTTAGACTTAGAATTTTCTTTTCAAATACCAGTGACTCACCTAAGAGTCAAAGGTGATTGTGAGTTTATGATTAAGTAGGTCAATGATGATTATGTCATCATAAAAGAATAGATTATCCCCCTTATTAATTATGTTCGATGGTTGAAGGAAAAATTCCCCTCTGTGCCAACTCTAACTCATGTCTTGGGTTATCAAAATGCTTATTCAAATGCATTAGAAAACATTGATATGTCCTTGATATATCCAAATTAGGATGAAATAGTCATTAACATCACCCATATTAGAATAGTATCATCATTTGTTCAAAGTAGTATAAAAGAGGTCAACGATGTAAATTCTACCCCTAATCCAAATAATCCCATGAATGGTTGGATGATTATTATCCTAGAATACCTCCAAAATAGAACCTTCCATCAGACATAGCTATAAAATAATAGATCTAATGATGAGTAGTTGATTTCA
Organism: Viscum album; assembly: GCA_963277665.1. NCBI lineage: Eukaryota > Viridiplantae > Streptophyta > Magnoliopsida > Santalales > Viscaceae > Viscum > Viscum album. Next base: position 5,734,061 of record OY728130.1, on the reverse strand, counting down.
CTCTCTATGACAGTCTGGGTCATCAGAAGGTTCTTTATAAGCGAAGCTTCAATGGATTTCTCCCCATATGCATATATAAAGAGGAGATGACTAGCACCATGAAGGAATTTCATACTAGATCTTGTGGTTACCATCAGTCATGAACTAATATTTCTCACCAAATCAGGAGGCTTTGGTATTTATAGCCTTCAATGACACACGGTTTCATATAATTCTTCAAAACATTTCATTCATGCCAAGTACATTTCAACTTCATCCACTAACCCCCATAGTTTCTATACATAGCTAAATACTCCTGGTTATTCGCCATGTGGGGAATGGATATTGTAGGGTCATACCCTCCAACTACCGCCAAGCAGTTTGAATACATCCTTACCACTACCAAATTTTTCTCCAAATGGGTTGAGGTGATACCTCTTAAGGAAGTTGGGACCAAGAGTATCATCAATTTCATGAAGTCAAGCATCATCACCAAATTTATTGCCCCTCACACAATACTAATGGACAACAACACCAACTTCCATTATTTTGAATTAAATAAGTTATACCAGGAATATGACATTGAGTCAAACCATTCATCCCACTATCATATAGTTAAAAATTGGCAAATAGAGACTTTTAATAAAACCCTATCAAACATACTCCATAAAATGGTGGAAAGGACAATAAATAATGGCCCAAAAAACTTCTACATGCCTTGTGGTCCTATCATACTTCAACTCATACTACTACACAAGTGACCTTGTATTCAATGGTTTACATAACAAATTGGTTATTCCCATTGAGGTACAATTTTCCTCACTCCTAATAGCCTTCTATGGAAAACTCTTAGATCATGAGAAATCACAGAAGTGGTTGGATGAGTTGGAGTGACTCGATGGGAAAAGTTTGCATACCTTGCACCACATGGAAGTTCACCAAAACTGGATAGCACAAGACTTCAATAGTAAAGTTTATCTTTATTTGTTACTTAAAGAAGAATTGATTATAACTCTAAGAACCCTAATGATACTTGGGAAGAAACCTCTGGATCTTTAACCAAAATGGGAAGGACCTTTTATCATTTATAAGGTATATCTTAATGATGAATATTCATTAATTACCTTGGATGGTGAGCATACCACACCCCCTACCAATACAATATTTCTCAAGAAATACTTTACGTGATCCATAAATCTATGGTCTTAGTCATAATACCTTAAACTGCAAGACACTAATGGTCCTAGTTGTAAGACCTACAACTATAAGACACCATAGTCTGAGCTAAATAATCTAAAATACATAGCTAATTGTCCTAGTCATAAGATGTTAAATTTCACAACAACGTCTTTATCTCGTGATGTAAAACTTCATAGTTCACATCCCTATTACATGATGTAAAATTTCTTAATACTTCAACTCATACTTGAGAAAACCACAATTCTTGGTGCGAGTCTCCTACTACACCACCAAACTATCCTTTTTCAAAACTACATATGGATTGATTCTCATTCCAATGGGATATGTAGTGACTCTCAAACCCTATGTCCTGGGCCTAGCCATGGAATAAAGAAAATCACACCTCACCTTCATATAAAAAAAATCAATATAGGTAACCCGAACATGGGTACTTTCATTTGCAGTCTCATTTTAAGTAAAATGACCTCTCTATGTACATGAGTCAGATCTATGTAGGGAATCATTTTCCGAACTATGCATGGATTGATTCTCAATTTGATGTGATATTTATAGATTCTTAGGGCCTCTTACTTAGGCCCAGTCCCAAATCCACCCCTTTACAATATCATTTTTTTCAACCTTTGGCCCCTGATGCCTCTCTTCATGTCGATTTTTCCAATTGTTGGCTAGCGAGGACCTCTTTTCACCCTCATGTCGGTCAAAGCTTTGTGGACTTAAACAATAGTAACACCTTGTTCCTGGTCATAAAACCTTGAACTTAAAGGCATTATAATCCAATCTGTATGACCATAAACTACATAAAGGTCGTTATTGATAACCATAAGAGGCATGACCAGTTCCTATTGGTCGCATGATGTTAAACTACATGGAAATGTCATCCTCACACAACTTTAAACTATGTGAGGCCTTTGACCCTCAACATATAGGATGCATCCCCTATAGTTTCAGTTATCTACCACACTATGTTTCAAGAATTATGTGTGTCTTGATTCCATCTTTGACAGAATACCTAGTGATTCCTCATCCTCTTGTCTCTAGTCTATCCATAAAAGCTCTTAACATTTGGACTTTTGAATCTCCCTTCACTATGTGTAATTTCCTTGAAAAGTTTTATGATATTAGGCCCCTATCAGTCCCCCTATTCACGTTGAGTTATTATATTTTATTTTTCATGAAATTATATCTAAATCACATGAATTTATGGTCCTAGTCGTATGACTTAAAACTACAAGACACCATTCATCCTTACTGCATGACGGTAAAATGTAGAGTTGACATCCTTATAATTCAATGTTAAGATTCTCCCATAACTACATATGGGTTGATTCTCATTCCAATGAGATACATAGATATTCCTAGATCTTATATCTTGGCCCATCCATCGCATGATAAAAATTCCCCTATTTTTTCTTTTAATTGACTTTGTGTGGTGAAAGAAACCTTTACTAGCCCTTGTTTCTCACACCAATCATATCTAATGCTGGATTAGAAATTTTAGTAAGGACTTCCCCACATGATTGAGATGTATCAATTCACATCAGGGTTAGAATGGTCTTAGATTAAAGACCTCAAAAGGCACACCAAACATCTTTACCTCGTGATGTTAAATTGTATGGTTGGCGTCTCTTGCTTGATGTAAAACTATGAATTGTTATGGCCATCATATGAGAGGACCAAGATCCATAGTGTTGGTCTCCCATCACACCTCCACTCAAGAACTACATGCTTCTTGATTCTCATTACAATGAGATGCATAGTGACGTCTGGATCTTATATCCTAGTCCATCCTCAATATAAAAATGTCCCCTCCATGTGTATTGATTAGACCTATGCAAGGAGTTTTCTATCTTGGAATTGTGTGTGTCTTGATTCTCATTTCAACAAGATACACAACAGCTCCTGGGTCCCTTAACCTAGGCCCGACCGCAACAAAAAATGATCATGTGTCCCTTTCCTCTTGCATGAAACTCCAATCCATTCAGGATATCTTAATTTAGTTTCCCCTCATTCAACAACCCATTATGGAAAAAAAGTGCCCCATTTCTTACATGTGAGCCAGATCTATATGGGGAACTTCACACTTCATGGCCAATTATGGTCTAAATGATTCCATTGTGCTTGTAAACATCCCTTCCACACATCATACACCTTGTCCTAGGAAATTCAATCCATCACAAACTCCACTTGGATACTGAGAATAAGAGTACCCAACTCCATATGACACCTTTTTTACTATGGATAATATGCCTCAAATTGGTTTTACATAATGGCTTCCCACAAAGGGAATATCAACCAAAACCACATTTTTTTCTTAGAAAAAAGAGTCCTCTTGTTTCCATACACCTAGATAGTATCATAAAAGAAGTCATCTTTCAGTCACTCCTTGTGTACTTGTCCCATATCACTTCTCCTAATCCAAGAACCCCAAAGATCATGGTTTACAAATTTCTTCACACGTGAAGTATATCATAATATCCTTGACCTGGTGATCCATATGTTGTTCTTTATTCCCATAAATCTTTTGGTCAAAGCTTTGTGACATTAAAATATTGCAACTATAAGTCCTAGTTGTGTGATCCTAAACTACAAGATACCTAGGTCTTAATCGTATGAACTTAAAATGAATGAAGACCCCCTTGTCCTATGATGTTAAACTACAAGATAATGTCCTCACCACATAATGTAAAACTGTATAACACTTTAGTCCTCACCTGAGAGGTCCATAATCTCAATGTCGGTCTCATACCACACCACCAACCTAAATATCATTAGAACTGTGTGTGGATTGATTTTCATTTCAATGAGATATATAGTGATTCCTAGACCCTTTATCTTGGACCCACCCATGAAAAGGAATTTCATTCAATAACAAGGAGTTTAGGACTAAATACCTCCTTCATATTCCATGGATGATCTTCCTTTCATCATCCATACTTTGTACCTCAGAAAATTTAGATCATCACAAACATCCTTGGTCATCGGTGATAAGAGTATTTGGTTCCAGTGGACACCTTTGTTTTGAATATGCATAATATTCCCCAGTCTAGCTTTATATAAATTCTCCCCCAATTGGTCTTGTGAACTAGAGGCACCATCATCCTTAAGAGAAACGTCTTCTATCTTTGTACGCCTCGACATCATCATAGTAGAATACCGCTTTCTGAACTTGGTTCTCATTCATTACTTACGTGATTGTCCCATATCATCCTTAGATCCAAGAATCCTAAGATTATGGTTTATAAATCCACTTTACACATCTAGAATATTTTGTAACATTTCTAGCCTGATGAAAAATGGGAGGGAAGTTCTTTCACTATTAAATAACAAAGACCTACGACACTCATTAATAATAATCCTAGATTGTTGCATCCACACACTCTGGATAACCCCCAAATTTTCTCTTATTTCTCACACCAAGCATGAATCACTTGTTCTTATATATTTTAGGCGATTATACTAGTTTTGATAGTAATATCTTGTCACAACCCAAGTTTTGAAAACATTAGTCCTAAATGAAATACTCTAAAAGACACGCCGCTGGTTTGATCTTTGTGACCTTAAACTCTAGCTACTTACCTATCTGAAAACCGTGATAATAAACTAAGTGCGCACACTCACGAGACCATATATGCCAACACTAGACTCTATTCATGTCTATTTTCTCTTCCCCATGTGTTGTGTAGATCGTCTCACCACCCAATATGGTTAAAGCAATATGAACTTAAATTGCAGTAACGTTACATCCTTACCAAGTGACATTAAACTGTACAATATGGGCTCCCCCTTGAGCCATTAGTGAAACCTATTCATGCCAGGTTTCCTCTACTAATCCAAGACATCACTCTATTGAAAATTCAAGTTTCCCACAACCATATGTGAGATTCATATCAACATCATGTTAGAACTATGCGCGGATTGATTCTCACTTTTACGAGATACATAGTGATGCATGGATCTTATGTCCTAGCCCAGCCACAATTTAACCTAAAAATGTATCCCCTCTCATGTATGGGTTGGACCTGAACAGAGAAAATTTTCCCCATTCTTGGTTGGTTTCATCATAAAACGCTCCTTCCATACTCAGGCACCTTATGTAAATCAAACTCCATGTCTGGGGAAATTTGGATCTCCATAAGCTTCCATCGACCATCGGTGATATATATTCCCAAATTTGAAGGACACCTTTGTTTTGACTATACATAATACACCCCAATTTGTCTTTATATAAATTCTCCTCCAATAGGGACTGTCATCCAGAGGTACCTTCATCCCTATGAGAAAATTCTTCTATCACCATATGCCCTAAAAACAATATGATGGAAGTTGTGTCTCAAACATTTTTTATGGTCATTCCATGCATACTTTTCCCATATCATTTCTTCAGATATAGAAGTAACAATATCATGAATTAAAACTTCCCTATACCTAGTGAATGTTGGATCACTTCGACTAGAAAACCATGTTGGAGTCATTACTCCCATAACCCATGGTCAAAGCTATTTGACCCAAAACACCAATTGCATTGTTCTGGCTTACAAGACCTTAAAAACCAATTTCATTGGTCTCTCTAGACATGCACTTTTCATGGTTGAGGAAAAATCAAGCAATTGAAATTAAAAAGGTACAAAACTTGTTAGATCAAAAACCCGTAAAGGGAGTCCTAAGAAAAAGAAAATTATCACCCGCTGTGTCAATTATTATATATTAATTAGGAAAAAATTAGGGTGGTGATGTAAAAGAAAAAAATCTTGTAGGGTTATTCATATATCCCAATAATGTTGAGAAACTCATTAATGTGCATGGTGGATTTTTCATCAAAGACTCGATCTGTTTGACCAGCCATTGGAAATCGGTAATAAATTATGTGAAGTTTTAGTACAGATTATCAATATTCTGAGGTTCAGTTTTATAAAAATGAGTCAGTTGCTGGGAGTCATTCCATTGAAGGAGGAAGACCACCTCATGTAGGTGCCTCATCTAGGTCACCTCTTGAGGTGCCTCATCCAGGTCACATCACACAGGACCCTCATCCAAGTCACCTCGCATAGGTTCCTCGATGAGGTCACCTTGTGAAACCTCCTTGGCTAGGTGGCTCCACTTAAATGACCAAGGAGCTTACCGAATGGGCAGTATAGACAAAAAGAACGATGAGATCAAGGGAATAGTGAGAGTGAGAGAAGGAACTTTTGGGCAGTCAAATATATTTATAGATGCATGGATGTCTGTGTGGTTGACCTGCATGAAACATCTACACGATCAACCTACGTGATTCACCTGCACAACATACCTGCATGACTCATCCCTTCAATTATACCTTGTGAAATACACAAGACATAATATTTATCAAGACTTAGCATGAATGAACATGAACACATGGAAATCTGTGAGTAAAGGACTTATCATTATCCATATTCCTCTCCACCATAGGATCAGATCCCCTTCTTCTGATTAGACCCAATCCTGAGGGGAGGAATTTTTTTGCACTCCTTTATTACATGGGTATGAAAAGATTTAAGAAAAAATACCTCAATTTTTAGAGGATAAAAGGGAGTTAAAGAGCTCGCCCAAGTCAACCTACGCAGACCCCACCTACGCGCCAAGAGGATGTCGCAAGCCCAACTTTTGTGGCCCAACATGAGAAGACAATTCATGGGTGAGGTTCATGCACAAGACACCTATGTTATTGACCTACGTGGATGATATCCTTTTCTCAGGGTCCCAATATTTCTTATAAATAAGACCCTTGGGCTTCGCACTTGGAGGGAGGAAATGACTGGAATCCGGAGGAAACCTCTTAAAGATCTTTTCACGTTAGTCCTTCATCCAAGTCTTCAAAACCCCCCAGGTAGCTCTCCAAGCCCTCAAAGAAGAGGTAATTAATGAGAATATAAGGACTAGAGTCCCTCCAAGGCATAAAATGACAAAGATCTATGTGATGAGTCATGTCTCCCTGGTCCAAAAGTACTAGGGAAAAGCCTCCCCCTTTCCAAGATCAATCATATGTGAGACCCTTCTAGATATACTGGAGGAGACCCTTGGAGGTTTGAGAAAGGTATCTCCCAAGTATGGTTTCCTAAGTTTCCCTTTTCCCAAGTTTTAATGGGTATCACCTGCGGGGGTTAGCATCTATTTCACCCATGCAGCACCTAGTCAAGGTCTAACTAAGCCTCCTATGCCTCTCCTGGGTAAGAAAAAATCTTATACGCCTAGTCCTCACTTGGGTGAGACCAAATCTAATTCACCCAAGCCTCACCTGGGTAAGACCAAATCCAATTTTCCCAGGCTGCACCTAGGCGAGACCGAAACAAATTCACTTAGATACACACTGTGTGATCCACCCTTTGAGCCCTCTTTCATACCATCAATAGTAGGGAACCTCTTTCCTTGGATCCCTCGTATAAGGGGGTCAAGCCATGACCTCCCCTAAAGCCTCCAAATATGTATAATCAAAGCACAGGGCATGCTAGTATCTCCTCTTAATTAAATATTCTTGTGGTAATGGAGGTCTCGTGTTTATACTACCTAATATGTAGGATCCGTAAAGTGTTCTAAATTATAAATTCTCATGGTAACGAGGGTTCCAAACTTAGGGATGATGATGTGTCCCCAGGTTTTGAAAACAAGAGAGTATATGGGCACACCTAAGCCCTATCACTCTTCCCAAAAGCCCTGCCATGACCTCACCCTCATTTACCAGTGAACGGGGAGAAATTATCACCCTAGGGAATCCCTCCTTAAGTAAGACCATAGTATTTTATGGGGAATTTCCCCACCTCTTATATCCTCACTCTCATCCACCAATGGGTGAAGGATATCGTGTGGATTGTTGGATCTTCCGCTTCCTCTTATTTCTCAAACCGGTCATGACTTATGTGGGCTTAGAGGTTGGTGATGATCATGTCATAAGTATGATAAAATACCACCTTTAGACCTCCCACTAGGTATAATCCCCAAAACTATGTTACCATGCTCACAAAAAGGGTCATATTCCTTATGAGACAAACCTTCAAAAGGTTATTATTCCTGATGAAGCTACCTTTGGGCCTCCTACTAGGTGTAAGACTCAAACTATCTAAACTATGTGGGATTTGATTCCTATATTCATGGGATATGTAGGAATCCTCCTTGAGGTACAAAACCAACACTTTAAAACTACTATCATCCTTATTGGGACATATTCTAAGTAGGATCATGACCCTAACTTAGAGGTAGGGTCTTATTACTTGACCGGTGTACCCCCTCAGAGGTAGGGTGATTTTTATTATTATTTAATGATCTTAATCGAGCATTATCCTTCACTGAGGAAGAAGAAGATTGTTGTTATTATCATTTTCTAGGTATTCTGTTTTACATATTTATTTACGCAATGATTCTTAAAGATAAATCTGCCCATTTTTGGGTTATCTTCCATTGCATATGATCATATAATGATCGAAAAAAAACTCATTAATGGTATCAATGGGTGGGCTTCTTTGACGAATCAAAACGTTTATTAATTTATGAAAAAATATGTTTTAATTATAAGATGAGATTTTTCAAGCCTGGAAATAAATATGAAAATTCATATTTAGTAATTTAAAAAAAGTTTATTTAATTATTTATGTTATTACTATTTATAAAATTGTTTATAAAATGAGGATAAAATTAATAAGGCTTAATAAAATTTGTTTTATTAACCTTTTTCAAACATGAAAAGTTTATATTTATTACACTTGTTTACGAACATAAATAAATTATTTATTTTAATTAAGAGGATTCAATTTTTAATTGAATTATATTATTTATAAATTATTTATATAAAATGAAAAAAGATATTTTGAAATATTTATATAAATTTATAAAAGTGTTTTATAAGTTAATTAATTATAAAATATTTATGGTTAATTGATAAATATTTTTATAAAATACCTTTTGAAAAATTAAATGACATACTTTATGATATAAAAATAAATGGTTTATTTTGAAATCATAAAAGGTGGTTTATAAATTGTTTATAATTTACAAAATATATGATATTTAGGTAATATAAAATGTTTATATAATAGATATTGAATTATAAAATGTTTATAATTCATGAAATATCATATAAATTCCATTTAATATAAAATGTGAAAGAGTTCATATAGAAAAGAATATAAAATGTTTATATTCTAATTAATTTATCAAGTGTTTATAATTAGAATTTATTTATGAATAGTTTGTAAATGTCTCATATTTTGGAAAATAAATAATTTTTTTATTTATTAAATTTCCTTAATATTCATGTTTAGTTCATAATTAATTAATTTGAAATTTATTAAATTAAATGGATTTATTTGGATATTATTTAAGCCACATCAAAAGTTGTTTTTATAATTAACATGATCAGGGTTTAAAAAATAATTAAGCATATGGTATTTAGATTATGTAAAAAGTTTACAAAATAGAAATTGAATTATAAATTGTTTATACTTCATATAACATCATATATTTAAAAAGGAAATGACATATAATAATAAATATGAAAGTGTTCATATTAGAAATAATATAAAGTGTTTATATTCAAAATTATGGAATATTCATAATGTTAAAGATTAAATTATAAAAGGTTTTATAATTAGATTATATTTATGAAATTGTTCATAAATATTTATCTCATGTTTAAATATTTAAATTGTTCATTTATTTAAAGGTTATTATCTGTTTTAATCATAGTTATAATTTTTTTTATATTATGAATGATTGTATACCAAAATTTATATAATGAATTGCTTCTAGGATAGAGCATTGCATATCATGATAGTTTTGATACCATAAAATTTAGTTTTACTCTACCAAAACCTCAATTTGTAATTTTAGTTATAATCTTGAGAGCAATTTATGGGAATAGTTTGTTCATATTAAGTGTTAGAGTTTTCATGAATTGAATTCTATCTTAAGTAAAGTCTCTCTGGGTAAAGGGACTTGGGGTCGGACCACCTACTTTCCTAGAGGCTTTCTTTGGCTAGGAAAGTGAATGGGGTTGGTTATTTGTCGCTCTGGGCTTACTCAAATGGAGTTTATCAATGTCATATAACTCTATGCCTTTACATGAAGTGTTGATATACATTATGTATATGATGTATTTGGATATTTATGAGTATACTTGAATTTTAATTTTGGGTGATTAACATAGACTTGTGGGTTGTATAAATAGTTACACATTAATGTGGTGTGAACACATTAATTTGGTGGTTGGAATAGGGATTCAAAAACTAGATTTTAGAAGCGAGAATATATAAAAAGGGAATAAAACATGAGATTATAATAATTAAATATGATGTAATATTTATGAATTTAATATGTATATGATGTATATTAAATTACTATGACTTTAAAAAACCTCTCAAATACTAAGTGTGAGATTCCTTCCAAAGAAACACTTATCAAGACCTCGATCATTCAATCGGGTATTGTCAAGCTCATCACGAGTACCCATGGATTATCTTGTGTAAGACAAGAAAGCTATGAGTAACTCAAGATTTTCAGGTTGGGTATTCTTGAGCTCAACATGAGTATCTAGAGTTTCAAAGGATCGAATAACAACTGATAGGGGGTTGAATTAGTTGTTCACTTTTTATATTTTCCAAACTTTTAGAAATTAACCCCTGAAACCTATTAAGATTTATTTCCTTATTAATTTTTAGTAAATAGTTATGCATGAAAAAGTAGGAAAGCAAGTAAAGTGCACAATATTTATAAGGTTCGACCTTAGTGTGAGATCCCACATCCTTTCCCTATCCACTCCTATGGGTCTATGGAAATTCACTATTATGAAGAAGTGAATACAACTTGTGATAACTCCCGTTAGACACCTTATATCTCCCAATAGGAAAGATTATATCGACTATTGTCAGTTTAGAAAGTTTTATTATAAAACAATTGATACAAATAAAAGAATAAATACTTTTGAAACTACTCCATAATTGCTCAGTCTAAATCCTTAGTTTGGTTTATCTGGATCCGATTTTTTCAATCCAATGATTCTAGATCTAATTCACTCAATACGATAGTGTTGGATCCGATGAACTCAATTTGATGAATTCATTCTTGATATTCATTAATCAAACTCTACTCAAATTCTCAATAAATTCTTTCTCGATCTGATTAACTCAATATGATTTTCCTCAATATAATCTTTCTCAATCCAGTAAACAAACTTTTAGTTGTCTGATCCTCCTCACGATATCTCTATCTAGAAATAACATTCACTTGATTTCTTCAGTTCCTGCTTATGTAAAAGTTACAACAAATGAAATATCTGAGAAACTATTTATAGGTGACTCATAAAATAAAAGCGGGAAACTTGAAAAATTTCCCACCTTCCTCAGATTTCAAAAAACTCCAAAAAAAACTCACATTTAAACTTCAACTTTGACTTCTTCAATCCTACTCCGATTTCTCTTAGATTTATACAAAATCAAATTTCAAGTTTGACCTCTTCAACTATTTATAAAACTTATAGAATATTATTTTTGAGTCTTTTTCAGAATCATCTCATTATGAATATGTTTCTTTCTCATCTCATTACGAATATGTTTCCTTCTCAGCTCATTACGATCTATTTCCTTCTCATCTCATTATAAATTTGTTTCCTTCTTATCTCATCATGAATTTGTTTCTTTTTCAGCTCATTATAAATATTTTTCCTTCGTAGCACATTATAAATTTGTTTCCTTCTCATATCATTACAAATATTTTTCCTTATCAGCTCATTGTGAATCTATTTCTTTCTCATCTCATTATGAATATGTTTCTTTCTCAGATTATTACGAAATTGTTTCTATCTCAACTCATTATGATTTATGTTTATTTATAATATCATTATGATTTTTTTCTTTTTCATCTCAATATGATCAACTTACTTTCTTTCTTAGAGTAATTCTAATGGAATCCTCATTACGATGGAATTCACATTACAATGGAAATTTCATTATGATGGTTTTTACATAATGATGGAAAGTATTCAATGATGATTCCACTTACAAACATTAAACTTCTTCAAACTTAATCAGATTCACACATTCTCAATTCTGAAAACTTCTGGGTTTGGTACTTCTAGATACAAGGGAGACTTTTTCTTAACTTATGTAATCAATGAAATATTTATGATTCCTCCATTTCTTCAAAGGGCTTTATCATGATTTTTTTTCATGATTTTTTAAACTTATTGATCAGCAAAGCATCATCTGATTTGTTTAAAAATTTTGAGAAATTTTTAACTCTTGACTTCGCTTTCTTCAAAAAACCTCTTTAGCATTATTATGACTTCTATTATTATAAACTACAAAACTTGAGTCTAGAAACCTATGTCCTAAAAGCAAAAAAAAACTTTCTCCCACTTTATGTTTGGGTTTGAATAATAAAAAACTTTCAACTTTCCTACATAACTCATTACAGTGGATTGGGTCCCATTATTTAATAACAAAAACAATATTATATAAATAAAGTTAGTTTTCAACAAATAAAACAACTTTTTTTAAAATAATTTATCTCAAAGGTTCTTCAATCTCCCCCTTTGGATTTGTTGACAACCCTCACTAATAACTTTTCTAACTCTCAGAAATGTTTTCACAACTCAACTTTTATAAACAACTCAAGTTTTTTTACTTTAATCAAAACATATACATTATAAAAAAAGAGTGTACTAACACCACACTATTGGATAAAGTAATGTTTTTAAAGTAATTACATCCTTCGATGGCAAGAAAATATTTTAGTCATGTTAAGATAAACTCACCCTCGACCATGTTAAGATAAAATCTCCCTCACTTTTTTTTCTCTCACTTTTATTTTTCTCTCACTTTCCTTTTTCTCTCCCACAATTTAAGATAATAACAACTTCATATTCATTTAAGAAACTCTTCCTCATCCGTTTTAAGATAAATTATCCCTTTCTTTTATTTTTTATCCCTCATTTTATGATAACCATAGCTTCAAATTAATTTAATAAAAATAAGTAAAAAAATTATTACAATGTAAAAAGTTGTTAATTTATCTCCCCATTTTTCAACATAACCCAAAGCATGGTAAGGGTATTCCTTATGAGTTTTAGGAATTCATGGGAAGAGGCTAAACATAAAGTTTCAGCCTCAATTCCAAAAATATTTCTTTCAACATGGCTTTTGTAAAAATATTAGCAATTTGATACTTTATTGAGATGTATTCTAGCATGGAATCTCCAGCAGCAACTTTCTCTTTTATAAAATTAAATTTTATATCAATGTGTTTTGATATTTAATGTTGGACAAGATTTTTAGAAATATCAATTGCATTATGATTATCACAAAGTATATTTAATGGTTTGGAAAATTTTACTTTCAAATCTTCCAGTTGAACTTTCATCCACAACATTTGAGTATAAGACCAAGTAGCTGTAACATATTTGGATTCATCTATTCTCAAAGTTACTAAACTTTGTTTCTTAATATGCAAACTCACTTAACATTCACCCAAGAAAAATGTTCCTCCTAAGGTTGATTTTCTATCATTACAATATTCAGCCCAATCGGCATTAGTAAACCCATGAAAGATCATCTCACTATTTCTATTGTATAACAACCCATGTAAAGTTATTCCTTTTACATATCTTATAATTATTTTTACTACCAATATATGTGATTCATTTATATTATTTTGATACTTGGCACACAAAGTCACATCATAAACAATATCAGTCCTTAAGGATGTAATATAAAGTAGACTTCCTATTAGCTTCCTAAAATCTTTCTGATTCACAATTTTTCTAAATTCATATTTACTTAACTTTCTTCTCATTAAAATTGGAGTAGAAACTTATTTTGATTCTTTCATTACAAACTTATTTAATAATTCACTAGCATACTTTTCTTGAGATAAGAAAATGTATTTTTCTTTTTGTTGAACTTGTAAGATAAGGAAGAAAGTTAATTCTTCCAATATTAACATTTCAAAATTCTTCTTCATTTCTTCAAAAAATGTTTTAAAAACACCTTCTCTATCCAAAAAAAAATTATATCATCTATATAAACAATTAAAATTAGATTTATGGAGTCAACATATTTTACATATAAGTTTCTATCAACTTTTCCTTTAGAAAAATTTAACATTCTCAAACAATTTTCAAGTTTTGAATACCAAGAACGTGGATCTTATTTCAACCTATACAAATATTTCATCATTTTAAAAACTTTGTTTTCATCCTCATAAAGTAGAAACCCACAAGGTTGTTTAATGTAAACATCTTCCACAATATCACCATTCAAGAAAGATGTCTTTACATCTATCTGATAAACTTTGTAATTTCAATGTGCGGCCACTGAAAGAAATATTCTAATAGTTTCTAATATTGAAACTAGGGAAAAAATTTATTCAAAATCCACACCTTCCACCTGTGCATAGCCTTTAAAAACAATCCTATCTTTGTTTCTTGAAATTTCTCTATGTTCATTTAACTTGCTTATGTAAACCCACTCGGTTCCGATAACATTTTATTTCATGGCCATGAAACAAGTTCTCATGTTTCATTCTTCTTAATCTGATCCAACTCTTCATTCATAACATCTATCCATTCTTTGTATTCAATATCTTCTCAAATTGATTTTGGTTCAACTTTTGAAATAAGTGAAGTATTATTTTCTAATCTCGTCTTTATTATTGTCTAAACTAGAGCCTTATAATTTACAATAATTTTTTTAGACTCAATATTTTTTTGTAAAGTAGGAAATTTCAAAGTTTCTTTCCCAACTAAACTTTCCTCATCACGTGAATTTTTTTAATCTTGAAAAGGATGTTTTTACTTACTTTTACTATTGTTGGAAATCTCTAATTTATCATCCTCAACATTCTTAATAACTTTTGTTAAGAAATTTTGATTTTCAATTACCTTCACATCATATGAGTCCACCAAATTTTTTAAACATATATTCTAGAATTTGTAACTTATTCCATTTTTTGAATAACCCATAAAAGTTCTTTCCTCATCTTTCTCGTCAAACTTTCCCATATCCAAATTTTTTATTTTGAGTAAACATGGGATTACAAAAACTTTGATGTATTTAAATGAAGTTTTTTATTATACCACATCTCATATGAAGTCATGTTGGTTTTCAGTCTCTATAAGAATATATTTTGAACATGTATAATAGTAATAGCAGCTTCTCTCTAATAGATTTTTTAAAGGTTGTATTCTTCTAACATATTTCTTCCCATTTCCACCAAACTTTTATTATTTATTTCTGCTGCTCCATTTTGGTGTGGAGTATAGGGAGCACTATACTGATGTTTTATACCATGATTTCTCATATAAGTTTCAAAAGTATTTTGTATGAATCCGGTGGAATTATCTCTTCTCAACTTTTTTATGGAAACCCTCATTTCTTTCTCAACATCTTTTCTAAAGAATTTGAACATTTCAAAAGCCTCTGACTTGTGATTCATAAACATGATGTTTGTCATCCAAGTGAAATCATAAATAAAAGTGATAAAGTATAAATATTATTTTATTTATTGATTTCTCATCGGACCACATAATTCAGAATGAATAAGCTCAAGTGGTCTGGTAGATTGAATCTCAACTCTTTTATGACTTTTATTAGTCATCTTTCATTTTTGACAAGTTACACAAACATCTTCTTATCTTCTTTTCAATTATGAAAAGATTAAAATGGAATAAAATTTATAAATTTTGTTCATACTTTTCTTTCCAAAGTTCACAAGTCTTTGTTGCCGCAAATTTTTTTCATCTTCAGCACCCAAGTAACAGGATTTGTTGAATTCTCATATTTATAAGAGATTCCAACTAATTATTTCTCCTTTTATAAAAACATTTCCTTCTTTCACACTTTTGATGATACAAAAATATTTTTAAAAAAAAAACTTTTTTCCGTCATCACAAAATTGACTTACACTAAGTAATTTGTGTTTTAGACCATCAGTGAATAAAAATTACTTATGTTTCAACTTTTCCACTTCAATCTCAGTCGTTCAAATTCATCTGATTTTTAAGGAACTATCATTACCAAAGGTAACTAATCGTCCGTAATGACTTTCAACATGTTTCAAGATTTTTATATCACATATTATATGTGAATAACAACCACTATCAAGTATCCATGGTTTGTTTCTTTTACTTTCTTTCAAAGTTGTCTCAATAATAAAATTTATTTCCTCAACTTTCCTCTTTTTAGCTTCTTTTTATTTTCTTTCATAAGAAACTTGTTCCAGAAGGAGTGTCATACATATTTCGGCATGGTGACCAGACTAATCACATATTTCACAAACTTCTTCTAAATATTTAAATTGATTTTTTGTTTTAAATTTTCTAGCATCTTGAGAATTCAACTTTTTAACTTCATGTAAGTTAGGAAAGTTACTCATTCTACTTTCACTATTTATTCCACTTTTCTAAAACCTTCTTTTGGGTAGAGATATGTTGTGATAAAAATTATAATCTATGTGCCCCTAGATTCCATGACACCAGAAATATCCACTAAAACTTGCTTTTATATTCAAGAAATATCTTTTTCTATAGAAACTTTATTGAGGTTGGTAACTTCTTTTAGCTCTAACATACTCAGGATGTTGACCATATTTTCTTTTGAGTGAGTTTTTCACTTTTGTAGATTTGATAGTTTTCTTACATACTTTATCCACCCAATATTTACCAACACCTTTTATAGAACCTGGAATGTTAAAATAATTAGATGAAATATTAATTTTGTTGAGTAAAGATTTCACCTGATTCTCATACTGAGCCTTCTCAACAACTTTAGAAGTCTCAACTTTTAATTCTGAAGCTTTGTTGAAATTTTCATTCATCTTTCTCAAGGTACTTTCATACTAAATAAGTTTTGATTAAAACTTGTTAACTTATTCTTCTTTAGCATCGAACTTCTTGCTAAGATATTTTACCATATTTCCTTATTCATCAATTCGAAGTTTGTAACTTAATATCTCATTGATTTATTCTTCCTCCTATTTGATGACATATTTTATTCCATTAGAAACTTCTTCACAATATGTCTTCATTACTATAATTTCTTTCTTGAGAATTTTGTTCTCAAGACATGAAACAAGTTCTTTTCTGATCCGATACTCTCTATAAAATTCATCAACACCTTCTTTACTATTTGAGGAATCTTTTGTTTTCTCAAAATTTTCAATGAAGTTTCTAAATTTTTCTAAACTTTCATCTTTAGGGTAATTATTTTCAATTGAGTCTTATTAAACTTTCTTACTCAACATACTTATTTTGTTTCTAGTAAACTTATTCTTGTATTTGTTGGATGACTTTTCTTCTTTATCATTTTTATTCCACTTCTTCCATTGAGGTTTTTCATCAGAATCATCTCGACATTTTCTAACTTTCTTCTTTGGGAAATTTATAGCAAAGTGTTTGATTCCACCCTACTCAAAAAATTTGAGAGGAAGTTTACCTCTATATTTTCATCTTCCTATTTGATAGTTTTTAGAGATAAGAGACATAATCTTATCATTCAACTCATTATCTTCCTTATCTTCAGACTCACAAGGTTCAGCTTCTTCAATATCTTAGATTTTCAACTTTCTCATATATTCAAAAACCATTTCAACTTTCATCTTATTTTTAAACATGAGAGATTTCATCGTTTCATAATTAACAAGAAAGTTATGAAATTCATCAAGAGATTAATTTTCCTTATCTTTAAAATAAGAAATTTTAGAATCAAACCTATCCAAAAAGTTTCTCATAAGTTTCTTCACAATTGAAAAATCTTCTAGGGAATCTCTAAAACCTATAATGTTGTAAAAAAATAATTTACCCTGGTGAAGTATTCATTAATAGTTTCTTCATGTCTAATTTTGGTGTCTCCATACTTATTGTGCTATATTTTTAGTTTTTATTCCTTCACTTTAGTATTCCCTTTGAAAATAATTTTCAGTTTATCCCACATACTTTTTAAAGTATTAATACCCATTAACTTCTAATAAATATTCTTTGATAAGGAAATATATATAGAATTTATATCCTTTCCATTAACTTATATATTTATCTTATCATCAAATTTCATAGGATAATATTTCTAAATGGGTGGAAAACCAATAGTAGAAGCAGCAATAACTTCCATCCCAAGAGATAGGAGATAAGGGATCATCATATTTTTCAATCCATAATAATTTTTTCCATCAAATTTAGGAATTTCTCTACTATTGAGAAAATTGATATTATCCATGATAATTATTCAACAAGGGATCCTCCCTTTGGTACCAATTGAAGTTCCAAATGATCAAATAACAATTGAGAGGGGGGTTGAATCAGTTGTTCACTTTTTATGAGTTTCAATACTTTTAGAAACTTAACCCCTGAAACCTATTAAGATTCATTTCCTTATCAACTTTTAGTAAATACTCATGCATGTAAAATTAGGAAATCAAGTAAAGCAAACAATATTTACAAGGTTCATTCTCAGTGTGAGAACCTACATTCCTTCCATAACCACTTTTGTGGGTCTATGGAAATTCACTATTATGAAAAAGTGAATAGAACTTATGCCAACTCCCATTAGATAACTTCTATCTCTCAATAGGAAATATTACATTGACTCCCTTCAATTTTAAATGTTTTATTATAAAAAAATTATCCAAATAAAATAATAAAGTATTTTTTGAAACTTCTCCACAATTACTCAGTCTGAATCCTTAGTCCAATTTGGTTGGATCTAATTTTCTCAATCTGATGATATTGGATTTGATTCACTCAATACGATGATGTTGGATCTGATAAACTCAGTCTAATGAATTCATACTAAATTTACATTAATCAAACTCTGATAAAATTCTCAATATGATCTTTCTTATTCCAATCAACTTAATATGATTTTTCTCAATATAATCTTTCTCAATATAGTAAACAAACTTTCAGCTATTTTATCCTCCTCACAAGATCTCTATCCGAAAATAACTTTCACTTGATTTCCCCAGTACTCCACCTTTTCCACTTATGTAAAAGTTACAATGAATGAAATATCTACGAAACTATTTATAGGCAACTCAGAAAACAAAATTGGGAAACCTGAAAACTTTCCCCACTTCCTCAAATTTAAAAAACTCCTAAAAACACTCACATTTAAACTTCAACTTTGACTTCTTAAATCCTCCTATGATTTCTCTGAGATTTATGCAAAATTGAATTTCAAGTTTGATCTCTTAAAATATTTATAAAACTTCTAGAATCTTCTTTTTGAGTCTTCTTCATAATCATGTCATTATGAATATGTTTCCTTCTCAACTCATTACAAATCTATTTCCTTCTTAGATCATTACAATCTATTTTCTACTCAGTGCATTATGAATATGTTTCCTTCTCAACTCATTACAAATATATTTCCTTCTCATCTCATTAAGAATTTGTTTCTTTCTTAGATCGCTATGAATTTGTTTTCTTCTCATATCATTACGAATCTATTTCTTTCTCAGCTCATTACGATTTCTATTTCTTCCTTAGCTCGTCACTATTTGTTTCCTTCTCATCTCATTATAGTCAACTGAATTTCCTTCTCAGATTCAGTCTGATGGAATCCTTATAAGATGGAATTCTCATTATGATGAAAATTTCATTATGATTATTTTTCCATAATTATGGAAAGTATTCAATGATTAATCCACTTAGAAACTTTAAACTTCTTCAAACTTCATCAACTTCACACATTCTTACTTTTGAAAACTTCTAGGTCTGGTACTTATAGATATGATGGACACTTTTTCTTGACTTCTGGAATCAATGTAATATTTACTATTCCTCCATTTCATCACAGGCTTTATCATGATAGTTTTCATGATTTGCGATAACTTCTTAATCAACAAAGCATCGTCTAATTTGTTTATAAAGTTTGAGAACTTTCTAACTCCTGACTTCACTTTATTCAAAAAACCTCTTCAACGTCATTACGAATTCCATTCTTAGAAACTACAAAACCTAAGTCCAAAAACCTATGTCTAGAAAACAAAAACAAAAAAACTTCTCCACCTTTATGTTTGGGTTTGAACAATCAACAACTTTCAACTTTCTTACAGAACTCATTATGATGGATCAGGTCTGATTCTTGAATAACAAAAACAATATTATATAAAAAGGTTAGTTATCAAAAAATACAAAAACTTTATTTTAAACAAATTATTACAAAGGTTATTTAGTATCCCCTGATTGTCCTTAGTTTTCTTATTCTAGGTGTGTTATTTTGTTTTCACTAATTGGGAAACCCTAATGGTTAGGATACTAGAGTAATAGGGTTGATTGAATCCATATGATGGATTTAGATAAAGATTTATTTGATCAAATATCAAAGAATCGTAAATGTTATTATTGGGATGATTACCTATATAAATAATCATGAATTAATTATGTGATAACTGATGTGAGTTATGGTGAAATATGGATCTTGGCTCACTAAATGGATATGATGTATGGGGTCATCAATTTTAGTGGATGCACTTTCATTAAAAGACCTTAATAAAAATATATAAGACCTGATATTCATATGATTAAAAGTTATTTTATAGATAAATGAATCATCATCATCAAACTAAACTTTATATTAATCTTTTAAATGAGAATCATAAAGTAAACAACTCCTAAAATTGGTACCTTAATAAAATTTCTTAAGAAAGTGAAATATTATATGTGTTAGAACAGTTCCTTTCTGAGTAACCAACTATTGAAATTGTTCCACAAGTGAATTTAGATGGTTATGGAAGCATGGAATGATTCTATTAAGGTTTCAAACATATTATATGAAAAATAACCAAAGTAATCTTAGTCTCCACTCATGTACTCAATACGATTGGGTGCATCAATTATTTTAGTCTCATATACTCAATATGATTGGGTAATTAAAATGATATTCAATGTGATTAAATATATTAATGACCTAGTGAGACTAAAATTTTCCTTAATGATTTATTGGTTATAGATATCAACATTATTATTCTTACAAATATATGATATTAGCATTATGTTTTACAAAATTTTGTAAATATACAAAAGGTTGGAAGATGAGAAAGAATTAAAACTTGAACTTTTATTTTAAGTAATGAAGAAAATGAGTTTCTACATTGATAACTTGGATGCTTAAATCTTGGATAAAATCATCAAAAGATGTGTATTTTATCTCATTTAGATCTTGAGAAGAGCTTGTAAACAATGGTTGTTTAGATGAAATGAGATGGGTGTTTTAAAACATTTTTTATAATTAGTTTAATTCTATAATATGCTTTAAATGGGAGACTAAAATGCTTTGTTCTAGTTAGGTAATTTATCCTATTATCATTTATGGAAATTTTCCAACAATATGATTGAATTCAAAGAAAAATTTTACCTAGTACTCTCAAATTGTTTAGAATGGATGACCTGGGCATATAATGTATAGATAATGGTACTATATAGATAGTACAAGTGGGTAAAAGTTAAAAATAGAATAATAAAAGTTAGTTTAAAAGTCCAAAAATGTTTTTTTAATAAGAAAATCAACGTTATTGAAACCTAGGGATTTCAGGAAAGAAATAGTAATAATTTAATATGATTAGATTATCAAAGATATACCCAATAGAGTTTGTGAAACTCCATGGAATGTTCATATCAAGTAAGGATGTTATAGGAATTAATTCTTTGTTTTTTAAGGGTAAGTGATACTAAGTGTATGTTTTAAAAGTGTTTTGAATATACAGGAGTTCAAAATCAAATGAAGAATTAATTAAACTTGTAGTTTATATTCATGATATGAAGTAAACATTTACTACAATGAGAATTTGAATGTAAAAGAATGTATCAAACTTGGATGAATCTATGTAAAATATGTGTATCTTCATCTTAGTTATCTTATATAATAAGAGAGGATATTCGATAACAAAGGATTGTTATGAGATGATTAAATGTATACACATGGTTTATGATTTATCAATTTCTATAACATGTTTTTTAGAAGAAGATTTAGATAAATATGTTTATCTAGGATAAAAGGTGTTTATCCGAGTTTTTGTTAAATATGTGGGAAGATGTTCCTACCACCCATTGGTGGTATATTTTAATAAAGTATTTTTTCAAGTAAGAACATTCCAAACACATAAAATTCCATATATGATATGGAAACAATAGTTTATTTTTTTAATATTCTTACTAAAAGAAAATAAATGTTATTTCCTAAAATACGAAGTAGTTTGTGTTAAATCTTAGAAAGATATTCCAAGGAGAATATAGTGTATAAGAGGATAGCGGGAGTATGTATGCACTTATAGAAGTTCAAAGTTAAGAAATAAAATATTATTTCAATTTGAGTTTGATTGATTTTTTTTACTTAATATCATAAAGTGTTAGTTTATGTGACCGTAAATGAAAATGTAAATAGCTACATCTAGTTAATATGAGAAAGTGAATATTATTGTTAACTAAATAATAATACCAATATAATATTATAATGATTCTTTACTAAATGTCTTAAAATGTTTAATATATATAATGATGAATAAATATAAAGAGTTATATTTAGTTATTGTAAGAAAATAGATTTCACTTAATATCCTAAAAGAATTTTTAGGATTGACAGTAATGAAAAATGTAAATAGTTACATTAGTTACAGTGAGAAAATGAAATTTACTTGATATCCTGAAAGAGTTTAGGATATGATGGTAAAGAAAAATGTGAATATTTACATTTAGTTACCATAACAATTAAACATCTCTATTCAATAAAGGATTATACCTGTTAATACTCAAAGTATTACACTTTATATCCTAAAAGAGTTTATAGCATAGCAGTAAAGAAAATTATAAAGAGTTGCATTAGTTTTCATAACAAATTGTTATCAATTTATCCTAAAAATAGTTTATGGTATATAAGTAAAGAAAAATTCAAATAGTTACATTAGTTACCATAACAAATTTTATATCACTTTATCCTAGAAGTGTTTAATATATACTGGTAAAGTGATGATGTAAACATTTACATTATTTAAAAAATATTTCAAGGAAAAATTTGTTGGAAAGGGTTCCAAGGATAATGATAATTTATTTGGAAAGTGCTCTAAGTAGACAATAAGAAAACATTATAACATTTGATTTTATGAAGTTAAAGAGTATGAATATAAGTTCAAAGAGTTGAACTTAAGGAATATGATTCTTAAGTCTCACCATTATTCAAACTATCCTACTTCATAAATGTTACTCACTAAGAGGTTAGTGGGTGTATTTTATCAGATGATCACATAAAGATGTGACCAGAATTATATTTGGATGTAATGTTCAAAATCCATTACTATAGAAACCAGATGAGGGTTATGTTATATCTCTATGTGTTTAACACTTAAGAGATTGGTTTTAATGGTTGTAAACATATCATTTATTTATAATAAAGGCAATTTCAATTTATTGTTCATCCGTGTGTGTTGAAATTTATTTTATAAGAATGGTCAAATGATAGATATCCCCTCAAAGTACAAACTTTGAGTTGTCCCTAACCAATGATCATTAAGGAGTTTAATAGGTTGTGATGATATGTAAAGGTTAACTTGAAGAGATTATTACATCCATTATTAAGGGTTGTATATGAGATATTGAAGAATAGTTTCTTCAGATAATAAGTAGAGACTTATTACTTGGACTAATCTGTTGTAGTATATCTCATGGAATTTCATATTTCCATGGATATACTTAGGGGTGTATGCTTATTATCAATCTTTCTTACCATAGGTTGGAGAGATAACTACCATGAAACCTTCATACTTTGATACCTTACTTACACAAGTCAATATATGAACTTAGCTAATATGAGGGTGTTTGGGTATGTTGTTGATCATGTTGTCGGTTGGAGTGCAATCAAGATGGGATTGTATACTTATATGATAAGAAAATACATCTCAACCTTGATTGAATTGGACTGAGGAAATCCATGTTCATGCTTAGTTATTTCACATATAATGTGTTAAACTACTTGGATAAGTGACATGTGATGTGCTTATTAGATAGATGAATGACATTTGATGCAATCATCCACTTGGTCAATATTTTTTGGAGAATCAAGAAAATGACGAGAGACCTATACTATATTGACATGTCCCATGTCTAGTAGTTACTCGATGTCATGTAAAAAGGGATTATATAAGATACATATGATGTATATGATGCATCTTATAGTGTACATGTTCATATAGAGATATGAGTATGTTTAGTGGAGATCAAACCAGACCCCTTAGTAGCATGAGTAGCACTGATGTTTTTCTAGAGACCGCTCTTTTATTATATATATGAAATAAAGATCTCATAGTTGTTGTTGATGATTCTAAGGCCCGCAGGGTCACACAGTTAAGCCCTTGTAAAAGGATAAAATTTTGAACAAAGTGTTTGTTCAAAATGAAGTGAGTTTGATGAAAAACTGTATCCAAAAGAGTTTAGATAGATTCACAAAGAGTTGTGAAGTTAATCCTTATGAGATTTTAGTGCAGGTGGGATATTGTCAGATATGCACTAAAATAAATATATAATATATGATATTATATAAGTTTATATTTAATATATGCATTTGATGCAAGTATTATTATGCATGTATTAAATACATGTGATGATAAATATTTATATGATTTATATTTATTTTTCTCGACCAGTTTTATTATCAATTACAATTCATTATGTATGGATTGAATGAATTTAATATGATTCAATGAATTAATGTTAATGGGAATAAATGTATATAGACACATAAATATGGCCAAAACGTTTCATTTAATGAAATTCATCATGGATGGTTATATAAAGGAATGTTATCCCTTTTATTTATAACACCCGATTGTGAGAAAGTCTCTCAATTATCTCTCCCCCTTACTATTATTCATCATATGAGATTAATGTGCTATCACCCTTTCATCATTTGGGTATCCTCGTGATATGATCGCAGATCCATTGGACAGTTTACCCCCTCAGAAGAAGGGTGTTTTTGTTCACTGCTTCATGATATTTATCAAACATTCTCTTTCACCAAGGAAGAAGAAGATTGCACCTATTGGTGTTTTCTAAGTATTATATTTTACAGATTTATTTAATCATTGATTAAAAAAGATAGATCTGTCTATGTTTGGGTTATCTTATGCTACATGTGATCATATGATGATCGAACAAAATCTATCATATATAGTGTGAATATAACACACGTATTAACATAAATATGACACATTTTTAACAAAAATAAAATGTAATATAATGAATATAACTTTATTCAATGCATATACAACGTAAATATAATGAATATAACATAATATAACTGAAATATAACTTTATATAATGCATATATAATGTAAACATAATGCACATTCTAACTTAAATATGTGGTTTGGATTGGGGGTAGGTTGTAGGGTCATGTCTCCGAGTCTGCGTGTTCATTACGGTTTTCTTTCCTTGTGTTATGTTTCATTTCGGTGGGTGTAATCGACATTATATATACTAACTTAAATATAACACATGTACCATATAAATATAACATAATATAATATAAATATAACATTTTATAATGTAAATATAATGTTACATAATACACATATAACGCAAATATAACACATATATAATGTTATTTTCATTATATAACATTATATTTACATTATACAATGTTATGTTTACATTATATTACGTTATAGATAAGTTATATTTATATTAAATATGTGTTATATTTACGCTATATAACATTATGTTTACATTAGATAATGTTATACTTACATTATATAACTTAAATATAACATAAAATAACATAAATATAATATTATACAACACATTTATAACGTAATTATAACACATATATAAAGTAAATATAGTGTTAAATAATGTAAATATAAAACATATATATCGTAAATATAACTATATTTGTATAAATTCGTCATGTGAAAATCAGAATTTTTTTTAACAAATTTGATTATATTTTTTAAAATTAATATTTTATATAATTACTTGTTTTAAATGTAAAAATATCATTAAATAAAAAATTGTTTACTTAATATAATTATATTTATTATTTTCAATATATTATAAATGCATCTACATTATAAATATAAATATAATTGCAATTATCATTATATTCTTATAGAAAATTATATTTATTATAATGATAAGTATAGTTATATTTATTATGTAACTATAAATATAAATATGATTTCATTGATTAAAACTATAATAAAATTCAAATTTATTATAATGATATAAATAATAGTAATATTATGATATATGATTATTCTATTATATTATATAAACAAATTATGAAATAGGAACAGTTTATCGCCCCTTTGTAAATTATGAAATAGGAATAATTTACCCCTGTGAGCATTATTTTTGTAATTAGGGTTGGGGCTACATTATTTTGGTAAATACCGAAAATAATAACCCTATTTTAAAAAATTCAGTTGTTTCTTGTCGCATCTATACCATGAGAGTTTTTTTATATAAGTTTTTTGATTTTTTTAAAAATAATTCTAGGTTAGATATATTTTTGAAAATTAATACAGAAAGGCGGCATCGGCGATGTTTCCTTTCAGCAAAAAAAAACTTATTTTAAAGATACATTTTAGTATATTTAAAAATATATATGTTTGTATATTTTGATATATATATATATATATATATATATTTTGTTTATTTTATTTTGTTTTGAATTATATCCATTAATATTTGAAAGGGAAAATGTTATGTTTTTAAGCAATAAATTTTATGACATGTAAATTATCTTTTACTTATTATATATTTGATTTTGTTTATTTTCAATTATGTTTTATATGTTGAGTCACTCTGTCAAATATCTTTTAGATTGTATTTATATTTTATAAGTTAAATGCTTTCAAAGTCACCTACATGAAACATAATAATGTTTGAAGTTTGTGGCTTTGAAAGTATATAAATAATAAAGTAGAAATACAATTTAAATAAAATATGACACACTTACTGAACATATAAAAAAGAATTCAAATAATAAGAATTTCATAAAAAATGATGAAGGGTAATTTTAGTGCACAATATATTATTGTTTTAAACCATTATAATTTCATTTATAATATTTTTTTATATTCCTTTCATTTTCAATTATTTATTATATTTATGAAATTCTTTTTATTTTCAACAACTTTTTAAATGTTTAGGTTATGTTTTAAGTTTTATTTAGATTGTTTTTATAATTTATATTTTATAATCTTTTAAAGTTACCTACTTGAAATTTAATAAGTTTTTATATGTTTCAAGTAGCCGACTTTTAAAGCTTATAAAATATAAATTGTAAATAAAATATAAATTAAAATTGAAAAGTGGTTAAACATATAAAAATGGTTGATAGTAAAAATAATTTCATCATTTTAACAGATAGACAATCATATAGAGGATAGAATTCATTGTTGTTTCAAATCCTTTAAGTCAAGAGAAAACATATACATGGATGAGTACAATCACTCTCTATGGTGAGGTCTAGTCCCACAATATGGTGTGTGAATGGGATTCCTATATTGAGATCACTGACCTCTGCACTAGGGTGGAGTATGATGACCTGAAGAGGGATGATCCTCGGGCATTGGAACCTCGACTGTCAGATGCTCTGCCTGTGTCTCAATGGGAGGAGGTGTAAACTGGATGTTGTCATGTGCACCCAATCCTTCTCCCACTATGTGAGTAGAAGGACCTTCCATCATCGCCTGGGGGAACCATACAACCTATGAAGGCTCAGGTATGAAAGGTGGAGGCACGGGAATGACCCCTGATAAGATCTCGGATGAGCGGTATCTGGAGAAAACTTTGAATATCCTAACAACATGAATATATCTCATGCCTCCTTATGCACATTCTCAATCGACTGGGGTTGGACTGCTAGAGGGTCAACCTCTGCCTACAGAACAGGTGAGGCCTCACGTGTAGCATGGCGTGATCTATGTTGTCGTCATAATGGCTCCTCAACATCAATAGTTGATGGAATATGTTCTTGAGTAGGAACCTCCACTCCCTAGGCATCTACCTGGGGTGGACGATCAAAGATATTATTGTGAACCACACGATAAGCTAGAATCGTCCCCTGCGTTGCACCATGGATCACTCTCAGGCTAGAAACCTCCTCCTCCCATAGATCATACATGTTGATAATCTGCTGTAATCAAGTATGTAATAAAGAGATTAAACATGAATTAGAAAATAGTATAATAAATAAACTAATGGAAATTTATTGACTTGCCAAATCCTAAAGCCCTCTACAACATGAAGTAGGATACAATATAAACTTTAGTCTATACTATGTCTTATACTTGATCTTCTCTAATATATGTAATCACATCGTACAAACACCCTCGATATGAAATGATGTGTTTACATCCCATAGGTCAAGATACCCGGCATGTCGTTGGTTCCAGTCGACTTCCTACCTCCCTATTCGCTTCACAGAATAAATCACTGGTGACTATCTCAGTGGAAATGAAATACGTTGAACACAGCCAAACTAGTGCATAACTTTATCAGGCTAGTGTCATTCAATAATATGAAAGTGAATGAGAGACACTACAACCATCACATTACGAAGTCCAGTTGTGTAGTATGTGGGAAACTGGTCTAATAAAGGCCATTATGAAATCTATGTAATCTGAAATGACATGTGAATTTTTTTTCAAAAAATTTTGTTACTAAAAACAAAAAATGATGAGATTATGAAATTGTTTAGTCAATGAAATATTGTATATACTTACATTGGTGGGTAGTAGACTATCCAACATGAGATGATATGCACCCAAATTATGTCTTGAAACCCTGATAAAGTGGTGTGTCTGACTCCACCTGCAAAATACAACATTAAAAGTGATAAATAATAAGAAATTAAATTCAATAACTCATCCTAACATCAAAAAACAATAGAGATAAGTGATCATTCTAGCATCCACGCGGAGTGTAACACAACACATCTATATGCAGCTCCTGACCAACAACAATAGGGGAGAGGAGAGGGATGCGCTCTTATGCCCACATCTGAAGAAGGTTGACACATCCCTCGTGATAAGTGTAATCTAAGCTGCATATTGTGCATAAGGTTCTCTATGATTATGCCAAGCATGAAGATCCTCATTTGTATCTCCCTACCTGATCAAAATCTCCTAGTATACCCAGATACATCATGTGTACATGCATACCAGAGTGATCAATGCATAATGTCCCTCCAATGATTCGTAAGATATATGCACGGGCATGACGCATGACTGTTTTCTCATCAACGTTAGTGGCTAACTATACAAAATTCATTTCCATACACCTTATAGATATGGACCCACCATTTGTATCATCATCATTGACCAAAATTTCAGCACCTAGAAATCTCTGTATAAGCTCAATCCATTCTCCATGGGTGGATCCTATAACTGCATCCATATAGATAAGAAGACTGAGAAGGACGACCACATCCTCAAGGGTGATGGTCATCTCTCCCTTGGGAAAATGAAGTTTGTGTGTCTCCGGTCTCTATATCTTGGCGAGGGAAGCAAGTAGGTAATGATCAAAGAATGTAAAATCTGATATCGTAATGTCATATAATCCAACACGGCATAGGTATGGTATAATGGCAGTTGGAGGTGGAATGTGATGATAATGGTGTGCTCAATACACCCCAATCCGTCGAACCTCATGACTCGTTATCATGTCGCGTGAAACATGTCTATACTACTTAGTGAGTAGTGTAATATCCTCTATCTGTATGTAAAAAATGAAATAAGTCTTAAGTGTAAAATGTAAATATAATGTTATGGTCAGCATAATGTTATGACTAGTAGAATATAAGACATGAAATGTCTATTTCCATTTTTTATGAAGTTTTTTTACCAAAATAAAAGGGCATGTCTTCAAGTTTCTCTGTGTATATTTTTACCTAGGAAAGGGTGCTTTGTAAGATATGTTTTTATATATTTATATATATAAACATTTTGTCTTCGTTATCTAAAATTTTATTATAAAATAAGTCATAGAATGGAAAGTGAGGTAAAAAGAAGAGAAAACATCAAATAAATTTATTTATCCACGATAAAATGAAAATTATGATCATATAAAGTGAAATGGACAAGAATAAACCCACTAAATAAAACATGAATGCTTTACAACAAACAAGAAATACCTTGACATTTTTCAATAGAACATTGTTTTGATGAGATGATCCTGACTTCAGAAGTGAAGTAAAATCTAGATTATTTTCAAGTGGTAGCTTAACAACATCTTTTAAATAGATGTAATTAAATTTTGAATTTTCAAAAATCTTTTGGGATTTTAATGAAATGCTTCCATATACGGTAAAGGTGTCATTAGAAGGCCGAAAACTTTTGAAAATTAAAAAGTTAATTACAACCCTTTGGAATATGCTATTAAGATACCAGTTGAAAATAAGCTGGATTTTACTTCACTTTCAAAGTCAGGCTCATCTCATCAAAACTCTATTTTGTTGAAAATTTCAAGGTCTTTATTGTCTATTATAAAGCATTCATGTGTTATTTTATGGGTTTGTTCTTGTCTATTTCACTTTATATGATCATAATTTTCATTTTATCATGGAAAATAAATTGATTTGATGTTTTCTCTTCTTTTTACCTCATTTCCAAAAACATTTTGTGACCTATTTTCTAATAAAGTTTTAGATAATGAAGAAAAAATGTTTTTTTATAACCCAACACAACCTTAGTTTTACTTTAACTAATAAATTAGATCTCAAATGGTGTGCTTTGTAATTTATGTATGATTTTGCACATGATGGTATGTTTCATGATTATTTTCTCACATTCTTGCTTTATGGTTTAGCCATGGATAGTTTGATTATGCTTTCGTTTCACCTCATATGTACTTACCATATTCCTTATAATGTGAATACGAAAATCTTATTATTATTTGATAGTAAAAGTATTCCAAAATGTCAGAAAACTCTAAAAAATGAAGGATTTTATATTAACGCCATGTAATTAATAATATGAAAAGATCACATTGGAGACAATAAATCATTGTGGATGAAAGTATGAACTCGATCCAGCAATGTTAGGGCATCATTTCCAATTATGACCATCTTGATGACATATATTTCATCTCAAACATTGCCCTTGTTCTTGAGGCTAGTCCATCTCATTCCACATCCTAATGGACTTTGGTCTCCCTCGTTGACACAACCTATTTATATCAGGTATCAATATCAGTAGGTCTTCGGGCATTGGGAAATATTTAAACTCACAAATAGTCATCCATGGTGTGGTATAACAGTTAGAAATGGTGTTCAACCAATACAATGGATCAACATATGCTTCTCGTTATATGTTTACAGAGGCACATGTTGTGATGACGTGTTCTCATGCAAACCATAATGCCTAGAAGTTTTCACATTGTCATTGTCATGCTTCTAGTAATACCACCATTTTTCACCGCTGCTACTTGTTATGGGGTCCGGACACTCTTGAACTTCAAATAGAGACTCTTCTTGGAAGAAAAGGCACACTTGATAAGCAGAAGCTTCTTTAATGTTCTTTTCAATCTCCCGTTGAAAGTGTTTTATGTACCTTATCCCTTTTTGAATCCTATTCGAGGCTTTTTTTTCTATCAACGAAGTACTCCGCACAATGATAAAATGCCTCATGAACTGAGGAGGTTATAGGTAACTTGTGATGACCCTTGAAGACACCATTGATGCACTCTATAATGTTTATGGTCATGTGTTCATACCTCTTTCCCCCATCATATGTCAATGTCCATTTTTCTTTTATAATCCACATCATATAATCATACGCTTCTTTATTAGACCTGTAAATTTCTTCAAAATGTTGTTCAAATATTCATTGATATGCCTCATAATCCACATCATATAATCATACACTTATTTATTAGACCTATCAATGTGTTCATATGCTTCTTCGTAGGTTCATTATGGAATGTTTTTTCACGTTATTAGAAATGTGTCTGATGTAGTATCGATGATGTGAATTTGGGGGTCTCCATGTATTAGGATCCGCATTGATTTCCTCATTGATTGTCCGATGCTAATCAAATATCAAACAGACATCCTGAATGCAGGTGAAATGGTTGTTAATACATTCCAAAAACCAACTCCATAATTCGTAGTTTTCCTTCTCCACAATGGAAAATGCAAGTGGAAGAGGGGGACAGTTGCCATCTTGGGTTTCCACAATCAACAATACGTCCTTGTGTTTTCTATATATAAATGTTTCATTAATTTGTAAGAACTATTTTCTAAAATTAAATGTGAAAATACAAGGGAGGAATGCCATAAACAAACGATGAAATTGAACACAATATGGATCAAGTTGGTTATCTTGAGACACGTGTTTGTTTGTATGAAGATAGAAGACAACTTGGTCTTTGTGTCTCAGTATGGTTCACAATTACAAAAACACCCAATATGAGTCATATTAATCACCATAGACCTTCCACTACTGGAAAAATACCCTATACCAACGGTTTGGAGAACCGTTGGATGGTAAGTCGTGGGGATAGATGTATACCAACGGTTTTGGAAAAACCGTTGGTATAAGTAATATGAAAAATCTATACCAACGGTTCCATAAAATTGTTGGTATATGTATTTCAAAAAAGAACCATTTTGTGGGTTTTGATCCCAGTACCTCCAGTTTATAATTGAATGACTTAACCACTAACCTAACATGACTTTTGTGAACATAATTTCATAAATATATATATGTATTATCATAAATATTTTAAATTTTGATTTATTTAATGTTCTATGTAATAAGATTCCATAAAAAATACATGCAACTATACCAACGGTTCTCAAAACCGTTGGTATAGACCTATACCAACGGTTTTGAGAACCGTTGGTATAGATTCTTTGATTTTGGGACCTATACCAACGTTTTTGGACAAACCGTTGGTATAGGGGGTATCTATACCAACAGTTTGTGGAAAACCGTTGGTATAGGGTCTCTATTATGGACCTATACCAACGGTTTGGCCAAAACCGTTGGCATAGGTCCATATAAGTGACCTATACCAACAGTTTTCCCCAAACCGTTGGTATAGGTTTGTTCAAATTAGTGACCTATACCAACGGTTTTGGCCAAACCGTTGGTATAGGTCCATATAAGTGAACTATACCAACAGTTTGGCCAAAACCGTTGGTATAGGTCTTATTTCCAGTAGTGTTCACAGTTACCTTCCATTTCACTATCCATGCCTTATTATAGGAAAAATTATAACCAAAAGTTTGTTGTTTCCTCTCTTTCACAAGGGCTATAGGAACATCTTAGCAGGTCCTAATCATCTCAACGAAAATATATGACACAAATTCAGCATCCAATGAAGTATGATCATGTGTCGAGTTTGGATGAATGCAAGTATGAGCTGCCCCAATCTTCAAAATTCTCCAACCTCCAAATGCAATGTTCGGAATCGCCCTCAAGTGGAATCTACAATCATCCTCATATTTTTCACACTGTATGATTTATTTTGTATGGACTGATTCCTAAACTAAATATCTATAATACCTCTTAATGTGAAATCTTTTTAGTATGTTTTTAATGCATCTTTACTTATAAAATCCTTTCCAATATATAATGTTTTTTCCAACTGACCAAACCTATCCACTACAACTCTGGGAAACTCAGTTAAAGGTGTGAGAACATTCCAGTCAAATTTAGGCAAACATGCCATTACTTCCGACCAAGATGCGAAGAGTGGTGGATGATTTATTGTGGGTCGGGGCTGTTGTACAAACTATTACATTTCTAGAATCTTCTTCCCCAATTTTTATTGCTCCCTCCTCATTAGCACTATTCTCTTCATCTGTTCCATCATTAGAAAATTTCTCATTGGAAGTCGGATTTATATGTATATTTGGGAGATCATCTTGGTTGTCCTCTTCCGTATCATAGGGAATGACCTCAATTTCTTGGGATGGATCTTATTCAACTACTCTTGTAAGTCTACATCTTTGTACAATTAAGTGTTTTTTTTGTACAATAGAAACCTCAATATATAACTCCATTATGGTACTATCTAACCACTGAGAAAATAAATTTATTTCTTGGACCTAGCGCTCATCAACAGCCAATGGACAAGTTAGATGCCATAATGTAGCTGAGAATTGAAAATGTATATAGCTAATAGACTTGATCTCTTGATTAGGTTCCAGATTTAAGCAACCACAAATTCTTTCTTTAAATTCACTTTGGGCCACACAATCAGTTGTCCTAACCATTATTATTTGTTGTATACTATAAGAAGCTCCTTGCTCGGTTTGAATAACCTTCTCGTAGCAGCAGACATAGACAAACATGATTCTCTATGTGAAAAATGTTTTTTGATCAATATTATGATAGTATAAGTATTATTGACAGTGAGGGTTGACTATACAATCTTTATTATACAGGAATTTTAGAACGACTTTTTATGTCTTAAAAGACGACACTAACGTTTCATAGTATGGTTTTTAATATTCCAAAAGGCACGTTCAGTAGTTTAGAAAGAAGATATAAATCATCTAAAACATATCCCTCGAGAGTGTCAAACTAGGTATGCAGTAAGACCCGTTGTCGTGCATCAGTTCCCAATCGAGTCTAGCTCATTGTGGTGTTTTTTGGTTTTACCCTTAGGTATATATGTGCCAGAGCGACATCCACTTGTAATATCCAGATAAGGATTCGATTACTTAGATAACCACATAATCATTCTTTAATCACTAGTTAATCAATCTTTAATCATTAGTTAATAATTTTTTAACCATTCTTTAATAATGAGTTAACCATTAGTTAATCATTATTTAATCATTATTGAATCATTAGTTAATCATTAGTTAATTATTCTTTAATGATTAGTTAAGTATTCTTTAATCGTTACTTAATCATTCTTTAATCGTTAGTTAATCATTTTTAGCCATTTTTTAATCATTAGTTAATCATCACTTAATCATTAGTTATTCATTCTTTAATCATTAGTTAATCATTCTTTAATCATTAGTTAAGAAATTTTTAACCATTACTTATTCATTACTTAATGATTCTTTAATCACTAGTTAATCATTTTTAATAATTTTTTAATCATTCTTTGATCATTAGTTAATCATTCTTTATTCATTAGCTAATAATTAGTTAAACATTACTTAATTCTTAATTAATTATGCCTTGATCATTAATTAATCATATAGTATTCATTAGTTAATTATTATTTGCTAATCATTATGTAATCATTCTTTAATCCTAAGTTATTCATTATTTAATCCATACTCAATCATTACTAATAATAACTATTATTTTTAAACTATATTTAACTAACTAAACTACTAAATAAATAACATATTTAGAACCAATAAAAATCAAATCAAATAAATAAATAAGAAAAAAATAAATTTAAACGATATTTCGTAAAAATCAACACTCCTTTTAAACCACCGAAACCACCACACAAAAATGAAGAACTATTGTGCATATTTTAGAGATAGAGAGCGTGAATTTTAGAAAGATGAAGAGATTTTGGAGTGAGGATGAAGGAGATGCCCTTTCATAGGCACTTTAGGGGAAGACGACACCCCCTGCCGCCCTTTGCCATTATTTACGCGAAAAGCGACTTCTCGGAAGCCGCCTTTCACTTTAGTTAAGGCGAATGACGGTCGCAACCATGTCGCCTTTGCCATGTCATCGATTCACATCGATGATAAACAAAGGTGGCAGAGACTCCCACTTTTTAATTTATAGTAAAGGCGACATGACTTCCACCGGTAATTTTCAATATATATATATATATAACCTAGACTTTTTTTTTTCATAAAAATAATAAAAAAAAACTCCTACCGTGGCCCTCCCTCTGGCCCTCCCTCGACGTGGCCTCAGCCTCCGATCCCCATCGTCGCCAATCCATTTCTACTGTCCCTCGCAACTCTCCTCCTCCCACTTCGCTCCACATCCAGCTCATCGCCCAGATCTGCTTCGCTACCTACAATTCCCGGAGCTTCGTTTGTGGCTACCTGACGCCCCTAATCCTCCCAAATCCACCAACCCCTAGCGGCCTTCCCACGACTCTTGGAGTTGATTGTCCCAAAATCTAACAGAAGGTATGTGTTTCCTTTTCCCTCCTTTAATATAGATTTCTGAATTCCACCCCTTTCCCTGTTTATGCTCAGACCACCTATCCCTAATCTTCTCCGTTCAAAGTCGATCCCCAATTTTCTACAGTCGTCCTCCATCTACTCTCTTCCCAATCGCTCTCCTTCTCTTGATCTCCATTCTCCCTGTTCTTCGATTTCTATTAAGTCTAGTGCATCTGATTACCAAACTTTTTTATTCGTTTGCACCTAAATCTTAATTTATCAGGTTGTGGGACTTCATTACGTTTCAAGACTTTGCATTCGCCTCGACCCCTTGTCCAATTATGCATCTGCAAATTATAAATTTACCAGCACTTATTTAGGAATTCAGTTAGAATTAAATTGCGTGCAGTAAGCTCACATGTTAGGTGACCACTTCAACCAAGCTTAATCTGTTGGTTTGTGGGCTTGTAACGTGCCTCAATAATTGTCTGCAAAGGCTGAGTCTTTTATCGTTTGGAGCCTTGTCTGAGCCATTTGCTCTTGGAATGCTTGAAATGCCGCCACAGATGCCTTTAAATATTGTAGTTTGCTGATCCTCAGTATTAAATCAGCTGCACAATAAACATTATTGATGTGATTAGATATTTGAGATCCTTCTGATATGTATTGTCAAGGAAGGCAATGTGCCCATATATATCTTCTAAAATCAGAAGAATATAGCTCTCTTTCGCATATTGGGTATTTTGTTCTACTGATGTATTTGGTGCTGAAAAAAGGTGTGCAGATGCCAATTTTTTTTTCCTAGGGTGCCTGAAAATGCCACCAATGATGTCTTATCCTCCCATCATTTTCACCTCATTGTTCTAAATTTACACCAGGGCGGTTTAACTACCTGAAGATTTATAGTTTGTTTATGCAGTTGTATATAAACTGAGGCTCGATTTGACTTCACTCATCGGAAACTGCTCACACTTATCACCTGTGATAAGTGATTCTTTATAATTGTTTCCAGATTGCTTATTGAAAAACTGTTTTGTACTATCATTCAAGTAGTTTTCTTCTGAAATTTACATGCAACTATGGACACCCCTTATTTTTTAAAACAGTTAATCATAAATGATGAGTGCTATATGTAATTTTGAACAAGTGAGGTCAAATTAAGCCTAATATTTTTTCATATTTATTCAGCTGTATCACCTCTTTGTGGATAAGTTAGTTTATTTGCTTGCAAATCAAAACCATTGGTAAATTGAACCGTGTTAAACAGAGCTGTCGTTTGCTTCTTATTATTTTTATAAATGTTTAATTGGAATATGTAAACCTTGTATGTGTATTTCCCCACTAAGAATCCAGTTGCATGTTTTCAGTCTTTGTTTCTCACAGTGCTTCTTTATACCGTGCTTTTTTGATGTAAATTTTTTACTCTTGAATAAGATTTGGTTAATGTTTTAGACAGTGCTTGTGTATTTTGCCCTTAAAATTTTGCACATGTATCTTCAACTGATGTTTTTTACCCTCAGTAACCATAATCATCCCTTCAAGTCACTTGAAATCCAGTACCTCGATGAGAGGTATAATAATAGACTGTTTTAAAACAAATATTTAAATTGTTCCTGTAGATTGTTTGTCTGTGTATTTGTCTTCATTCTTTTAAAAACTAATATTGCTTCAATTACCCATATTGGTGTCAATTGTTTTTATAAATTGTTTCTGTAAATTGTTTTGATATTGTTCCTGTAAATCGTTCTTTCAAAGTTTTCCTGTATTTGTTCATCTGCTTTATTCATCTGTAAAGTGTTCCTATAAATTGTTCCTCTGCATTATTTGTCTCATAGATACTCATGTTAAGATTCATGCGCGATTGAAGAATGCGGATCTTTTTTTTCTGAAAATTCATTAGATTTGAACTTACAAACCAAAATTATTATTTTTACAATCTAATTTTGCGCTTGTTTCACCAACATACTCCAACAAACAGATATAGTTTGCATTCATATTATCCGTTCGTGACATTCATACACTTAATTCTATTTCAAATTATTGTTAAATTATTTAATTACACCACCAATTAAAACCCGTGCAAACGCATGGGCAAAATACTAGTGTGTGTGTATATATATATATTAAAAAAAATCTACGCTGTTTGATCAGTAAACAGACCAGATTAGCATGCATCTGGTTTCTGTTGTTGTATACGCTCAGGGGCTCTTCTTCTTCTTCTTTTTATCGGTTTACGCCAGGAGCACATGTGACTGTGGCTCTGAACAATATGTCATATTCACTTGAGCAATTGTTCATGGTTTGTTGAGTTTTACCTATTGCTAGACCTGATTATCATTTTTGCATCCGAAGTATTGCTCTGCCAGAACATATATTTGCTCGTGGTTTTCATATCGGATGTTGGATTCAAAGAACCTTTTAACCTCACACCCTTATTTTAAGCTTTCACACATATCCTGATCGTTTAATGTTGAGATTTCTATCAGTTGCACTATTTTGATTGCTTTCTTTTACACCTTTTCAGTTTTCCAGGCTTTACATTCAGGTTTTTCGAGTTCTCAATTCATTAGGTGTGTTCAACAGCATGGCTTCGCGTTTCTGGACCCAGGTCTGTAGTATTTCCGTAGCACCCTAATGTCATTTTCATGGTATACGTGTTGTTGCACCTTGGAACCTGACCTTGATGTTGTGCTGTGAGTAGGGTGACAGTGACACTGAGGAGGAGAGTGATTATGAAGACGAGGTTGAAAGCGTTGGAGAACCTAGTGAACCTGCTGTCAGAGCTGCAACAAAAAACAGATATCTCCGGGTGTCTGACAGTGATAGTGATGGTTCTGGTGGTCAAAAGCGTGTTGTCAGATCAGCCAAAGATAAGCGATTTGATGAAATGTCATCTACCATTGACCAAATGAGGAATGCAATGAAAATCAATGATTGGGTCAGCCTTCAGGAGAGTTTTGACAAGATCAACAAGCAACTTGAGAAAGTCTTGAGGGTCACGGAATCTGTGAAAGTCCCCCCTCTTTACATTAAAGCTCTTGTAATTTTGGAGGATTTCTTAAGTCAGGCCTTGGCTAACAAGGATGCCAAGAAGAAGATGAGCAGTAGCAATGCCAAAGCTTTTAACTCAATGAAGCAGAAACTAAAGAAGAACAACAAGCAATATGAGGATCTGATTACAAAGTATAGGGAGAATCCTCCAATAGAGGCTGCAGATGATGCGGATGAAGAATCTGAAGAGGAAGATGATGATGGTTCAGAGTTTGAGGAGGACCCATATAAGATAGTTGCTTCTGATTCTGGGGGTGAGGACAGAGGTGAAGGGGATGGGGATGATGAGGGTATGAATAGTCATGATACTGAAAGAGAGCCTTGGCAGATTTCTATATCTAAGAGAGAGAAGCTCATGGACAAGCAATTCATGAAAGATCCCAAGGAGATTTCATGGGATATGGTAAACAAAAAGTTCAAAGAGAT
This sequence comes from Viscum album, assembly GCA_963277665.1. Taxonomy (NCBI): domain Eukaryota; kingdom Viridiplantae; phylum Streptophyta; class Magnoliopsida; order Santalales; family Viscaceae; genus Viscum; species Viscum album. The sequence goes on along the minus strand of OY728130.1, from coordinate 5,694,369 downwards.
TGTAGCTGCTCGTGGAAAAAAGGGTACTGGACGAATTGAGCTGGTTGAGCAGCTAGCCTACCTAACCAGGGTTGCTAAGACGCCTGCACAAAAGCTTGAGATACTTTTTGGTGTTGTATCTGCACAGTTTGATGTCAATCTTAGCCTCAGTGGGCACATGCCAATAAACGTGTGGAAGAAGTGTGTGCAGAACATGCTTGTTATTCTGGACATTCTCGTGCAGTGTCCGAATATCGTGGTCGATGACACTGTTGAGCCTGAAGAGCGTGAAAGCCAAAAGGGGCCAGATTTTGATGGCACTATTCATGTTTGGGGAAATTTGGTTTCTTTTGTGGAGAGGATAGACGTGGAATTTTTTAAGAGCCTACAATGTCTTGATCCACATACAAAAGAGTATGTTGAAAGGCTCAGGGACGAGCCTTTATTTTTTGTTCTTGCGCAAAACGTACAAAATTATGTTGAGCGCGTTGGGGATTTCAAAGCTGCATCGAAGATAGCTTTACGGCAGGTTGAACTAATTTATTATAAACCACAGGAGGTTTATGATGCAATGAGGAATTTGGCTGCACTTACTGAAGGTGGTGCTGAGGCAGGTGATGAGGTTAAAGCTGCAGAAGAAAGCCGGGGTCCTGCTGCATTCATTGTCACTCCTGAACACATGCCTCGAAAACCTAGTTTCCCAGAGAGCAGTCGATCTTTGATGAATGTTCTTGTCTCTCTTATTTACAAGTACGGAGATGAGAGGACAAAGGCCCGAGCAATGCTTTGTGATATTTATCATCATGCCATTTTCGATGAGTTTTCAGTTGCTCGTGACTTGCTGTTAATGAGTCATTTGCAGGATGGTATTTCACATATGGACATCTCAACCCAGATATTGTTTAACAGAGCTATGGCACAGCTTGGTCTGTCTGCATTTAGAGTTGGGCTGATTGCTGAAGGGCATGGCTGCCTTGCTGAGTTATATTCTGGGGGGAGAGTGAAGGAACTGCTCGCACAGGGCGTCTCTCAAAGCCGATATCATGACAAAACACCAGAGCAGGTAGTGTTGGTGGCTTAATATAAATTTTTATTCTCACAATGGTTCTGCAATTCTTGTTCTGCTGTTAACTGTTGTCTTTCTCACTTGCTGTACTGCCATTACCGCAGGCTGTTCTCATGTCTCTGTTTTCGAAAACATTTTTTAAACAAATATCAGTTGAACATTTATGTAGAGGTGGCAATTTGGGTGCACAGGTTGGGTTTGTCTCGGTTGGCTCTCCCGTGAACCCTTTTAAGCTTGCCCTTGCCCAACCATTTTAATTATTATATGGGTTGGCCCAACTCAGCGTATTTACAAAGAGGATAACCCTAACCCGACCCGCTAACCCGACTTTAAATATATAACATAGATTACATATTGACATGTTCGACTAGTTGACATCTCATAAAATTCAATGTCCTAACCAAATTGGATTATCCCATTTAGGCTAAAAGTAACCTAATTAATATGAAACTTGTGTTATCCATGTTGTAACTCAACCCTCTTAAACCATTTAAAATAAATTATGTGTTATAAACATGTTGAATTATTTTAAATTTAGTTGGTTATAAAATTAATTATCATTGTATTTTAATTATTTTATATTATCATTATATTTTTAATTGGCTTGCATGGCTTAGGCAGGTCAGAAATGGCCAATCTGAACCCGGCTCGAATATTACTCATGCCAGATTGCTCAACCTGATTACAGCTTGAACCCATTTGTGCTCGATCGAAACCCATTTAACTCATGTCATGTCTTACTGGTTTAAAATTGTTACCACTACTTGCATGTGGTTCCAAGCTGTTTATTAAATAAAATTTTTTATGTGCAGCGGTTTTCTTCAAGAATATAAGGGTGTGTTTGGTTTTAGAAAACATTTCTTGTTTTCTTTTTCTGATAACATATTAAAACATATGCTGGAAAATGTTCTGGATACCAATGAGGAAATCAAATAAGTACTTAAATTGCATATCCTTGCATTTTCATTTTTTTTTGAAATATGATTTGTTTTCATAAACATATCAAATTTTCATTTTCATTTTCTAAAACAATTTCTTTTCATTTGCCCAATCCAGTACGCTTTGCATTTCCTTTTTCATTTTTTTAAAATATTTATCATTTTCATTTGCCTTCTTGGAATATGAAAATAGGAAACGTTTTCCAAACTGCCTATCCTAACTGTGTTCAATTTGATGTTTTATCAGGAAAGGCTTGAAAAGAGGCGACAGATGCCATACCACATGCACATCAACCTCGAGCTCCTCGAAGCCGTGCATCTCCTCTGCGCGATGCTCCTCGAAGTCCCAAACATGGCAGCCAGTGCCCATGACGCCAAGCGCAGCCGCGTCATCAGCAAGACATTCCACCGGCACCTCGGGCAGAGCGAGCGGCAGACCTTCACCGGTCCCCCGGAGAATGTGAGGGACCACGTTATGGCAGCCACACGTGCGCTCGAGCAGGGTGACTACCAGGCAACCTTCGATGCCATCTCATCCCTTGATGTCTGGCGCCTGCTGAGGAACCGTGACAGTGTCTTTGAGATGGTGATGGCCAAGATTAAGGAAGAGGCTTTGAGGACCTATCTTTTCCAGTATGCCTCTGCGTACCATTCTTTGGGGTTAGACCGGCTCGTGGCCATGTTTGGGCTGTCAGCCTCCCGGATCCATGGCATCATCAGCAAGATGATGGTGATGGATGAGCTGCGAGCGAGCTGGGACCAGCCCACAGGGTGCATTGTGTTCCATGAAGTGCACCACACGCGGCTGCAGGATCTGGCATTCCAGCTGACCGAGAAGCTCTCGGTGCTGGCTGAGGCTAATGAGAAGGCGATGGAGATGAGGATGGGAGGGGGTGGGCTGGATGGGATGTCATTGAGGCGGAGGGATGGCCAGGATTATGCGGGTGCAGCGATCGGTGGTGGTGGGAAGTGGCAGGACGGTGGCTTGTATCCTTCCCAGTCGAGGCTGGGTGGAGGTGGTGGTGGTGGGCGTTTCGGGGTCGGTGGTGGGAGATTTGGACAGAGCCACCAGGGTTTTGGCGGTAGTGGGTTTTCGAGGGATCGGGCCGGGGGTGTGGGCCGTGGCTCGGGAGGGTATGGCTATCAGAGCTTGCGGTATCAGGATGGTGCGTCTGGGGGTCTTGGCCGGGCTGTGTATCATCATGGCGGCTCATCGGTGAGGGGCTCACAGATGGATTCGTCGACTCGCATGGTGAATCTCAGCCGTGGGTTCCAGGCTTAAGATGAAGGTGTCAATTGTCTTTCTATTGTGCCTTGTTTTATGTACCGCTGCTCTGTTTTTTGTTGTTGTTTTTCTTTAGAACCGTAGACGGTCTTTTTTTTTTTTTTAATTGATGTATGTTATTGTCGTGTTTTTCTCTTGTAGTACGTGAATTTGACCAATATTTAAAAGTAGAAAAAACTTTTTAAATTTGATGTTTTATGGTTATATAATTTTGTTATTTCTGTGCACAGTTAATAGAGTTAATATCAAGTTAGTTTTATAGACAGCAATGAATGAGAAATAAGCTTATTGGATGTTTTTTTTACAATATATTGGTTAATAATTCATTATATTATAATTATATAAAAACAAATAAAAAAACATTCAATAAATATTTATTTCTCATTCATTGTTGTCTATAAAAAAACAGGGTTAGCGTGTTAACCTGTTTTGTTTTTCTAAATTCGAAAACCAATTCATATTTTTCATTAAACTTGCTTTCAAGCCACGTAAAACTTTCCGCAAATATTTTACATAATTTGTGTTTGAATATCTTTGAGCAAATGATTTCCAAATGTCTGTTGGGCATGATACGTGTTGCCTTTTCCGCATCATTCTCCGCATCTTGTGATATACACATATTGTGTGATGTGCTATATACCGTATCTTGTACTATAGCTCTATCATCATCTATAATGTCATTGCATTCTGGGTCTCCTAATGTCATTTTCTCCGATTTCATACTGTATGTGGAAAGCTCATGTCCTTGTCTCTGATTTAGTCGCATTGTATGACATGTTCATACCATCACGTGTTTCTGCATAAATTAGATCTTCTATTTGAATCTATCACAACTTTCAATTTCTCTTAGTCATATAATATGACTGACACTAAATATTTCAATCTTTATTCAACCAAACTTCATCTTCTTCAGCCACTTCCTGATCATTTTCAATCTACACCTCCAGAGCACCAAGTACCATGAAAATCATATCTTCAACATACTCTGCAAAATCGACAATCCAATATCCATTGGATCCAACAACCACTCCTTTTGGATTTGTTGACAACGCCCACACTCATTATCTTTTTAACAACTTTGCTCATAATTTGAAATGTCTTCTCTATTCCTTTGATAACAAATTCAAAGGATTGTTTTTTTTAACTGAGAAATTTAATTATTCAATTCTAAGTCTATGTGAGTCATATTTTGTGTCAGAAACAAGAATGGTTAACTGAAGTTTCAAAACAATCAATTAAAGTCCATGAAACAATGACTTCTCAACAATTCTCTCTTATACTCCACCATCTTAGTACAATTTTTATTGCAATATGTTGATAGATAAACATGAATAACAAGGGGAAAGGGGAGTGTACCTCATACACTTTAAGTAGCACAAGGAGGCTCAGTCCCAAAGAGCCCATGTGTGGATTGCATTTGTTGTTAATAAGGAAGGGTGCCATGATGATGAGAAGGATGTCAATATGATAGAGAACATAAGATTAACTACTTGTATGTTGTAGAATAAGGAACCAAAATTACATGAATGGAGGAAGAAGATTGGAGCAAGGGAGATGATCAACTTAGGAGGCGCTGTACTCCTGCCCAAGCCGTAGTCGAATCCAAGTCAAAGGCCGAGTCCACAGCAGGCCTAATCCCTCACCGCCCCTTTACTCACTCCCCCCCCCAACTATTCTTATAACAAACCCACCCTCCTCCATCATCACACACGTGGACACAGGTGACCCCCCACCCAAAACAGACTCCCTTCAATCAAAAGACACTTTTACCCTTATTCCCCAAACTATAACTCAGTATCTTCACTCGCTCCCCTTTAAAAACAGTCTTGTCATCAAGATTGAGCGATGAGGGTTGGTTCTACCGTTTCTTGGATTTCTCCACCCCATGCAGCTCTGTCATTTTCAGTACTATCTTCATCTTCTCCCAACAACACTACCCGTAGTTTTGTATCGACACATCGATGTAGGGGGCTATGGGGCCACCCACACCTGAAACCCACACCCTTGCTTCGACGGTCCTCCCACTTCTAGGTCGTCAGATGCCAAACATCTCGCCTTTCATGGGTGGTTTGAGTTGGAGCGTCCCGACGAACTCCATTTCCGGCGGTTGGAGAACGGTCTTGTCTGGTTGCGGCGTCTTCGCATGGTCTGGTGGTTGACAAGGCTCAGCCTCACAGACCTCGCTAAATTTCCATGACCCCTCTGCGGAACGGAGTGCCCTCGCCTCCCGTGAAAGTAAGCTCCACATGTCGCGTGAGCCGCATGACTTGTAGTTGGTTCTTGAGGTTGTGGATGGAGACCCAATTACTAATGTCTTTCGGGAGTCCATATAAGAAATATTCGACGTATTGTGGCTCAGGTTGGAGGGGTAGCAAAGATGCCAGATACTTGAATTGCTTAATATATTCTTGGATTGATCCCTACTGCTGGAGAGGTGCAAGCTCTTCGTATGGATTCTGAATTTCCAAACCGCTGAAACGTTCGATCAACTCCTCATTGAAAACTGTCCATGTTAAAGCTGGGTGCACCTCTGCCAAAATTGTAAATTAGTGAATAGCGACTCCCTCCTTACTTATTTGTGCAAATGATACTTTTAACTCCTCAGTTGTTTGGTGGATGTGGAAATATAACTCGACATGCATGATCCAACCTCGTGGATCCAGCCTGTTGAACACAGGCAGTTCTACTCGTCGAACAGTTGGTGGAGGGTCAGCGGTATTGATTGTCGCTGAAGTTGCCTCGATTGCCCCTCCGACCTATTTTTCACTGCTGCCTCCTCTAGATGGGGGAGCAACAGAGTCCCCGACATACTCCGAAGAGGGCACACTTTCTTGCAGTGACATCTTCTCCTGTTGGTGTGCCAGACTGGTCATGAATTTCCAAAATTCAGGCTGATCCTTCATGTCCTTTGCAAAAGAATCCACCATCAATGCCATGCCCGACACCATGACTTCTAGGCGCTCCATGCGCTGGTCCACCCTTGCTTTAATGCAAACCAGGAATTGCTCCATTCCTTCAAGCTGAGCTTGAGTTGTGTCTCCATCGCTATATTCACCTCTGTCTCATCAGGAGGATCCGACCAGTGCGTGCGTCCTCCAAATGGAAATGACGGTGCATACCTTTTGTGATGCTAGGTGATCGTGAGTGTGTCCGCTGTGCGAAATGCAATGCACAGCTCATCGGACCGTATCTTCTGTTGTATGGTGTTTTTTCCCTTGGTATCGTGGCTCCTTCATGCGCACCTCCTTTCAATGGTGCGTCTTTGCCTGCACGAGTGAGACCAGTGGGGCGCTCCAGTTCGCTGCCCCATAGAGTGAGAACAACATTGCACGACTTCTCTGTACGGGAGTCGGAAGAGTAAGAACAATAGTTACCGGTGGAGCGCGTCTCATTCGATGAAGATCCAAACGTCTTTCGAGAGTGCGCACCGGAGCTGAATGGAAGCCGACAGTGTGATTCGGCGGGCTGAACCAAGTGATAGAAAACAAAAGACATGATACTTTTATATTGTAGAAAAGGAACTATAATTATATGAATGGAGGAAGAAGACTAGAAGAAGGGAGGTGGGCAACTTGGGAGGCACTTCACTCCTGCCCAAACCGTAGCCGAATCCAATCCAAAAGCTGAGTCCATAACAGACCTAATCCCTCGCTACCTCTCTACTCACCCCCACTATTCTTATAACAAACGCAACCTCCTCCATTATCACACACGTGGACGCAGGTGGTCTCCCACCCAAAACAGACTCGCTTCAATCAAAGCCACTTTTACTCTTATTCCCCAAACTACAACTTAGTATCTATCACAATATGTGTTGGTGACATGAAAAGATTAGTGAGCTCCTGCCACTGTACTTGGAAAAGAAAGAATGAAGGAGTTGAAGCTGCTGCTTGAAGAACTTGTTTAGACATATTCAAGAAGCCCTATATGTGATGATCAATGTGATGTTCTTCAAGTTAGAGACAAGTACTAAATGGTTGAGAGTATCATCCACAACAACTTATAATAAGCGTGAGAAGTCAGGTAGTCAAATGGGGAGATTGAAGACCTTAAGGTGAAGGCTAGCTTGGATTTGATGTTTTGAGATGAGTTTTGAACGATTGAGAAGGCTTGGAGTGAGTTGAAGAAGTTCTGAGGTTATTTGAGTGAAATTTGGAATTCCACAAGACTTTGGTGTTCGAGTTGGAATTTGACTATGTCTGATACGTTTAAGACTTTGTGGGTACGAGAATGACAATTTTTTTGAAAATTATAAGACTTCATACAGAGTTCGTAAGACTTCTGCAGGCACGTACGACTTTACTTGATGGTAAGTCTTACGAGAACGACAGTTTGCTGAAAATTCACAAAGGCATGAGATTTAAATTGGGCCTGTAAGACTTCTGTGACTTCATAAGACTCTATGAGCGAGTTTTTAAGACTTCACAGTTTGCTGAAAATGGATGAAGTTTGATAATCATAATACTTACAACAAAGTGCAATCCTTTCATAGAAATCCGGTAAGACTTTTGAGTGCGCATATGACTTTGAATGCGCATATGACTTTGAGTAGGGGTGTAAGAATTGTCTGCTGTAGGGGGTTTGTAAGACTTGTTATGAAATGGCGGTGTCGACTGAAATATTTACAAAGACATGAGATTCACAGGTAATTCTTAATACTTATAAAAGTATTACGAGATAAGCTGCCAACCAAAATATTTGAGAATTCCAGAATTTTTTATTATGAAGAAATGAAATCAAATCAGACGATGCTGCTGCTGTGATCTTCAAGGAATTAAATATCACAAAAAGAGTTTGTGATTCAAGCTGAGATTACTGGAGAGTCAATCGAGGAAGAAGCTGGAGCTTGAGAGTGCCATGCCGCGAGTTGCTATGCCACATCACACTGCATGAGTTCATGCTCACGTGGATGAGGAATTTAAAAGATTTAAAGCTGCAGATTTCGTGAAGAGGAATTAAAAGAGATTCAAAATCGCACGAGGAAGGAAACACCTGAGTCTTAAGGGGATTCATAGGGGAGACCTTGACTAAGATTTGATGAAGAATTAAACGAGTTTCCAAAATGAAAAGATTTCCTGTTGAGATATGAGGAGTTTCCAAGTTAGATATGAAAACAACAATATTCATGATTTTGTGAATATAAAAAGAGAACGAGGAGAAGAAAATGAATATGATTTTGACACTTTGATTACTCAAAGAAATATATCCGGTCGAAGAAAAACAGAACCCGATATTGTACCCTAAAGGAAACACGCTTGCTAGCATTGAGGAAGGAGGAGAAGAAAGAATCCTATGATACAATCATATTGCAGAAGGCGATCAACTGAGGTTTGCTGAAGCAGATTGAGAGGAAGAGAAAGGCCAGTGTGTTTCACACCAAGGCAGAGCCTTCAAAGTCTTACTTGACCCTTCTTGGAAGGGTCCATTCACTGACTGTGCGAGATAATCAATCCGATTGCGAGGACTAAGTTGTGCGAGACAACGAAGTAGAACGGGTGGGAAGCTGGTAACTATGCGATGTAGTATAATGACCCTCCAGTGGGAATCTGGAGCACATGATGGGATGTCATGTAAGCATAGTGGGAGACCATGTTGTGTAACCACTTGCGTTAATAGTGAAAGAATTTGTGGTTGGGAGGACTAACTAATCACGATAAGGAGTATGCTTTCGAGACCGAACCTTGTAAATCCTTGTGTTCTTATTCCTTTATTTACTGCATAATCTGGGTGAGGCTGGGGGACACATAGATGAGAGGGTCGAGACTTTAATCAGGAAGAGGTTGAATTAAATAGATTTCATAAAAAGAGAACATTGATTCACCCCCTATCTATGATCCACCAAACCTGGGTACTTCAATTTGTATCAGAGCTGACCATGTATCCTCTAATTGGATCCATATAAGTTGTTTTAATAGCTCTATATGAAGTAAAGATTTCTGGAAAATATTGAAATGCCTCAGATGGAGAACCCAGTCTCCATCTCTCTTGAAGCTGAAGTGAAGGCCACAACCAAAACTCTAAAGAACAGGAATAAAAGGGAGACAAAAATTGAGAAAGATATTAATTGAAAAGAAGGATCTATCACTACTTGATGCTTCTCAAATTGATAAGTGTCTGTCTACTTGATAAAAAGGCACGATTGGAAGAGGAAGTTGAAGAAATGGAGAATGCCCTAAGTAATTACAAAAGTGCATTGCTCTCACAGACCTTGTGGAATCAAATGAACAATGGATATCTTTTTGCAAGAAAAGTATTTATCCAGTTGAAGAAGTCTCGCAAAGGAATGTTTGTGAGAAAGTGATGTCTGAAATTATATTTGTGGAAGTTATCCATGGACTTGAAAAACTGTATAAAACCTCCATCAATGTTAAAGATGTTCAACTTGAGGTTAAGGTAAAAAGAATAAAAGGACTTGATAACTCTTTACAAGAATCAAGCAAATTGCATGAAGAAAAAATCAAAAAATTGAAGAGGGATTTAAAAGACAAACTGAGATCAGTTGAGGATGAGAAGAACTCCCCCAGCATGAAGCGTCTTGAGCTTGAGGTGAAACTAGGAAATCTGGAATCAGCACAAGACAGAACTTTCGATATTGTTGAAAAGAGAGACACGACCACACAAGTTCCTAATGAGAGTCATGGCTCCAAAGAGACTCCTATCAGCGGAAAGAAGAGCTTGAAGGCATCCTCTAATCAAGCAGCAACAAGCTCCAAGAAGAAGGTAACCCATTACCCAGAAAATGTTTAATGTACTAATTTTGTATTGATTGTACAGATTTCAATTCAAAATCTGGGCATATATGGATGGTGAGAAACACTGAAAGAATCATCACCACATCAAGGGTGAATGTCAGCACATCCAAGAAAAGCATCCCCCTTGAAGATCCCAGAGGGGTGGTTTTCCACTCAAAATCAGCAAGTAATTAAATCCGGTCAGACTGCATCCACAAGCAAACGGAAAATGTTTATTGGCTATCGCTGATGCTGTTAGAGGTTTGGGAACAAAGCTATAGAATGTTGACACAATATGTCAACCTATGTAAATAGCAGGAGGCCACATTTAGGGGGGGACATAGCTGAAGAAAGAAGACGACCTGTTATCCAAAATTAGTGCTCACAGAAAGGGCTGAATCTGTCTACAAAGAATCTCAAATACTTAGAGAATTTTCGTGACTATTGCGACATAAGCGGTCATGATTATGAAGAGTGCTGATATGTACATCCAGACATAAATCTTATGCTGATAAGAAGAGGAGACCACAACAACAGAAGGAACAGAACAAAAGGAAGTTGAAAGTAAGTCTGCCTTAGGGAGTAGTCAAAAGAAGAAAGTTGAGTCAACCACTACTAAGGAATCAGTAAAGGAAGCTCAAAAGGGTGTGGGAAAGAGATGCTTCTCTTGTGGAAGGAAAGACCACAATATGAACCATTGTAAAATGATCATGAACATCAAGAAAAAAGAGAGCAAGTTGAAACAAAGAGAAGAGTCATTCAAAGAAAGAAACAAAAATATCGACTTAATAGAAGACATCCTTGATGAAAGAGTTGGAGGAGTCATCTAAAAAAGGCAGCACAAAGACTGCTAGAAGACCATGTAAAAACTCCAAGAAATCTCAATATATCAAGGAGCGCTTAGCTGTTTTTCCAAACCAATTGAGAATGGCTAAACAAATGGAGAAGGATCAAGCAAGTGCTGAATGCAAACAGGTTACTTCACATGAAGGAGAGCTCAAATTTCATGAGAGGCTGTCTAAGAATGATGACCCAAGAGTTCTTGAAAATTTGTGTAGAAGATGCAAGAAAGCTGATCATAATGCAAACAATTGCATGATTATCTTGCCAACACAATAAGAAATGCTGAAAAACAAAGGCAAATCACCAGTAACTGAAAGATCTTTATTAGCACGAGTGAACAAGCCCATTCCACACAAGAAAGACTGAAGAAAAGAGGAAATCCATGTTGTCCAAAGAAGGCCAGGACTAGAAAAACAAAAAGGGATCTAGCATGAAGCGTTCTCATAATGAAAAAGATGAAAAGAATGGAAGATCTTGATTGAGAGACAACTCTCAACCTTACTGCTATTATTAAGGAGTAAGAAAACCCACTCCTTATTCCCTTAATCTTTTTTGTTTGTTCATCATGGAGTACTGTTGAAAATGATCATCCATTATAAAGAGGAAAAGAGTGCATCCTTCGAGGGGAAGAAATCATGGAGAGGAGACGATCAAAATAAGTTTTATTCTTGTGAATCTGGAATCTGGACAACATCTAGAGAAAAGCTGAGGAAAGTTACGACAATCACACTTGCTGCCCTTGATTGTTTACATCAAAGTTGTTTAGTAAGGGGGAGCAATGGTTGATAGAAAAGATAAGTGAAAGGAGGAGTTTTATTGATAGGAATGCTGAGGGAGGTATGCTTGTTGGCTGCTTTCGGTCTCCTGTGCATTTTACGTACCAGAGAAGGGGTAGTAGTACGAGTGGGAAACATGGGTCTAAATGACTCCAGAGGTAATAGTGTAATTTGAGCTGTTAAGTCTGTTGGGGGAAATAGTATAAGAAGGGATTTCACTCGGTTGGGTGGGGATTCTGTTAGGAATCCAAGGGAGGCCTGCGAGGCTAGGGCCTCGAAGAGAGAGAAGACTTCCAGGAAGAGTCAAACAAACTCTAAGTGTCGACTAAACTAGTTTCCTGTTCTGTAGATTTCTTTAAATTCAATACAAAAACTACCTATACTTCTTGAATTCCTATCAACTTGGTGCTTTCATTGAGAGTTGATTGAGAGGAATCAAGAAGCATTTTAGACAGTGGTCTGGAACGTGGAAGACCATACACGGTAGACTATGTCCACATGAATGGAGACAAGAATGGTGGTAGTGGAGACTTCGGTTACTGAGCTGAAAATAGGAATGCAGTCGCTAACGACGACCATAGATCGACTATTCAAAGGACTGGAGGAGAACGTGACTTTGAATTCAAGCAGAAACAAGTCGAAAATAGGAGACGAAGAAAGCAGAATGAATTTGGATGGAGATGGAAGTGATTGCTGAACTAAAATTCTGGAAGACAGACAGAAGTGGTGCGATTTCGGTTGGCAAGAAATGCGTTCTCTCACTCAGTATGTAACAATGCTAACATTTTTTGTTGATGATCCGCTAACATGGATTACACATGCGGAGACATTTTTCCATTCATCGCACTCAAGAAAAGATGAAGGTACCTTTAGCTCAGTTATGCATGGAGGGAATGGTGCAATACTGGATTATTTCATTGAAGTCTATTAAAATGGAACTTACTTGGACAGAACTTAAAGAGGAGATGCTTGAATGATATGGTACTGCCGCAGAAGAAGATCCAGTGATTTTTCTTAAAGGATTACGACAAGAAGGGACTGTGGGTGACTATATAGATGAATTTGAGCAGGCAGTGTTGCGGATTCCAGATATCACAGAAAGATGGTACATGAGTATGTTTATAGGAGGATTGAGACCGAAGATTGACAATGCTTTCATTGACTCATGAGTTGCGGAATAAGGAATGATTGTTGATTTTATCCAGGAGGGTGGAGCGGGAGTTCTTGGTAACAAGATTTCTTAAATATTCAGATACATGGGGAAAAAATATTGCAAACAGTAGCCAGGGATGGCAATGGAATACAACTACTGCAGTGAAGACAATTCCTCCAGCTGGAGCGTCTGACTGAGAGCATAGGGGCAACATGTTACGAAGGTGGAAGGGAGTTTGGAATTTGTCTCGAGAAGAATTCGAGGAATGAAAGGCTAAGGGATTGTGTTATATCATGGCTTGAAACCTTAGGGTCTGTAACTACACACTGGAAAAAAAATGATGATGAGTTTTGAATGGGGAGGAAAAAGGGTCACTCTGCAAGGGAAACAACAACTTCAGCACAACCCGGGGGCACTGCAGGAATATTCATTCAGGTGGTGGATGATGTCGGGTGTAGGATTTTCTTTGGACTGAAGAAAAAGAAACGGATGTGGAGTTTCATAAATTGACTTCGAAACAACAAAACCAACCAGGTGATCTTCTAAGGCAGTATAACATCATTTTTGAGACACCGAGAGCTTTACCACCAAAATGGGGGACAAACCATGCAATCAAATTGGAGGTGGGGGTGGATCCGATTAATGTAAGGCCGTACAAGCATTCTTATTGGATGAAAAATGAATTTGAGAAGCAGGTCAAGGAACTTTTGGCATAGGGATTTATTAGGCACAGTAACAATCCTTATTCAAGCTTGATTATCCTTGTTACAAAAAAAGATGGTGGCTGGAGGATGTGCGTCATTTATCGGGGTTTAAATAAGCTCACGATTCCCGAAAGGTACCCTATTCCAGTAATAGAGGAGCTCATGGATGAATTATGTGGGGGCAACATATTTTACCAAGGTTGATTTGAAATATGGCTTTCATCATGAAAGAACAATACATTGATAAAAAAACTTTTAAAAATCACGAGGGATATTATGAGTATCTCGCAAACAAACTTCCTCTTTTAGGTTACCATGAATACTGTTTTTCAGCCTTTGTTGCGTAAAATGGTAGTGGAATACGTGAGACATATAATTTGCAAACCAGAAGAAGTGTTCCTTTGGGAGAAGAACGGTGGAATACGTGAGACATATAATTTTAGATAGGGAAGTTTCTGTGGATCCAAACAAACCTAGCGGTAGTAAAACAGTGGCAACAACCAAGAAATGTTCGGGAGGTTCGGGGATTTTTAGGCTTAATTAGATATTATAGAAAATTTATGAAGGATTATGGGAAGATTGCAAGGCCATTAACAACATTGACCAAAAAGAGGAAGTTTGTTTGCTTAACAGAAGCACATGAATCCTTTGAGGCTTTGAAACTATGTATGACTACAAGTCCACTACTGTGCATGCTTAATTTTTCAAAAGAATTTGTTGTTGAGTGTGATGCATCAGGGGTTGGTATCGGTGCAGTGTTGATGCAAGAAGGGAAGCCTCTTTCTTATTTTAGTAAGGCTTTATCTGATTCAAATTTAGCAAAATTTGTCTACGAGAAGGAATTGATGGCATTGGTGATGTTTATTTAGCATTGGAACTAGTACTTATTAGGTAGATGGTTTGTGGTTTACAACGATCACCGGAGCTTTAAACACATGCTTAGTCAGCGAATGACATCTGTAACATTCCCTGATCTGGCATTATCTCGCCTGGCCAAGAAGGGTTGGTTATGAGACCTCAAGCGCGCCTCCCCGTATGCCAGATGCTACTGATTAGCAGCGGGGTGTGATAAGTATAGTGGGTAGACCATACCCTTGGATTCAGAGTTGACAACACAGCGAAAAACATCCAATAACTGTAAATAAATATTAGAGTACATAAATAATGGAAACAACATAATACAGCGAAAACCAACAAAAAAGCCAACTGAACAATCCAATGAATACTAAAGGAATAATGTAATGATGTGCCAGAATGTAATTAAATGTCATGCTAGAAACAATACAAGTAAAAGACTAGAAGACTCAAATAAAAACTCAATCTGGTCTCGAACCCCACGTCGGTCCCATCTCCAAACTCCAACCCATCCGACAGAGACAATCAACAACAAGGTCCTTTGCTCTTTTCTAAACCTACATCCACGTGATCTGTTCGGGTATCAAATTTCGGCCCTAATAGGGTGTGAGTATAACTCAGTAGGTCGACACCACCGTGTCTAAACAAACTTGTCTAATAAGAAGTGTATGAAATAAAGCGATGGAAAAGTGTATTAATTAATTCAAAAATTAATAAAATATAATTAACAACCTGATTCAGCTCCATGCTAGAATATCTCTAAGCATGTCTTACAACCATGCCAACCACAACCATATAATCATTGTAAAATAACATGCTTCGGCATCATGCTGAAATATCTTTGAGCATGTCTCACAACCATTCCAACCATAACCATAAACATGATATTATCACAACAATCTGGGTCAAAGCCCTATAAGCATTACAACATCTGGGTCAAAGCCCTATACGCATTACAACATGAGATTGGGTTGAGCCCGCTCAATATAAGCATTACAACATCTGGGTCAAATCCCTATAAGCATTATAGCCTAAGATCGGGCCAAGTTCACTCAATATAAGCATTACAACATATATGTTTGCATGTGCCAGGGCCATGTCCAATATATAATCATCTCAACAAGGATCACAAGACATGTACTAACAACATGGATATCGCAATATCACATCATAAGACTTAATGGTTAATTATGCGAATTACTATTTGTTTTTCAATTACCTCTTTCATTTTTATCATAATTGATCAACAATAAAATCAACAAGCAGTAATCCATAACTTAGGGATTCTATATCAAGCAATCTCTTAAGGTCTCATGTCATGCTAAACACACTTTAAGCCAATAGCCAATTCAATTATATTCAAGGTTTGCTCACCTGATGGGTATCCATAAGCCAGGTCAATAACCAGATGGAGCCAACAAACTCCAAAGAATAATCCCATTCATTATTTAATTAATTTAGACGCATGTTACATTGGCGCAATCACAATATTGCATATACTATGCAATTATCAAACCATAGGGTTAATATTTAGATCCCCTACCTTTAACCAGTGAAGAATGCAACGCTTCTAATGGAAACACCCATGAGGAAGAAGGTGTAGATGATCGCCAAGAGGATCCTAGATTAAATCAAGATCAATACCAACAACACACACGGTCAAGGCATTACACCACAACAGTTGGAGAACCAAAGGAGAGAAGGGAAAAACGTAAACAAAACCACTTACCAATGATTAATCACATTCTTGGAATGTTTGGAAGGTAGGTTGACACTCCAAAACCGAATTTGTTCCGTGAGATGAATTATTGTTCTATAAGAATAGGTAGGTTCTACCAAAGGGATCTGTTTTAATACATAAGTTGCTACAACATATCACTCCTCACCCGAAGGAGGACATTAAGGGTTTTTGAAAACATACAAGCGATTAGCTAATGATGTGTTTTTGTCTAGTATGACTTGAGATATACAATGCTTTGTCTGAGAATGTGAAGTCTACCAGTGGAATAAATATGAAGCAATGAACCCAGCTAGTTTGTTACAACCATTGCAGCTACCATAGTTGATTTGGGAGGAGATATCAATGGATTTTGTTTCTGGGCCGCCTAAGTCACAAGGATTTGATGTTATATTCGTGGTTGTTGACTATTTGAGTAAATATGCCCATTTTTTGTTACTCAAATATCCCTACACTGCCAAAACAATTGTTGAGGTATTTGTTAAAGATGTTTTATGATTACATGGCATACCCAGCACCATTGTAAGTGATAGGGACCCACTCTTTACCAGCCAGTTTTGGAGAACTCTTTCGTTTACAAGAGACCACGTTAAATATGAGTTCGTCCTATAACCCACAAATTGATAGACAAACTGAAGTTATAAACTAGTGTTTGGAAGTTTATCTGTGATGTTTTTCTTGAGACCATCCAAAGTAGTGGGTTATTTGGCTTCCATGGGTTGAATTTCATTACAATACTTCTTTCCATATTTCATCAGGACAGACACCTTTTGAAGTGGTTTATGAGAGAAAGCCTCCACATGTTTTGCATCATACAAAGGGGGAGGCAATTTTCAAAGCATTGGCTACAACCCTAATTGATCAAGATGATGTTTTGAAACAGCTCCGGCTTAATCTTCATCGGGCCCAGCAGGAGATGCTGAAGTACTAAAAACATTCCTGAGAGGTTTCATTTATGGAGGGGAATTTGGTCTGGGTTAAATTGCACCAAAAAAACCAGGGGGCGTCTCTAAAATCAAGAAAAAATTGGAAGCACAATACTATGGACACCTTGTTGTCCTAGAAAAGATTGGTACGATGGCTTATCGACTTCAACTTCCTACAGACAGTAAAGTTCATCCAGTATTTCCATGTATCCTAGCTGAAAGCAACTGTTGGAAAACATGGTGTTGAAGACTCTTTTCCAGATGAGTTCCTTGCTAAAGATGTATATCCCATAGCAGTGTTAGACCAAAAGGCTCAAAACTATGTTTTAATGTGGCTGGTCCAATGGAACGACCGAACTGTTGAAGATGCAACTTGGGAGGTTGCAAATGTTCTCAGAGCTCAATTTCCTAATTCCCACCTTGAGGACAAGGTGGAATCTCAAGGGGGAGACAATGATAGAAATGTTAAGGGAAGTATGTCTGTTGGCTGCTCTTGGCCTCCTCTGCATTTTACTTACCAAAGAAGGGGTAGTAATATGGGTGGAGAAACAAGGGTCTAAATGACTCTAGGGGTAATGGTGTAATTTGAGCTGTTAAGTCTGATGGGGGAATAGTATAATAATGGATTTAGCTCGGTTGAGGGTATTCAGTTAGGAATCCAAGGGAGGCCTGTAACCCTGGGGCCTAGAAGAGAGAGAATACTTCTAGGAAGAGCCAAACAAACTGTAAGTGTCGACTAAACTAGTTTCCCATTCCGTATATTTCTTTAAATTCAATAAGAAGACTACCTATACTTCTTGAATCCCTATCATTTATGCTTTGAACTTGAACTGTTCCAATGTATTTATTGAAGATGAGTGTAAGATATATATTTCATCATAAATCTGTTCAAACAACCACAAATTGAGAAATTGAGAATAGTATCACATGATGAATTGGTTGATAGACAACCTTGATGCCTTGGTTAAATCTCTCTTGTTTCCTATATTAGGATTGCTCATGTAGACTTAGAGTTAACTAAAGACTCATTGCTAAGGAATTTGCGGTGCCATCATTCTCTCAACAAGTGGAGCAGGTTGTAATTCTGGATGGGAAAAAGGGGGAGAAGATGTTGTGTTGAAGAAAAGATCACCTCTATACGTTTTTTCATTTACTGACAATAAGGATGAGAAGAAAGGAGTCCAAACACACATATTGACTTAGGAGTTGACATAGGGGTTTTGATGGTATTTCTAACAAATACAAAGGGGGAGATTGATGTGCCCATGTGTGGATTACATTTGTTTTCAATAAATAAGGCTTCCATGATGATGAGGAAGATTTTCAATATGTGTTGGTGACATGAGAAAATGAGTGAGCTGCTGCTATTTTACATGGCAAAGAAAGAATAAAGAACTTGGAGCTACCGCGTGAAGAACTTGTGAAGACATTCAACCATCCCTATATGTGATGATTGATATTCTATTTTTCAAGTTGGAGACATGTACTAAATGGTTGAGAGTACTATCCACAACAACTTATAGTAAGTGGGAGAAGTCAGCTTGCCAAACAAGGAGATTGTAGACCTTAATCTTAAATGTGAAGGCTAGCTCAAAGTTGATGATGTTTTGATATGAGTTTTGAATTATTGAGAAGGCTAGGAGTGGGTTGAATATGTTCTGAGGTTATTTGAGTGAAATTTGGAATTACGTAAGATTTTGGTGTTGGATATAAAATTTGACCAAGTCTGATACGCGTGAGACTTTGTGAGTAGGCGCATAAGATTTCTTATTGAGTTCGTAAGACTTCTGTAGGCGCATATGTCTTTGCTGGATCGTAAGACTTACAAAGTCTTATGAGAATGACAATTTTCCGAAAATTCAAAAAGGCATGAAATTTACATTAAGCCTGTAAGACTTACGTAACTTCGTAAGACTATGAGTGAGTTCGTAAGACTTCACAGTTTACCGAAAATGGATGAAGTTTGAAAACCTTAAGACTTATAACAGAGTGTAGGTCTTTCACAGAAATCTCGTAAGACTTTTGAGTGTGCATATGACTTTGAATGTGCGTATGACTTTGTCCGCTATAGGGAGTTCATAAGACTTAAAAGTCTTACGAATTGGAAGTGTCGGCTGAAATATTTGCAAAGTCATGATATTCATAGGGAATTCGTAAGACTTATAAAAGTCTTACGAGATAAGATGCCAACCAAAATATTTGAGTATTCCAGAATTATTTATTCTGAAGAAATGAGATCAAATCTAACGATGGTGGTGCTGTGATCTTCAAGGAATTAAATATCACAGAGTTTTTCATTCAAGATGAGATTAAAGAACCAGCTAGGGAAGAAGATGGAACTTGAGAGCACCACACTGCGAGTTGTTGTGTCACGTCGTACTATATGAGTTCATGCGCACGTGGATGAGGAATCCAAAAGATTTAAAGCTGTGGATTTTTTGGAGATAAATTAAAGGTGATGTTCAAAGTTGCATTAGGAAGGAAACACTCAAGTCTTAAGGAGATTCAAAAGGGAAATCTTGACTGATATTTAAGAAATGATTAAATGAGTTTCAAAAATGAGAAGATCGATGCCTGTTGTTGAGGTATGAGGAGTTTCCAAATTAGATATATAAAAAAATATTCATGAAGGAAGAATGTCTGCCAGTATCGAGGAAGGAGGAGATGGAGGAGGTCTACGATGCAATCATATCGTAGGAGGTCAATCGAGGTCTGCCAAAGTAGATTGAGAAGTGTAAGACCGGTGTGTTCCACAGCAAGGAGCAGTTAACGTCCTACTCGATAGTTTGTGAAATGATTCATTCACCAATTGTGCGAGACAATCAATCCGATTGTGAGGACTGAGCTGTGTGAGACAACTATTGATGTCGAAAAATATGTGTTACGATAGATGTTTAGGAAGACATGGCCGGTTCAAAGCGACTTCGGGCCAAAAGGGATAAAAAACCTACATAAGGGTCTGTATTTACGGAAGAAAAAAACTTCGAGAATGGTGGCACCCTTGCGTAACTCAGTCAGGCATGCAGAGCTTGAGGCAGTAATCTCTGTGCAGTGTATGTCTGATCCACAGAAGTCCTTGGCCGTGTGAAGCTTTAGGCAGTAACCTCTACACAACATATGTCTGTCTGTGAAAGTCCCCTTCCTTCGCGGAACTCATAATCTTCTATGAAAGCCTCCATCTTTTGTGAAACCGAGGCCCTCGCCTCCACCGAGCTTATAAATACCTCCTCCCATCCGACTTTTAAGGGGACGTGACCTTTCAGTTTTCAAGAAAAACTCTGAATTCACGGAACTCAAAACCTTCACGAGCAGGAGAGGAGATGAATTTCCAAAGGTAACCACATTTCACGAAACCACCTCCCATGGGTTCTTGAGAACCTATATCCATGGTAGAGATTCCTTTCGCAAAGGTCCATGACCTTCATGTAAGAAGAAAACCCTTTGCGGCTCTTGGGGTTTCACAAGATAATTATCCTTCACGAAATCAACCCCATGGGAACCAAGACTTCACTCTGAGGCACAATCACCCTATTTCACGAAACATGCACCTTTTCAAGATTCTTGTCCCTCTCAAAGCCCTCAATTTTCATGAAGCTCCAACATTTGTGAGACCCATCCACCAAGCCTCTCCATGATGTCGCCTTTCTACCAACACCCTTTCACGAAAGTTGAGTGCCCATGACCCCTGTACCCATCCAAAACCGGTTAATCTGCACCCCAAATTCCCCTGTGACCGGTATCATCTACCCTTGTGTCCACCCCTTTCGCTTCAAACACGACCCATACCATTCCCTTGCCTTTTTATTCTAAGCACATACACCCTAACACCTCTTGCTTCTTAGCATATATGTAACATCCCCAAATGATAAAGGGTTAAATGACTAAATGATATGACTCATGTCAACAAGGTGCACCTTCCTTTTTGGGAGCCTACCTGATTAGAACTCCACAGTTAAGCGTGCTTGGCCTGGAGTAGTGATCATGATGAGTGACCTTATGGGAAGTTTCTCAGGATGTGTGCGAGTGAGAACAAAGTACACTGAAAATGACAAGTGTTGGCCTGTGGGGACTGTCATTAGTCAGATAACCCTTTCAGGCATGTGGGTGGTACCTGGTGGGCTAGGACCCGACGACCATGTTAAGGCGGGGTGGCTGTGCTATCATCGGGATCCGGTTGTCACATTTGGTATCAGAGGTGGTACCCAGCCTTAAGTGCGGTGCACTGCCTGGGTTGAGATGTAGGGCCCACAACGAGGACGTTGTGCTCTAAAGGGAGGGGGGTGATTGTAACATCCCCAAATGATAAAGGGTTAAATGACTAAATGATATGACTCATGTCAACAAGGTGCACCTTCCTTTTCGGGAGCCTACCTGATTAGAACTCCACAGTTAAGCGTGCTTGGCCTGGAGTAGTGATCAGGATGGGTGACCTTCTGAGAAGTTTCTCAGGATGTGTGCGAGTGAGGACAAAGTACACTAAAAAGGACAAGTGTTGGCCTGTGGGGACTGTCATTAGTCAGATAACCCTTTCAGGCATGTGGGTGGTACCTGGTGGGCTAGGACAAATGTTGGCATGTGGGGACTGTCATTAGTCAGATAACCCTTTCAGGCATGTGGGTGGTACCTGGTGGGCTAGGACCCGACGACCATGTTAAGGCGGGGTGGCTGTGCTATCACCGGGACCCGGTTGTCACAATAGACACCCTAACATCAGGACCACTGATTTCCACTTCTCCACAACAATGTTTACACCATGCCCTTCCCAGAGGCGCATGAGCAGTAGACATGTAATCTCTAAAGGTGGCATCATCAAGAAAAACTGTTGACCTTTCTTGGTAGATAGTCCTTTTGCCAGATCTCCCCCACGCTTTGAAATGGTCTCCTTGGGTGTAGGCCCTACCATGTCCAATTTTGACATAAAATTGCATAGCCCAACGTCCTAGTCATACAACATTAAACTACACGACAACGTCCTTAGTACATGACGTTAAACTGTAGTCTTACTCCGTGCGATGAACACGAGATTCCCCATGTATGAACATCATGGTATGCCACTTCCCCTCTATGGTATGTGATGTTATTAATATTTTCATGACTTATTATATACTCAATTTATTTATTTTATATGAAATGTGCAGAATTTGTGTGAAATATTAATGTTTTAATACTAAGTATAATTTTTGAGCATTTTTAGAAGTAGTCCAATTGAGTCAGTTTACTATTTTATTTATAACTCTCACCCTATTGATCCAAATTGTGTGGTTCCTGTTTTGTAGGATTCCTAATTCAATATACAACATTTCATTAGAAGAGATCATGAACCAATTCTTCCATTTGAAGGCTCATATGGACCACACAAGAGGGCCTACAAAATCTGTGAAGAAACTGGACCATCTATGAAGATTGAATTACTGGGCTCAATCCAGAATTCCAAATTCTTTCGTTCTCCTCAAATGTTTGGGGGACAATGTAAGGAGTCTTGGATAAATATTTCAAGGCCCAACTCCAAGAACAAGGGGCACAACTGATGCTTTGAAGTCCAGCCCACCATTCTGGAGGGAATTAAAATCAGTATAGTATTCATGACATGTCTCCTGACCTAGTCATCAAATCAAGCTGAGATTTTGCAGTGTGAAAGAGGAGATATAGGCGGCCGACTTTATTGAAGAAAGAATTCGGATTTGAAGGCATCTTCCTATTCCAAAATCCATTCACATTTTGGCCATCAAAAAAGCACAGATTGAAATCGCCAAGGATTTGACCAGAGTGCTGCTATATATATTAGCAGAGTATCAAAACTTTGACCGGTTGATAGACGACAATCGGTTGCGCCTTTTAGTATGTCACTCTAAAGCCAACACCCCCAGACAACTTTCACGTGTAATCCCCACACTATCTCTCATTGACGCTCCTTTTGCGACAAAAGCATCCTTACTGCACGATGTTAAATTGCATGGACTAGTCCTGTCACACAACTTTAAACTTGGGCATTGAACTACGTGGGTTTTAATCTTTGTTTCTCAATAGAGTACGCAGGAAACCTCCCTGAGGTTCAATCCCAACATACCAACAGATCTGGGGTACCTCCCAAAGGTTCAATCCCGACACCCCAACATTACCACTAAATCCTAAGTGTGAAATTTTACCCCTTGAGACACATTTAACCAAATCTTAAGGGTGAAATCTTCCCCTGGGGATACACTGAACCATCAACCTATCCCACAAGATGTTAAACCTATGACCCATCTATCCCTACAAGATGTTAAACCCATGACCCGTCTATCTCCACAAGATGTTAAACTTGTGATCCACTTGTCCCCACAAGACGTTAAACCTATGACCCATTTTTTCCCACAAGACTTTAAATCTGTGACTCACCTGTCTCCACAAGACGTTAACTCGTGATCACTACTGTAAATAGAGGATATACCGACGGAAATTTTCCAATGGTTTTCATAAACCTTTGGAATAGGGGTGTGGAGAGACTTTTACCCAACGGTTTTATCAAACCGCTGGGATATATGAGTTTTTAGATGCCTTTTACCCAACGGTTTGATAAAACTGTTGGGATATGTTAATTTTAGGAAGGATTTCCCAACGGTTTGTTTAAGTCGTTGGGAAAGTTTTCCCCTAAATTGCTAGCGGACCCAATCCCCCATCCGCGTGATTGAAGACCTAAAGCCGAGACCTAATAGCTCTCTCGCTCGGAAAATCATTCCACCAGATCCATCTCCAATCACAAAGTTGTTTTGTTCTGCACTTCAAATCTGTAAGTAGTACCTTAGGTTTAATGTTTTGCATCTATTTTTTTGTTTTTTGTTTTGATTTGGCTTAAACCCGAGGTCTGTGCAATATGCTATACCCAACAATTACAATTTGATTTGTTTTCTGTTTTTTGTTTTTGTTCTGCATTTCAACTGTCATGTGTGAATCAAATTTGTTTGAAGTGAAGGGGTGCAAGTGGTGGGAGGTGCAGTGGGTGGGGGGGGGAGGGGGTGTGTAGGTGGGGGTGTGTAGTGGGGGGAGTCTGTTGGGGGTGAGGTGGGGGGGGGGGGGGGTTGTACAAGTGGGGGGTGGGGGGGGTGGGGGGAGGGGGGTGTTGTGCAAGTGGGGGGGGGGGTGTAGGTGTGTGTGTGTGGGGGGGGGGAGGGGGTGTGCAAGTGGGTGGGGGGGGGGGGAGTTTGCAAGTTGGGGGGGGGGGGGTGGGCTGGGCAGGTGGGAGTATGTTGGGGGGTGGGGAGGGGGGTGTTGTGCAAGTGGGGGGGTGTAGGTGTGTGTGTGTGTGGGGGGGGGGTGGGAGGGGGTGTGCAAGTGGGTGGGGGGGGGGGGGTTTGCAAGTTGGGGGGGGGTGGGCTGGGCAGGTGGGAGTATGTTGGGGGGTGAGGTGGGGGGTGTGTTGGATTGGTGTAGCCCGATCCGGTTGGGCCGAATGCTTGTGGTCCGCAACTGTCACGGGTCGAGCTCCGCGGAGCTGACCGACTGACACCGACAGACACTGTAGCAGTGCGGACTTCGGGGTCAATTGGACTGTAGCACTTTTAACAAAGGTGGCCACCGATCACTATAGCAACGCAGACTTACTATTCGGAACAGTGGATCGTCTTCTTAATATGTAGCCCATTTTCGGGCTAGGGTTACTACGAAAAAAAACCCTCCGTAATTTGTGATCCCAAATTAGTAAAATTCCGCCTCTCCCGTGGACGTAGGGATTATTCCCAAACCACATAAATCGCCGTGTCCTTTGATTTCTTTCTTTCATTTTTCTTGTTTCTATCGTTGTGACTCCCGATGATTCCGCAACAACTGGTATCAATGGGTGAGTTCGGAATTCTCCAACGATGGCTCTGGATGAAGGCAAAGTGAAGATCGATCGCTTCGATGGAACTGATTTCAGTTTCTGGAGGATGCAGATTGAGGACTATCTTTATCAGAAAAAGATGCACTTGCCACTTCTGGGTGTGAAGCCAGTGGACATGGAGAAGTCGGAGTGGGAGCTACTGGATCGACAAGTTCTGGGTGTTGTGTGCTTGACGTTGGCAAAAAATGTGGCGTTCAACATCAGAGAGGAGAAGATGATGGTGGACTTGATGAAAGCCCTCGCAAATATGTACGAGAAGCCTTCTGCGGCAAACAAGGTGCATTTGATACGATGATTGTTCAACCTGAAAATGGTTGAAGGGAGATCTGTTGCAGATCATATCAACGAATTCAATACCATCATAAGTCAGTTGTCATCGGTGGACATTGATCTTGGTGATGAGGTATGTGCGCTGGTTTTACTATCTTCGTCACCAGAGAGCTGGGAAGCAACTGTAACAGCTGTGAGCAACACTTTGGGGAATACGAAGATGGCTCTGAAAGATATACGAGACCTAATCCTTAGTGAGGATGTTCGAAGAAGAGAATCAGGCAGATTCTCTGGTTCTGCTTTGAACGTTGAAGGAAGAGGAAGGTACCCACAACGAGACAATCCGAGAGGGCGATCGAAGTCAAGAGGAAAGAGCAGAGACAAGGCAAAGGGGTTTTTTCCTACCTGCTGGACATGCGAGAAGAAAGGACATGTCAAGAAGGAGTGAAGAGATAACCAGAAGGGACCTGAAACCAGTGGAGCAAACACTGTAGCTGAAGGAACGGATGATGTGTTGCTGCTGAGCATGGACAGCCCGATGGAGTCTTGGATTTTAGACTCTGGGGCGTCTTTCTATTCTACATCGGAGAAGGGTTTCCTGAACAATTTTGTTTCTGGAAATTTTGGCAAGGTGCATCTTGCTGATAACGAGCCCTCACAGATTGTGGGTAAAGGAGATGCACGGATCAAGACCAATAGTGGGAGCTTGCTGGTTCTGGAAAACGTGAGGTACATCCCTGGTTTAAGAAGAAATCTCATTTCTGTGGGATAACTTGGTGATGCAGGGTTGAGTACCACATTCACTGGTGGTTCATGGAAGATCACCAAAGGAGCTATGGTCATAGCTCGGGGAGTAAAGAATGACACCCTTTACAACATGACAGAAACTTGCATGGACATGGCTGCATCACTGGAAGCTGTCAGAGGTTCTCAACTATGGTACTACAGACTCGGCCACATGAGTGAAAAGGGGATGAAGGTGCTGGAAACAAAAGGGTTGCTACCAGAGCTGAAGTCGGTGGAAGTAGTCTTAATGTGAAGATTGCATCTTTGGAAAGCAGAAGAAGGTGTCCTTTGCAAAAGGAGGCAGAACACCGAAGGCTGGAAAGCTGGACCTGGTGCATACAGATGTTTGGGGGCCTGCACCAGTACCATCCCTCGGAGGGTCACAATATTATGTGACATTCATCGATGACTCAACAAGGAAGGTATGTGTTTACTTTCTAGAGAATAAATCTGATGTGTTCAAGATGTTTCAGAAGTGGAAAGTCATGGCGGAGAACGAGTCAGGAGAAAAGCTGAAATGTTTGAGGTCTGACAACGGTAGAGAGTATGGCAGTCAGGAGTTCAGAGAATTTTGTTCTGAAAAAAGAATTCGGTGGGAGAAGACAATCCTAGGAACACCACAACAGAATGGTGTGGCAGAGAGGATGAATAAGACACTAAATGAACATCCCAGGAGCATGAGGCTGCATTCGGGGTTACCCAAGACCTTTTGGGATGATGCAGTGAATATGGCAGCATATCTCATAAACATGAGTCCCTCTGTGCCAATGGGAGAATGTCTACGTGAGGAACTCTGGTCTGGTAAGGTGGTAAGACTCTCACATTTACGAGTCTTTGACAGTTTAGCATATGTTCATGTTGATGCTAATGCAAGGGACAATCTTGATGCCAAGTCCAAAAAATGTTTCTTTATTGGCTATGGTGGTGAGGAGTTTGGGTATCACTTTTGGGATGATCTCAACAAGATGATCATCAGGAGCCAAAACGTGGTATTCAACGAAGGTGTCATGTACAAAGATCACCATGCAGTTGAAGATGAAAATGGGAACATTGAATCAGAATACAAAAAGCAAGTGGAGCTTGAAGGTGTATCTAAGCATGAGACATCGGAACCAATGGAACCTACTACTCTAGTGGAGTTGAGGAGATCATCAAGGATGAGAAGGCCTGTGCAGAGGTATTCACCATCTCTGCATTATCTATTATTGATTGACGGTGGAGAACCAAAATGTTTTGAAGAGGCAATGAAGCTGAAAGAGTCAAGCAAGTGGGAGCTGGCTATGAAGGAGGATATTTCCTCATTGCATGACAACAACACTTGGGAGCTGACACCTTTGCCAACAGGAAATAAAGCATTACAGAACAAGTGGGTCTACCGGGTCAAGGAAGAACATGATGGCAAGAGGAGGTTCAAGGCAAGGATTGTGGTGAAAGGCTTCCAACAGAAGGAGGGAGTGGATTTCACTGAAGTATTCTCACCAGTAGTGAAGCTTACCACCATCCGGGTGGTTCTGAGCATTGTGGCGTCAGAGGACTTGCACCTTGAGCAGCTTGATGTCAAGACTTCTTTCCTTCATGAAGATTTGGAGGAGGATATCTACATGCAGCAGCCTGAGGGATATGTAGTGTCTGGGAAGGAAGACCTGGTGTGCAAACTCCAGAAGAGCTTATATGGACTGAAGCAGGCGCCGGGGCAGTGAAACAAAAAGTTTGATTCATTTATGTCTAAAAATGAATATAAACGATGTGGCATGGATCAATGTTGCTACATCAAGTCTTTTGGTGATGAATACATTACATTGCTTCTGTATGTGGATGACATGCTCATTGCAGGATCTTGTATGCAGAGAATTAATGAGCTAAAAGGGCAGTTGACTGAGGAGTTTGAAATGAAAGATCTTGGAGAAGCTAACAAAATTCTGGGGATGAAGATCAAGAGAGACCACAGAGCTGGAACGTTGATGTTGTCACAGGTTGATTACATTGGAAAGGTTCTGAAAAGATTCAGTATGATGGAAGCAAAGACAATCTCTATTCCCCTGGCGGGCCACTTCAAACTATCAAAGGTGCAATCACTGAAGACGGCAGAAGAGGTGGAGTACATGGAAAAAGTTCCATACACATCATCTGTTGGAAGCCTGATGTATGCCATGGTCTGTACTCGACCTGACATCGCTCATGCAGTGAGAGTTGTGAGCAGGTATATGGCTAACCCTAGAAAACAACATTGGGAAGCTGTGAAGTGGATATTGAGGTATTTAAAGGGCAACAAGGATGTATCTCTGTGCTTTGGGAAAAGAAATTCATTGCAGGGGTATGTGGATGCTGACCTTGGAGGCGATGTCGACAGCAGGAGGAGCACCACGGGTTATTTTTTTACCTATGGAGGAACTGTGGTAAGTTGGATATCACAATTGCAGAAGGTGGTAGCTTTATCCACCATAGAGGCAGAATACATTGCTGTAACAGAAGCTGGGAAAGAGATGGTTTGGCTGAAGAACTTCCTGGATGAATTGGGAAGAAAGAGAGAGGAGAATGTATTGCACTGTGACAGTCAGAGTGCTATACATCTTGCAAAGAACCCAGTGTTTCATGCCCGGACGAAGCACATTCAGTTGAAGTACCATTTCATCAGAGGTCTGATATAGGATGGTTTGGTGACTTTGCAGAAGATCTGTGGAACCAACAATCCAACAGACATGTTGATAAAGCCTATGGTGATATAGAAGTTGAGGCACTGCTGTGCCTCTGTTGGTCTCCACTGATGAACGAAGGATGAGGGGTAGAATGATGGAGCTGATGGGAGCACAAGAGGAAAACATTTTGTATTTCATGAATCTGTGAATGGGAAGCACGCCAATAGTGAGTGAAGAAGAGGAAGAACTCAGATTAAGTAAGTTGTCTTCATCAGTTGCATCGAAGCATAACAATGCAGTGGATCAGGCTCCAAGTGGGAGATTGTTGGATTGGTGTAGCCCGATCCGGTTGGGCCGAATGCTTGTGGCCCGCAACTGTTGTGGGTCAAGCTCCGCGGAGCTGACCGACCGACACCGACAGACACTGTAGAAGTGCGGACTTCGGGGTCAACTAGATTGTAGCACTTTTGACAAAGGTGGCCGCCGATCACTGTAGCAACGCGGACTTACTATTCGTAACAGTGGACCGTCTTCATTATATGTAGCCAATTTTCGGGCTAGGGTTACTACGAAAAAAACCCTCTGTAATTTGTGCTCCCAAATTAGTGAAATTTTGCCTCTCCCGTGGATGTAGAGATTATTCCCGAACCACGTAAATTGATGTGTCCTTTGATTTCTTTCTTTCGATTTTCTCATTTCTGTTGTTGTGACTCCCGACGATTCCGCAACAGGTTGGGGTGTACAGGTGGGGGTGGGGGGAGGGGGGCTGTGCTGGTGGGGGTGGGGGGAGGGGGGCTATTTAAGTGGGGGGGGGGGTGTGCAATTGGGTGGGGGGGTGGGGGGAGGGGGGTGCTGTGCAAGTTGGGTGGGGTGGGGGGTGTAGGTGGGTGTGTGTGTGTGTGGGGGGGGGGGGGGGTTGTTGTGCAAGTGGGTGGGGGTGGGGGAGAGTGTGCAAGTTGGGGGGTGGGCTGGGTAGGTGAGAGTATGTTGGGGGGGTGAGGTGGGGGTGGGGGTGTGGGGGGAGGGGGTTTTTTAAGTGCGTGTGTGTGTGTGTGGGGGGGGGGGGGGGGTTGTGCAAGTGGGTGGGGGGGAGTGTGCAGGTTGGGGGGATGGGCTGGGCAGGTGGGAGTCTGTAGGGGGTGGGGATGGGGGGAGGGGGCTGTGCAAGTGGGGGGGGGGTGCAGGTGGGGGGGGGTGTGCAGTCGGTGGATGGGAGGGGGGCTATGCAGGGGGATTCTATTGGGGGTGAGGTGGGGAGGGGGGGCTGTGCAGGTGGGAAGTCATCACTTCCATAGTTTTCCAATAAGCACTGGGAAGTCACCACTTCTAGATATTTGGATAGGTCTGACGCCTCTTTGGTTTTGGTTCTTGTTTAGTCATCTTGATGAGTAAGGCATCACATGATCTAAAAGTGACATCAACTATATAGGATGAATTCCTTCTCCCACAACACATTTTTCTAAAAGAATATATCCTTGGAAGGTTGTGGGAGCCTTTTATAATCCAATGACCCAACATTTTCCCAATTGCAAACTTGATACCATCATGTTATCAAGTCACTAATTATACCAAATTGGATTTTCACTAAAAAATACTATTCTAATCCTTAATACCCATCGTTTGTTTTTCATAACATGAATGACAACCCAATTAAATCTCATAGCTCTTAGTCACACCCCCGTACACAGCCCGCCCACCCCCTGGACACCCCCTACCCCCCTGGACAGCCCTGCCACCCTCATGGATAACCCGCCCACCCCCCTGGACACCCCGTACCCCCATGGACCACCCCGCCACCCCCCATGGACAGCCCGCACACCCCCTGGACACCCCCTACCCCCCCTGGACAGCCCCCACCCCTGTGGACAACCCGCCCACCCCCTGGACACTCCCCCACCCCCCGGACCCCACCATCCCCTCGGACACCCCCACCCCCTGGACAACTCATACCCCTTGGACAACCCCCCCCCCCCCCCCCCGTGGACAACCCGCCCACCCCCTGAACACCCCCTCTACCCTGGACAGCCCCGCCACCCCCGTGGACAGCCTGCCCACCCCCTGGACACCCCTACCCCCTGGACAGCCCCCAACCCTGTGGACAGACCCCCACCCCTTGGACACCCCCACCCCCGGACACCCCCCATCCCCCTGGACACCCCCACCCCCTGGACACCCCGTCCCCCCTGAACAGCCCCCCACCCCGCCTGCCCACCCCCTGGACACCCCCTACCCCCCTGGACAGCCCTGCTACCCCTGTGGACAACCCCCACCCCCCTAGATAGCCCGCCCACCCCCCTAGATAGCCCCTAACCCTGGATAGCCCCGCCAACCCCGTGGACAGCTCGCCCACCCCCTGGACACCTCGTACCCCCTGGATAGCCCTGCCACCCTCGTGGACAACCCGCCCACCCCTTGGACACCACGTACCCCTAGAAAACCCCACCACCCCCGTGGACATCCCGCCCACCCCTTGGATGCCCCCTACCCCCTGGATAACCCCCCAACCCCGTGGATAGCCCGCTCACCCCTTGGACACTCCCCCCACCCCCAGACACCCCCATCCCCCCAAACACCCCCACCCCCTGGACACCCCGTACCCCCCTGGACCCCCACCCCCGGACACCCCCCATCCCCCCAGACACCCCCACCCCCTAGACACCTCATACCCCCTGGACATCCCCCCCTGTGGATAACCCTCCCACCCCCTGGATACCCCCTACCCCCTGGATAGCTCCGCCACCCCCCTGGATAGCCCCGCCACCCCTGTGGATAGCCCCCACCCCCGTGGATAGCCCGCCCACCACCTGGACACCCCTACCCCCCTGGACAGACCTGTCACCCCCGTGGACCCCCCACCCCTTGGACACCCCTACCCTGAACAACCCCCAACCCCGTGGACAGCCTGCTCACCCCTGGACACCCCCACCCCCAGGACACCCCCATCCCCCCAGACACCCCCACCCCCTGGAAACCCCGTACCCCCCTGGATAGCCCCCCACCCCCGTGGACAGCCCGCCCACCCCCTGGACACCCCTACCCCCCCGGACAGCCCCGCCACCCCTGTGGACAGCCCCCCCACTCTCGTGGACAACCCGCCCACCCCCCTGGACACCCCTACCCCCCTGGACAGCCCTGTCACCCCCATGGATAGCCCACCCACCCCTGTGGACACCCCCTACCCCCTGGACAGCCCCGCCACCCCCCGTGAACAGCCCGCCCATCCCTCTGGACACCCCTACCCCCTGGACACCCCTACCCCCTGGACAGCCCCTCCACCCCTGTGGACACCCCCACCCCCGTGGATAGCCCGCCCACCCCCTAGACAACCCCTACCCCTGGACAGCCCCGCCACCCCCCGTGGACAGCCCACCCACCCCCGTGGACACCCCGTACCCCCCTGGACAACCCCGCTATGCCCGTGGACATCCCACCCACCCCCCTGGACACCCCTACCCCCCGTGGACAGCCCTCACCCCCTGGGACAGCCCGCCCACCCCCTGGACACCTCCCCACCCCCTGAACACCCCCACCCCCTTGGGCAGTGTATGTGATCACTCAAATAATCTACTAAAATATTAAATTTTTTCGATCTAAAATTTTCTCAACTCTTGAATAATTTTCCTCCACAAGTGTAATGATCTTGTATACTAATGTATAGTTTTTCAAAGATATTTTGTTATAAATATATTATTTTGTTATTTTTTATATTATGATTCTCATATAGAGTAGTGTGTCAGTTATGGTTTCATATAAAGTGAACAATTCTCATTTACTTATAAAAATATTTTTGATGAAACTTCAATCTTATTGAATTGCTTTTGATGAAATGACTTATAGTATTGTTTTTTATAGAATGGATAGAATTTGGACGTATGAAACCAATCAGATCTCAAGCGATTTTCAAAACAATTTGGAGAGATTTTTAGATTTTTCATTTCACAATGCTTCAGATAGTGGTCACATACACTTCCCCTGTTACAATTGTGTTGGAAGACCTTGGTTAAGCCGTGAAGAAGTCAGCTACCACATAACCAAATATGGTTTTCAAGCAAACTACTATGTGTGGTATCACAATGGGGAGAAAATGAAATATCAAATTGTTGATGATCCAAATGAGAGGACTGGATTGAAGAATTTGTTATATGACCGGTTTCTGTTTGTTCATCATCATGAGAAAGAAAGGATTTCGACCCAAGAAGATTTCGATATGAGCATACATGATGCGTTTAATGAAAATGATGATTTTGTCAGGTTGAAAAAATTGAATGATGCTGCCACGACTCCAGTATATCGACAATGCGGTAAAATGAAAAATCTGGAATTTTTAATCTAATTGTTTCATGGGAAAAATATGTACGGGATTTCTAATACTGCCATCGATTACATTCTTACCTTCTTGAAGGACTTACTTCTAGATGATGCAAATATTCCCTCAAACCAGTATATGACATGGAAGTTAGTTGATGAACTTGGATTTTCAAGAAAAAAAATTCATGCTTGCTCGAAAGATTGCAGTTTATTTTGGGAGGAAACTACTGAACGAAATGATTGTATAAAATGTGGCACAACCCGTTGGAAGCCAAAAGCTGATGGAACTCCATCCCATGTGCCACAGAAAGTAATGTGACACTTTCCATTGATCCCCAGACTTCAGAATATTTTTATGTCTGATGAAATATCAATAAAAATGCGATGACATGATACCAAGAGAAAGAAGACTAATGATGAGTTGGTTCACCCTGCAGATGGATTTGCATGACAGAGATTTGATGCTCAATATCCTGATTTTGCAGCTGACGTGCGTAATGTGAGGTTGGGTCTTTCATGTGATGGTTTTAATCCATTTGGGCAGATGCTTACGTCGCATAACACATGGCCGGTTTTTATACACATTTATAATCTTCCCCCATGATTGTGTATGAAAGAACCTTTCAATTTCATGAGTATACTCATATCTGACCCTTCTGATCCCGACAATGATATAGATGTATACATTCAACCTTTGATAAAAGAGTTGAAACTTCTTTGGGATGTGGGTGTGCGCACATACGATGCATGTTTGAAAGAAATATTTATGATTCATGCTGCACTTATGTGGACAATCAATGATTTTCCTGCTTATACAATGATGTTAGGATGGAACACGAAGGGAAAACTATCATGTACTGTTTGTATGAAGAATACACGATCCAGAAGATTGAAACATCGTTGTAGTTTCAGTTTTATGGGACATCGATGATTCTTTCCAATGGACCATCCATATAGAAATAATTGTCGAAGATTTGACAATACTATAGAGACTGATGATCCACCTCAGTGTATGTATGGAACTGATGTGCTTAATGAATTGAAAGATTTTAGTTTTTTATTCAGGAAGGGTCAAATGAAATCTGGAAAGAGAAAGAGTGTTTCCACTAAAACCTGTTACAATTGGAAGAAGAGAAGTATCTTCTTTGATTTTCCTTATTGGTCAACCAATTTGTTACATCATTGCTTAGACATAATGCATATTGAAAAAAATATACGTGAAATGTTGCTTTCGATTCTTCTAAATGTTAAGGGAAAGACAAAATATGATTTACGGTCTCAGCGTGACTTGGTGGATTGGGGCATCAGACCAGAATTGCATCCTGTGCGTATTAGTGAAAATAAATGGAAAATTCCATGTGCTTCTTATGTGATGACACCTACAAAAAAAAAATCAATTTCTAGAAGTACTAGTGACTATTAAAGTTCCTGATGGTTATTCAAGAAACATATCTAAACGGGTCAATAGAATAGAGTTGAAACTAAAATCTTTGAAGACTCATGATTATCACATCCTTCTGCGTGAGTTGATTCCAATAGAAATTCGCCATCTTTTGTCCAAAAATGTAAGGGTGGTTGTTATTCGGTTGTGCCATTTGTTTAGAGATCTTTGTGCTAAGAAGTTGTCCAAGTCCTTCTTGCAAAAAATGTTGGCAGATGCCCCATTAATTTTGTGAGAGTTAGAGAAAATATTTCCTCTATCATTTTTCACATGCATGCTGCATCTGAATGTCCATATTCCAACTAAAATACTTCTCAAAGGACCTATTCCATTTCTTTGGATGTATCCAACTGAAAGAAATATGTACACATTAAAGTCTTATGTCTGTAATAGGAATCATCCCGAAGGTTCTATCGTGAACAGTTACTTGGCTCAAGAATGTATGGATTTTTGCTCTATATTTTTGTCTGATCTTACTACAAGAATGAACAGACCAATGAGAAATGAAAAAGAATAGTATGAGCAAATTGAACCCAGTTTTACATCACTTCCTCAAACATGAGGAATTCTTGGATCATATACATTAACGACATTAAGCCTTGAAGAGCGGGAGATGACACATCACACATTTTTGTTCAACTGCAATTGTTCGATGACTACATCTTGTAAGTAAATTGTATATTTATATCTTATATATATATATGTTAAACTTTTCCTATTTTTATCTACAGATAACATAAAATGATGATAAATAGAAATCATCGTTCTTTATCTTTGAGAAGGAGTGAGACTTTGCATAACAAAAAGTTTTCTGCTTGGTTAAAATTTAAGGTAATAATATTACTGTTTAAAATAATTAAAACAATAATTAATTAAGTTTAATATTGATTTATATTTTAGGTATTGAGTTTTCCTGCTGACTCTGTCTCTGAGGAAATAAGAGCTTTGGCTTTTGGTCCTAATACCGTGGTTCGTGACTGTAAATCAATTGCTATCAATAGGTACAGATTTATTATCACCGAACGAGCAAAGAACATGAGAACACAACATTATGGTGTTATGGTTACTACCACAACAGAATGTTATGCTAGTGCATCATATAGTAGACCGTGATTTGAAAATACAGATTATTATGGAGTCGTTGAAAAAATAATAATATTAGATTATTATTCTCATGGATGAGTCACGATGATGAAATGTCAGTGGTTTGATTCGATGAAGAGGCAGTGCACATTTATTGATGATTTTGGATTTCAAGTAATTGATATGACTCATACTCTTGCTACCGATGAACCATATGTATTGTCATCAATGGCGAAACAAATTTTTTATGTCAAAGACCATCTTCGACCTGAATTTGGTGTCATTATTGAAGTAATTCCAAGACATATTTTTGATGATGGTGATGATGGAATTAACACCATCTCTACCGCCATTGGAAACGATCCATTTCTTACTTTTGATGACTCCAATAGCTCAATTTTCAGAGTTTAATGTGAACCTGAAGTTGTGGTGGGAAATATATAAAATCATCCATTCATGTTCTCAATTCTTTTGGTTTAACTCGACTTGGGATGTTAAGGTTGGTACTATTTAAATTGATTTAATATTTATTACAAATATGTTGTATCTGACTTGACCGTTATGTGAATTTTCAATGTTTATTGGTTGCAATTTTATTTGAATTGCATTTTCTAATTTGGAATTGAACTGTATTCAAACCTATGAAACTAACATTTCTAACTTGGTGAACATTTCAATGCTTCAACTGTGATTTGTATAAAATTTGTATGACTCTAAGACCTCTCTTTAAAATTTTACCAGGTAATGAACATGATGGTTTGTATTCTTCTGTAAAACATGTATTGAAACCTGCATCATCTACCTGGGCTAAAGAAATTAAAATTTTCCTTAATTTCGAAAACTACTTTACCACTTATGAATTTGGTAGAATCAATGTTCCATGATTTTAATAGACTGACGACACTTAGTAAATAACCATTCTACTAAAAATTAAATTTCTTTATTACATCTTGTATGATTTATTGACTTCATTATATATTTGTTCAAGCTCACCTAAAATAATGGTTAGTTAAATTATCCATGAATCCCCCTATTCCCTCTCATTTATTTTGTTTTTTGGGTTACACACTAGTTATCCTTTTCTATTTACTTCCATATTTTCTTTCAAATGTAGGAAATGAAACCAATTGAAGAGAGGTGATGAAAACAGATTATGGATAACAATCGTCGCATGACTGAGCTGAGCATTTCACCACTAGTGCCTATAGTGAGTATTTTATTTCAAATATATATATATTTAAATAATATATAATGTCATGTGATTAATTTTTTTAAACATTTTTGTAGGATCCATCTATTAGGCGACAATTATTTGATGTGCAACCTAATAGTGGTCTCAGTACTCAGTGTTCGTATGGGGGGGGGGGGGGGGGGGTGGTACGAGAGTTAGACGATCTAGTCGGTGTACCCGATTAGACCCTGCCTCTCGCACTGACATACCATCCATTCCACATGTTGATCCCGGTGTGTCGTTAGTGACACACGATATATTTAGGCCTCCTATTTTTCACCACCCTTTACATCTGAGCCTCCTCACCCATTTGTACCATATCCGATGGTGATTCCCACTCCCTATCCAGCACTCAGCCAACCATCCCTATCATCTTCTTTTACTTCTGCTTCCTTTTCTTCGGGTTTTTATATTCCATCTTCTTTGACTCTTGCTCCTCCATAGTCTGTCCCTACAGAGCATACATTGGTACCCACTCCATCTGTACAGGGTGTTCCTTCAGTTTTTGTGGATCCAGTGGTGCCCATTGATCAGACTACCGTAGGTATACTTATACAACCCTAACAAATTTTTACACCATTATTTATTTTCATTATAACATGTATTGATAAAATATTTGTTTTTCTTTCATAACAGATACATCTACTGATAGGAGGCGGGGGCGGGGGCGTACATGCATGCATGCGGTGTGGAACCGCCGCACGCAATTGATGGTGGACTACAATGAAGATAGTCAGATGATTGAAAAATCAGGACAACAATGTTGGATTTTTTTTGGTGACGCTTGCCAAATACTCCGACATCATTCCTGTCAGCCCGCTCTCATGGAGACAGCTTCCAAATGAAGTCAAAGATAAAGCCCAGGCAGAGATATGAGTAAAAAAATCTGTTGTATTTAATGCAATATATTAATTTTTGTATTTATATGAATTAATATTTTGGTGTCAACTATGGTTTAATTTCCCCGATAGTGAGGGTGCACGACCAACACGTCTAAAGGATTTAAGCGAGCTTTGGAGAGCTTATAAGCATGATTTGTACATTGGATGACATTCTAGAGTGGGCACAAAGTTAGTGGTGGTCCCTATCATGGATGATTGTCCATTAGAACAGTATCAACAGATGATTACTCATTGGACGACTAGCCAATTTAAGGTATTAATCACATTAGTGGTATTTAAATGAATATTTTCATGTTTTTCATTAATACTAATTATTGAATTTTATTTAGGATTCATCTAGAAGAAATAAAAAAAACATTAATGCTAAGAAATATGTCTACAAATTGGGACATACTACGATGCCAGATCATGAGAGGTAGCATGTATGATAGTTTATAATATTTCTTTACGACTTTCACTTTCTATTGCTTCTTACATAATTTATTTGATTTCTAAAGTTGTTATATAATTTTAGTTATGAAATTAATTGTTGGTATCCTATTTTTAATTATGGTTTCCTACATTTAATGTTATTGTAGAGGTATAAATTGAATATAGAAGGACGTGTGCCTCGAGCAAAACTGTTTTGCTCGAGTAAAAAGAAGAAAGATGGAAGTGTGGTTAATGAACCGACTCAGCAGTAGATTGTAAGTTTTACTTTGTAGATTTAAAAATTTAATCTCTATTTTGTAACTTAATAATCTATTTATATTTGTAATAGGCTTCTTTAGAGGACCTTGATGCCTAGGAACATGACAGTTTTGGGCCAAACGATCACTTACATCAGATGTTGGGAGATCAGCACCCTGGTAGAGTATGTTGCTAACCTGGGAAGAGTATAGTTCTGACGAGTTGCATCAGGTTACGGCACATGAAGAACATGCTGAAAAAAGGGCCACAGAGATGGCAGAACAGTCTGCTAGGGAAAACAATGCATTTATGAAACTGATAGAAGTTTTACGTCCAACACTTCCACCAGAGGTCAGCACTGCTTGTGATGAATATATGTCATCGATGCGTTCTATATATGGTGCACCAGGTGATAGTTCTAGTGGTGGTCGAGATGATAGCAAGGAGGAGGCCAGGGCAGAGGAGGAGGAGGCCGAGGAGGAGGCCGAGGTGGAGGAGGAGGGGGAGGAGGAGGTCGAGGCCGAGGAGGAGAGTGATGAGGAGGCCGAGGCTGAGTACGAGGGCGAGGAGGAGGGTGTTGAGGAGGGAAGAGATAATGATGGAGATGACGATGAGGATGAGGGTGAAGGTGATGATGATGGTGATGATAGTGATGGTGATGAGGGACAAATTGATCCATTACATTTTTTACTGATATTACTGACCTTTGATGTTTATTGATTTGTTGTGCCTGAATATATGTGTGATTAGGTATGTCACATTATCTTTATTTTTTTATCTATAAATAATAAAACTTGACTTGATGATTTTTTGTGACTGATTCACCCCTCCCCTAGACAACCCCCACCCCCTGGACACCCCGTACCCCCTGGACAGCCCCACCACCCTCGTGGACAACTCGCTCACCCCCTGGGACAGTCCCTCCTCCTATGGACAGCCCCCCACCCCCTGGACACTCTGTACCCCCCTGGACAGCCTCGCCCACCCCCGTGGACAGCCCGCCCACCCCCCGGATAGCCCGCCCACCCCTGTGGATAGCCCCATCACCCCCCTGGACAGCCCGACCACCCCTGTGGAAAGCCCACCCACCCCCTGGACACCCCTCCCCCCATGGACAGCTCCCCACCCCCGTGGATAGGATGCACACCCCTTGGACACCCCTACCCCCTTGTGGACATCCCGCCCACCCCCTGGACACCCCTCCCCCTGTAGACGACCCTCAACCCCCATGGATATCCCTCCCACCCCTTGAACACCCCCTACCCCCCTGGACAGCCCGACCACCCCCGTGGACAGCCCGCCCACCCCCCTGGACACTCTATAACACCTGGACAGCCCCCCACCCCCGTGGACAACCCCGCCCACCCCCTGGACACCCCTACCCCCTGGACAGCCCTGCCACCCCCATGGACCCCCACCCCCCTGGACAGTCCCCACCCCCTAGACAATCCCCACCCCCTTGGACCGCCCCTAACCCCTAGACCGCCCCCACCCACTGGACACCACCCCACCCCCTGTACACCCCCACCCCACCCCCTGGACACCCCCACCCCTGGACACCCTCACCCCATGAAAGCCCCCCAACCCCCTGGACACCACCCCACCCCTGGACACCCCCATGGACAACACCCCCGGACAACACCCCACCCCCTGGACACCCCCATGGACAACCCCCCCCCACCACCATGGAAAACACCCCCATCCCCTCTGGACACCCCGTACCCCCTGGACAACCCCTCCCACACCCCTGGACACCCCATACCCCTTGGATAGCCCCTCCCCCTGTGGACAACCCCCCACCCCTAGACACCCCATACCCCCTAGACAACCCTTCCCACCCCCGTGGACAGCCCAACCCACCCCCTGGATAGCCCCACCCACCACTTGGACAACCCCCACCCCCGTGGATAGCCCGCCCACCCCCTAGAAACCCCTACCCCCCATGGACAACCCGTCCACCCCCTAGACAGCCCGTACCCCCTGGACAGCCCTGCCCACCCCCGTGGACACCCCGTACCCCTTGGATAGCCCCCACCCCCATGGAAAGCCCCACCCACCCCCTGGACAGCCCCTACCCCCTGGACAGCCCCGCCACCCTCGTGGACTGCCCCCACCCCCTGGATAGCCCCCACCCCCTAGACAGCCCCCACCCCCGTGGACACCATCCACCCCCCTTGGACAGCCCCTCAACCCCTAGATCGCCCCCACCCCCTGGACACCACCCCACCCCCTGGACACCACCACCCCCTGGAAAGCCCCCCAACCCCCTGGACACCACCCCACCCCCCTGGACACCACCCCACCCCCATGGACACCACCCCACCCCCTGGACACCCCCATGGACAACCCCCCCACCACCCTGGACAGCCCCCCCAGACACCCCCATCCCTCGGACACCCCCACCCCCTGGATACCCCTACCCCCCTTGGACAGCCACCCCAAACCCCTGAACAACCCCCAACCCCCTGAATTCTGAATTGAATTCTCTATGTATTTAATTAACTTATGAATTATGTGTTAATGGTGTATGGGTATACTTATTGTATGTGTATACTTGTTGTAATTACCTTATGAATTATGTGTTAATTCTGTTAATGGTGTATGTAACTCTGACTATGATGGGCTCTCTGTAATGTGAGTTTCCTCTCACCATTATGAGATGTCTCCACCAAAGAAATTAAAATGGGTTAGTTGGAAGAGTGGTTTTCATGTGAATATTATGTCAGCGGTACATGTCATGGTTGGAAGAGTCGACTGTTTTTTATGTGATATTGCAGGTGTTTTTTTGTTCTATTTTAAGTGAAAATTGTTCTATTTTAAGTGTTATTTGAAGCTGTGATTACAGGTGTATGCAGTGGAGGGAATGGGTGTCTATTGTGTTGTTTATTGGAAAAACAATATACCAATGGTTTTAAACTCTTGGTAAAGTGTTTTTGGAGAATAGTTTTACCAACTGTTTGAATAAACCGTTGGTATAGTGTATTTCTAGAATATTTTTACCAACGATTTTAAGGAATCATTGGTAATACTATATACCAAATATTTCAAATCATTGACATACTGAAGATTACAGTGCCATATACCAATGATTAGAGAAAAACCATTGGTATATGCCTTTTGCAACGGATTACTAGCCAACGGTTTGCAAAACCATTGGTATATAGTATACCAACGGTTCTGATGCCTATACCAACAGTTTCAAACCATTGGTATATATTGTATTTTCAGTAGTGGATCCACCTAAATAGAATCTTTACCACATACAATAAACATAGGATGCCTATGGTAAAAGCCTCATATGCCTATGCCCATGGTTTCATTTATCATATGGAAACATTTTAAAATATATGGCGAGCGTAGAATTTCCTAGTAAGGGGTTTTAAAACTAGGGTTAAAATCCTTTTATAAACCATAAGAAAATTTCATTTGAAAACACTCTGAAAAAACCCCCTCTTTACATCAAATAAAAAATATTTGATGTATTAAATAATTTTTCAAAAATATAAAACTAGTTTTTTCAAGAAATATCCATAATATATACTTTTAGAGACCTTTAAAAATACATCACTTTGAAGACCCATTTCTTTTCAAAATATAATAACCTTTGAAATATGTACTTGGATTTCTCCTTAAAGTTTTAAAACTTTTCTTTGAAAATAATTACTTTTTATGTAAATAAATGATACTTGGAAACCCTTCAAAAATCCATAAGGCCACTAGTAGTATCACCTTTAGGACAATGTCCCCTTGAGGTTGTGGGTTCACTCCCCCATCCATCATCATCACATTTTATAATCAAGTGCTGATTTTTATATAAAAACATTTTTGTAGGGTTTTATTTTCTCATTTCATTTTCACTAAAACATCCTTTCAAAATATACTTAAATTATTTTTAAGAGAAAATAATTTTATATCGTATAAAATTTTAAAAATGGTTTTTTAGAAAACACCATTATTTTATAAAGATTTGGAGAAAACCATAATTTATAAACAATACTTTGTAAATAATCCCTGTAAAGGAATAATTGAACTTATACATATT
This sequence comes from Viscum album, assembly GCA_963277665.1. Lineage (NCBI taxonomy): Eukaryota > Viridiplantae > Streptophyta > Magnoliopsida > Santalales > Viscaceae > Viscum > Viscum album. Next base: position 5,652,149 of record OY728130.1, on the reverse strand, counting down.
CTTATACATACATGCATGAAATTATAGTGCATGGACACACCTATGGTCATGTATGACATTCATAAATTTTAAAGAAGATTTTATGCATAAAATGACGACTTTAAAACCCACTTGAAAATTGTGATTATAATTCTTGAAGTAATCTATTTTTAAAAGGGTTTTGAAAATAATAGAGGCTTGATAAAAATACAATTTTCCCTTTTCAAAAATATAAATTTGAAATTAAATCTCCCTTAGAACAAGGGTTTTTTAAGAACATGAAATAGGGGTTTTAAAAATAGTAATTCCCTTACAAAAGGGTTTTTCAGAAAATAAGCATGGTATTTGAAAATAGAGTTTCCCCTTACCTTGATTTTGTAGAAATCCTTCTTTTTTTTAAGGCAGACTAGCTTTCTCCCTCAATCTCCCTTTCTTCATACACACCCCACTGGAAGTTACAAATTTTTTTTCTAAGTGGAACTATGTGAAACTCCTGAAGGAAGTATCCTTTATATAGTCCCTAATACTTAGTTAAAAATATATTAATAGATAAAGGTTCTAGTGCATTTATATTAATTTTTTTATATATGTATATATATTATCTATTAATATTATGGCTGTATAAAACCATCAGAAGAATTGAGGGAGATCTCAATTTTTTTATCACTCAAAATAGAAATCTTGTCAAGAAAGATAAAAAATATATAGATACACCCACAAAACATTAAATTCTGGTATTTATATATTGCTTTCGTACATTGGAACTGGTATTACCAGACAAGCATAAATCAAGGTGTCAAGATATTTCTGAATGTTCTTACTTCCCCATCCTTAAATTACAACCAAGAATATATATATATATATGTATGTATGTATGTATATATATATATATATGTATATAAATATATGTATGTATATATATATATATAGACACACACACAATTATTTATTGCTCTAGGTGCAGGCCTGAAGAGAAACGACACACCTGAGAAGATCTAGTAAGAATTGTGGGTGATTTTATTTTAAATAAGATAGTTAAATTTAATTATATATATTTATTTAACATGTTTTAATAGGTTTTTTCTATATTCTTCATGAATCTTCATGATCATGATAATGTCGTCGACATTTTTGACCTTACAAACATCAAACCAATTTCAATTTGATGGGGTGATGTCAATGTGATTAATGTAAGGATTTTATTATTGTAGATCAAAAGAAAAATGGTGAAAGGGATGTCGATGGATAACTCAAGTTGAGAGGTTCTTATACATAGAGTTTCATGGTCTTGAAATTTGATGACTTTGGGTTTGTTGTTGAAGGAGAATGATAGTGAAGGTAGGTGATATCAAGCTTGGCCAAACATGCATGATTGTAGAAGAAACCTACATTAGAGGAGGATAAGAAGTCGACATAAAGGTTCAACTAGGTTGGGAAAGAGGTTGAATATGGAATTCAAATCGATCAAATGCATGATATCATTTTGATTGAATGACAATGATATAAATGTAGGTTTTTAAGTCATGTGTACATTACACACATCTGTGTGATCCCACATCGATCTTTTGGCTAATTGATCGCTTGAATATAAGTTAAATGATTCTGTAGAAATCTCGTACCAAGGCATCGGGGGACCAATACCTAGACACACATGCACACACAAGCCCACCATGGGTCATGGCACGCGGTCCACCGGGCACCCTATGGGTGCTATATGTGCCCATTAACACACTAAACAGGTGATATGCACCCCCTGTCACCATGCAGCTATCCAAGGTTGACCTCTCCCACATGGTTGACCCATAGGGTCCCACATGTGTGGTTGAGGGGTCCCTTGGTTGGTTGTGTTGGTTGGCATATTTTTAAAATATGTACATTTTAAATTACTAGAATAAAATTACAAAATTATATAAATTTTCCATTATTTTTTGATAAATTAATTTACTTATTTAAACAAAATATTTATCTTCAAACTTCTAACATTTGTATTAAGGTAATAATTTTCTTAACACATGATATAAAATTTTAATATTAATTTTAAAAATATTATAACTGAAGATTAATAATATTATCCCTTAAAAAATAGTACAAAATTAATATTTTAATTTAACTTAATTTATAATCAAAATTGAAATTTACTATAGAAAAGTATTAAATTTTATGCTAAATCGTACCTTAGTTTGTTTTAATTATGAAAAAAATAATTTCATAAACACTTAATTAAAAGAAATTTATTTCTTGAATTTCATGGGATGTTATGTAGATTCTGAGCGCAGCGAAAGCACCTTGGTGGGTGTTAAATTAAAATTTCTTTTAATTTAGAGTTTTTTGAAACCCCAATAGAGGATCTTTCATGTTAAATTTATACTTAATTTATTTATGATTGGAAAAAATTATTACATCGTATTAGGATCCTTTCTTTGATGATGTTGTTGATCTTCCAAAAGCCCTTTAGGATTACCTTCATTGTGCTTTAAGGATCCAAGTGTAGAATCCCTGTAGTGTTGATCCACATGTTCTCCTATGATCTCTGAGAAACACCGATTGATTTCTAGGTGATAGAATAGAGAATCAATCACCTTATGTTGTTTGTCTTGATCACTCAACGATCCTTTAGGCTTGAAGGAGTTTTTATCATTCTTGAGAGGTAGAGAGGAGAAGTTCGAGAGAGAGAGAGATAGAGAGAGAGAAGTCTGTTGTGCACAAAGATTCTCTTTTATTAATTTTCAAAAAAACCTACATGATAGACACAACCATCTATTCATAAAGATATAGTTTAGGTTAAAATATTATTTAATCGCATGTAATCCCTTAAATAATAATCTTTATTAAACCCCATTCTAAAATAATAATAATAATAATAATAATAATAATAATATTTTATGGTGCACGTTCTAAATTACACAATAACAAATGTTATTTAACTGGATTGTAAATTAATATTTTTCACTGGATGCGATCTTGGTTTGTTTGAACTCCTTAGAATTTTTTAAATAAAAAAATAAACACTTTATTCATAAATAAATATTTTATCCATAAACCAGTGGAAAAATATTTATTAAATACTCGATAAAATAAATAAATAAATTTTATTCACAATTCGGTGAATAATTATTTATTTAATTTATTTGATCGATAAGACTTGAATAAAATTATTTCTTAGTCTTGAGAATAATATTTATTCCATTAATTAAATTCAAATAGAATTTAATCAAGATCAATGGAAACACTTAGTGTGTGACCCTCTAAGATTCTTTATTGTTGGTATTAGGCGACATCGCCTGAATTCCAAGATTACTGTCTAGAAATAGGTTAAGGCACCCAATAGAAAGAACTTAATGTCACAATGATCAACCAAATACAAATGCTCTCTGTGTAATATAATCCCTTTATATCAATATCTCATCAAGAAGGTTGCACATCTATGTCATTAACCTATATGCTTGATATGTTTTTCTTTGACTATCTAAAATAAATGTTGTTACACCATGGCCATGGAATTTAATGTGCCAGTTATATTTCAATAAAAAATTTGAGATATCAACTTCTATAAAGATGGAGGGGAAAAATCCTTACTCGACTTATTAATTATTAACATTTCATTCATGACGCACCCAACGTATTCAACTTCACCATGAACTGTTATCATCATGGTTTACGAAATACATCTATGTGCGTGAGTCATAACATGAATTAATAATAATATTAAAGTCTAAGGATCATTATACACACTCAAATATGGGAATATCTAATGACACCAAAACATGCAGAATTCCTACTGGCAGGTCTGTTATCATAATCTTCTAGCTTGGAGATTACCAAGTTTTAACTTCATGAGAATAAGCCTCATACGCTTATGAGTTCTCAAACCTATGGTTCTATATACTATGTCCCCTATCATAGTTCATTATTTGATAGTATAACTATTTTTAAGAATACCATCATGACATTTCAAGGTTCTCATCATAGCAGGGAACTGTTATGACCTTATCAATGCGACGATACTCTAGGAAATTATCACATTAGTGTTATATAGTATAACAATCAATATGTGATAAGATATTTATATTAATGTTAAATCCTTTGAATATTTATGTAATCTAAAGTACAAAGTAGCTAGTTCTTAGGAACCAACTCCAAAAAGCTCCCGCTCACACTAGATCCACTTGCTAATGACTGGTTAGTCCTCTCATAAAAAACATACTTCTGCTAAGTATGGATACAACTTCTTGACCTACCATGTTTCTATGGTTAGGGTTGGGAAATCCACATTTTTGTGTGGTGAATCTATTTAATAAAATATTACTATATTTAGGAAATACCTCAAGTAGTTATATAACTGAGTATCCACCTCTTGTTCCCATGTCAGAATCCTAACATTCTGACTAAATCCATAGTCAAATATTATCATAAAATGATAAATCTATTTCTTTTAATATATCCAAAAATAAAAACAGGACTTTTTTAAAACTGATTCTTAAGCTACATCAAAAGCCACAACGTACTCAAATATCATATATATGGAAACCACTTGTTGTAATAAGTTTTTCATGCATATTACTTTATCCTTTTCTATGATACTAGATCAAATTGAGTCAAGTATATATAAGTGTTCAATTCCCTTGATTACTAGCATTCTTACTTCTCTAGAACCAATAACTCATATAGTTTTACTTTTCTAAGTACTGTTGGATAGTTGTAACTGCAATTCTATGAAATTATTCTAGATATGATTGATATACACCTATTATACTTTATGCATCAATAATATAAATCATCATTATATATTGTGACACATGATATGAATTCATAGCACTTAAGTTTGTGAAATTATTTTAATCTCTATAATCCCTTCCTATGACCAATCATGTTATCTGGAAGGATTATATGCCAATAAAAATTCAGTATTGAATTGTTATAACTTTTATTTTTCAATACTTAATTAATATATGTATTATGACTAAATTGATCAAACCCATGGATATATATTGTATATATTGTTCCCTAGAACATAGTTGATGCTTTAAGTCATACTTGGAGAAATTTCATTCCTTATTCTTAAAAAAATAGTAATACACAAATTTTTTTTCATATGTTATCAACATATTTATCTTGAAAACTTATAGTGCTCTCACTAACCAATTATAGACACATGTCACTCATTCGTTTACAAATGAATATTCTATGATACTATACATGATTTTCTTATAAATGAATTTATATAATCTGCATATCTTAGTGGAATTTATTGATGTCACTGACCCATTTAGTTATGACTTGTAGATGTATACCATAGGGTCTCATTTGTTCATGTCATATAGACATCTACCATGAGGATTCCTCAAAACGAGGTGGCCATGACAATCAATCACCCAATACTATGATCATAGAATTATGATTTGGAAAATTAAAATTCAAAAGGATTTTAATAATGATTATTGGATTATAGGTCTTGTTAAAGATTATACCTTTGAAAAATCAATCATGATTTATTGGTACTGTCTTGTACCATCTATGTCTAGTTTCTCTTGAATACTAGCCAGTAGTATCAAGTCTTAGAAACATTCAAAATACAGATTCCATGAATCTTGATACACGGAGTTCCTTACTTGATTATATACATACTTTTCAACCTTATCATATTACTATTTACTACTATATTGTAGGAATATTTATTCTAAAATAATAATACATGTATCACCCATGATGGTGAATATTGTAACATACCAGCTTTTCTCTAAGGTACAGACTATTTTTTTTATTTAAATCCTTATGTTCAGCACTAATAATGATTCTTAATGGAGTCATGTAGGTCACAAGGGTGGCTGAGGCTTGTTTGGATCCCAAATCATCAGAAATTGACAAAACATATTGGACCGCACGGTTAGTAGAAACCATGTGGCCCAGCCCACACGGTTTCTCTAACTTTGCGGCTTGAGAAAATGGGGATCCAAGATCTGAATGGTTTCTCTGAAACCGTGCGAGGGATCTTTCATGCCCGTGTAACTTATCTTTGACAAGTTGAAAATCTATTTTTCACGGGCTATGCATGGTTATCCAAACTGTATGCCCAACCCATGTGGGTTTCCCCTTGAAGTAGAACCTGGTGCATGTTTGGAACATAGTTTGGACAATCGTTCATCCAAACCATGTGCTCCTACCTATGTGGTTGGATTTACATTTATACCCCTGAAATGTTTTTAAACTTAAACCCTTATTTATCCTACTTCATCCAGTGAACGTGAGCTCTTCCCTCTCCCATAAATACTCTTCTGCCTCCTCCTAGGTGAGTAGATAAATCCTCCATCCGACATCCAAATATCTCTCTATAGGATCCATCAAAAAGCTAGATGTAATCTCTAAAATCATCTTAATTATTTTTCAAGTTGTTCTTCCTCTCTATTGTACTATCTTGGTGGAAGGTCATTTGCCCCATTTTCAAGGCATTTGAATATTTCTTCAATATCTTCTATTCTAGATCAAATCAAAGGCCGATGCTAGATGGGGGAAGCACTACAGGGATAAGGTAGGTGGTCTAGGTTATTTACCCTTATTTTTTTGCACCCTATATCATGCTTCATTGTTCCACAAGCTGAAACCTTCTAGTGACACCTCATAGTTTTTAAATAAATTTAATTGAAATCCTTTCCTTGCCTAATGCGACCCTAGCTAGTGGCGAATCAACCCCTCGAGTTGATTTCCTTAACTATTCCATCCCAATGAGTGTGATTGAAAGCATAGATGATTGTCGCCTATCGACCGTTCAAGGTTTTGATGCACTACTAATGTGTATTAGCAACACTCAGTTCGAATCCTTGGTGATGATACTTTTTAATAGTCAATTGTTTTTAGTTGATTGTATTTTGACTGGGGGTGGGTGGGTTTGTTTGCAGAGCTTAATTGAAATGATTGATTGATTTAACAATTTAATAAATATTGGGGTGAGTTTATTATTAGGTATTTAAGCTTGTGATATCCTTGAACTTTTCTTTATATTGCATTAAATTAACACACATTTCACAAGATGACGTTGATCAGAATTCCCAAGTGTTAAGACTTTAATCCAAGCCTCAACTTAACTAGGATTCTAAAATCAATCAGTAATTGATTATGTTAGTGTATTTATTGTTCCAATAATCCATGTAATCAATATGTTAAACAAAATAATTCATTAATCCATGACATGTTAAGTCCAATATACATAATGTTAAATTAAATAATGCTCATCGAGCAAAAGCTCTCAATCGCTTAACATCTCTAAATTTTGACTCATCCCAATGAAATATTTAATCATACATTGAAATTATTAGTAATATAATTTATTAAGTTTATGATTATGAATTAAGAAGAGAAGAAAAATAAAGGGATAAGAAAAGAGTGGTGCGTCGAACACACACACGAGCGACGAAGAGAATTAAATACATACTTTTGATTGAATGAGAAAGAAAAATAAGAGATTGATTTTTAACATGATTTAAGAAATTTAAAGAACATTAATATTTCAAAATATAGGTTAGATTATAATAAGAGTTAATGGTAAAGTTAATTTCATTAAAATATAATTACAAAACAAAGACTTACAAGATTACAACAAAGAAGAACACAAAAGTAAATAAAAACAAAGAGATGAGGAAGGGTATATCAAGTGAAAAATTGAGTATGGAAGGTCCTCCAAATCATTTTTCAAAGCTTTGGTCGTGCCAATGTATACTCCTATCTTCTTAAATGCCAATACCTTTGAAGGAGAGGAAGGGGATGTATTTATAGCCCAAAGAGTTGGACTGTTTGGCGGATAGGGTTTCCCTTTGGCGACGGCCTGGAGGGGGAGGCTTGTATATTTCTTCGGCATCGCCTCCCCCTTCCTTCTTCCTTCTCCTCATTCTTCAGTTGATTTTCTTACTTGTTTGGTTTCATGATTCTTCTTCCCTTCCACGACGTCTCAATTCCTGGTCAGCTTGCCTTCCCCCTCTCTCTGCTTGCCTCCCTCGATCGCTGGTTCGCGCATCTCCCATAAATGGTTCATCTGGATATTGCGTAGTTATGAAGTTCATTCCCAAAGTGGTGGTTCTCATCTCTAGTTGGTTCAGATTTGATGACGGTGGTTTCCTTCAGTTTTGGTTTCAGTACTCCAAGCCCAAAGTGGCGTTGTATCGTATTCCTTGCATCGATGGAGACATGGTGCTTGGCGGGTTGGGGGCGTCACTTGGAGAGGCGTGACAGGTACGACACTACCATGTTTTGTTTCTCCGTAGGATGGTTCATGTTCCTTGGTCTTTTCATGGTGTTATCAGTATGATTCGTTTCTCTGATGCATCTGTTTTCCTGCAATGATTTCATTTTGGGTGTTTCTGTTCGTTTTTGTGCTATTAATGGTGTTTTATCACCTTGGTTTTTGCGGTGTTTCTCCCCTGCAAATGGATGGTTGGTTCGTGTGTTGGTTCGTGTGTTGGTTAGATGGCGAGTGGTTGTTTCAGAAATGATGGAATCAGTGATGGTATACGACAATGAGTAGGATGTGCGGTGCCCAACAGTGACTTGGGGATGCATTTTTTGTGTTGACATGAATGTAGTGTGTTGGTGTTTGGATGGCTACGTGATGATACCAGTGCACCGTGGATCCATGACCTCTCTGATTTTAATTTTGAAAACTTTCGATCTATTTTTGGATTCTGGTTTGAGTGGGATTTGAGTAACTTTTTTGGAATTTGGTTTTATTTTGAATTTTGTGTGTGAAAGAAATCTTCACACTACATGGTTCAGCTCCAAATGAGGATTAGAGCATTAAGAATTTACCAGAGCATTGTTATCTAGATTTATAAGTTTCAGAGTGTATGGTTCTGCCATCGGTACCAGGTCCGTGCCACCTTGCATGGAATATCTAGCTGAGTGATAATGCAAAGGTGGAGAGTTGACATCATTTTATTGTTGCTGGGTTTCAAGCAGTTCTTATAGTCATGATCTAGATTAAATTCTTTTATGGTTTTATTTGGATGCATTTTATGGACTTGTGGTTTCTCACTTTTTCCTCAAAAAGTGTTTTCATAATTAAAAAATTAATTTTCAGTCA